>CM024811.1:12918580-14118580 GCA_014281875.1 Nibea albiflora | reverse complement strand
GCTGATTTAATACGCCGTTTTTTTTTTTGCTTCCCCCCCCAAGTGGCCCCAGCGTTGGATGGCGTCGAGATCATCGGAGGGTCTTAATGAGCAAATCGAGTTAGGTGAATCACCACCTGTACCCCATCAAACAAGATGATTTCAGCCTCAGAGTGAGTGAGCTCTGGCGTCGTTTGTCTTCCCCGAGATGACTGGGATTAAATGGGCCATATTTATCACCGGTGACAAATGTAAGGGATATGGTCTACCTGTCACAGCGGGAGACACTTTGATAAAGTCAAGCCAAACAAATAATACGCTTCGGCCTTTGCTCGGACTGACAGGGATTCACATTTGCTGATTAATAATCCATGAGAAAGAAAGTGGTTACACATATCATTGTTGCCACAAAACCCCCAATAAACCTGCAATAATTCCAGCTGTAAGAGCCCGTCATCCTTTTTTGTTTGTTTGTCATACTTCACGACTGTCCATATTTGATTCAGTCAAATCAAACTTTGCTAATCGTTACATCGTGTTTCTTTTTCGTCTTTCTTGTCTCTACCTACATTTTGCCAATGGTAAACGCCGATGCGCAGACACCCTCTGACAGTCGCGATGGCACTGAACTGGTGTTAGCTCTTGGTGGAAGAGGGAGACCTTTGATGGCTAATTAGCGCAGGCAGCTGTCAGAACAGTAACAGCGGAGATTTGAAAGTTTTGATACTACAGTTATATTTACGCTTTCACAGCTCGCTTTGTTCTCCCAGGGATTATTGGGTTGCAGAGGACGGCGCGCGAGAGGAGGAGGAGAGAGGAACATCAGATTTCCTCTTCCCGCGCTGGATGTGACCACATTAATTATAGATCTTGGGAAGCAGCAGTTGCGTTTATTCTGCATATTTTTAGAATATGAGAGGCTGATTTATTTCTTTAATCAAGGCGACAGGTGTCAGCTCAGTTCGGGGGGGAAAAAAAAAAGAGGAAAGATTCAGAAAGCTGCTTAAAGTTGTCAGATGTTGACATTTTGAGCAGGCTGAGCTGTGAAGCATCTATTTGTGTCTTCTTGCCTGAGGCTAAAGGTGCAGGTAAGGGACTCGCATACTGTACCTTAGGTTTCAAGTTGCTATAATATTTAACCATTTACAGTATACCGTGCTATGTGAAAGCCTCTAAATCAGTCATGAGCAGGGGTGGAGAGAGGTTCACTGAAGTAGAAGTGATATTAAAAACGAGCTCAACTTTAAATGCAAATAAGTTCTGCGGTAAAAGTGGGAGAAATACAGTACGCCTCCCAGAACAGAATTTGCTTCCACCCAAGCAAGATGGAGATCATTTCACAGCGAGAAAGTTCAAAGTACGTGCTCTCCTACCTGATCTTTTTTTCATGAACTGGACATTCTTAATGTCTTTTAATTGTTAAATCATGAATGTATCCAGCTGCGGGGCGAAGTACGATCAAAGACAACGCACCTGTGGTCGCTTCCTGTGTTCTGCTCGCGAACACGTTGATCGGTTTGCCCAATCACGTCTGTTCAATTTGACGGTGCGTCATAAAAACCATGTTTCCTGCATTGAAACATTTTACAGACAAAGCAGGGTGTGTGCCACAGTGTTATGATAGCTTCATCATTAAATTAAGAAGAAAGAAAGTTGCGTGAAACTAGTCAAAACACTATTTGAATTCAGTTAAATCTGAATGATTGGGTTTGTTTGCAAAATTCCAGGGTGAGACGGTAGCTAGCAATGATAACGCTAACGGAGACAACACAAAGTGAGCTCTGCAGGTGGTAAGAAATGAACTGTGAGTGTCTCAAAGCGTCAACCAGCAGCATGGGGTAAAAGCGCAGAACCCCCTTTTCATAAAGTTTGTGTTTTTACATACACACAAAAAAAAAGTAACGTTAGCTTGAAATTTCTGCAGGTTCTGAGAATAGAACCTCCCGCGTCGGGGATGTTATTTCATTAATATTGTCAGCATGCATGAAAATCCTGCTCTTTCTCCAAAATATGCCAAAACACTGTATTATTCATCGCGAAAAGAAGTTTCTTCTTATGAAATATTCTAAGCGCTGTGTGGTGTGATGCATTCCTAACCCTAAGCCGCCAGTCTGCACCTCCATCAGCCGTCACCAAATCCCACACTGAAACTCTAAATGCACGACAAAAGCACTGATCATAGAGCCTGACAGACAGTAACAGCCATGAACGTGCAGGAACAGTGTGAGCCTCGCATAAAACTGGCTCTGACCGGACCGCTCAAGCTCACGGGGAGCTTTCCCTCTCGAGATAACAAATATTTTCCACCCATTGTTTTTGTGGTTTGGTTTGTTTTCTACCCCACCTGTGCATGCATTTTTCAGTGTTGACCTCGCTCTGAAACACATCTGTAAGTCCAGTAGTATCACATTTAGTGTGCTAATTTAAATAATGCCATTAATGTCATATTTTACACTCACTGCATATGTTATAAGTGTGTCTGAGCCACAGAGAGGTGCTGTTCCACACACAGGGCCCCGGTGTGGTGAGGGCCCTCAAGAAGCCTTTAATTAAACAATAAAAGTTTCTTTTACATGTGCAATTATTATTATCATTTTCTTTTTACATTATTAAAGTTGGCTGGTTTAAATATTTTGTGTTTGGTGGCAGGTTCAGATGGTTTAGTCCACTCGACCCAGTTCAATGGGTTCTCGGTACTCCAAATGCAGTAATTGCACCTGCATGTATGAGGATATCATATCATGACCGGCACCAAAAAGTGAAACAAGACTACATAGGAGACACCAAACAAATCACATATCACGGATTTTCTTCTTATTGCTATTATTATTGTTGTTATTCGTACATCTGTGAGTATGGCTGCATTAAATGGTAACGACTGATTTGCCTCAAGTGATGTCACTTGAGTCGGCTTCAGGCTGAGGAGTACACACTGGAAATGGGAAAAAAGACCTGAAGATCTGGAGTCAGACAGAAGTGATCTTACCAGACCTCTGTAGACCGCGCCGTACATCTCCTTTTGAGGCTCGAGGCGATGTCAGCCTCTACTAGGATAACACACAAATCTCACCTTATCATAGCTCTATGGATGGTCAAGTTTCATTGTGGGTGAGGTAGGCGCCAACTTTTCACAAAGAACAAAAAAAAAAAAAAAAAATCATGGAATAAAAAAAAAAAAAAAAAGATGATATCTCTGGTTCGGCTGCATCGATTTTGATCCTATCTTTTTTTAACTGTCCACCGTGACTCCAACAGTGGATCAGTGGACGACTCTCTTGAGACGGTAAGAGGTAAGAGGGCCCAGGTTTTTGTGCAACAGCCTGTCACGCTCACTTTACAAATACCGCCTAAGCAGCCGATGCCTAAGAGCGACTTTTGTTTGCCGCCACAGTTCTAAATTGGCTACCCGTGTGAAAGCGTTACATTTCACAATCTAAATGTAAACGAATGTAGATTCAGATGTTGAAGTCATTTTCCCAGTTTGTCAATAATGCAGTAATGCGCCATTTCAGCAGGCAATCTGCATTTTTAACTGGATTTCCATTTGGTCTTGTGAAAGCTTGAGAAAAAAAATATATATAAAAGCGTGGCTTTGAGTGGATCAGCCAAGTTCAACCTCAGTGTGAAAAAACATGATTTCAATTTACGCTGGCTAGTAATGGGATAATGGTATATAATAACCAACGGCAATTTTATAAAAGACGTCAGCCTCTAAAATAAACTCTTGTTAGCACTGGAAGAAACCCAGCACATTATCTGCCTGGCAGGAGTAGTTTGTGCCATTCCCATGATATAGCAATTTACAGATTCGTAAAATAATCTTTATCTGTTATTGGCATTCATTAGATAAACAAGCACCAAGTGTGTTTACTCTCAGACAGTGGTTACTTGCTATTTTCATCTATTCATAGCGTCTCCATTAGATAGAGCTGTGTGACTAATGGATGGGAAAAGCAACTCACCTGTCTTTTGTGGATGCATTTTATGAGGCAGTGCTGAGGGACTCTCCCATTCTCACATGGCGCTTCAGAAGCGATGAGGCCATTAGGACTTGGCAGAGAACATGATACATCCTAACTCTAATTTGTTTAGTCCAGGGATTAAATTAACTCATCTAAGAGCTCATTTGCAAAGGAGAAGATTAAGTCCTTCCCCCTCTCTGGTGTTTTCTAGTGTCACCTTGGGTGGAATTTCCTCTAAATGTGGTGCAAAATGATCAATACCCTGAGTAGTGTAAAATGGCAGGTGACATCCTCTGAAGGGGAGATGTGATAATGGATCCCACACCACGTCTGATACCAGCGGCATGTCAGTAGCCTCTTCCTCCGATCTCTCCTGCGGTCTGCGCGGGGTGTATCATATCAGCTGATTGTTTTCAATGTGACTTTGATTGATATCAGATCCACGGTGTTGTCTAGTTCACAGACCAGAAGCTTGGCTCTCAAGGGGTATCAGTTACCTGCGAGTCGCCACATTACCTTTGCTACAACTATACTTTGGTACATGCGATGGCACCAAAATACCCTGCATCTGCTCCATCTACCCATCCAGGATCTGTCATGTTCTGTAGATCAAAAAAGAAAAAGGAGTGAATAATGTCACTCAGTTTTGACAGATCAATACACCCCTCAGGAATGTGTCCTATGGCTCAATTGTGAGCCATTTTTCTCTATCTCTAACATTCCTCTTTCGTATTTTTTAACAACAAATAGAAAAAAAAAAAACGGGTCTACTGAGTTTTCCTTAAGTGATGGTTGGGTAAAAGCCTGTTAGAGTATTTGAAAGGAGGGGCAGATGACGGCTTCCAGGACACTTGAAGTACATTACTATTCACTGCAAGAAAAATGTGAAAAGTCATGTTGTAACTCAGAGTTTCTCAGGTTTGCTGCCCATAGACATTGGCACTCCGTATTGTGAACTGGATGGCAGCATGGTGCCAATTAGCGGCTATGCCTGTGCTTTTACCATGCTGCTTTCTCCGCCCAACATCCCCAGAAACTATATACTGCACAATCCCAGAGTTCAGTGCCAAGCGGTGGTGGTGGTGTGCCCTGCATAGTGAGGAAAAAAATGTAAGGACACGGAGGTCAGGGTGGTCGTGTAGGAAATTCCATTTTAATGTTGGTGGTAAAGTTTGTGCTCGGTCATGGGCCTGCAACCCAGGACCCGATAACCTTAATAAGGTTTTATTCTGCTAAAAGGACTTCACTGTTTCGAACATAATTCAGGGTTTTTTGTGGTGACAAATGTAGTCATTACTTGGGTCATGTTTAAGGGCCTTATTTCACGTTCCCTTCAAAACGTATTTGCTGTTGCAAATGTGTTGTACGTACAGCATACATAATGTTCTTGTCGGGTAATACGGCTTCCCTTCCGCCTATTCAAATATCAACATGTAATATCTGTATGCGTCAGCCCTGTGGGCTGGCGGATCTGCCCGCGGTGTAAACATGGACTAATAATGTAGTATACGCTGTGCGTTGGCCATTCCAACACCATGCATGACTACAAGCACAAACACAACATTTGGTTTGGCTCCAAATGCTGAAGACTTGCATGGCGGTGTTGCTATGGTCACACGGTGAGCGGTGAGCCATGGCAACACTGTAAAAGTTTGACAGGTGTCAGCGAAGGTAGCTGCAGCGAATGACCTCTTTCTGTTTGTTTGTTTGTTTCCCATTTAAAGGAAGAAGCTGGCGGAAGAAAAGCATAAAAGCATGACGCTTAATAAAAGAAAGAGGTGTCCATTAATGCTTTTCTTTCCATTTTACTGACCCAGATAAGACCCCTTCTCTTCAATTTTAACTGTGACAAACAAAACCAGTTGCCTTAGGATTTTCCTTTTTTTTTTTTTTTAAATAGTCCAATGTTTATTAATAATGTCCAGCAGCAGCTGCAGTATTCCAGTCAGTTTGCTGTAGTTAAGGTTGGCCTATATTTGCATCGTGCCCTACAGTAATTGGAATCCAGTCTACATTTCAATTATGAACCCAAATAGTCTTGACTGTAACTGTAAAACACTGTAAACGGACTACAAAGGCGGCGAGGAGCCGAGGATCGAAATGTCAACCCTGCAATTAGTGGACGACCCGCTCTACCTCCTGAGCTGGTCTCTGCACAGACGAACACTGAAGGAAAAAAGAAAAAGAAACTCAAGCTGCTTGTATCTTGGACAAGTGGGCAAGTTAATTCAATTTTCCAGTTTAATTTTATATATATAGTGCCACATCACTTTTATAACACTTTCCATATATATCCATCCTTACAGTATTTACAGAGACTCAACAATGTCCACCATGAGCAAGCACTTGGTGATGGTGGTGGCAGTGGTGAAGGAAAGACTTCCATTAAGAGCAACCAACCACTCATTAGACTACAGATTACTCATTGGATACTTTATTACTCTTCATTATTTTACTGTCCCCTGCAGTCACATATTGCATCTTACCTGTATGTGTTCCACACATGTAGAACTATAAAACTGTTTGGGGTTTAACAAGCAGTCCTACTGGCTGCATTGGTAGATTTAGTCATGCTGCACCTTTTCACCGTTATTTTGTGTTGATTCTTGCAGTCCCCGTGGACAAAGTGTTTCCACTGCGTCACGTTCGCAAAGGGCCGGCTGGCTCACGCATCGCTCGGTAATAGCACTTTTGTTAGGTGAACACATTCACCGAACTCTTTGGCCTGTGCTGTTTACAGGCTGGGCTAATGTACTACTCGCAGTGAAACTTTGTCTGGGAAAACGTAAACAAAGGTTCTACCGGCGTGCGTGTCATAAATAGTTTTGTCTGATTTTGCGGGGTGTTGGACCCGGAGGCAGACATTCAGAACAGCTCGGCAAAAATAGCACTGATGGCCTCACTTGCTTGTGTACGTCATACGGAGGCATCAGCGTTAAATTGAGACTTGTTACATAACAGGACAAAAACTTCTGACTGAGAATTACTGGAGACTGGAAAAAAAAAATCGATGTGGCTTTTGTAAATATCTGGCTGTTTTTTAAGGACATAACTACATGATTGTGCAAAGAAGGGATGTTTAGATGTGTAAAGGCTCTGTGCATGGGTCCATGCACTGTAGGGGCAGAAGCAGCAAATTGATTATAAATAGGTGATACAGAGATGATCACAGCATGTTGCCTTCTAATTATTAACAGTGTAGCTCCTTACACCCACAAGATACTTCAACCAATTAGGCAATCACAACAGCACAAGTGCTCATTAACATTTGTGCAAAAAAAAAACAAAAAAAAAGCACGTCTCTGTGCTGTAGCGGAGTTGCTCCGTATGCAAAAGTGCCATTGATTAGCCAATGTTTCTTGGGTTATATATTTATAACTGTCGTATTCCTGCCTGCTGATGTATTCTCGTCTTGTCAACTGAACTACATGTCCCCACATTGCATCAGTCTTACTGTAGACAAGCACGCACAAGTGGCAAATCAGCTTAATACTATTCAGCTATCTAGAGGCAATCACAAAATGAGTATGCTGACCAAGCCAATATATTATTACCGACCCTATTTGGGGCTCTTTTCATAAATATAGAAATGGATGGTTTTCTGTGGGAGAATGTAAAAAGGGGGAGGGGGGAGTAACTCAGGTATTAGGGTGCACGGATATCTCTGCGTGTATAAATGAACAACCGTGGTCAACAAAAAAACATGCTGTGATTCCTATCAACGGAAAATGTAGGCAATTTGTGTAGAGGCAGCCTTTTTTTTTTCTCTCTTTTTTTTTTGTCAGCTCTATTTGCTAGATTTCCATACCTCCGCCCCTGCTGTTCCCACAGCCCCCACTCCCACCGGCCAGCAGGAAATAGGCATTCAATGCTTTCTAGATGACTTCCTGAAAGAAATGAATCTCTCACGGAAAATGAGAACAATGAATAATGAAACGTGGATGGGATGTGCCTGACCCACGCTATTCATACAACCTGCGCCGCCGCAGAGAGCCATGTATGAAATTGAAGGTTGTGATCACAGGGCTGGAAAGAGCCATGGGTAGGACCATTAGAGTGAAGGGAAACAAATAGGTTTCCGTGGTGCACATACAGTATAATCATTTGATTTAGGCTAGATGCAGACCACAGCGCTTCAGTCAGGATAAATCTTGCATTTTGCAATTGTAAGGTAGATCATATATTTTTCCTTCATTCATAACACCCTGTATTTCTTCTGGGAACAGTGAAATTTTCACTCACGGCCATTTGACAACTATTTCAGGCTGCTCGAATTGAAAAATTGATAGAAAACTTTACCCTGCCAGCACAATATATGCAGAGTGTAAGTGAACGCAAAGTTCCTCAGGGAGGAATAATACAGTGGGAACTGAACAGACCACTTCCACTGCGCACATCCACTTTACAGCCGGGAAAGTGTCTTAACAACATCATAACCCCACAGAGAAAATAATCTACCAATGACAGCAAATACAGCTGTACTGGAGCTTTTCTAGGTTTTGAAAGCCTCGCATTCGCCTCAGCAGGACGGCCGAGAAAAGCAACCCCACCACCCCAAATAAAAATTTTTTTTAAAAAGTTGGTTGCGCCATTTACAAAAAAAAAAGAAGAAAAAGAGTCTGACTACAGCCCTCCAGCTACCCCGGCAATCATGACATGAAGGAGTCAGCTTGAGCACTTACAAATCTTTCTAATCCCTTTCAACATAGAGCAGCATTTGCCAGACCCCTTGCTCCTTCAGGGTTTTAGAGAGGAAGTGTGTGTCTGCGGTGAGTGTGTGCGTGTGTGTGTATGCATGGGTCTGTCAGTTAGGGTAAGTTAGGATGTGCGAAGGACTTTTGAGAGTCACTAGGAGGAGAGACGAAGCACAGCGGCTGCTCAGTATGAAACTCCATACTGCGCCGTAGAGCTATCATTTACCCTTTGGGTGTCTGGGTGACTTACCGCCTGTGTGTTACCAAAGGCTGTGAACTACAAGATCAAGTAATTACTGAACACTGTCGAGGCTCCTGAGTGTGTTTCATGTCACACATTTCCATTGAAGTGAATGACTTCGGTGTTCATTTGGGTGTGTATAATCTTATTGAACATAGTGGCAGGGGTGCCTATCTGACACCCGGCATCGACTGCTGTGTTTCGGGTCACCGAGCGCTGTTTACGAATCATTGATTTTGTTGTACAACAGCGAAAGACACAAGGCAGGCAAGGCTTCGCCTCATCACGGACCGTCCTACCGAGGCGCCAAAAAAACAGAGGGGGGCCACCGTGAAGTGTCACAGCAGCCCAATTATGTTTTTGTAATAAGCCAGTGATGCCAGGCCAGTTGCAGGCCCCCCCCGGGGGACCCTTCAGCGCCCGCTAATTCTACCAGAGTCGCCAGCTCCAATGTAATTCACCGCGTCATTTTCATCTTCGAAACGCTGGAATGGGTAATCAGATGATTGATTGAAGAGAACTGCTGTTCTGACAGAGTACTGACATGGACACAGCTGGCTGCCTGTCAGAGGGGACGGCTGAATGATATATGAGCATCTTCGCTCAAAACAAAGCAAAAAACGCCCACATTTGCAAGGTGATACTTGTAGCCCTCGCTAGTATCTGTGTTCGCTCATTATCCGAGCATGTGACTCATATCCAAAGACCTTTCTGCCCCGTGTTGATCACATCCACACATTTTCGCTTTTTTTCCTTTGCTCCTCTGAGAGACCTCGACAGCGAGGTTAAAGGATAAGCCCTGCCTCCGCTACTCGAGCGAGCAATCTACGAATCGCCGCGTTTATGATTTATTTCACTCATTATTAAAGTCCGGCTACTTACCACGCACCTCCGGTAATAAAACACGGAAGATCTTAATTTCAGCTTGAGGATGAACTCCCTCAAAATCGAATCACCGTCCTTATCCTCCCTTATTTGAATGGATGCTGTGTCTACAGTGCAGCACAGTGAGATTGAAATGCAAGAATACTCCCACACACGCCATCTCATAGCTCATTTTAAGTACAGACACAATCATTAGAGGGAGAAAGCACAATAGAGCCACACTCCATTAAAGGTTAGCACTGTAGATAGCTGCCAGTTGGGTGATAAAAAAAATAAAAGACAGTGTGTGTTATAATTAAAGTTTGAGAAGCTAAATATATCACCTCCTTGCAATACAGTGTAAATAACGGTGGCATTCATTGTTGCGCTACTTTGTGTCGACCCGCTCTATAAAATATCTCAAGAATGTAAAAAATCTTAAATCATCACATGCGACTCCCGTGATCTGATTGATGGGGGAGAAAAGTGCTATTGATTGATTAGAGTCTCTTTATCATGTCTATTGATTGGGCTTCGGCGTGCTGTGGATTGCAGCCACATGTCTCGCTGCTCCAGGTAATGAAATATGAGGATCTATTGAATCGGAAAAATAAATGCTTTCGAAAAATATTGCTCCCCAAAGCTAAATTGACAAGCTTCTGAAATGATCATTATTTAGGGTGGGGGGGGCGGCGGG
Source organism: Nibea albiflora (assembly GCA_014281875.1). NCBI lineage: Eukaryota > Metazoa > Chordata > Actinopteri > Sciaenidae > Nibea > Nibea albiflora. Next base: position 14,108,143 of record CM024811.1, on the reverse strand, counting down.
CAACGTGGAGGAGATGACACGGCTCATCCCGTTCAGCATTTTTCATGCAACAAGATATGACACAATGGCCAGACCGTCTCCACATAAAGGACTGGGGTAAGGGAAAAAGTGCACGAGGCAATATGCGTAAAGAAAGCAGGATCAATAACCAATCTAGGGAGCAGAGAGGGTCAGGTCGAGCATGGGGAGGTTATCATATAGTGTACCTCAACACGTATAATGGAGGACTCTGCTATGTGTCTGGGCAGCTTTAGGATAAGAGTGTGTTTTTATAGCTCGCACAGGAGAAACCACAGAGAGCTTCATTACACCTGTGGCAGATAATATTTGATATACCACAGAAAACACACAAGTGGACAAAATCGACGAGAGCCCTCGAGGGCTCGTGTACAAGAATATGAAAACATGCACGAAAAATTATAATAATAGTAAGACAAACTGCCGTACCTGTGTTTGTTAAGTAAGTAACTTGTTTGTGTGCACCGGGTGATCAACTTTCACCACGAAGACTGGAAACTAGCCATGCTCGGTCCAAAGTCAAAAAAGATAAATGCACCCATCGACACCTCTAAGGGTCTCTTCAGATGACTTTCACGCCGCTCCTCATGTTAATGCACATGCAGATGAGCGTGCTACGTGAGCAAACGCCAGCCGCTCTACGTGTGGTAACCACGGAAACGGGTTCGGGGCTCAACTGTATCCCTGCCGGCACAACCGTATTTTCTTTGTAGTAACATAAGTTAGTTCTGGTTGCCTTCCAATAACTGCAGCGATTGTAATTAGTACTGTAAATTAGCCTGTGTGAACGGTAATGACAGTGAACATAACAGATATGAATACTGAGAAGAGCGTTAGTTAGTTAGCTGGTTGGTTAATTAACTGTGGTACCCTAATGGCAATCCTGTCTTTGACGCCAACCACAAACTACAACTACAGTTGTTGTTGATAGCTAATTTAAAATGTTTACCTGATAAAAAACGGTCTTGAGTCGATGCTCGGCCATTTAAAAAAAGTTTTTGAAACTCATGAACCACCAGGATCGCTGACTCATTCACGGTGGTCAGTGTCCGGCATTAATTACTGTGTGGCAAGTAGTAGAAAGCTGAGCGCGAGACGAGCACCACCGCTACAGTTTCACAGGATTGCGCCCACTTATTGTCCACACGTCCCTGCCCATCTGCTCACCTCTCAACATGTCACCGAAAATGACTTGCAAAGACGTGTCAGTCAGATCTCACGGGGAGTTATTATCACAGAAAATGGAAAAAAAAAACAAATGTCTAATTGTCTGTGCGTGTGGGAGATCTGCTTGTCAGGTCTGTCCCTTTTCACAAACAGCACACATTTTTGTGCGTTAGCTGTGGCTAGCTAGATGCTAGGCCGCCTAAATCTCAGCAGCAGATCAGCTGCATGACAGAAGCAGACCGTTGCCAGGTCAGCGCTAACTATGTGATATTTATGTAGCATGGTCAATGGATTTTTAAAAAAAAGATATCTTGCAAAACAGTCGCCCTGGCTATAGGCTAATGCTATCTGTTGACTTTGGCATGAGAAAGTTTGAGAACAGCCCTCTACTCCAGACACACACCCATGAGCGATATTGAGTGATTCAATGTGTTAATATTCAACTAACTAGTCTGGCTTGTTTGCATGCTAACTGCTGCGTGGTTAAAAAACAGTTTGCTTTGTTACACTGGCCTAAATCGAGAGATACATTTCACAACCTTCACTTATATTTATATTTATCATGTCCCGAACTGATCTACACCAACAGACAGGCAATCATTTTCCAGGTGTCTCCCTTCAGTTTGTCTAGTCGTTACATTGTTATTTAGTGAATGTCCACAATGTCGGCAGCCGTGACTGCTGAGAGATTTGGAGTTTGCGACTGCAAAGTCAGAATTTACAATAAACGCAGACATTCCTGACAGTTGTTTCTGAATGACAACATGGCCTTAGTATATATAGTCCACCCAATTACATAGCTTTGCACTGCCAGTCAGAGAGAGCAAGACAAAAACTATGCAGTAGTAAAGTCCTTACACCATATACCATAAAATAAGAAAGTATAAGCAAGGAATAAGTCAAATAAGAAGCGACCTAGATATGATCGGTCTGTTTCCTGTTGAAGCAGGCGGGTTGAAAATATTTGCAAATAAATGCAAAGCTTGAATTAGTCATGCACAGCTGAATACTGTGGCTGATGACCCACATTAATAGAGCCTCTTACGATGTGATTCGGTTATTAGAAGCTGGGTTTGCGCATCAGATATCACAGGGGCCCATTATGATACCGCACTACTACTTGTGCTGATCAATGAGCGAGCCCCAGCCACTGTTTGTCTGTGCTCTTTATTCACCAGATTGTTGTTACCGCTGCGTGGCATAAAAGTATTTCATCGCGCGCGGCTCTTCAATATCTAAATGGCTCGGAAGATTTAAGGAGGAGGTGGAGGCAAAAGTGTTTGTCAAGCATTGTTCATTCCTAATGGGAAATAAATGCAGTAATTTTGCATTTTGGGCGTCCCAAATCTACATAACAAGCACGTTTATAGCAGAGGGAAAACATGCAGGTTTGTTTTTTTTTCACCTGATTTGATTCTCATATAGTTGGAAGACAATAATGAGAAAGAAGAGATGTAACTATGTCACAGTTAGATGATATGGGGTTACCAGGATGGGCCAAGGTGTTCATAGTTCATGATCCATTGCTGTGGTCTTTCAGAGTGTTTTATTATTTCATATTTAGCTCTTAACCTACATTTCTCAACACTATCACCAGCCGAGGACATCAATATTGCACATTTTTATTGCACGGTTTTCTGCCTTCAACATACAATATAAATATGTCCGCACACGGCATCCTGGCCGAGCTCAGTGAAAAGTGTGCGGTTATGGAAAATAAGTGGTTAAGGCCACTAAAAACACACAAGTAGGTTTAGGGAAAGATAATTAATGTGACGGGAGGTGAACTCTGGTCTACTGTGTGAATGTCGTACATGTGATACATACACACCAACACACCAAGATCACGTCTTACAGCCTGCCCCGTTACATAAAGGTCACACACTTCCTCCGTTTGTGCTGAATTTAGATACAGGACCGTCCGGTATGGACGAAATTCTGAAGGACGCTGAGCTCAAACACTGAAAAATCTGCAGCTTTCCAGTTGATATGGCAACGCGATGGCTTATCATTGACTTGGAGTTGAAGCTGATGAATTTAAGTCCAATAGTCACTCTCTTTTAGCTTTGTTTTGGTCCCTACCGACGCTGTGTTACATACATTCATATAAAAACATCAATTATAGTAACTTATAAGTACTGAAAGCAAATTAACTTTAGTAGTTTAACTATATTTTAAGTGTGCACGCTTCATAGGATTATCAGAAAACGCTTTTTCGTTTTTATTCAACATTCACCAGATTCCCACTTGTATTCACTGAGGCACAAAATTACAGTTTACCCCCTTGTTTTTATTTACCCAGACCCTAAAATTATAGAAAACATGAACAGTTCAGGCGTGGCTTCCCTCTAGCTTGGCAGTAACCCCCTCACGGAGTCCAGCTGTATTTTTGGTTCTGGTTTAACAAAAATCTCAGCAGGGCCGGCTTCTAAAACAGAGGGGAATCTCTGCGGGAGCGACATGACGAACATGACCGCCAATGCAATTTCAGTCTCAAATTCAGCAGCTCACTCCACCAGGATCACAGCCACTTTCAGAACCGCTCTTTATCACCTTACTCCTGTTTATCCCCGTGTGTCACATAAACACCAATATATAAAGCTGACAATGACCTTTCATTGAAAATCACACATTACTCCCCCTGTCACAGTCACTCAACTCAGATATGATATTCATTTGAAGAATATTATAGGGCACTCTGCCTGGATGCCTTTAACCTTGTAGGATGAAGCCTGGGATATTGTTTTTTTGTTTGTTTTTTTGAAAACGCCGAAGCCAACATTAAAAGGCAGTGACTCATGAATATTGTCTAAACTGATGTGCTATGGCTCTGTTGTCCAAAAACAATTAAAAACACATCAGCAAGCCGCGTTGTTGCAGTTTGCTTCACTCGCTCACCAGTGAAGCAAATCTGTATTAATCCACGGCTGAAAATAGTCCCCAACAACTGCACAGTTTTCCCAGAGGGGGAGTTGCTAAAAAAAAAAAAAAAAAAGCGTGCTGCCATGTTTTAGGAAATCATGAAGCCTTTTTAGCCATGCTAGCACCCGTTATGGTCTGTTTGTCTGACTGTTCTGTGTTATCCCTTTCTTATGCGTGAGATTTGGCTCAGACGCTTACGCCCCTCTCAGGATGAATTGTGTATATTCCATACGAACGTATGTTTTACCATTTGCTGGAAATTAAGCAAGCGTATTACATTGTGCATGTGTCCGGATCTTTCTTACAGGATAAAGAGTGGCAGTCAAGCTACGTCGTACTGTCGATGATAGATTACAGGTCTCATTCTGGCCAGAAGAAAATAAGTTCAAATACGACTGATGGAAAATATCTGGTGCCAATGATTATAAATTCTTTGAGAATCCAACTAATCCTACTGAGGATTCAAAGAAGATACAAATACATTATGATTTTTAATTTGTTTGATATTTGATTTTGTTATTTGACACTTTGTAATAACTTTGACATTAAGACTGTTGTTCCATATCCAACTACAGTCTAATATAATATAAATAAATATGCACATATGAATGATAAATACAGAACACAATAAAAAATAATAATGAAAACTTATTAACATATGAATAATAAATAACACATTAACACAATAAAAAAAATCAAATACATTTGAGGTACATCAGATATGAGACTGACCTAAAAAAAGAAAGCATCCTTATGTCAGGTGTTATGGTGTATGTATAAGATCCTTTAAGGAATGTAACACAGCAGCCAAAATAACTCACTTAGTTAATTAAAACTGGTAAAAGATCAATAAAGCTCCTGGTCCCTCTCTTCTAATTCTCCAGTATTAATTAAAGATACTCACTTTGAAGACTGTTTTCTCTCTCTCTCTCTCTCTCTTCTGTATCTAGTTAATTAGAAACTTTGAAGCAGTCAACGGCTCAGAACAAAACAACAGTAGATCAAATTAAGCTACAGGATCTTAATCAGAATTACAACACAATTGACTAAAAATCAATATCACGGTGACAGTTTAGTCCCGCGAGGTGGCGAGCAGTAGAAGTGGATTTTAGTTTTCTTTTGACCGATCTGGTTTCACAGTCAGAATTTAAATGACATGTTAGGGGTCTGGGACAAAGCAGCACTGCCCTGAAATTGTTCCACAGTGGCCTAAAGCGCAGCAATATGAGGCAAATGGCTTTCATTGCATCATAACCTTGACCGCAGCGGCTGATCTGCTTTGAGCTCCGGCCATTGATGCACTCGAGGGCCACTTTGTGCCAGTATTACCCCTCCATGTCCTCCTGCCATCACAGTGCAGCCAGCCAACCCAGTGGCAAAAAAATAATAAAATGAAATGTCAAATCAAAGAGAGGACAGAGAATGGTCCTTACCACAGGGCTTAAATTTTTGAGTGAAATGGAAAAGTGTATTTACTGCGGCTATTTTCTGTAGTGGGGGGAGAGAGAGGGGGGGGGGGGATATACTGCAAATTGAGTCATTGAGATACGGAGCGAGCAGAATTCACAGTCAGCTTCTTTATCCTGTGACAAAAAAACGTCATATTTTGTGCTATATGAAGAATTTTAACATGAATAAAGGGCTTATACATGAACTGTAAGAAAAGAGAGAGTCAGCATGTAACAGCATTTGAGTGAACAATCTGTGACAGATACTAAAATGCTCACACGCCACTCATTTAGTATCAAAACCTTTAACAAACATGCCTCTCGTGTATTTAAATGTTAAGGCCTGTACAGGTAGAATTCACCTTTGTTGTTTTGCACTTTAACATCCATACCAATGAACACTTTGATCTATTTTTAAAAACATGCACTGCAATATTCAGCGTCGAAATAGGTATTACTCATATTCCATCCGTCTATAAGTAATAAGAAATGCAGCAATGAAGGAAGAGGGTGGTTGCTCGGCCTCCAGGATACACACGCTGTATTTTGACGAGTAAAACTAAATGTTAACATAATTTGTCTGTTCACAAGAAAAATCCACAGGTCACCTTTAACTCCAACTGGGCTCTCTTCTTTATAACCTGAGAAACCGGAGAGACTCAGTTTACCGCCGGCCAAAGGAAAAGTTTGAAGTGGTTACCATGGATACCATCATGACATGCCTTTGCATAAGATCAAGGTAAAGAATAAACGCGTGCGATCCGTTCATCTTTTGGTCATTTTCTTTGTGTAAGGTATTAAAAAAATTATAATTGGAATTCAAGGTGCTTTTCTTCTGTCGTGGTCAAAAAGGGATGAGCAATTTTTTTTTTTAAGGTTTGATTTGTTGGTTTGATTCATTTTTGTTCCATAAAATCCCAAAAGAACAAAACAAAAAACCAAAAAAAAGGCCTTGCAAAGAGGTGAAAAATGTCTTTCTTTCCAGAAACTTTTCATGGGAAATTGGAAATGTATGAGTGTAAACTGTAAATTGGGGGTAATTTAAACACACTGTGTCATATCCAAAATAAAACAATTTTGTTTTGTTGTTTCTCATTCACGCAAAATAGTACAAAATGGCCTCATCAACATCCTCCGTGTTCACTTCTTCAACATCCAACTCTGACTCCCCCTAACCCTGAACCTAAAATATATTTTCCCCAACTATATTTAAGTTCCCTTTAAGGGCCAACCTTCAATTTTGTAAATTCCTAGTTAATTCTACTTAATTCCCTTAAACTCCCATGGAGAGTTTCCAGTTTGAAAATTCCTGGGATTTCGCAACTCTCTTTACGAGACAAGTTGGCCAAATGTAGGATTGCCAGTGTGCAAGTGTTGCAGTGTTTAGTCCAGGCTAAAATGTCTTTGGGACCCTGCGCTGATATGATTTTAAATATGGCCTGTCATCTGCAGAAATCTTTCTATGGTCAAGTGAGCCCTGGAATTATTTAGTCAAGGTTTTTAAAAATATTTTCTACCTGAAAGTCTCTCAATAGACCTGACGATCAAGTTTCTAGAGGGTGGGTGGAAGCAACCATCTGACTACTCCACTAGACAAAGTAATTGAGCAGCACACCCACTTAATTGTGTTCATTTTGTGCGATCCGGAAACTAAACACTATACATTATCTTTTAAAAAAAGACTTGCACCTTGCAAGAGGAATGTTCATATTCAATACAACAGGATGTGCTGTGCGACAGAGTCCCTGCACAGAGACGTGATGCATGTTGGTGCACCTCACACTCTTTGCTCGTGCGGCGATATTATCAACACTCCATGGATCAAGCAGTTGTGGCAGCCTCCCGAGAGTCCAGATGCTGCAGGGAGGACCTCTGTTGACCTCACAGCAGACCTGGGATCAGTGTACTGTGGGCCTGCAATGATCATCCTAGGGCCCTTTTAGATGAGGTGTGCATAATGGGGAGGTTTCTCTCACTGAAGGATGAATCAATGTGGCATGAAGAAGAGAATTTCCACCCCATTTCCTCCCCTGATTACCCCACCACATACAGCTCCTTAATAGCTTGTTGTGTGTCATAAATCTCTTTTTACCACCATAGCATCACAGATGTATTACAGTGTATGCCTTACATATTAAACCAAAGGTGTCATTGGGATTTTGTGCTGGGAGCATGTTGAGGCAGTACTGTGAGGATCCAGGCAGCATGTTTCATTTGTCGGGCTGTCAGGAACGTCTTAGCCAGCACACAGAGCCACGGTGTGCAACCCGGCCTGCTTATCGTCAAACAGCTTTCTGGTTTATAATAAAGCTGTTCCTGTATGGCATGAACAGAGGGGTGCTGCTTATTTCACTTCGCAGGTGGGACTGCGGGCGGACGTACAGGTCCACAGACAATACAGACAGCACAGACTGTGGGTGTGCAGGGACTCAGGGGCAGGTACCAGCCAGTGTCTGAAGTAGAAAGTGTTATTTTAAATGGAGTCCAACTTACACAGAGGTCACTCCGATTTACCTTTTAAATTTAATTAGATTTACAACATAGAGTACGCACAGTTCATCAATAGAAATAGACTAAACACAATATTGACATATCATCTTATAATGTTACCATGGTGATTATGTTTATTATTCATTATTTTAGTATTTACACATCCAGCAGATTTGGAGCAATTACAAAATTTAATGTCATTTAATTTCAAAATTTGCTCTCCTTTTAGCTCCGTTTTGGTCCCCACCAACTCCAGAGGAATATTCGGCTCTTCATGCTACACTGTTTTCACCAGCTAGTTGCTAACTTTGTCTGTCTGCAGTCTGGGCCTGGGCAGGTACAATAGTGTACAGTAACACCAGAACAATTACACTTACAAAAACAGGGTTTGTAAAGTTTTGTAGGTTTGTCACTGCAAATGACAACACGTTACAATAGAATAATTCTATAAGAAAAACACATGAACTCCATATGCCCCTTTAAATCTCCTCTCTTTTCCACATCTGAGAGACATTCCACATTCTCTCCTCATCACCCATCTCCTCCGATTAATATTTCAGGAGCGCAGAGCCGGCACAATGTATAAGGCCACCTTAACGCTGGGGGCCAATCAAGGAATGCAAAACATGAAACATGGGGAGACCCCTGTTCATTTTTCTTACTGGGATCGTGTTAGTTTTAGAAAGGTTAGCACAGAATGTTAATATCAAACTGATTTTAATAATGTTCTTTCTTTCAGAGATTGTAGAAAATAAATATTTGAAATTATCCAGAGAGCATATTCACGATATCGTAAGTAATTTGTTTTTTGTCAGATATAAATAAATAATCCCCTGATATGTGCTTCTGAATAACATTGGATAATTAAATTATTCCTATCCGAATCACATGAGAGCAACATCTGGCAACATCTTCTAATCTCATTCTAATTTATGCTACCTCTTGGTGTCACCAACACCTTTGTTCATCTATCAGTGATGAACACATCGCTGTGGCATAATTTACATGCATTTGTGATATCACAAATCATGCCCATCACCGACTGTTTGAGGGAGGCGTATAGAGGTCTTTAATCTTTACAGAGAGATATCGGTGATACCACGATAACTGGATATATTTTAGTCAAAGTCAAACAGAACATTTTTGAGCTAAAGGGGTCTTTAAAGTCAGAGCTGAAAGATACGCATCAATTAAAACACTTTGCAGACATTAAATGAATCACACATTGATTTTTTTTTTTTGTCCGTGAAAAAAAAAAAAAAAAATCAACATCAGACATCTGGACAGCAGTGAGAGAATGTGTTGCAGTAAGCTTAAGCAATGTTTTCAATGGGCCTCTGCCTCGTAAGCGCTGTCTTACAAACCCTCTCAGACTCATAATTTAACAGATGGGGTCCAGAAGGAAATATTTATTTGTCAGAGAGGATAAGAAATGGACTATGTTTCGAGCGTAAATTGAATCCCAAATAGAGTTTGATACAACTCTTGGTATATCTCGTCGCGTAGCAGCGGAGGTGCAAATGGATGTAGTCGCACAAGCCAGCTCTGGTACATTTGCACAACTTACTGTAAGTCATTTTACAGTCAACCAATTACTGATGTAAGGCAGCCATCCTGTTGCTTTTTATGTCACCTTGTTTCAGGGAGAGAAGTGGTATGGAACACACAGGCTGCACACAGAACTCAGGCTAGATTAATAGGCGATGGGATTTTTCTTTGCTGTCAGAACTACATATGCAAATGTGACAGCAATGTACCAACTGGTCATGAAGAGCAGTGGGAGAGCTCTACGCATTAGTCATCCCCGCAGAATGAACCGCACTGACAGAACCACTAATTAATGGTTAAAAAAAGATTCAAGAGTGATTTCCATCCAGCTCTCCTCCACCTAATCAGTTTATAATAGCATTTTCGTCCTCCGGGATGATAATGTCTCCTCTCAGATGTCTGCTTGCTCTGTCATTAAGCCCTTGCAGGAGTTGAAGTGGATTTATCTGTAGGTGTTTTGTAGAAATTGTGCTTTTACTGCAAGGACCATAGTAGTAAATACGACAGGAAAAGAAGAAGGTGTGATGTGAAAAAAGTTGAGTTGAATAAACACTTAGTCAGCGCACAGGGGTAACTTGTGTCTGATGCTTATTTGAATACTGATTTTATGCCAAAACATTGGTTGACACTTGAATTAGTCATGGATTTAATGTCTTCTGCTTTTTGAGGCCACTTGAAGCAATTCAAGCCCAGCATCCCTACGAATCACGGCCACCTGATTTACATCCAAGGCCGACATTTACTGCCAATGCAGGAAGTCGAGTGCCCTATATGCAGCTGCAGGGAAAGTAAGGGTGGGAAACAGGGAGGTGGATTGGAGTTTTATGCAGAAGATCAGAGTTTGTGTCCTGTCACAGACTCTTAATGTTGAACATTTTTTAACGCTAATCTAGAGATTTTCGGTACATATGTAAATGAATCTTTAAAATTCAGTGTCAAAGGAATCAGCGTTGAACATCAGGCTGTAGGAATGGCGATGCGTTGCTGACATATACAAACAAATTACGTAGTCAGTGACTATGAATCTCTGATCTGAGCATCATTTGACTCAACATGATACATAACTGTCAACTCCATTGCCTGACCTGAATCCTGTTAATCCTTACAGTCAGTTTAAAATCCATAAAGTAAAATATAGGTGGAGGATTTCTATCAGGGCAGCACGGTGGGGCAGTGGTCAGCACTGTTGCCCTGCAGGTAAATTGGTGACGATGACTTGCCCAAAAGTGTGGACGTGAGTGTGATTGGTTGTTCGTGTCAGCCCTGTGAAGAACTGTCAACCTGTCCAGAATGTACCCCACCTCTGTGGGGCATACAACCCTGATAAGGGTGGTTATAGAAGATGGATGAATGGATCAAATCCTACATAGTTATTTGGATCACTTAAAAGTTGGTGTTGCTCATCAATGGTGCCATATAGAGGTGTGTGCAGAGATGTAGAATTGTAGCACCGTTGATCTCCACCACACACACAAATTCAACCTCAAACATTGCACAGATTCTAGAAAACAAACATTCTAAAAACACTGGAAGGAAATTGGAAACATTGGATTTCAACATATTTTTCAGAATCATTCAATTAAGGCGGTCTTGTTTGGACTGAAATGACAATGGAAGCGTCCAAGGCACCGCCAGTTTGTAAATTTATGCAAAGCAATCCCCAGAAATTGCATAAATCGGCGGTTGAATGCATCTCTACCAAAATCCAATAGTTGCTTTTTTTTTCTCATTTTGAAATTGTTTTTTTTTATTACAGAATATGAAATAATGATGTTCTTGGAAAATGTGTGTATGAATTGCTACTGTAGTTTCTGTCCCTGGATAAGACCGGTGATGAAAAACCCTGTCTCCATTCAGTGTCTTCTCGTGGGGGAGAAAATGAATCAAGTTTCACAGCTGATGAATGAATGATGAATGAAATATAAAGTTGATAATAACCCACAGCAAAATCCTCGTTCCCCTGCTTTTTGGTTTAATCCCTGATTTATTCTGGTCTGGTGTTAATTTACCAAAAACATAGTGAAGATTAAAGGAGTGCGTGATTTTTATTTTTTTTTCAAAGTTTCAAGACTTTGCCCATAGGTCAGGAGAAGTGCTACCCATAATTGGCAAATAAATGGAAAATATGTAAATAACCGAGGATTCAGAGTGGAGTGGAATACCTTTGGGGGGGCATGCTTTATTTTCTTCTTATTATTTTTTTTTATAGGATATTGTTACAGCAAGACTGATATAAACGTCACATTGAGATATTTGCACCCATACTGTATGAGCTATGCATGTACAGTGAGGGTGATTTCAGTGTGTGACCATAGACCATTAGTTTGATAATTCCAGTGTTTAAACTGATATATTCGCTCCACATGAAAAGGCCGGATTGAGGAAGCAGCTGTCGTCGGGGTGATGCTGAGTTCATTCATACCTTTGCTATGGAAATGAAGTCACCGCAACACTTCATATTTGTTTTCCCTGCCTCATTTTGAAAAAAAAAAAAAAAAAAGGTGTCTGAGCAGTAACCTGTTTATCACAATAGCAATTCAATTGAGTGTTTGTCATAGGCCGCTGCACTGACACTGTTTATTTGAATAAACAAAAATAAATCATCCCCTCCCCGCCCCCACTTCTTGCATGAAGTGAATGCAATAATCATACACTGTAAGTGAAAGGCTTAGCTGACTCCATGAAAAACCGCTGACTGTTAAGCAAGACGATAAATGAATTTGAGTCTGGCTGAGACGTCTTTTTCAACTTTTTTTCTTATTGATTGTTGGTTTTGGTGGATCCATGGGGGTTTTTACGAAGACAAATGTTTCCCAGTAACTGTCTGCTTCTCCTCAACAACAACAGATTTTTCTTTTTGAGAGGCGAACAGGATTATGATGTATGTGATCGCTGGTCTATATTGATCCAGCACATGCAGTATCTGTAAACCCAATAATCAATACGGCAAGATCCACTGGAACTGTTACCCAATCACGTGTGTGCCTGCTATAATTTATGATTACACATGAATACATCAATACAGCGTATTATAAACCATTTATGAACTGTTTGTACATATTGAAATCGTTCACAGACAGAGTTAAAGGACCGGTATGACTTACCCTCACTACACAGTTGTTGTAGTCAATGTTTCGAACCCTGCCGGCTCCACTGCAGTTCTTTGCAGTGGAGCCGAGCTGAGACCCGCTTCTGGGACGCCTCTGAAAATATGTAACCGTTCTATTTTTGACGGACGCTGCGAGCAGCCTGCGTCAATGTACGTAGAGCAGCTCGATCTGTCCGGAAGCCAACCACGGAAACAGCATAGAGAAGCCGATTTTCAAAATAAAACACCTTGTGCAAACTCGAAACACATGTAGAAGAATATATGGAAGGACATATACAGAGGAGACCAAATCTCATCAAGTAAACTAAACACCCCACTCCCGAAACGCTCCCGTTGGAGGTTGAAGTAGCTTAGGGGACGACCAAAATGCATGGAGCAGCGAAGTTGAAGACTGCAACTAACTGAATACAGTTTGCTATCTAAGCATGAGGGAGAAACTATGGCGTTCGTGAAACTCACAAAAACATTATACAACAATGAAAACGTATTTATACTCAATTTCTGCCACATTCTGCCAATAGATCCCAATAAATAAATAACTCTTCCACACTGGACCTTCAGAACTGTTTATAAATATGTCCAACACTAATACAGTTTCTTGAGTTTGGAAATAGAGTTTGGCCTCAACAAAAATTATTCAAGGTTTTTTCAGCTGCTTCCTATGGCCTTGATCAACACAAGGAGTTTGCTTAACTGTCATGGAGAGTGAAGTAGAGAAGAAAAATCTATAAATAAATAAACACCTTGTTAATAAATGCACATTTCATATGTCTTATTCATATAAAATATGCTTTTTAAACCATACATTGCTCATAAATGTTCGGGATGGAGTAAAAGTTTCCTGGCCTGTCAAGATCATTTTACAAACTCTGCTAATATCAAAGCTGATATGCTCATATACCTTTAATTGGACACAATACAGTTCTCTGGCTTTGGTCGGGTCACAGGGGTCTTCTCAGGCTCCCCCAGGAGGAAGCAGGGAGCCAATCTTTCTGTTCTGCCGGGTCATGTCTATTCAACTGTGTTGTCTGACATTCAAGACAATTTGTAGGAGTAAAGGAGCGGCACGTCACTAAACTGGTACAAATCTTAAAATATCCTGACCTGTCAAGAGATGTGCAAGACGGAGAAAAAAGAAAGAGCAAAAGGTGGTGCTGAATGGTAAACGCTTGTTTGAAGCTCTGTCTAGTCACCAAGGCCGACTTCAGCCCTTTGCCACAAGAAACACTTTGCAACACACAATGACAGTCCATCTTTTCTGTAAATCTACTGCTACTTACTGTGAAGAACACATAAAAAGCAAAAATGTGATGATTAATTGATTAATAAACCTGCAATAAGCTGAACTGTGAAATGGGAAAAAAAATAAAAACAAATCTTCCAGTGCACCTTCAGTGTATTTGACGTTTAAGTTCAACAAGGATGTAATGAAAATCACACAGTCTCTTTACCAAGGTGCTCAGGTTTTTGGCAAGCAGGCAAGAAAGGTCTGTTTTGATCAGGTAGGAGCATTTTTTTTTTTTTTGTGGAGAAGCAGCGCAGTGAGAGGACGATGATTCCACTCTGCATATCTCACTGAAGGATTTCAAACCTTATCTACGCATCGGCGCCATTTTCCATTTACAGGCAGAGACAGGCGGAGCAGCTGAGGTCTTCAGTCAGAGTTCATACATACTGCAGGACAGCACTGCCTGATCCGCCTTCCGTCACAGCGGAGTCCTCCTCTGGCCCTGCATGCTGAGCAGCCACCGGGCGACCTCTGACCCGTGGCTAGTCACAGGGTTTTGATCCTACCGTCAGCCAGCGGCAGAACAGCTGTAGCAGCAGAGGGAGGCGTCCTCGGGCCCCAATTAGGCTCCCAAGTCCCAGCCGGCCTGCCGCGGCAGCCCTCCTCCAGGGAACCCGGGACCTGACACTGATGTGGCTGTACAGCAGCTGAAGGGGAGGGCAGCGGGAGGTGTTGCCTTTGAGGCAATGCCAATAAGTGGTATAAAAATGTGTGCGGCATCGTTGTCAAACTTTCTTCATTTTATGGTGCCATGGCAACTGACTTGTGCTTGTGGCATGGTTGGTGGTTGGAAAAAAGGAGGGTCACAGTTGTACTCTTGCTACACACACATGCACACGCATAATTCACATTTCACTGACTGCTCACATGGCTGTAGTGACGTGACGTTACCACAAACGGATACAAAATGACAACTATTGACAGAATAGAGGAGAAACTGAGCTCAGGTTCATTCTTCTTGCGTCAGTATGTTACTAATGATTCGTCATTATTTAAAAAATACATTACATTAACTTGATTAAATCGATGTTTAGTTCAACAGTTGATGCTCATACTCAAAGTCAAAGTCGCTCCACAGTATTTTCAAGATTACACACTCACAGTGGAGAGTGGCGGCTGGGCCGTGGATAACTCCTGGGTGATGATTCATACAGAGGAAGCGCGGGAACAACAACACTCGATTGTTACGCATTCAGGTGATGCTGTTAAATATGGTCAATCTAAATATGGTACTTATATAGCAGCTTTCTTTTGACCGCTCAAGATGCTTTTACGCTACATGTCACATTTACCCATCCATGCACTGACAGCATTGGCTGCCATGCAAAGTGTCGTCAGGAAGGAGCTAATCATTCACATACCGATGGCACAGCTTCCTGGAGCAACACGGGGTTGATTATCTTGCACAAAGACATGGTACCGATGTGTGTCCACTACTTTAAATTATAAACTGCTCCACCAGATGAAAATGTGCTCAAGGATTGTAGGCTAACTCCTTCAGACATTTTATGAATTAGCTTACTATCATAATATATTAAGGCTAATGGTTAGCATCAAACCGGAGATAAAGGAAGTCCTGTTTTGTGGACCAGCCAAACTGAAATTTGAAAGTCCATTGAAGAGCCTTCGTCTTTATTTCTTGTCTTGAGCTGACAATCACCTTATAGCGAGTGATCTGATCTAGAGGCTAACAAGATTTAGCCAACAGGCAACAATTGACCCATTATTACAGCTGCCTGGATGGACCTCCCACACCTCCCAGACTGTATTAGGTTATGTATTGATCTATTGTGGTGGAAAGTAAGCACATTTACTCTACTCTGCTACTATAACACTGTATATTGAGGAATGGGTCAACTGCTCTTATGTCTGTGTGTAAGTGGTGGGTGGAAACAAGGAGTCACTTAGGTTAGTCACAGTAGCCTACATGGCCATACTGTGCACTAAAGAAACTGCAGCATGAAACTTGAACTTGTCATTGTGGAATTTCTGTTTGTGTTAACGGATATGTTGTGTTCATTAGTGAGCTTTAGAGCGCTGGTAGATGGATTTTGTTTTGAACTTCGGACAAAGCCAAACTAGCTGTTTCCACTTGCTTTCTGTCCTTCTAAGCTGGACTAATTGCTTCATGGCTCCAACTCTGTACTTAACGGGCAAACATGAGGGTGGTATCGATCTTCTAATCTAACCCTGAGCAAGAAAGAGAACAAGTATTTCCCAAAAGGTTAAACTATCTCTTGAAGTAAAATTGCCATGCACCCTATCTATCTATCTATCTATCTATCTATGTGCGCACTGAATGAGCATTGATATGTTCACATTATATAATGTAAAAATGTTCACAGCAGAACACATGGCTGACAGCACCTTCCCAACTTATGTTAATGAGCATCTCCCATGTTGAATCGTGGCCAGCAGCCTGGCAGTGCGAAGGCGTGAGAATCTGTGCTGTCAATTATCTAATGTGAAAGTAGCCTGGTAGGGACAACTTGTAGCCTCGCCGCTCATCGACCAAATATAGCCAGCCTAATGCATGCTGCCTTTCCATCAGCCGCCTTTAAAGTGCTTGTTTAATGCACACGAAACCCTTTAAAATGAAGCCTGTGCCGAGCATTGTGAGAAACAGCCGTTCCGAAGCAAAATCCCGAGTCTGATTTAAAGAGGCAACATGCAAAGCTTCCCTGCTAATTCAAAAAATAGCCATAATGTGTCCACGAGAGGTTTTTGATCAATACATGAGACCCAGTAATTGTTTGGCCTGGAGCTGTAGTTTCTGCCTTCCCACCACAACTCCCCACTGTTCACACACAAACAAGAACCTCATCTAGACGTACTGGCATTTCCGAGCATTTCCCTGCGATACAGAACTGTGCTGAAAGCAGCCGAACGGCGCCGTGAAATATTTTAGCCTTCGAAGGTTAAAAAGTGAAGCTGACATGATGACAAAGCTGCATTGTTACGCCAGAATTTATCATTTCAACATGCCTCCTTTTCACCAGACCTTCCTGTTAGAGCCCTGCTCTAATTAACCAGCATGCTGCTCTACATTGTGAAAATGGGACTTGTACAGGGGGTTGGGTGGTCTGTGCCAAACACCTGGTGATGTATGAATTCTTCCTGCTGATAGACCTGAAAATAGATGACTTAATGTCCCTTTAATTTCTGTGGTTTTTTTGGGGTTTTTTTAAAAACATTTGCGAACCTTTTGTGTTCATTTCCTGGATTCGACGCAAGGGGAAATTAAATGTGATCTGCTCCGAAGCCTTTCCCCCCCACACATGTGCATGTGAGGAAGACAAAGCTTTCATTAAGGATTGAGAGTCTGGTCATGGTAGCCCTATCAAATTCCACCAGACCAGCTGAAGCTATTCATCCTGGATGCAAACCTCTCTGGAGGGGCTCTCGGCGGGTTCAACCCTTGCCAATCATTCCGGCGCTTTGTTCATTTGCAATTTTGTTCTTTTTGTCATATTAAATTACATTTGAGAGAAGTCAATTGTTTCTCTGGCATTAAAATAATTGCATTTTTCAGAAAATCCAAGTTCCGTGTTTGGAGCGGGTCACAAGACGCATTAGATCCTCCTCTGCTGGGCAACACATGGAGGGAAAAGATTGATGAATGGAGGCTGCGAGCCACGCGCTAACAGAGGATCGCTGTTTCTGGTGGTGAAGGTCATGTTTTCACATTTTCTCACTGGATTAAAATAGAGACAATAGATTTTTTTTTCCATAATACTCATCAGATGTGACTGAGGAACAGCTACCCACCAGTTTTATCACTTTGCATAGAATTTCATCACAGTGTGTGAAATTTGTCTTCATCTCAGTAACATTTAAGAGTAAATATTAGTTAGGAATGAACTTGATTTCAATCATTTTCTCTATTTTTTTAAATGCATTTAACCTTGCACACTTGACTAGCTTTAAAAAGGTTCAAATTACTTGAACTGAAAATGAATTCATTTTGTCTCATAAAAAAAAAAAACATCCCTAATGAGGTGAAGCTCCAGAGACTCTAGTTCAATCCCTGATATACTGCTTGGTCTAGTGTTGCCACAAATACAGTTGGCGTTTATGAATTTAAAAACATATTTTGCTGTTAAAAACTTAAAAGACCTACATGAGCATGAGGGACGCGTGTCTCCCCTTCTCATGAGTGAATCACCTAATACATTTTCTCGTCATTTATTAGATACAGAAAGCTACCGCACATTGTAAAAGTACAGCTGTCCCAGGACGGCATGTTAAAAGAATTTAGGAATGAAACATTTTTCAGGACATAAAATGACCTGCTTTCTCCTTTTTGCACTTGATTTCCTCATCTCACTGTTACCTGTAATAAAGGCACCAACATTTGCAGTGCTCTTATTTTTTGCCCCAAATCAAATCAAATTTTATTTGTATAGCCCAAAGTCACAAAACACATTTTGCCACAGAGGGCTTTACAATCTGTACAGGGAGTGACACCACAAGGGGGAGAACTTATTTTTTTACAAACAGATCTCACTGCCTCATTTACAGTGTTTTATTCATTTGCTTACTTCTTTCCTTTTGTGCATAACAGATCATAAGTTTAAGAAGTGTTTCGCAGTGCTCTCTAATGTGACAAAGAATTTCTCATTTCTCATTTTTTTTCCTGGCAGCCTTCGGTACTGATCAGCGTCACGTTGAGGCTGCTATCGTGATATTCGAACGCGACTGCGGGTTTACTCAAACATGACGACAGCAATTAAATAAATTTGGGTGACAGGGCGGCATGTTCGAAGCGCTTTTTTGTCAGCTTTATTTGACTGAAGAAGACATTTGATCATTAACAGAGGAGAGTATTAAAATAACAAGAGAATATTCGGTATGATATGAAAGGGTTATTTAGAGAGAGAGAGAAAAAAAAAAAGACAGAAATCAGAGAAGCAGGAAGGAACAGTAAAATGATCCCTTCCATCTCATCTCCTGCGGTGTGCTTGAATCACGACATGAGCTGCCAGTTTTCAAAATGTGGCTGTTGTTCTTCTCATTCGCAGTGATGGATTACCTGTGCTGACTGCATGTGAAGTCTCCACTTGTTTTGTATGCTGTTAGGGACCGAATACCGAGTGACTAAACCCATGATATTTGGAGAACGTTAAAGGTGTTGTTTTCTTTTTTTTCAAGAGCATGTAAAGGCTGTCGCCGTGTCCAACAAATGGCTGGGGGGGGGGGCACGAAGAACAACAAAAATACTGAAATTAGGATAGAGCTGTCCCTTAACAAAGACAGTAAAAGCACAGGATACCCTTGAGTATCGTTAGGGGAAGTCATTTGAAGAAGCAGAGTTCTGTTTCCTGTAAAGGATTGCTTGGATAAAGACAAAAAAAATGTTAATTTCACCAGCTCTTGTACGAATGTGACCCTGCTGGAACTCCAGGGGAGGATTTCTTGTCTAAAGGTACCCCAGAGATGTGATATTTTTCCCCAAGTGATTTATTAAATGGGGATGGCTGTAGAACAGTGGAGGGCCGTGATTGGGGAGGAGGCCCCGCTATCGTTTTCCCCCGGGATGTGTGTGCACAAAGCAATGTGACAAATTAACATCAAAAAGTGCCTCTTGCTTCTGGAAGCGAGGAGGGAAACTTCCTCGTGGCTGATTTATGTCGTCTCTCCCACTCCCACAGACGGCAGCCGCCCTGACCATTTAGACAGCTCTCACATTAAATGGAACCATTTCATTAAATCTAAAACCAAATTACCTCATTGTATTTGCCCTAAATGTGACCCGCCATAACATTGCAATGATCTCTCAGGATGAGCAGCCACGTGAGATCGCAGAAGAGCGTGAAGGTAAAGGAAACATCAAGTGGCGGCGGTGCGAGTCTTTTCTTTTAATTGACAGATAATAAAGACATCAGTCTCGAAAGTTCGTATTTAATTAAAACGTGAACTAAAATATATGCCCCCGCTGAAATGTGTTCCTCGTGGGATGAAACATTGAAATGTATTTGTCTCTTAAGCATGCTGTGAAAATTGCATGGTTACAGGGTATTTTCACAGATCGGTGTACATATTTTAGCTCCTGTGCAGAAACCAGGACTTATTTTTTTCGCTGCTAGAATCTCTGCAACAAACATTTGCGCCTGTCACACAAGCGCAGTGATAAAATGAGACAATACTTGAGGACGAAACACTCGGGTATTTGCTCACCGTCCTCTTTGTTCTGTCCCAAAACGTCAACAAAACACACACACACACACACCGCTGCTCCGCTAACGTGCTGCGTACGCTACTGTAAAAGAACTGGCTGTTTTTGCGTTGTGTGTGGGAAGCCAGTGAGGGATCATATGTTGAATTATTTATTATTGGAAGCATTACGCCTCATATGGTTCATTCCTAGAGGGGTCACATGATGAATCTTGTGGTTGTCAGATAGGTAATAAATGCTAAAGAAGGGACTGTATGACTTCATGAGGCCATGGTTAAAATTTGGTTAGGCTTGGGCACAAAAAAATGTCTCGAAACATCATGATTCGGGTTCAAATAAATACTTTTTAAAGCTCCAATAGGCATCATAGCTTGGATTAAAATGACATACACATGCAGCCATCTACATTTGCCGGCTGGTCCATGCCTTGCTTATCTAACTGGAATGAATGGATGCATCCAGCTGGCAGCCGGCTGGCACCCGGCTCGCGGCGGCAATTTTTAAGGGGCTGGTATTGCTACATCTTTAAGGTTAGGGAAGCTTTGTTGTCATAGTTACAACAATAATAGCATGTGGGTAAGTTTATGGAAAGATAAACAGTATGGTAAAAAAAAAAAAAATAATGCAGTGATGGGGAAACAGGAAACAAACAGCTGTCTTCTGGTGCAAAGTTTTGTTGCAGCTCTGCTAGTGGTGTCACACCATTTCACTGATATACAGGCAGAGCTGAGAAAAACAATATTGCACTAACACGGGCAGTGAAGAAAACATTTGTTTGTTTACAAGAAAATTCCATAGGGTGCCTATAAGATATGTATTTACCTATTACACACTGGTGGGGAACTGGATTCGTAACAATGCATCTCCACTGTATGTCAAATCAAAGTAATGGGCTAAAAAGTAAGCCCTCTGGAATGAAGTGCAGCAGTATAAAACAGTATACTATACTCACAAAGGGAAGTACAGGTGCTTCTTCATTGGCCTAATTAGATTGCATGTTATGTACTGATGGACATGTATTTATTTGAGTTTAATGTGCATATATGAGGACTTTACAGGGTCCTAGGGGAAAAGGCTGGGGTGCCAGTCAGAATCAAGTCTGACAAAGTAAAATAAGTAGAACAAAAATTCCCCAATAAACCCACACAAAGTAACCGGACAGATCCGCCCAGCAATTATCCACAGGCAATAGTCATAGACTCAAAAGGCGATATTCACAATGTCTATTTTCCACAATGCGATCACAGTACAAACAACAGGAAAGAAAATTCAGTTCATTCCATTTGCCAAAGTGCAGTTCAGTCCAGGGCATGCGCCACCACAAATGCCAGCTCAAAAAACCCGCTCCGGGTTTGACCGCGGACACCCAGCAAAATAAACACAATAAAACAAACCAGCGTCTCTCATCGCGGTGCAGAAAACAATATAAAAAAGAAAACAACCGGGTACTCACGGTACCGAAGTTTACTCAGTCAGTCAGTCGGTGGGCCTTCTTCCACCGGAACCGGCACCTGCACCTCCCGACTGCAGAAACAGCTGATCCCAATCAAAGAAGGTAGATAATCCAATAGCGACTCCGGCGACGTGGATTTAACCGCACGCTTAATAGACGCTATCTCCTCTTCCTACTCGCCGCCTCCGGTAACCTGCACTCATCCTAAATATGCTTCCTGGAGGACGGATTGAAACTGCGCGGGCTTGCAGTGGTGTTTTCTCATTGGAGTAGGAGTTTAAGGTGGGTGGATGACGGAGGCGGGTTTTACTGAAAAGGTGTGTCGCAACGTGGTTTAGACTGCGCACGCTGCACAATACATTCCACAACTAGCCTTGGTAAAACAATGTTTAATATCAAATGCAGAGGTGGAGAGGCCTAATGCCCGCGGGGTCACACTATGAGACGATCGAATCAACATGACCTAATGTAATAAAAAACTAGATGGGAGAAAGTTAGAAGAATGACGAGGCCGGTCTGAAACTGAGGATGAAAAGCGCATGAAATCAACAAACAAAAACGCGCACACGGACGAACGATTCCAGAGGTCAGCAGGTCCGTATCTGGGCCTTTGTTCTGAGGGGCGGCGAAAGAAAAAGAGCGCTGACAGTTTCATCATCTCACCCAGCGCTGATGTAAGGCTAAGGCTGAGTCGAGTTCACTCGACCACCCAGGGGGGCTTTGGCCCCAAAGCTGGAGACAAAATCAGGCCATCAGAAATGATTGACCACAGATGGAACCAGTTCTACCAGCGCCACTTTTTTTTTAATAAGGCAGCCTTTATAATGGGTTTATAAGTTGTAACTAATGGCTTTAATAACGGGTAATAAAAAATTTACTGACGCTTTATATTTATTTATTTAGAGGCCATTAATAAGAAGAACTTGTAATTAAGCCATTAATGAAGTTCTGTTTAACAGTCCTTTAAGTCTGCAGTTATAAATGTAAAGAAGCTCTTAATATTTCAATATACAAGTTCCAATAAGCTGCAGATGGCTGCTGAAGTACATGCCATGACCCGAGACTGAGCTACTGCCAAAATCAGCTCCCAAGTCTCTTTTCTGGACCATGTGGTGGATTCTCTACAAGATATCTAGCTGATACAAGACATACAGTTCAGTTCTCCCTGCCGCACCCACCCCTGTGTAGGCCCCTTCCTCAGTTGTCCTATGTATTCCACATATTCCATCTCTATGCACCCACTTGCAACGCACTCAGACGAGCAACGAGTCACGAACGGGGGAAATTAGCTATAGACACCAAAGCTGTTTTCTGAACCAGGCTGTGAACATGTTTATTTCTGCTGTGACGTTTGACATTCTAATACGGGCGCTTACGGAGACTGACTCACTTCTGCAGCAAGCGGCTGCTCGGGGAATTACGGTTTTTAGCCTTTCTGCATTGGCTTCATTTCCCAGCCACTATTTGCTGTCCAAATACCAGTCTCCCCACAGACCACCATTACAAAAGAAACGTCTCTGAGACTGTTGGCCTCAGACAGGTTCAGTTATTTACTCTTTTATCCATTTTTAAATCCACTTACAGCCTAACGTGTGTGACATTACTCCAATGTAAAGTTTAACACTACAGCACAGTGAGCATGTACAGTCGGCCCAGAATTTATGAATTTAGTATGAAAGTATGAAAAGTCAAAGCACCCCTTCCTCATTACTTCATCTGGTGTTTTCGTGTTGATATAGCTGCTGAATTCATGCGCAAAAGTTGGAAGGTTGAACTGCTTTATATTCTCTTGGCTAGTTTAATCCACAGCAGTGCATCATATTCTATAATCATCACCAATCAAAGCTGCCATATGTCTGCAGTGACGCTGTCCCGTGAGAAAAACAGCCCTGTTTCAGCTTTGGTTATGTATTTAAGTCTTTAATTTTTATAGATAGTTTATTCAGTTTAAGACAGTTTTCTCAACTCATGAATGAACAACTTAATCCTTAATCCTGGTAAAGTTACTTGGAACACTCGGAACACCTAAAAACTTCCTGTCGTCTGTAACACCTGGGTGGACTGATTAATAAAGCTATGATTTATGCATTTTTATGAAGCCTTTATAAGGGTTGATTCATAAAACAAAGATACCATCACCATACCTTTACACCAACTGACGAATGGGTAACCCGCTCTTACCTCCTGGAGACAAAACCTGCCGGTAATCAACTCTTTGGCTGCCATTAAATTATTTTCTCTAATTATTTATCACTTTCAAGACGAGGACTGAGGAACGTAGCGGCACGAGGAAGGCAGAAGACTGGGAGTTGCAGTCGTATATTTAGTAGCCATTGAGTATAATTCATACTCTGTCATTACACTGATGTTGTTGCGTCTCCCTAAGTGAATTGAGCCTGAGCAGGCATCTACAATTAGAGTAATACTTCGCTGACGCTCGTGTACAGTGTGAGTTCACACACTACAATTAAAGCATTTTGAAGTGTAATCAGACTTTTCCTCCACAATAACGGGGCAGCACATTGATTCGTTCCTCCAATATTTACCATGTTCCTGGGCAAGGTTCAGGCGTGGTGGCTGAATCGGGACATTCGAAATGCCAAACACGCTCAGCTTAACGCGAGGCAAATGTCATTGAGAAGGTCAACGTGGAAATAGGTGTTAAGGTAAACACTGTAGGTGATGGGCTTTTAACTTTCCCCATGAAGGTGTCTTAGCAATACCCTCTTAGCCTACGAGTCATATCGATAGCGTAATTTCTGTGCTAGTTCACTTGGAGGTCTGCTTGTATTGCTTATATCTCCCCGCATGCACACAGAGCATAAACAATTGTTTTAATCTCTCATGGCTCCGCTCGCGCTGTTGGTTTACAGAGAATATTTACACAGAGGGCTGTCCCTCGCTGCTGCTTCTGCAGCTGGGAGGAAAGGAACAATACAGTAGAGGTGGGACTGGCTATCGTCGGTTTATTAACCAGCGGGCTGACCAGTGGAAAAGCTAACACGACTGCCTCTCCCTCAGGCTGAGTTTATTAGGGAAATATAGGTGTTATTTTCACCTGAAACAAAAATGAACGCACACACACACACACACACAAACACCTTTTATGGGCCCAGAGGGCTTCACAGTCCCTTCAAATATTCTGGTCTCAACAGCCCTTCTTCTTTTCTTTTTTTTTTTCTTCTCTGTGCTGATGAATAAATAATAATTGGATAAGAAATTCATTGTTTCAAATGGCCTGTGTCAAGTATAATGGATCCAGTGAGGCTGAAAACGCTCGCTTTAACCGGCACGTTACAGTTTCTGGCTCCATCATATTACGGCTACCTTTGACCCGTTAAAAACAACAACCTCTTCTTCTTTTCTTTCCTTTTTTTTTTTGTCTGGTTTTGTTTTTGTTTATATCTGTGTAGATATTGGGAGGGGGATTTGGAGCAGATGGACTTTAATCTCAAATTTCACACAGCTAAGAAACAACTTCAAAGTGGAACGGCCTGAAGGATGGAAGCTGAGGGGGGGGGTAGGTGGCGGCGGCGGCGGCGGCAGCGTTGGGTGTTGGGGTGGGCTGAAAGAATAAAGAACAGCAGCATTTACATGGGGAGAGAGATGTATCTGAGGCAGCAAGCGAAGGGGGACATACAATATTTAAAAGGTTGGAGACTGAGACAGCCTTTGCAACACAAACTTATTTGATCTGCAACTATTATTTCAAGGGCGTATCAAGGTAAATAATATCCCTGCAGTGGCGGGGTTTGAAGTTAGGGAAGCATGCCGACTGCCAAAAGCTCATCGTGAGCTTCCCCCCTCGGAGTTTAATAGGACTATATTTAGTCTAGACTTCATTAAGGCGTGTCAATCCTCAACAGTCGGGACAGTGGAAATTGACACACAACATATACCGACTTTGAAGTGCGGTATCAAAGGGGAGAGGAGCTTGGCATTGTAGTCGGCAACGCACGATCACAACACGTTTGACAAAAGAATAGTTTTCAGGGTTTTTTTTTTTGAGAGTTGAACTTTATTTACCGTAAAGATATCTACAACCTCAGCGTGTATTTCACCTTTTTGATGTAGTGATTTCAAAGCATGACAGCACATTCAAATTATACACAAACATGATATATACAATATGCACTTTGTATACACAGCAACAGTTTGACAGGTACAAATGCGGACTTTGTCTTCCTCGTTTGACGTCTGCCTCTCTCCGTATAGAGCGTCTGTACGTTTAATTGAAGATTTCGCCGAGCATTTGTGCTGCGCCCCTGCCCTCACCTCGCCTTGCTCCCGCTGCTCGACTAAAACGCACAACACAAAAACAGGAGCACAAATAAATGTTTTTTTCCCAGATGAAGAAGAAGAAGGTTGAAGGGTTCACCGCTGTTAAAATTTGCTTTATTGGTCAACATAATGGCGGTACATTCTCTGTATTATTACCAATGTTCTACCCAGTTCACTCAAAGCCCCGTAATGATCGATTCTTCTCAATCTGAGTTTCCACTTAGCAGGCGACTCACACTGACCCGTGGTCACATTAGCGCTCACTTCTAAAGGGAGACAGAGGGACACTTCAACATTGATCATGTTGTTTTAATCTCAGGAAGATTAAAAGCCCTCTAGTTAATTATAGAACAAAAGGCTGTTTTAGATCCTGAACATGATTAAGAGGAATACAAGTGGACAACCACACTTCACAGAATCAAAAAGCAATTGCTTTTTTTTTTCCTCTAAGCCAAGAAAAAGGACAGATATAATTGATCATTACTCAGTTATATACATAGGAAATGTACTGAAAGTCCCTCGGAGTAGCCAACTATCTTGGCCAGTATTTGCTTCGAAGGGAATTAAATTTAAGCCACCATGTATGGATTTTTAAATTTCAGACTCGGACCCAGGGTTGCTCCTTTTCCAACAAATAAACTTAAGCCATTCGGATATTTTGAAGGTTACTATAATCACATATAGGTTTGGTACATAGTGGCTTTAAATCAATCAAATCTTAGGTATTTCTATCATGTTCATTAGATAAGATTATAAAACTGAAACAAAATCAAAGAACAGAGGTAAAGATCAGAAATATAGAAGTAATAGTTTGACACTTTAGAATTAGATAAGAAGGTTAATACCATTCGGTAAATATGGAGCTGGACCCGGCAGTCAGTTAGCTTAGCATGATATAAAGCCTGGCTCTACCTAAATGTTTACCAGCACCTCTAACACTATAATAAAAATGGTAATTATTATTTTTACACTTTTTGTATGTAGGAAACAGTTGCTAACTGGCAAAATTTAGATTATTTTGCCATTGTGTGCCCCTTTTCTCCAATCTTTATGCTAAGCTAGGCTAACTAGCTGCCGGCTCCATCTACCAATTTATCATACAGACATGCGAGGGGTATCAATCTACTCATTGCGCTCTCGGCAAGAAAGTTATTACGCGAGTTATTTCTGAAAATGTCAAACTGTTCCTTTAAAGGTTATCTGCCCACACTGCTAAGGTATTCTGCTTCATCAGGACTGTGTGGGTGTGAGCTGATCACATTTGAGACAGTGCTGGCAAAACACAACAACAACAACAACAAAATGTTGCAAAATTGGAGCTTGAAAATATTATATTTTTTTTCTGACTGATCTCTGCCCTCTTAAAATCAGTGAGACAAAAAAAGGTATCTCTAAAAAAAAAGGTACCACAGCAGTTGGCCTTATTTTTTCGTAGTAAGATCCAGAAAATATGTTTTCATGGCCTCTCTTTGCGTCAGATCCTCTAAATCCTTTTTGCAAAACACCTCAAGTGTTACCTGTAGCCAGCATTGATCTGTATTCTGGTGCTGAAATGGACTCGTCTTCCAGTGACAGATCACTACGTCCCTCTTTGTATGCATTCTTAATCAAATAAGCCGCTCTTACTTTATTAACTTGGACAAGCTTATTTCAGATAAGCCTGTCGTTTTTAAGCCACCTCAGAGGAGGAATCAGCCCCCGGAGGTGATGAGAGTTGACTCCGGGAGCCAGAGATGCAAGCTTTAGGTCGCCGTGTTATTGTGTGAGGCTTGGCCCGAGGCTCCAGAGAGAATCACTTCCTCTAATGGAAAACTATTGTCTGCCACCGAGGGCATACAACTGTGTGGAATACGGATCAGCCTATCTGGACTTATGCACAAGACAGAATGAAGCTCTCTATCCGATAGAAAGCTATTTTGGAATTGTAATATCCACTCAAGTCGATTCTGATTAAGCAATACATCTGGAGTGGGCTGTGCTCTGTACGCTTGTGTGTGACGTTTCTACCACCGCCGCGATGCGTACAGAAAACCGAAAAAACACTGCATAGAAGAGAAAAAAATAGCTACCTTTTCTAGTGCGCTGCCTCATATGTTAAGTCTGCCAATGGGACTAAACATCGAAAACTGTCGTAACAATTCAACAATAAGGCACTTGGTGAATTATTAATTCACTGGAGTGGATTGTATATAGGTTAATCAGGGCGACAATATGAGACTAGAAGTGTCTTTGCAAGAAATATGAATTAATTCCCTTAGCATATTGCATAATTTATTTACTCACCCTCGCTGCTAGGTGACAGTTAATGTCTAATGTAAGTGGCAGACAACAGCGTGAATAAAGAAAGACACAGGACAGGTTCACAGTCAGTTCAGAGCACTCCTGTGTGTATGTAAAATGTATACAGAGCGATGATGCTGTGCGGAAATACACTCCGACAGATCGTCCCAGAGGATGAGGAACTCCATTTGCCTCACGGTTTTCCTCCCTCACTTCCCTTTCTCCGAAGAATGACGATGTGTGATACATGTATTATCTTTTCACTCCTTTTTTTTTCTCTCTCTCCCTCTCTCTCCGCATCTCAACAGGTCACTCCATCTCGTCCCCCATCTCGGATTCACCTCAGTCCACGCTGTGACAATCCACCGTTTGGCCACGGGCGGATCCTTTGTGAAGTCGGACGGCCTTTTTTTTTCTTCTGGATTTGGTGTGGGCTTGAATGTTTGGAGGGAGGCTTGTGTGTGTTTGGTGAAGTCTATTAAGAGAAGAAAGAGGAGAACAATATGAGCTTCATAAAAAAACAACAACAAAAAAAAGAATAATCAAAGCAAAAAAAGGGACGTTTTCAGGACCGTCCTCTGATTACACTGGAGTATCTGCACTTCAAGGTGTTTTCTTTGCATTCAGGCATTGCGTTTCTCTGCTTAACACAAGCACAGGGCGTCACTTTCAAACTGCATCACCCACCCCATTGTACTTTTATACGCTAGAGAGCTCTTACACACTAAATGCATCGGTACAGCGCGGCAGGGAGTCCAGTGGGACGGGAATCCTCTTGAGAGGATAGTGGAAGGGTATAACAGCAGAGCTGAGGGTCGTGCCTCCAAACTAGGGGCGATTCTCAAGGATTTCACAAACTCCAGGAAAAAAAACATTAAACATCCGTCAAGCGAACATCGAGCTGCCTGAAAGACACATTAATATTTGATATGTCATGATAACGCTGTGTCCTCTGTAGAATATTTCATTTTGTACTTCCTGACGGTTTTTCAAATCAGCATCCAAACAGGTCAGATTCAAGGTTTTCTCCGAGGGTCAGCCCCATCATCTGCAAGGATTTCTGCTGTTGGGCTGTTCCTAACCCAAAGTTCTTATCCTAACCGTAATGTAATATGCTTATATTGAATGGCATCTTTTTATTTATGTTATAATTATATTGAGCCAGTCTTCACTTTTCTGTGGATGTCTTTTCTGAGAATCTGTAAGAGTTGCCTGCTCCAGCCTCAAAGCTCAGATATCACATCTGAATTCATGGTTTTGGAACATTATCATGTTTACATATGTAAAATCATCATAGACACCAGAGACATAACACACATCTTTTAATATCTGAAAGAATTGTAAAATACTTTGAAGCGACTGCCCATTTTTTCTTGGAAGCAAGAATCCCCAAGTCCAACCTCAAAACCTTTAATATTTCTGACTCTTGTTTGACCCCATACCATCCGTCTGTTTTGATATTTACATACGCAACATGATTATAAACATCTGACACATCATGCAGAAACAAACATACCTTTAGCACCAGTAAGATAGTCAGACGGATGCCCTGGAACAGCCGCGGCGTCGACCTAGAAAGGAATATAAAGGACACGGTGACCATGAAAGTTCCCCACACCAACATATATTACATAATACTGTGAAAACAAATGCCAGGACACATCACATTTTATGGTTCAATTATTGTAACAGAGGATATATTTTATCAAAGTCTTAGGATAAAGTTATTTCACTACACAGTTCGTTGAAATATTACTGCTATTTATCATACTTTTTTACAGTTTTTATTACAGACATCTAATTATTCCCAGCTTCGTGGCTAGATTACGGACTTAACAGAGACAGGAAAACATATTACATTTAAGTTTAGAGAGGTTTTATGTTCAACTACGTTAGGGGTGAGGTTAAACTGTTTCAGGTTGTTTACCTTGTGGGACGGAGGTCTTTTTAAACAGCTACTGCCATCCTCTCTCTGCGGAGGTCAGCTGGGGGTCATTTAGAGTCTCTTTAATGGACGGGGCAAAGGCAGGCTCTTTAAACGACTGGGAGAGGGTCACATGACCGGAGGAGAACAGAAAGAGCAAAACAAGAAGAGAGAGCAATCCCCCGCCTCCCCTTTCCCTCCACCCGCCGCCCCACCCCCCCCCCGTGCCCCAACCCACAACCCGCCCGCCCGCCCCGTACTGGACCGAACATGGCCTGATGCGGCGCTACGAGCCGCCTCTGTCAGGGTAAACACTCGGAGAGTTAATGCGTGTTTACTGATGATGCTCGGCGTGATCGGCGCTCGCTTCACATCGAATTATGTGAGCAAACAGAGTGGAGAGACTTTCAAGAGCAGCGATGCTGTTATCGCTAAATCCTCTAAATCTCAGTCGGGGAGAGATTTCTGACAAAATTCATCACATGGCATTCAAATACAAATAGGAAACCAATCTTATCAGATTACTAAGGTCATTTACAAGGTCACACAGTATTTTTTTGGTAAAAGCACTGCCACCACTTTGGATTTTATGCAGGAGCATATGTTTTATTTTGTTTTTCACTTAGTTGCGGCGATGCGACATGGTGTTTTAATTCATGGCAGGCTTCTATCAAGTGGAACTTGGCTAGCTTTTTTTTTTTTTTTCATATCGGGTTGTTAGTTTAAATTATAAGGCTTTTTTAGTCCATAATTATTCTCTCCAACACAAGTGTTTTCTTTCAAAATGTTTATTCAGCATCAACAAAGAAGGGAAAAATGAAAATATTAAAGGGCTTACATAAGCTCAAAATCAATATATATGAACAAATCTCCAGATGGGAATGATTACCAATTCACCAGGATGTGATTTAGTATCTTAAAATGGATTATTATGCCTACAAAGTCTGAAAAGTATCTTCGCGTATTAAATCAAAGAATGGACATCAAAATTACCTCTAAGAGAAAAAAAAATCACAAAAATGAAAAAAGAGGGTTTTGCGGCTCCGTTGTTCGGTCTACAGAACGGATGAGCGTCTATTTATAGATGTATTAATGTTTTGGGGGCCAAAATCATGAACACAACTACAAAGGCCTTTTTTTTTTTTTTTTTTTTTTTCCTTTTAGAATAAAACAGCAATATCCACAGTTGCACACCATGCTTTTATAAGCCCTTTAACACTAAAGAACTATTATTTTACAAAAAGGAGGAAACAGCAAAACAATGTTGTATACAGTATGACTTGTTTTTTCTTCTTCTCTTTTTTCAGTTTGTAAATGTTTCATTTACAAGGGACACCAAGTTCACCAATTACCCCTCAGAAAAAATATCTACAGTACTGCACTTTCCTAGAACTAAGCTACTACATTTTTTATTTTTTTTAAAGTGATCAACCACGCTGTTCAAGGTCTGAAGAGTAGAGGGTGATGAATTAAGTTGCGCTGGCAGCTGTGTAGGAACATTGTATCGGCAGCTTCTAGTGAGTCACTAATCATTACCGAGTCGAATCGCTTGATACAATATCATTCTTCACAATCACATAGCTGAGAGAGAAACTTATGTAGTACGGAGTCTTTGTTAATCTCAACGTCCAGTCAGTTTCTCCTGGAGGAAAGGATAGGTTACCTCAATTGCTTTACACATTTTACCCAGTGGGAGTATTTTTTTTTTTATAATCAAGGAGGGGATGCCATTTTTGAAACCCAGTTTTGACTCATTGGGTGTTTCGCTATCGCCGTGTCATTTGTATTATTTTGCGGTTTAGTTTTCAATTCTAAAAAGGTGGGAGCGTCCATAAAAAATCCATTACTTGGGTTGAAACAGCCATGAGGACTCAGGTGTGGGTTGTATAAACAGTTCAATATCTGGAGTATGGCTGATCTCTGTACACTCCCTTGGTTGTTCGTGCCGGCGGTGCCTTGCCGCGATTGTTTGCCCACTCTTCCAGACCTGAAGAAGAAAGGAAAAGAAACAGATGGGGAGTGAATACAGAGGCGTTCGTTCACCTGACAACACTGTGAATATGCTCCCATCGATGGAAATGATGCGGCGGAAAGTTAGCGAGTGTCTGCTATCGACGGAGGCCTCATCTCGTAACAAAAGCACCGTTTTCGAGCGACAAAACAGCGACGCGTACTGAGAAGCTTGACTTTCACCTGGAAGGATGCATCGCAGATAATTGAATGAGAGAATCAAATAGCTACTTGAAAAGGACCCGTTTAGTGGCTCCAAGCAAAAAGGTCACAATTACCATTAGCCCAAATCAGCCCCTGTTCACCCCCCCCCGGTACTGTCAATGTGAAAGTGCCAGTATCGATGGCACCCTTTGTCTGATCTTCAGCCAACGCTGAGACTTCCCTAGAGCTGAGCCTCACAAAGGGTTGTTTTTTTTCTGTGTACAGGCTCTCTGTTGGCAGCACATAGCCAATACCCCTTAATTAAACCTGTCACCCTTTCACTGACAGTCACTTTGAAGAAACAGACCAAGGTAACCTTGTGTTTCGAGAACAAGGATGCGCATCAGCGCTGTTTATCTGTTTCCTTTGAAGTGTCGTCCCTTTTTTCTGCGTGACCCGTGTGGCGGCGTTTTATTTTTTTATTTTTTTTATTTTGAGTGGAGGCACGCAGCACTCTAATGAGTTGAGGGTGCTTTAGTTCTTCCTCTTGTGTGGTCAGGAAAGTTGGGCAAAGTTTTTTTTATTGGCTTCGACTTCCGAAAAAAAAAAAAAAAAAAAGGTCTCCTCTGAATTACACCCTCATTATGCAGGCAAAATGTTACATACCGCTTTTCCCCCCCAAATGAGCGCTCGTCTTCGCACTTCCGTCCCATTTCGAGATGTGAAAAAAACACACGGCATAAATCTCTATAACGCCTCTATCAGTCAGTCGTGTACAAAGAACATTTATATCCATAATGCATAATAAATGTAAGTAATCTTGTCTGAGAGCCGGCTTCTATTTGGGAGCTTGTGGCTGAGCTCAGCAGACGCAAAACGCACAAACTAATCCATCACAATCCAAATCAACACCGCGTTCTTATATTTGGACCCTCGTCCTCGGAACAGCTTTTGTTTGAGATAATAAGAATGCAAGGAAGTCTAAATAACGGCTACAGAGAGTCTATCTTCTGCTTATTCCCCAGTTTCACACTCAAACTCTTTAGATCCGAGATCCACCTTCAGCTGTGAGGCAGGACGGTCGACTGTACGGTCCTGTACATTAGCGCCGCTATCATTCAGGTGGACTCTGCAGCAAATATGACCTTGGCCCAGTTTGTATTGTATCTTGTCAAAGAGCAGTGACACAGTGTTGCTGAACAGTACCTCAGCGGTGTTAACTTCGTCTGAATTGTGCGGCAACTGGAGCATCCTGGCTCGTTTTCAGGCTCTGAACCAGAGACCGGTTGTTGAAAGTGGCCTTAAACATACCCATCGCCATACTAGGGCCAACATTCATTTGTTTTGACAACGGCGTTCGAATAATAAAGGTGAGTTGTTAGCTAAAATATAGAAATATGAGTCTCATAAAGGAGGTTTGAGACTCTGTTAGCTGGTAAATGTTCTATATTAAATCTTCATCTAAGCATCCTGGCATTTGTTGTTACACTCTGATAATAAGCGGCTGGCTGATGTCTCTCTTGTTAATCCAACCGCACGCGTAGGAAATGTTAAAAATCTATTTGTTTTACACGCGCGTCCTCGGAGGGTTCGTATCTGTATTTATGAATGAACTCTTACCGTCGGGAAGATATCAGCAAGCCTAACTTAGCTGCTTCGGGTCGATTGAAGCGCTGCTTTTTTTTTTTTTTTTTATGTGTGGTTTCAGCAGTTTTAGTGAAGGAAGAAAAAAAAAATCAAAGCAGATCTTTAAGTAGTTCCTGCAGCTCCGGTATCGACTTGTTAAAGTCTCTCTGCTTTTGACACTTTCTTTTCTCATTTGTAATAAGGGAGTCATCGGCACTCGAGGGGAGCACTTTTTTGTTTTGCAAGTTAAAAAAAACCTGATTCAAAAAAAAAAATCACCAGAGGCAAAGTATCTGTTTTTGTTTTTAATCGTTCTTCATTATCAAAGATTAAAATATCATTTAAAAATTCAGATTTGGCATGAGAACTCTTTTTGTGCCGCTGTTCTCTCACAGTGATCCAATTAGCGGAGTTGAATCCCCGAATTGCGACAAAGTCGCTTTTATGCGCGTTTATCTGAAAAGTGTCTGAGGCGTCACGCAATTACCCCAACGCTATGGCAACTGCGATGAAGCCAGCTGTGCGGAGTCAGGAACCAGAAATTGATATTCTGACAATTGACACAAGATATATCGGAGGAAGAGAGAGGGCGGAAACTCACCATACGAATCATACGATTCCCCGCTGTGTCCATATTCGTAGTAGTCATCTGAGCTGTAAACAGACAGAGCAGTGACGTGAATAACACAAAGTATAAAGCAATGAGAGGAAATACGACATTTAAATTTCAGTTACCAGGAAATAAATTGACTTATTTTCAGTATTGTTATAGGATATAAATATAATAGCTATCATGAAGCAATCACATGTAATTTATGCAGTGTTATTAAAGAAAAACAGGGTTGTTGTTTTCTTCAGATATACTCAGCTGGATATGAAAGTAAAAAAACAAACAAGA
This sequence comes from Nibea albiflora, assembly GCA_014281875.1. Taxonomy (NCBI): domain Eukaryota; kingdom Metazoa; phylum Chordata; class Actinopteri; family Sciaenidae; genus Nibea; species Nibea albiflora. The sequence continues at coordinate 14,073,362 of CM024811.1, read as the reverse complement.
GGAGCTTTGAATCACTCAAAAGTTCGGCCATGTTTGTGGTTCTACGACGCAATTTCCCCCCACCGTATTTCTACCCGAACTTCCAGTTCCATATCAGTGCATATGGAGATCTATGAGAGGTGGCAACTTTAATGAAAAATAAAAAGATGGGGATGCAAGCAGCACGGCGCTTCATTTCTCGCTTATTTATTTATTTCTTTATTTGCGGTCGCCGGCGAGATGCTGACAGAACAATCCCGCGTCAGTATCATCCGGTAACAGCGCTATCATTCAAGAGAGGCAATTCATCATAAGGCTGCCACTGAGCCGACACCAGCCATCACAGCTGGGTCCTCTCCGCCTGCCTGTCAGTCAGTCTGTCAGCGACAGCAGCACCTCTCTGCTCCTCGGATTAGGGAGCTTGAAGGCACCATCCAAAAGCCCCCATACACGCCGCGTCGACGCCGCCCGACTGCCGAGGGCAAAGAGGTGACAGTAATGACACACCGCAACGAGAGTAACAGATTACATTTTACTCCAGTTACTGTAATGGAGTAGTTTTTTTTGGGGTTTTTTTTTTTTGCGGTGTGATCTTAAAAAGCCAAACTGTGGTCTGAGAGGTTGAGACACTCGTCTATCAAATTACACCACAGTTTGCAGCGCTCCGGGGAATCAATTTCGACAAATTCTGTCTGCTATTAAATCTGCTTTTCACCGAGCAGTTTGCACTTAATAATAAAAAAAAAGCTACATTTTGCAGCTGATGATTAATCTTCACATTACTTTTTGTTAATCTTTCTTCTCCCTGGGTCTTTTATTACACGAGGAGAATCTCGGTGGAACACACAGGTTTTTATGAAGAAACAGAGGGTTTTCAAACTAAAGCTTTTTGTGATTATTCCATTTAACAATTTGTACTGCGATGTTTATTTATTTATCTGCCAGTTGTAAAAAGCCACCTATAATCCTGCTAAAGGTCCTGTTAATATGCAATAATGCTATAATTTATCCGAATGCTAAGGCTAAGGTTTTCAGGTACTAGCATAGCTAGCTAGCTATACCAGAGCTTGTTGAACCGTCATACAGTAAATAGTTTTTAGTGCACAGAAGGATAACTGTGGGGCATTTAAATGATGCATTGTCTGCTATTAATAATTTATTTAGCTCGGTCAGTTTTGTCGAATCTGTTTTCTCCATCGTACCTCGTGGTTTATTTGCCCCAATTTTAAGATCTTGATGTTGAAGATTAGATGATATCACATTAAGCTAATAAAGTAAGCAATGCAAGTCATATAATTTTGCTTTGGGGCCAGGTCCTTGTGTCTTGCTCAAAACTTTGTTTTAAATTCTTTGATAATATAAATGTTTTATGGCAACATTGTGACGAAATAAATAAAATACATTAGTCTCCACCGCTGTCTCAGAAACACAAGTATCAAAATCTGGGCATCTCGACTGTAAAATGTTCTGCATTGCTATACCAACACAGGAGAGTGAAAAAAAATATGCTCTCTTGTATTTTGGGTGAATCGTTCTTTACTTTGGCAGCCTCACCACAACCGATAATGCTTCTCAGCAGCTCCAACATGACTAACTGATTGGCTGCTGTATTGTCTTCTCTTGGTAAGGATGAACAAGACAACATGACCAATTGAGGACAGTGGGAGGATGCGTTTTAAGAGCACTATGGCGACTCAATGAGACATGAGACAGCTCCCTGCAGAGGCTTGTGCCTTAAGTCAGGCTTAGCATAAATTTTACACAGCTCATATTTCAACTACAAACAATGCCAAGCCAGCAGAAGCAAACAAGGCTTTTCCCCGCGCTAATATAGTCCCCCCTCCAAGAAGCAAGGCCAGCTGCTGTTGCTGCTCTGAGCATGAGGTTTTCAAGTCGGCCCTCGCGGCAGAGGTGCCACCATACATCTGCCACAGATGTCAAGTCACTGCAATATCCTTGACACCACTCATTGGCCGACAGAGACAGAAGGAGGGAGACAGAGAGAGACACCAAACAACTGAATGCATGTTTTGGCTCGTCATGTTGTGTACCCCGAGACAGGAGCTGACAGGATACTAAATAATTAGATTTCACATTATGCTAAAATGCAGGAGTGTATTCCAGAGAGGTCGCCTTTAAAATAAACATCAATTTTTGTGAATGTCAGAAAATCAATTTGCCACAATTCGCAGGTGCTCGCAGACGTGTGGGGAAGCATGTGACATATCGGGTAATCCTGGGCTTTCCTGTACAGCTCTGTGTCAGATTCAACAACGAGGAAACATCCACAGGAACACAAATCGGGATGCTGCACAGCAATGCTAACACTATTTAAGCTTGCTTACATGCTGTGGGCTGTCAGCATTTTCCCCCTTCATTTATTTTCACTGTTTATCTCACAAAAAAAGAAAGAAAAAAAAAAGGGCAGAAAGGACCGATAATAGTAGTCTGCTGTGGCGAAAGCTGCTCTTTGCACAAAGGAGAAGAGTGCAACAAAAGCTGTTTGGCGCCTCTAATTTCTGAGGTGACATTTTATCAATATTGGTACACAACTTCTCTCCTTAGTTACTTTCTCTTCTTGGTTACAGGGATGAGCCTTGAAGGTCAAAGATTCCCGTAAAATTCTGCTTCGTGTGGTCAGAGGTTCAACAGCGTACGCTGATTCAACATCAATCAGCACTCTGTAGCGTATAATCAAACATTCTGACTGAAAATTTTAATAATTCTACACTGTTAAAAAAAATGCTAATATAAAGCAGAAGGATAGTCTATGATATGATATTAAAACCATGAGCCAAGCCAAACCAAGTTTAAGGCAGGACTAATCATCACGTTGCTGTAGCTAGACGACAATTATGCTAACTTAAATTGACTCACATATGTAGATGTATCAATTAGCTACATTTTAGCATTTAGGATCACCTCTGACTGGCAAACGCTAACGGCAAAAAAGTAAATGGAACATGTGCATAATGCATAAACACAACATAATTCTAACTATTTAAATAGTCACGTTCTCATTTCAGAATTGAAGGTTCCTTAACCAATGAAACGTTGCCACATGGAAATAGTTATAAGGTGGTATGAGAGATCTAAAAACTCAAAAAAAAGGGAAACCTTAAACTGAAAACCGTCTTCCTCGCTGCCTCATACGTTCTACATGTATCATCAATGATCCCAAATCACAGCTTCGTCTTGTCGGAAGCGCACAGCTGGCAGCGTGAACACAAGCGAGAGATGAGGTGCCTGCCTGCCTGCGGTGGTTATGTCTCACCCGAGATATTGCCCTGTCATAGGTGTGAAAGTGCTTTGACTTTCTAAATAGGTCAGCTTTTGATTTGACATTCATTAGCAGAAGGCGTCCGCTGGTTTGTGTCTCCCCAAACTTCACCGGCCAAGAAAAGAAAAGAAAAAAAAAAAAAAAAAAAAAACCCACATCTGTCTGAAGCGCAGGCGCGGAACATGAGAGGCAAACACAACACCTATTAGATAAGTGTGTCTCTTTCATCAAGCGTCTGATTCCAGGCCTACTTTTCCACAGGTAAAGACCCTGCCTCCAGAGCATCTGTCATCTCCGTAAATGCTTCGTCTTAAGCACTGATGTTGCCGTTCCTGGGCACCCCGAAACAGATGGCGGTGTTAAATCTGAATGATGTAGTACACGTCCCTAGTGGACTTTGTTTTCTTACATCACCATTACTCTTCCAGTCCTCTGTGATAAATTTGAAGAAATCTAGTAGGGCATTACGAGAGGCTGCAGAGGTAATACAGCGGCGGTCTGATGTGGAGAAAGGCTGCAACTCCTCTGGTAGCCCATTTCTTGCATATTGCACACTTTAACTCATCATGACTGTGAATCCTCAGAATACTTCCCTGATGCTCCTTGTGTAATAATGTTTTTCATTCAATCTTGGCACAAGGTTGAAACGGTAAAATCCTGATGAAAATGCCCCACACTGAATGCTCTGATTACACCGGCTCAGTGGTGATTTTCACAGACAACAATACAATGAAAATGAATGAAAAAAAAAAACTACAAAAAAAAAAAAAGCATCTTTTTTTCAAACTACTTTTCTTTTACCATTTACTATGAAATGAAGCTCACATAATTTCAAATGGAAAACCTTCTTAGGGATACACTGGGTGATTGCTCAGTGCTGAGGCTGATTGCAAAGCTATCTCCAATGCTGACCCCCTGCTGAAGAGCCACAAAGAGGGACAAAATGGCCTACGGCAAAGATTTGACTTTACAAATGAGTCTCCTTTCTGGATTTGAACGGGCCATTTATGTTATACTTTCCTCGTTTTTTTGGGGAGGGCATGAAATCCTCTTTCAAAGAAAATACTGCCTCTTCAAGTCGAGTCAGTCTACAGTATTCTCTAAAACACCTCATTTGGAAACATGTTTGGGCTGCGAAAGGCGTGGTTACATCTCACTGAAGGGAAGGGGTATTTACAATGTGACTTTTTGTCTTGAGACTGAGAGCGGGGTGCAAACCTGCCCTCCATCCCCTCAGATGGTCTAATTCCCGTCACAGCATCTGTCATTCGTCTTGACAAGCTGTCTACCGCGAAAACATCTAGGTATCCGGCATCTGTGAAGCACCGCAGGCATTTCGGAAGCAGACAGCTAACACAGCCAATCTGTGCTAAGATACAAAACGCACAATGCTGATATCCATTGTACTAAATGGGTGTTGTCTGCCTCACGACCCCGAGCCAACAAGCAGCCCTCAAAGAAGTAGCATTGACAAAGGCAGGCTCATTAAATACTTTGTGTCACCCGCGACTGAACACGACGCAAAGACTATAGCCGAAGGCTAGCGACTGACGTGCATGTATGTTCGGTGCCTGCATGAGAGGACGCTGTGAAAAAAAACAAAACAAACAAAAATAGAACATCATTTTTCACCTCACTGTGAGTTTACTTGAAATGGTTTCATCGTGTGCCTGGATTATACAATATTTACTTTGCTTTGCTCTGTTGTCTGTCTCTCGTGTAAGAAGAAAAGAACTGAGGCGAAACTCTTGAAACTTGAAAAGTGCAATAAAACGGGTGAAATCAATTATGCAGTCAAATGAATGCCGACAGGTACGGAGAACCTATTCTTGGGCTGTAGTTGGCAAAGAATTTGTCAGGTTCACCCAAGGCTATAGCTGAGAGTTCAAAACCAATGCTCTGGCTACCGTTTTAAGCTATGCTAGCTGCATGGCTATCGAGACGATGGTGTCATTCTGTTGGTTGTTCCACCACTTTGGTCCAGACTAAAGTATCTAGACAATTAAAGGATGCATTGTCTTTCATGGTTCTCTGAGGATGAATCGTACCGCCATTGGCGATTCCCTGACTTGTCTGCTAGTGCCACGAGCAGATTAGCATTTTTGGCTTTTAGTGAACTATTTTCACAACCACGTTATGGATTGCCACAGACTTTAGTTCACACGGACATACATACATGTCCTGTGAACATTACACCTGGTTAACAGTAGCATTGTCATTGCAAGAATGTTAGCATCCTGACATTAGCATTTCGCTGCATTTCTCTACATTGCTGGGGGAGCCGATGATTCACTGCTATGACCAGTGCATTTTATAGCAGTAAGCCAGTTGCTGGTATCTTTTTTTTTTTGTGACATAGCTTTATGTTACAAGAATATGCATGCTGCTACCAGCATGAATGCAGTTTGGCATTAACTGTATTACAGTTTGTGTTGTGTGTTGTTTGAATCCTGTCTTCTCAATTCTACATCGACAAAACCGTCAAGGAAGTTGCCATGGTTTGATATCTTCCTCTCCAGTGTTTGATACTGAAGTACCATCCCAATGAAATATTCATACATCAACCCTTGCAGATATATTACGGTCTTTTTGTAGTATTTGGTAGTGTATCACTAGCCCCTAAGCTGTTCATCGAACACTTGACTGGAGGTTTGTGTGTTTGTTGGCGATGAGACTTGTTTTCAATAGTGTTGGGGCTCTTTCAAGCAATCGATTGTAAACTGCTACACCATGAAACTTAGAAATCCAGCCACTCTTCTTCTTGTTCTGTTCTCCTCTGTACCCGTCTCTTGTACTAAGATTTACAGTTGTTCCTCAGGGATGCGTCTGCCCTTTAAAACACTGTCACATAGCCATCCTTGTGCCCTCAGGCCTGCGGGATCTAGCCTACGATGTAGCGTACCAAAGCAAGATGCAAGGGAAGGTGGGAGGTGTCAGCAGCCGGCAGTCTCAGAGGTGTCAAGTATGAAATAATGCTTTGATCACACCCGAGCTGCGAGAAAAGACCTCGCCATGACCTCTCCGAGTGTCCAGCCAGGGCTGTGCCACAGCTGTCATCCTTCTCATTTCCCTACAGAGACGTCACCTTTTCTCTCCTAATAAAATTAAAGACGCTCTCCACACAAGCAGCCCTCTCCAGCCTCCTTGACCTTAGCACTAGATTGGTACCTAAGTGCTGCAGCATCCGATAACTCTCCTGAGATGAAGCCCGCTGCTGCCTCTCCAAAAAAAGATGATGGCTCAGTGCTCTGTGTTGTATAAACACGGTAAGAGGAGGCTGTGATCTAGGAGCTGGCGGACCAGCTGCCATGGCTGTCATGCTGAGGTAGCGTTCCACAAGGTTCCCCCAGGCGTCAGCTCTCTTCTGAAACATGTAAATGTCGCAAAATGTCTTCAGGGCAGCTAAAAACAGATTTTTTTTTTGCTTAACTCTCGTGTCTTAAGATTGTGCACGCCTTATTTGCCTTTCAAATTTAATTACGTCTAAATTACTCAATTCTGGCCGTTCCGTGTGACTGAATGCACAGCGTAGTTAGACAGATTCACTTGTCTCATTTGGCAGTGGTTAGTGTAACCAGTGTGCAGTCTAACATCTTGTAGCAGTTAAACACAGCAGAGAACATCAGGACTTTATCACTGTCAGCGAGTCAGTAACTGAGATATGCTCAGGCGCTGCAATAAAGTCAAATATTATACCCAGTACGTCCAGATTTCTCAGGTAATTCTAACATTTTTCAGAATATTCTGCTAGTGTTTCCAGTATTTCCAGTTTTTGAAACGTTTTCTTCCACAATAATTAGCTTTAGTTAGTAGTATTTACCGTCAGCACACAGAATACGATGCACTGATAAACATTTTATTGGCCAGGTGTGAAGTGTATGACAGTCAGACCAACATTAAACCACTTCTTACTCGTAAAGTGTCTAATCGACTTAAACTCACCGTGTAGTGAGTGAGTTTTTGAGTGTTCAATGTTTTGAAATAAATGCCAAACTTTCTTAAAATGTAAATGTTGGACTTTTTAAAAGTACTGATCCTTTTACTCATTTTTTTCCTCCGGGACGAAGCGATAGATCCTGCCAATGGTTTCACGCTATTCTGCCACGATCAGTGGTTCGTGACCGTAACGTGCCAACAAGCGCGCGGACAAAGGTGGCGAAGAAGATTGGAGGTACGCGGATGTGTTAATCTGCTTTTTAAAAAAATGTATATGCACTGGTTCTATGAGAAAGGGAATACGCGCTTGTCGGATACATACAATGTTTTTGCGGAGAGAAACACAGACCGTCAACATATGTGCTAATGCGTGATTATTACTTTCATTACTGATTAATCTTTCGGTACTATGGAGTATAAAATGATCGTAATTCTGCGATGGCCAGTCAGTTCAGCACAAATATAGTTTTTCCCCGGGTGATTCTGGTGATAATGAATTTTTTTTTCAAAAGTTAAAGTGAGAACAAATCCGTTGTAATAGGACTGTAAGACAACATCGGTCCTTTGACTGACAAGCCACACTCTGATAACCACCTATAGCTAAATGCATTTCATGTCTTATGGAAATATATTTCAAGATAATTAAGGTATTAGTAAATCCACTGATGCGGCATTACAATCTTGTTAAGAGCAGAAGCCTTTAAAACCCACCCTCGTTCTTTCCCTTCATGTTCACAAATGGCAGGCCTGTTTCTAGCATAAGCCATTGGGGTAATACCATGACAGAGAGACTGTAAATTGCTCTGCTTGTTATCCTCCGGCAACTGAAATCCTGCCACGCAGTCAGAGCTCAGATTGGTGACTGGGAGCTCCTTAGGCTACGAGAAACATTGTTAGGAGACTTCTCGTCCACATGCGCGCGCGCACACACACACACACACACACAAACTCACATGCCGCAACGCACACACACTCCTCCTCGAGGCCGTGCTGCAGCTGGGACCCGCTATGACTTTCCTCATGCTTGGGGTGAAAATAATGCACCTTTGTCCATCACAAAGCTAAATAGGATAGCGCCTGTGAGGCGGAAGGACAGTGTTGTGTTGCAGTATTAGCAGCATTCTCTAAAAGCAGTAATTAAGGGTAATAAATGGTTTACTGGTTTACTGTGGTTTACAGTGCAGTACATATTACTGTAATGTAATATGCACTATAGATCTGTGGCTTTATAAAAGCATTAGAAAGTCTTACATTAATAATTATATGCATAGATCTTTATGTACTGCCTGCAGGACTAAAAAAAGCTCAAGTAAAAAGAATATCCGCACAATATATCTTATATTTTATGGACAAACGGTCAAAACTGAATCAATCCAGTGACAATGTATGACTGCAATAGCTCACAAAGCTTAGCTGTATACATGCACAATGTCAGCCTGCAGCCACAGTCACTTTTTGACCAAATCCAGGACACAGGACACACAAATAAGAGAAGAAGTAAGTGAATCAGCTGTCTCTGGAGGCGCAAGCTACGACGTCCGAGCCCTATTAGTTGCTTTGTCTCCCGCCAGAAAACAGACATGAAAATCTCTTTGAGTCGACCCAGCCTCCGGCCTCTGCGCGACGGTCTCCATTTTTCTTCTGTGCCGCCGCCGACCGACCACCCTATACCCCTCCGCACTTCCTCCCACCTGCTCCCACCTTCAGCAAAACACCCCGACCATTATTCACGGAGCTGCTTCTACAAACAAATAGCTGTAGATTCCTGAGGCGGACCTGCGTTCCCCTCCGGCAAGCATCTCTACACCTAACCAGCAAGACTTCAAGATACATCCCTTGGCATGTTGAAGGCAGTGTGTGTGTGCATGTGAGTGTGTGGTCTGGCCCCATGCACAAACACACACAGGAAAAAAAACGAGATAGCACAAAAGATGGATGAAGTCTGGGTGACATACATCCTGACACCTTCACAAAAGAAAACATCGACCACCCGGCTCACAAAAGCCAAGGGACAGAATAATGTTCTTTTCTCTTCTGTTACTGTTTTCCTTCTCTTTTTTCCCCCAGCAGCTGTCAATACAATACATTTTTTGACACCCTAAATGTGGCAACAATCATTCTTTCTTTCTTTGAAGTGGCACAAGCAGGCATACATAAATGTAGCACATTGTGTGCTGATAAAATACAGTGAGGCACCAACAAACCAAAGCCTTTGACCTTGTGTGGCTTGGAGAGCGTGATAGCTCCCTGGATATAAGAAAATCAATATTCTGCATTTAGCTGCACTGGAGCAACATACCACTAACGCTGTTTATTTTGCACTGAGATGAGAAACACACAAAAGCACCTCTGGCTGCATATTTAAAATGGCGATTAAAGATACTACATTTAACGTAAAGAGCTGCCGTCAATGCTTTGAAGGAAACTTGATGTGTGAGACCGGTTTGTGAAACCTCAGATTCATTTCAGCTACGTATCAAATCTTTTCAAATCTTCTGAACCTGACAGGTTCTATTTTCAATCTTCACTTCTTCTTTTTTTTCTTCACAACTTTTTTTGAATTAGTCTTAAAGGTCAATTCAAAGGTCAGCCCCCACGCAGTTGTTATGCTTCGCAAAATACTTAATTAGCAGGAAGTGCTCTTTCAAGTTTCAAACAGGGCTCGAAAATGAGCATAAATGACTCATAACAGCTCCTGCACCATAATCCAGCTGTTCTGAACCCAAAAGACTTCAAAATCCCACTTTTACCTCATACTCTCTTACGTTTACTCAAGCCCGAATGGCCAAACTGCTGCAAGCTCGCTACCCTCAGATGCCGCTCATAAGGTTTAGACTTGGAGAGACATAAATACAACTCACTGCATATTCAAGTGCTTTTTAATTCAGCGCACTCACTCAAGCTGTTTGAGACATTGTCGTGTTTTTTTTCCCCCTGGTGTGAACTCTGAAGAGTATGACAACATGATAACCTAGTTTGGATTTATGAGTTATTTATTCCTTGTAAGAACTTAGTCGCCGGTTTATTAAGCACACGTAGCTGAGACTTTTGTAGACAACAAGGTTCTGATGTGTTTTTCTGTTTGGAAGAGATGTTGACTGAGCTGTATGATCATTTTCATGAAGGGTGAATCTGCCCTACCCTCAATAATATATTCGGGGTGGACAAAATAAACTTGTGTAAGTAAGTAAGTAAGTAAGTAAGTCAGACACTTGCAATTTCTGGCTTGATAGTCGAATAAGAGAGGTTGCTTCGTGTAATGGCGCTTAACCATTGGATTGGGTGCAAATGGTATCCAGCAGAAATGTCCAATATGAACAGTATTTCTAGAAATACTCAAAGTTTTTTTTGGTTTTTAAATATATATATAGTAGAACTTACTTTTGTCCTTGATTACTGTAGTTGTTGTCATATGATTCATATCCTTGGTCATCATAAGCTGTTCCGTAGCCATCGTCATATTCCTGAAGTAGAGAGAAAATGGAAGATGAGGTGCAGGTCAGGAAAACTTCCAAACATCTTGACAGTGAAGTGACTTTATCACGACAGCCTGCTCAACATCACAAACCTGTTGAAATGTAGGACACGTGGTTTATTTTTACATTTCCACCTAAACACACACAGCACCTATTGTAACCTATTGCGTCTTACTATAAATCAAATGCTACATACACTGCAATGTACAGAAGCCTTCAACTTCTCACCAATATAGGTCAAATTGCTTGACTTGCTCCATTTGGTATAGTAGCCCATATGCAGCACCATTAGAGTGGCAACTGCAGCCCTGCCCTTGTCTCTATGTCAACTGACTGACAGTGGGATGTAAAGACTCTTGCTGTGGCAACGTTTCATCACTACCTCAAAGGATGAGCCTTGAACATCTGTTTGTGCTCCAGCAATCTGCCCCGTCCCCCCTCCCCACTTCTGCACTCCACCCAGGCCCCCGCCAAGAGGAACATCAAAGCGAACCAGTGCCGCACCCGTCCTAATTTGGGATAAATGGGACTTATGTTCCACAAAAGGCGCCGACCCATAGCGACACATCTCTCATCCCCCACACACTTTCTTGGCTAATTCCATCTGCCCCTGATTTGCATGCTTGAAATGAATGTCTGTAAGATTTAGCACCGGAAGAAAATGCTCATCACATCCATATTATTATTAAGGCTCTAATTCCTGATTAGAAACGTGCACATGCCAAATGACAACATTTGAATTGAGTCTTTTATCTTTAATCCTCCATAAACGAAGTATCCTGTGAAGGACCCACATATGACTCCAAACAGGGAGGCCCAGATGTGGCAGTACTTGTTTCCGGGTAAAATACCTGGTCGGTGCATTTTAGGAATCACATTTTAGGGTGGCAAACTTGTTTGTGACTACTTTCATTGTTTGTGGGAAGTGTGTTGATTTTTTTTGGAGGTCTTTATTAGTTCCCCTTGTGTTTGTCTAGAGGTAGCTTGAAGGGAATTTAAGTTCCCCCCCCCCGGCATTTTTAATTTTGCAATTACAAGAGGTTTTGCAAAGTCAACAATTCCCAACGCTAGCCCCCCTCCCATGCAAGGACTACGCTTAGTCAACAACTGTACTTTTGATAATATTCAACCCCTTGGATGCCATTAGAAAAGCAGCAGTTGTCAAAAAAGCAGTGCAATTTTGTCAAAAGTTATGCAATTAAAAGCAGTTTTCAGCAGGCCGAAGAGACTGTATGAGACTTTGATTTGCAATTTCCCATCATAACGTCTTTCTGCCTAATGGAACACACACACACACACAAAAAAGAAAATAATTACCCTTGCAATTTCTGAAGAGTTTTTTTGCCAAAGATAATCATCACAGCACTGACAATGGTAAAAACAATGTTAATATTTCGAAGTGAAGAAGACTGTGGACAGGATTTAACAAGGCAATCTAAAAGACAATGGGAGGAAGAACGTTGACATGAATGTTGAATCGAGTTTTACTTGTAGCCCAGGAATTTAACAAAAAAATGTTACTGCAATTCAATGTACGCACATATAGCAGTTGCTGTGTGTACCAGGAGTCACACCAGCCAAGTACATAAAGACATTTCATATATTTGCAGCGTTTAATAAATAGATATTTAGGATCCTGCTTGATGGATATTCATTAGTTTTATTCCGAGGACACTATCTGACAGAAAACCAGGCTACAGCCATGAATATGTATGAGATTATGATGCTGAACTTTGCAGACTGAGTCAACCAACCTCATGTTCTCATCTTCTGCCTTCTGGTCTTGTATTATAGAAGTAGCTATTAGCTGGTCTTAGCTAGTGGCTTATTGCGCTAAAGTTGAAAGTGGGTAATAAAGCAGCAACAGAGTTGACATAACATCACACTGGCGAATGCTTTTCTTTAAAGCAAGTGACATTACCCCTCATGATCTCTCAGTTTCTGTTGAAAACATGCCCGGTTTTGTCAAAAAAACTAAAGATCTTTCTGTTTCAATCTATTAAAAGCTGTCTCTATTATACACAGTATGTATTGCAGGCTGGAATAACAAGCTTGGTTATGAATATTGAATGATGGGAGTCTCAGGGGGAGCAAAGAAGTCGAATCATGTAGCTGTGATTGTGAAGGAAGCCTCAATTATCACATAAAATACTTTCTTGGAGCATAAAAACATGTGGACAATAAAAATCTGCACTGAGCCAAGTGTCTCCACTGGTTACTTTCTACTGACCACAGATTTTATTACTCATAAAACAGGGATGTAACTGTGCTCACCATTTGGACACATGGCAATAAATAAGGTAACTGAACTAGCACTTGTAGTCCAGCAGGAGCGGAAAAGTGAACTTGTAAACATCAGAAATGAACAAGTCTAGGCTGCAGTTACATAATCTCCATAGCTCACAGGGCTGCATATTCAATGGTTAAAGATACTGAGCAGCGGCATCATGAAATGCTGCCAGTAACGTACTGAAAAGGTGGGACTAATTAAAAATAATGAGCTGCGTGGGCTGTATCAGTCATAGTAGCGGCTGAACGTTTCTCACAGTTTAATAGAAAGTTATTTCAGGTCAGTGTTACAAGTTTCAGTTCAGCACTGTGACCCAGCAGAGGGTAAGTCTGAATCCAAGATGCCGTTTCCTCTTATGTATGTTATTCGAGGTTCATTATCCACGGAGTGATGCAAAGAAAGGTTATTTGTTCAGTCTCAGGTATCATGCTGGGTGGAAATGTGATTAATGTTATTAAAAAGAGAAAATCAATTACAGATTACTATGTTAGTTTAGTTTATCGTGTCAAACTCTAGAGTATGGTGTTTCTTGGGTTTGATGACTGACGTTGTCAGTATAATATTAAAGCTTAGAATTCATACCAAATTGTTGTTTTTTGTACTTTTTTATTATTCATTATCTTATTTTTCCTCTGCGGAATTTGTAAAATAATTAAGCGAGAGTGTTTGATTTGGTAAATGGACACAGAGTATGGCTTTTATCCAAAGAGCATAAAACCTTAAACTATTTGGCTGTTTTACAACTGTCACATTCAGCTTTCAGCCTGCTAGCAAACCCTCGGGGAAACAATTATGCCTCATTATGTGCCACAGTGGTAAAGTGCTGGAGGAAATAACCAGCAATAGGACGGTGTTGTCAGAAGAAACACACCGTGGGGTCAAAAGAAATGACGTAAATGTTTGGCCATGTTTGGAGAGATCACAGAAAGAGAGAGAGAGAGAGCAAAATGCGAAAGGTTAATCCTCTGAGGAGCACGAGTATTTTCGTGGTTTCAAGTTTAGGGTGCCTCAATGAAAGATGTATCTCCTGAGGCCCATGAAGATCCACGAGTAGTTTCAGAGAAATCCTTCCATTAGATATCCAGGTAGCAGGTGATGTCGGTTGGGTATCACCATTAGTTTAGGCAAAAATAGAACATGCATATATCATCCAAGACTTAACTAATATCCTTTATACATATTGGAAGTCGTTTGTGAACCAAACCCATCGTCCGTCTTCACCACACAACAAATTCAACCTACATTTTCTTGTCTGACCATACACGGCGTTAGCTGAGCAGGTACCACACACCCTGATTAGTTTTCAGCACAAGCCACATGCCATTATCGTTAACTCCGCTCTTCTCGATGGCGACTCCATCTAGGTGTCCACTCGCATCGGACAACGCTGCCTGGCATTAAGGGCCACATTAAACTTTAACAATGGCATGTTATTGCCATTTATTAGAGCAGCTTCTCTATAATTGAGTTACAGGAAGGCTGAGAGGAGAAACATGCTTGGTTTATAAATCACATTAGCGCATTTAAGATGATTCTTTTTCTTTGCCGTCTGACACATGGAAAAACAACTTTGAAATTGAAAGCAGACTGTGATGGCAGTGTGATTGAAGCTATTATAATACAGTATCGGATGTGTTTGTATTGATATACCATTTACCCAAAATATCTTGGAGAGCACAATAACGCGACAACACTGCAACAGTGCTGTGTTTCCATCACTAAATAGGATTAGTGTGACAGTGAGAGGTTGGAGGGAGGGAGGGAGCGGGGGGGAGTAGAGACAGACAGGGGAGAAAGAGAGCAGCCCCTAAGTGAGTCTTTCATTTGTATGCCAGTGGATGGCTGAGAGGCGTGTTGTTAAAAGATAAGGACTGGCCTCTGAGGCCACTGAAGACTAACAGAGGGCCTGGCACTGCATGTTACAACAGCAGTATCACAGCCGCTCCACTGTGCTCTACAATACCACTGTAACAGATAGGATGCCACTGACACCCAGAGCAGGCTTTTCTGGCGCTGAATTTGTCCCCCCCGCACACTGCACTAAATCCAAATGAGTTCAGCGACGCGCTGCCCCAACATTATGAATTCTGTCGAGAGCGCCGAAACCCAAAAGGTGTCGCCGGCGCACGACAACAAAAGTGAGAAAATGAAGCGAAATCAAAAAGGAGAGCACGAGCCTCGCTCCTCTCAGACGACTTCGGTACGACGCCATCTGTTCAAAGGGAAAAGTCGCGCCTCCGCGCAGCTGTGCCACACACTGCTCTTAACTTCGTAACAATAAAAGGAAAATAACGCCGCGAGATACCGCTCAAAGGAAACAAATAATCCAGATTTTGTAACCCTCGGTCATCTGTCTTGATCTCAGGATTTGTCAAAGCTATACATGCCATTTATTCAGCTCTTCCTGCCAGCATATTTCAGAAAGCTGAAGAGGCTGGAATTCGCTGAAACTTTTCCGCTGCAGGGGTAGAAATACTACTCAAGCTATCAGATTGAGGTTGTCAAAAAGCTGGCCCATGTATCAAGTTGAAATATCATTTCCCCGTGTTACGCTTGACAAATGTCTCAGCCCTCCATACTGTTACTTCACCACCTTTTGGTTTTGATCCAAGTTTCAAATAAAGCTTATTCACATCCGTCAAGTTTAATCAGGGGGATTCGTGCCATTAATGAATTAGCCCTGCAGAAACACAGCTGCACTGAAAAAAAAATGAAACTTAATACCGCTCACTGCATCGAGCTGTACTCGCCTGCACTTGCTTATCCTGTGCAGTCAAGAGGGGCTGGACTCTACCCAAGCTCTCCCTGGGCAGGAGGCGGGGTACACCCTGGACCCTGGTCGTTAGTGTATCACACCTCACCCATGGGCAACCGTTCACACCCACATTCACACCTGCAGGCAAGCCAGCCTCAGTATCAGTATGCCCAACCTGTATGTCTTTGAGCGATGGAAAGAAACCGGACCACCAAGAGGAATCCACACGGACACAGTGAGAGAATGCAGAGTCATGGATGACCAGCAGGTTCGAGATGAGCACTTTTTTTTTGTGACGCAGTCATATGAAAGTATTCAGGAATGAATTATATATTGATGTATATAATTACAGCCATATTTTGGGCGCAAATGTATTTACCAAAAAAGGAGACACGATGATCGTGTAGTGAATTTCTGATACTGTGACAGCCCTAGTCTGCATGCTTCCATGCTCACGGCGACAGATATAAAGTTTACCAAGATTAACATCTTAGTTAGGTATCGTTCACTCACTGTGAGTGAACTTGCAGCTGAGGTTCATGGGAATGTTAGTCATCTTAGTTCTACAGTTGTTTGCTCATGAACCAGAGTACCAGATCACCAAAGTCAGTAGGATTCATCCTCTGTGCACCACGAATCCATTTTGATGATGTCAGAATATTTCACTCTATGACTTGACCTGTTGGTGGAGCCACATAAAAGTTCACCAAAGTCATTAGGAATCATTGTCTGTCCACCAAATTTCACAGCAATCCCTTCGGCAGAAGTGAGATATTTCAGTCCAGGCCTAAGTAGTGGACTGACCCACCAAACAACAAAACCATCTCTAAATCCGCACGGCTAGGATGGCTAACAGAAAGAAGAGAAGAAAAATCTATTGTGCTACAGAAACAAATTACAACTCTATTTATATATGTATCAATAGCTAATTACTAAAATGTCTGACGTGTAGTGGCAATTACAGAATCACATTTCCAAGAGATAAAAAATAAATTAATTTCGCCTGCAATTATTACAAACCACAGGTTTCGTTCAATGTGAGCGGCTTCACGACGCCGCACCGCTTCTTTGTCACTGTATCTGAAATATTCTCCTAACCGTTACATCTAATTTATATTAAAACAGGTACGAGGACTGTGCCATAGAGAACATGATTCAATTAACAATGCTTGGCTCTCAACAGGGCTGGACATGCAGAGAAGAGCCTGAGGGGGATGAGTTTCTTTCTTTCTTTCTTTTTTTTTAATGCCACAACAGCCAGTGCTCAGAATGGATTACTGTGTCTGGAGGATTTAACATAAACAATACCAACCCACGTGCATTGCACATTTCTTGTTCTTCTCACCCAAAGGAATTAAGCTTCTGTGTGAACAGAAACAAACAGTACCGCGTACATATAGCTCTAGATTTAGCATGAAAAGGGAAGTTCTGCCACTTTTTATTAGCCTCCCGGGATTTTTATACTGCCAGTGTTGAAACAAAGAGGATCACATGTAGCCTCATTTCCGAAACGAGAATTACATCATGTTTAAATCTCTCCAATGGGATTAGCAGCAGGTGAGACAGAGATCTCAATGCGCCTAATGAATGACATGAAATGACATTTGGATGCAGTCATAGTACCCGCTCAAGACCGATGGGACTGCCAAAGACTGGATCACGGGATAATAACATTTCTGTGATTTTGTTTGGTAACAATTGGATTCAGTGTAATTTAATACCAATACAAATGGAAGCTTAAACAGGGACGGATTACATAAGCCCAAAACCCGCCAGACAAAGATACTGTACACCCACGTGTCATCACGACGAAATCACCACAAGTTAACCGGGGTCTGGTGCTTGCTTTGCTTGAACAAGAGAGAAGAAGAAAAACGCCTCCAGCCCAGCAAATGTTTTTTGCCCGTGGCGATGACGCGCTGCAGAAAGGGAACGATGGGAACATGTGTACGGGTGAATTTTAAAGTCTGATAAATGAAGGCAACAAATGTGAACAAGAAACATCTCTTTGTCATTTCATTGATGAATACAAGAGCCTATTCATCAGCCCCCGATGGAGAACACTTGTCCTGCGACGGTGATGTATTCAGATAATACAGTGTCACACTCATTCAATTTCTAATTTGCAGCGATGTGGTTAGATTTATCATCCGGCAGATGTTGGGGGGTCTGTTTTTTTTTGTTTTTTTTCTCCTCCACCCAGATACACAGGTGCAGGTGTTGGGGGATGCAGTTTACAGCTACGGCAATGATGGGAAACAGCTGGTCCAAGAGTCATTCTCTATGACCTCCACCAATCTGAATTGCAACCTCTGAATAAACCTGTCAGATGTGGTTAGGTATGGGCTGCTGGGGGCAATTTTCCAACGCGGACCACCTCCTCTTTCCTTCTATCTGCTAAATATGCAATGTTGATGCCGGAGTCCCGGGGGAACTTGCCTTGACAGTGCGGCAGGAGACTCTCTTGGCAAACGCACAAAGGCTCTGACTCTAAGCCTAATATATTCATCTCTGCTAGCTGTTGATATTGCAGCCCGGTTCCCAAAAGACTGTGCAGGTAAGCTACATCACAATAATCACTACAATAACAAAGTCACTCTTTATGCTGACACCTCATGTAGCGAGACAAAAAAAAAAAAAACTAAATACGGTGGACTGTTTAGAGCGCCATACTTGTTTTCTTACACACAATGGTACGCAGTCATGAAGACAGTTAGCTCTGATATTTAAGTTTGACACTGTGAGACATCCTATTAACTGATCTTACTAGATAATCATGCCAACCTTTGGAAACAACCAATCCCATAATGTTTTGGGGGGTTGTAAACAGGTAGTATAATGTTATCACAGAGTAAACAGTAGGATAGACTGTTGGCGATATTTGTTCACATCTTGACACATTTGGCACCATTAAAAGTGTGCAGAATTATCTAATAACGACTATCATTGGATTACTTTGGAAAACTTAAAATCATGATGATTCTCCCGCAACTTCTAGAGTTTCTATGATTTCTAAGAGGAGCATGGTGTCCGTGTTTTCAAAGTTGACTGAATTACGTCTCCAAAGAAGAAGAATCATGTTTGACAAGTATCTTATTTGCCTCCATGAGCCGTGTGTCACAGTGAGCAGGCCAAACTTCATTTTGTTTGTAGAATACCGGAATGCACCCGAGCTTCACCTGTTCCTGCACTCGTCCTCAAACCGGCAGGCATCTTTCTCATCACGGAGGAGTGTGACTCAAACTTCCGTGGCTCTGGAGAAGCTTTAGGAAGTCTAAGAAAATAACCCCTGAAAAAGTGGTGACTGACCAGGCAGGCAAAGTCTAATGACAGACACTATTGAGTTGCATTACGGGACATGTAAATTTCAGGATTTTGGGAGCTTGATCCGTATTAGGGGCTACAAGTGAGGATCTGTCAGCTTATGCAGCGTGGATTTTCTTTTAAATCAGTTTCTACTGCTACTTTACGGAAGTGCATTATTCAGTCACTGGTGACACTTGGGAAACTCCTAAACAATTATCTTCAAATGAAGTACAACTGATAGCTATTATTATTATTATTATTACACTACATCTTAGCCTTTCTTTCCCTGCGGTGTACATAAACTACAGTTTGTGAACCTGTTTTTAAAACAGAAAATAAGAAGTTATCATCAGCCATGTTGTCTGTCATGAGAGGTTGGTAATTAACGGTTATCGCAATAAAATAATCTAATCTAATCTAATCTAATAATTATGCATCGCTAGAAATGAGCAAATGTTTGGCTCATTTTAGCTTGACAAATCAATTTTCTGTTGATCGAGCGGTTTCGCAATGACAAGTGCAAGTTTATTTGTACGTATGGTCTCATTGCTGAGTAGTCTACTCACATATTCGCCGTATGTGTCCTGAACTATGGGAGGAGCCGGCCGGTATCCTGCAGTCGGAGGCGCACCTCTGGCTCTCTGAACCCCCCGCCCTCTGGAAGTCGGAGCCCGGCTGGGTGGGGCTCCTCTGGGTGCTGCTCCTCGGGGCACGGCAGCATGCAGCGGGGGAACTCCTCCTCGACTCCTGACACAAGACACAAACATCCGTCCAGGTTCAGGATGAAAGAGCAGGAAACCGAAATATCTTATCAGCTCTTTCTTTTCTTTTTTTTGTGAGGTAGATGTGATAGAAATCTGTGAATTGTTAGCGGGACAAACAGATATGTGTGTGCATAGTTGGGACGGATCAGGTGACGTGCAACATATCCTCTTTCTACACAACATGTTCAGATCATCTTAAAGCATTAAAATATATTATTACAAGGATAGTGTAATATATCATCAATATGAGACGTCCACTGCATTCCAGATCTTTATGATGAGGTGCTGTAATTTATTATGTTTGGAGTCAAGCTGCCTCGTCTACTTCCACTCCAGTTAATGATTTCCTACATCGGCTGGAATGACTCGGTACAACCGTAGCGATGAATTTGATACGTTCAGCGGCAGGTTATGTGTGTAGGTGGAGACAGAGGAACAGCGAGGGTGGAGGGCAAGTTCCTCCAGTCGAGAAAAAGTGAGTCACGTCCATTACTCAAAACACAGCATGTCTTGTGGCTGAATTGCTTTCCCGTCTATTAAGTAGAATGCAGAT
The DNA here is from genome assembly GCA_014281875.1 of Nibea albiflora. Lineage (NCBI taxonomy): Eukaryota > Metazoa > Chordata > Actinopteri > Sciaenidae > Nibea > Nibea albiflora. The sequence goes on along the minus strand of CM024811.1, from coordinate 14,053,023 downwards.
GGAAAACTCTGATATTTCTGCCGGCTCTGTGATGAATGTTTCCCCGTGCATTTGTCCACTTTTAAATGTTCCGTCTTGAAAGAAGGTCTCGCATTTGAACTGAAGAAGCGGCGGGAGAAAAACATTTCTTCAGCGGTAATGATTCGGACGCCGCGGCGCGAGTCTTGAGGTTTGTTTTTACCTTCAATACCGGGGTAAACAGTTATGACTGTCAATAAGCTCTGCTGCAAAACTGCTATTTTGAAATCCATGCAGTCATCTAGATGAATTAGCGCCGAGCCAAGAGTCTAACCTGCACTGTAATCAAGATGGAAGAAAAGTCAAGCTGCTGCGTTGGAAATCAAAGACGATCTGACCTTGTGGTTTGGTAACATGTTGTTTGAGCTCTTTACACCGACTAAGCTTTCTTTTAAAAGCAGTTAACTGATCTGAAGCGGCAGCAGAAAAGAAAAAAAACCAAGGTTGCTCTCCGGGTCATTTTTTTTTTTCCCAATGCATATCATTTCAGCTGTGCAGCATATTGGTGAAGCATCTTAGATCTGGGGCAGAAGGAAGGAGAAGAAGAAGAAGAAAAAAGAAATCTCTCTAATTTTATGACTAACGGGGACAGCGGAGGACGTTTACTTGATAGAAATTAGACCGCCCTCGAGCACAGTAAGGGAAAAAAAAAAGAAAAAAAAAAAAAGTTGAGAGTTGATTCACGAGCAGAACTTCTCTTCCAACAGTCAAAGTCAAAGCACAGAGGAATACTTAATAGCTGCGTCGGCATCCAGAGCGTCGGTATCGATCAAAAGTACCGTAACGTGCGAGGGTGAATATGTAGGAAACACGCATACGGCTTCCTGTTCAGGAGCCTGTGGGGACTTCTCTTATCGCACCTAAATTAGGCACGGTAAATTCTAATTAGTGTAATTTAAAGCACAGCCAATTATGTTCTGACTCAGAGCGATCCAAACACCTCATCCTGGCGATCTTGTTTATTCTACAGTCTGATGAAAGAAGTGCATTTTTCTTTAATAAACACAAAGAACAAGCACACTTTTTTTTTTGTCCTCTCTTTCAAACCACAGCACCGACGCGGAGAACGTTAAAGTCTTCTGATGGCCACGAGTATTTGTATTTGTAGTCTTGCGAGGTCTCGGAGGAGCTGGAATTAGCGCGGGTTCGCCGAGATAGTGGAGAGGAAAGCATCTACTGGAGATCATTTGCATACAAAGGCTCTCATGCAAATTTGGCTTTGCTTTGCTAATCTTCTCACTGCGTACCACTGGGCAGTAGTTACAGTTTTTTTTTTTGTTTCCTTTCTATTAAAGGCACCTCCTCACGTAATGGCCAGTCTGACCTATTTTAGCGGCACGCGTGTAGCTGGTGTCAGGTAAATTACGGCGGCGTAGCATGAAACAAACACTTAGATTCGCCAAACGTACACAGCATCGGCCCAAATTACGGAGCGTGGCTGAGAAGAACAGAGGAGAAGCTCCCCTTGGCACAGATGCTCCATATTTACCCAAATTAAATTATGTCTCCTAAAAGCAATTTAATCAGGAGGCGCTAGTTTAATGACGGCAAGTGCTGATGATAAAATGTAGATTAGAATTATTTTGTCCCAGGCTTCAGTGAACAGTTCTATAGATTGTCACAGTTTGTCAACAGCGCAACTGTTGAACTGGGACTCCAGACTGAGTTTTGATGCCGCTGACGGAGGGGGGGCCTGCACGTCATTCCTTAATCCTCCCGGTTGTGATTATGAGTGGAAACCTGAAGGTCTCCGAGCGCTGTCTCGAAGCCGAAAATATGCAGCGCTGGCCGCCGCCACGTCGGCTGCACCGCTTCGTCGGCCTCCGGGCTGATCTGAACGGGTTTAATTCTGCTGTGAACATTTCGGCCTTTGGAGGTCTTTTTCCGCGTCGGCTTCATTTTCCAGCCGCGGCGGTGGCCGCTCGGTGGAAACGTCGAGGAAAACTCCTGCGAAACGTTCACTAGCCGATGGCAAAATGGCTGCAAACCACCGGTTTAGTGTTAAATGTCAATGAAATCCAACACTGGCGATGATCATTGTTCATGAAATAAAACCCTGTTTTTGATTGAGACTGTGGTTGTTCAAGGCAAAAGGGAAAACGATCGATTATTGACAGACATCCGCAATGTTTGCTTGGCTGCACTGTAAACAGATACACCAGTTGCTCTTCTGTTGTATTCATGACAAAGCAGCTGCCGGAGGAGTGTTTGCGGCGCACAGATTGCTGGGGCTTGTGGAATAAAACCGCATTTGCTGTTACTACTATTTGTGGAATATAACTAAAAAGAGGAGATACACTGTCAGCGTCGGGGGTCTCAAACAACTGACCTCTGAGTCTCATTTTGATTCTGTGCTTTTTTTTATTTTCCAGAAAAGCACGTACAATGGCGTAACTGGCTCATGGTTTCACTTTTCTTTTTTTTTTGTTTAGTCGTCAGACATAAAGCCGTGACTAACGGCAGGCTCGCTGCGGCTCACACGACACCGGATTGTCTATTTCTGACGAGGACGGACAGTTTCGGGAAAGGTGAACGGTCGCTTCGTTTTCAATTCATTTGAGTTTAAAGCGAGCGCCGCTGGTCTCATCCGCAGGGAAAGCCGCCATTTTTCAGGGACATTGCTAAACGTGTGGGGCAGTGCCACTATCTGCTAGAGAGGAGGGAAAGATGAGTTGCTCATCAGAGTCAATATAGTTCAATATTCTTCAGGCAGCTTCCCGAAGGAGTGAAGGACCTGGCCGGTGGCTCCCGGGTAATTTGAATCTGAGCAGTCAACACTGCTTGTTTATATGTGGTTTTATTTGTTAACAGAGACATAAGACCATAAAGCTACCGCTGCATAATGCGTATATAGTGAATAGCTCCCGTGTGTATATAGGTATAGGATAATGGGGAAGGAGTAAAATATATGAATGGACAGAAGCCAAGAGGTGTGGCTGGGAAGCAGTGATCAATGGAATAATGGGGAGAAAGAGGGAAATAGTCCTTTTGATTGAACTTCCTCTAAGCTCTATTGACAAATCTGTCCAGAGAGAGCCGGACTCACCGCCGTGAGGCCCTCTTCACCAGCTGGTTTACGCCGGTACACAGCAGCCACAGCCTGGAAAGTTCGGTAAATAACCAGCCGCTCGCAAAGTTGCACAGGAGCAACTTTAAATGATAACAGAAGTGCTTTGGTTTGTAGTTTTATGCAAATCATCTATGGTTTCCGTCTCTGCTTTGTAGTCCCTGCTGAGGTCTGCACACAGTCAGCATAGTTAGAAATATCAGGGCTCATTTTTCTGCCTTCAGAAGAAGCTTTATGCTGTCATTCATTTGTACAGAATATGAGAAACAACTTCCACCGAGGCAGATAACCCATCACTTTAAACAGGAAGCCTTTGTTTGGCTTAGCATAAGTTTTTTTTTTTTTTTAGTGTGTCCTTCTTGAATAATTTCATATCAGTCTGTACTTGTACATTATGATATGCCGTGCTTCCTGCCAGTCAGTCTTAAATTACAAAGTAGGTTGTGTTTGCCAAAAGCGACCCCGCGTTTTTCGACCATCCACCTTTATCGCACTAGTTGGTTAGGTTTAGGTTAGAGTAAGATTATGAACACGTGAACGTAACGAGCAGATGACAGGACCCAAACTGCGGTGCGACAAACCTCTACGAGGTTTTACTGTGCTCCGGTGTCACACTGCTTTCACTTTGACTTCTGCGGAAAGACAGACGTTGGAAAATGTGAACATTAGGCGCCCGATTTATGGCGTTTCTAACACCTATTTTTCAGTCGCGGATTTGACAGATTATGGCCCAAAAACATTGGGGGGGGGGGGGTCACTTATCAAACAGGTGCACCAGGTTGGAGCCGTTGTCGTCATCAAACCAGGCGAAACAAAGAGCAGAGATAAAATTTGGAGGAGCCGGGAAGAAGGTTTGATGCTAAAAGACAAAACAAAAATATCCGAAGAACTGCACTGTTGCTGTCTAAACAGAGCAAATAAATATTTAAAAAAATAAATGTGTTGTTTTGTGTTAAAGCAGGACGAGTGGGGAGTTCAATCCGAACAACAAACAACAAATGAATAAATGTCAAAATAATGAAGACACTACAGGAAGCAGCTGCACTGTTAAGATTAGACATATTTTTGAATGCACTGGACCGCTTTTGTACTCTCCCTCCACCTGCTGCTCGACCAGCTCGCCGATGGTGGCTTATAAATATATATTATATATTTAATATATTTTTTTGCTTATTATTAATTAATCTCCATTTCATTCCCCTTGAAGTTAGTTTGTCTCCTGTGGCATTAATAATATAAGTAGTCATAAAGAATGTAATATTATCATTTTATGAGTAACACCCATTTCTCTCTCTCTCTAGAGCTTTAACTACCGTCAGAGTAAATATTGTCGGAGTCGAGATCACTGTAGACGTCCCACCAGTGAATGAGCATATGAGCTCATTAAGGGCAGCCCCGGAATCAGTCCGGAAGCTAACTGCGAAATGAGCAGCTGCCTCGGTAATTCGAAAGCTAATACGGCGCGCGTCGCTAACGCAAACCGCAGCCAACGTTTGACACGTTGACTAGATCTACTGAACGCGGTCCAGAATGTTGAACATGTTTGAACAAGTCTGGCTTGGAACGTGCAGAGAAAAAGAATCGTCTCGGTTAAGAAATAAAAACTTGAACGCGACATCCGCGTCTCAGAATCGAGAAAAAAAAAAAAGCCACACAAAAAGGCTGAGTGTGTTCTGGTGTGGTTGTGCCGGACAGAGGATGTGCTGTAACTCTAAATGACACCATTAAGTCTGGAAATGCAACGGGATACTGTACACATGCATTTACCAAAAAAAAAAAACACTGCCTTCCCAGTACCTCCTTAACTGTAAATAATACCCAGTCCCCAGCTGAACTAAAGTGCACGTACACACAACAACTGGCACACACACATATGCGCGCACATTCTCACACACACACATGCTTGGAAGCAGGTTACCTGGGAGGACCTGGAACAGGTGTCCCCCTTCCACGGACGGCTGACTTGCCCCTCACCGATGGCACCTTGGCATCCTCCGAGCCGCCGTTCAGGTATGTGAGCTCCTGCAGCTGGGCCTGTCTGATCTCATCATTGTAATCCTGCACAGAGAGAGAGGCAGCGTGTGTCACACACGCACACACACACACACGCACCGAGACAGCAATATACTCGCTTTCAATTACACTGTATTAAATTTCGTCCTTTATCTCCAGGGCTACAGCCCCGGGAATATCTAATTAATGTACTTTACAGTACTGCCGTGACCGCTGTTCCTGAGGCAGCAAAACATTTCAGATCTCCTGCTGATAAGTCCTCAGGACCCCCGTTTGCCTTTATCTTCTCACGCGGTTCTTCTTTTTTTGTTGTTGTTGTTGTCACTAAATTAAAACACATGATTAACACGGAAATAGGTCTTTAATCGTCGGACTGACGGATGTGATTGTCATGTGTCTCCTCTATCAAAAGATACGTTTTATGGCGACGGTAGGAAGACGTACTGTAACACGGGGATGCGGGCGGGGGAGGGGGTCTGCTGATAATTAATGGCGAGATGTAAATCACCATAGCTCTAAGCATCGGAGAGATCATCCATAATGAATGGAGGAAGAGTAAATAAGCTCCGTGCTGCATGCTGCTGCCAAGGAGGGTTTGGCCCATGCAGAGATTCCCTCCTGCGTTCTTTTATTCCTGTTTTACCCGCGACTTCCCACCCAGGATCGCACACACACACACACACGCACACTGCACTGAATCAGAAGCTTTGTACACACACACACACACACACATACACACACTCTAGCAGCCCTGACAGAATTACAGTGCAAAGAACAGACAACGAGCGTGAGTGAAAGAGCGGGTTGTCTTTGCTGTTTCTCACTCGCTTCACCGTGGACAGGCTGAAAATGAGTTGGCCGGGGCCAAAGAGCAGCTGAGAAGAGATTCAGGAGGAAAAAAAGGGTGTGTGTGTGTGTGTGTGTGTGTGTGGAAAGAAGGGAACATACTGGTATGAGAAACTTCTTGATCTCCTCCAGAGCGTGACCCATCCTGGCATAGGCCTCGGCCGGTGGGGCGAACACCTCGATGAGGACGTGCAGGTCTTCGTTCAGGTGGTGATATTTGGCCTCGCCGCTCTGCCGTAGCTCTTCTTCCTGATGTTACAAGAAGAAAAACCAAAACAATTTGATATCATATATCCTCTGTGTCGGGAACGAGCGCGGGTTAGCTCTTTCAGTCAGGAACATTTATCTTATTATTTTTTCTTTTCTTTTTTTTGTATTTCGGCAAGGATTTACTGCGGGGAGTTTTTCCATAACTGTTACATAATGAGGTTTGATGCCTTGGTGCTGCGGAGATACAAAAAAGACAGACAGAAAATATTTATGTGGGTTCTTGTAAACTTATACGTCTGCAAACAGGCAATCCTTACAATCCTTTCAACTGCGGCTGTCACACGTAACTGATTGCTCCTGTCCTCGCGCAGCTGCCTGTCCTCATAACAAATGTACAGATAAAGTGTGCGCTCTCGCACACTTCATCATAATATCCGCTCTTCTTGTTGCTATTCATCTCATCTGCGTGATCACCGTGGCTTCATTCGAATAAAATCAGCAAGAAGGAAGGGCTACGGGGATTTATTTTAAAACAACTTATGGCTAAAAAAAGCAGTAATCATCTCAATCAAATGTTTGCATTTATGTTTTACTCAGTATGGATTAAGATGTTTGTCAAGAACATTGCAGAAGTGTCAAGGGTAGTTCAGGAAAATGCCGTCGGTCCACTATCTGCTCTTTAGCTCTGGTGAAATGTGATTATGTATCTTTAACCGCGTCAGCAAAAATCCTACCAGTTATGCAACATTTCCAGATCCAGATCTGAAGTCGTATACAAGAGTGGAAGATTTTAAAATAACCGTGAGTCATCTCCAATAACAGGAAGTCTCATGGAGAAGGCATCAAAGATGCGCTCGATTTTGAAGTGTCGCAAAACCACAGGGATGAACACGCTGCGCCGGAGAGACTAAAAGCAAGACGGGACCTAAAGAATTATTACCTTATGTTTAAGACGGTAAATTAAAACGAAGGAATAATTTGCTATTTATCTATTTATATATGTTGATTGGTTGATCAGTCTAAAATACCTCAACAACTATCAGATGGATTACCGAAGACTTTACCAATATCCACAGTGCCCAGAGGATTAATGCCGTCCTGCATTGTTTCCTGTTAATGGACTGTTGACGCTGTTGCATGGATTACCATGCCATTAGGTCTAGATATTTACATCAGTGACCCCGTGACTTTTTATGCAGTTCCATCACTGGGTACACATTCAACCATCCCACAATTTAAGGAACATTAGAGCCTCACAGAGCCACAAGTGTGGCTGTGAACTCTTGGTCTTGTTTCAATCCAGGAAGTGTGACATTGCTTTTGTCCCAGATTAGTTGTATGAATGCCAGTATTTGATCAACGATGTACATATTTTCAAATAATAATATATTTTCCAATAAGTATGGAGTTTAACAAGACGTGACGCCCATATTTCTCCTAAAATGAAACTCATAAACTCAGTGGTATTAGTTTTTTTATTCAAAGAGCAGACTTCCAGGACAACTCTGCCATCTTTGCCGGAGGTGCAACATCGTCACCACAGAGGGTGTCAGAAAGTCACAGATTTCAGCTTGAACCAGGTGTAGACACGCGTGTTGTTTAGTTATTGTACACCGAATCCCCAGGAAGGAGCGCGGATGTAAGTCGCTCCTCTCCACCTCGGCCTACAGGAGCTCAGTTCATTTAGACCGCAACGGGAATATATAGCATGTAAACAGTGAGGGGCTGCACAGGACATTCGGGCCCGACAGAAGCAGGCCACTTTAATGTTATTGATGCCGGGAAATAGGACAGAAAAAACCCCAAATGTCTCCCACCACATTACACAAAGGAAACAACAGGTTTGGGCGTCCCAGTTTCTCCCTTTCAACAAAAAAAAGAAAGAGAAAAAAAAAAGTCTTCTCCAGGGCCTTTCCAATGGCGGCAACTTCCTCTTCCCCTTGCACCATGCAAGCCAGTGTCTCTGATGTCACCTAATTATAAATAACCTTCTTTTAAGAGTGCCTGTGGTATGTTAATGATATGTTAATTTCCCCCATAAATCTGTGCTTTACGAGCAGAGGGCTCCTTTGCGCATAGCGCCAGCGCTGACGGAGCTGCCTGTGCCGAGCAGGGAGTGTAAGCACGGTGTTAGGAAGAGACGCCCGCTTCCAGCCTGTCTCTTCTCCTCCCTTTCATGTCTTCCTTGGTATATTTGCATGAAAGAAAAGTGCACCGAAAAAAAAACAATTATTTTTGTGCGCTTTAACTGTCATCAGCCAAGAAAAAAACAGACGATCCGGTTTAATATTCGCATGTGTCACCTCAGGACTCCCTTCCCTTTGAAAGGTATCTGTTCTCTCGCTCCGTCTATACCCCGCTATACGGTCTATTTAAGTGTTAGACCCTAGCGATAGAGATTTCATTTGGTGTGAATCCCTTTGTGTGACCGCATCATTTGCATATGATATTGTAGATATAATAGCAGCTTTCATACATGGAGGCCCCTCTCCCGGCACACTGATAAGAAGCATCCACGATCCAGCGGAGACCTATAGCAGCTAAGCAGCCCACGGTGGGAGATTACAGCTGTCTGTTTCTCATATCTATTGGCAGCATCTTCCTTCTGTTTACATTTCCCCCCCCCCTCTGTAAATCTGCTTATGAAAAGCCGGCTGTCCTGGAAACGGAAGGCCACCGCACTCTGAACGCAGGGGCTCCCGCAGATGGAGCTTAGAGGTAAAAATAAAGAAATACATTTTTTTAAAAAATAACGACAAGCTCCGAGCATTCGCATTCAAATGAAATTAAGGACGGATACTGGCACATGGAGGCAAACTCTATTGTTCTGCCTGAATGACAAGCGACACATCATACCGCGTGCAACGCAGCCGTCTACTGTGGCGATACACTGCACGCCGCCTGTCAGCCTTGCTTATCGACACCTCTGACATTCATAAAGACCACACAAAGTCTTCTTTAATAAGTCGAGGCAAACATGTACTTTTATATATTCTGAAGAAATGAATCCACCGGCTGGCGGCAGGCTGACAGAGGAGTCCTTACCAGAAGTATGACGGGTCATACTGCGTCTGCCCTTTACTGGCCTCCATTCACTGGAAACCTGGTAATATACAGAGCTGATTAAAAGACTCTTTAATTCGTTTTTTTGAAGCAGTGCGTGCACTATTCCACCTCTAGACTGTCAGATCAGAAGATGAATGCCAAAGACGACTGAGCCATCGATACCTACCTCGTTCACGACTACATTGTTTCCATACAGGAATATTTTTAAGACCCTTTTTTTGGAGATTAGTCTAATAACTTCCGAGGCACAGTACAGGGAGGTGTGTGTACTGACGCGGTGCCAGATTGCAGGATTATCTGTTCATGTCTGGTGCAGGGTGCAAAATTAGCACCAGCCACCAGCCAAACGCCGGTAAGTGCTATTGGTAGTCACCGTGCAGCCAAAAAAAAAAAACAGTTATCCATTGAGTGGACAAAAAAGTTAATTTTGCACCCTGGTATGGTGGATGTCTTTTATTTTCTAATTCTCCCTCAGCTTTATCTCCCATAATTTGTGTGCTTCTTCATGTCATTTAAACGTCACCCTTGGATCTTTAAACGATCACGGACACGCAATTTAAGTTGTAGGTTTTTGGTCAGGGGCAGTTCTTTTCACGCACAGACCAGTCCTCGCAGACGACGAAGGCATTCCGCCGCGGTATCTCGCAATTACACCCGAAGCAGAACTTTCACCAAAAGTGAAACGGAGACAATGTGATTGTTTTGTCTATCAGAGAAATTAAAGAGGGAGTACAAGTCCCAGGGAGGAAAATGGATGAGTTAATCACGGCGCTAACGAGAAGGGGGCGCGGTGCGCGGATGCCTTTACATCATCCTGCTCTGACAGCGGCAGGACAACCACGGAGCCATAACCAGGCGGGGAGACTACGGCAGCTCGGTGCCTTTCAACCCCTCTGCAGTCGCGCTCTCAGTCAACGCAGAGATCAAGGTTCCGCAGCGGCAAATATCCGAGCAATTATCACAGCTCTTCGCAGTGTCTCCATGTGCCGTATGTAAGAGCATGAAAGGGACTGCGCTGAACATGTACAGCTTCATCCTCCAACAAATCTATTATCCTGAGTAGCAAGACTACAATCGCATTGTTATCTTGTTCAGGGTGAAACATGCATGTTATCTTCCTATCGGTCAAGTAAAAACGCACAGACACACAGTCCAGTACATGATTCATGGACATATTCTAATATGTATATAGATGCTTGGTGGTTCTGAGATAGCATAACAGCTTTGATTTTACTTGACTTGAACGCGGACCCCTCTTTTTGCTCCACAGTGGTGCGGCTCCCTGACCTACACGGGGGAATTTCGAGTGCTGAAAAGCTATGATGACACAAGCTATGCGGCTGAAAACAGACAGTCAGCAAGCGGCTGAAGATAAAGTAGCGGTTTCGCGTGTAGAGGGTGTATCCCTCTTCGCTTAAAAAAAAGAGGAAGCGGCGCCGCGCGGCTGCGTGTGTGTCCCCGACAGAAAGCTGTCAGTCATAAATCCCGCGGCGGGTTTGTGCAGACAGGTAAGGGCTGCCGAGGTCAGCACATCTCCATGACAGATCTTTTCTCCAGGTACTCGAGAGGAGTCGACCATCAAAGACTATTGATCACGGTAATCAAAAAGAATGTGCTGTATGATAGCGAGGATCATCGCCGCCAACAAATCACCCCTGACAAACAGAGGGAGGGGAGAGACGCAGACGAGCCGAGCGAAGTCGATTTATTCTCTGTTAACCAGTCCAGTCTGCAATCAATTGTGCTGCTAAAGAGCCGCTGTTAGAGCCATTTATATCCTCTCTTTATGTACCCACATGATCATGGATCACGGATGTTCTTAAACAGGACTGTGTTTGAAATTTCAAGTTTGAGCCTTTGCATGAGATCCATCCTTATTTTTTATTTTTTACCACAAAGTATCCATTTCAAATCATTATCGTGAGCATTGCTCTCGCCCCGTGACAGAAATTCTATAAAAAAACCAAATCATACATCTAGATAGTGTTCGCTCTGACCTTGGTTTGACTCTGGGTGAGTTTTGTTTATGAGAGAGCCGCCTCTGAAAGATGTCAAGACGTGTCTGGTGATCCCCAAGATCATTCACATTTCCATAAACTTTTGAAATCTTCTTTTTTTTTCTCACCGAGACGAAGCTGTTTTTCAAAACTTCGCGCGGTCCATGAGACCCATGAGCTGTCAATCAAATCTAGTCTGAGTTACCGGGGTGATCTGCTGACATCCGAATGTATAAAATGATCCAAGTGATCAGATCAAAGAGTTTGATTTCTGATAATCTTGAACACATACAGAGCTGTTGCAGCTTAGCACATATTTCAACAATTAGCTTGGAAAATTTAAGTTTATATTAAGTAATTAGATGATATATATATATCATCTCTCTCTCTGTCTATATATATATATATATATATATATATATATATATATATATATATATATATATATATATATATATATATATATATATATATATATATATATATACACACAGAAAAATTGAATGACAGGATTTTCTGACGCACTAGTTGTATTTTTATTGGACCGCCTGCATTCCTTCTTAACTTTAAACGTACGTCCATCTCACCTTTTACTTTCAGCTGCAAGGCCGACACCAGACGATGTGAAGGGGGGGGGGGAAGAGTGAAAGGAGCACAGACAGCAGAGAGAGAAATGAAATAACAGAGCGGCGCGTTACCTTTTCTTTGTCTCTCATGGATCCTTTTCCGAGAATTGACATCTTTGTGAGAGTGTCCTCCTGTAGCCTCTTTAACGAGTTCCCGCGTGGCCCGAGGAGTTTGCCGACAAAGTTAAACTGCAACAGAGAGCGAGAGCGTCGATCAATCAGTATCTGTGCATTCGAGATAAAGGGTAAAGACATTTCTCGTGTCAATCAAACGGGCCTCAAACAGAAGCTGACGCTGTAATGACACTTATCAGCAGTTTTTTCCCCTGTCTCGATAGGATCAGCACGGCAGCATTTCTGAAATGCCTGGCCCGGGTTCACTGTGTCACCTTCTCGCGGGTTATGGCTTCATGAAGAATGAAGATGATGTGCAACTGACTCTCTGTCAGAAAGTGTTAACATAAAACTCACAAGTACGTGGCGGCATGCAGTAGCATTGAATTCAGGAATGGGGAAATGGACACAATGAAAGTTAATTTAATTTCCTGAAATTACATTCATTGTTGTTGTTCATTGTTCATCGCTGTGTTCCATAATGATAGTGCTATTGCTACTTTTCAGTTTTTTGTGATTTATTATCACGTTTAGTGTCCTTAGGAGAGACATGGCGTTTACACATCAGTACTTTATTTGATTTTTTTTTCATTTTATATGATTAATAATGCTGTTTGTCATCTTTTTAACAAAGGGTGGTGTTACTTAGGTTCCAGAGTAGTGTCAGACTGCGAATGTATCGACTTGTATATTAAAATTAAAATAAAATAAAGACTCATCTTCACTTCAGTTACAGTTCATAGACGGCCCCTCAGAGTGCTCCAACTGACTTTAATTCATTCACATCATAATTTCATAATTTGTCACAAGACAAAGTCAAAACAGAGGTTTAGTTCGTATACCTACTAGGCGATGCCACATGAGTCACCTTCTCAGACCTGATGGAGCGATAGAAGACAATACACAGCTGTTTTTGGCAGGCGGTGCAGAGTTCTCCACGATGACATAAATCATCTTTAAAATGTAAAATCGGAATGATTCGTTAAACTGGGAATAATTGCAACGATCAATAACATCCAACCAACTAATTAGCTTTGAAGGGCAGTCCGGAGGCTCCGACTCTTCAGCTGTCCGACTGTTTGATACAAACAATGAAATCATTCAACACGAGGAAGGAAATACAATAACAATGATAATAAAATCACCATCACGTCGGTGTCAGTTCATCATGAAATATTCAGTTCATCGACAGCATCCCAACTTCACTGATTCATGTCCTCAGTCCTGTTGTTCCTGAATGTTTCAACATGAATTTACAATGTGCAACATTATCATAATGTGCTGGTTTGAGCTAACATTGAACTCGACCACCTCTGGCATCACGCCATCTATCAAAGGCCTCCCGGCTTAGATTACTCCACAAGGTCACCGCTTTTTTAGCCGCGGAAAACAAAAATGTTATGCATTACCATGAGGCGCGCCGCCGCGTGCAGACACCCATCTAAGTCATGCCAACCCTTTACACAGGCTCAACGCAATTCCGGCAGCAGCTGGAGATGGTCAGGGAGACAAAAGGAGAGCGATGCCCCCTCCCCCCCTTCTCCATGTTTTCCTTTAACAGTGAGTTATACAGCTGTCTCCCTCAACTATCTAGGTCATCAATTAGCTAGCAGGAGGTAAAAAAAAAAAACAACCAGTTTGGTTCCACACCTCACCTGTATCTCTGCTACCTTTTGTTCAGAAAGTGAGTGCTTATTAGGAGGCTCTGCCAATTCCTGGGTGAGGGATTTGAGAGGCAAGCTTTAGTGATTCGCTCTAATGCAGTAACTGACGGGCAGGGTTTTCATCCTGGCTGGGCCGAACTCCAACATTTCTCGGCTACTGTAATGTTCCTTCAACTTTTATAATTAGCCCCAAGTCCTGCGACTGGATGCGATCATACAGAAGCCCATTCAGCCTTTGCCTCAACTTTAAATGCCATGCCCCACTGTGCTAATTCCAACCTTGCACTCGCAAATGGGTGTAAGTGGCCTCCTGCAGGATTCTGACCTTGGATTAATGAATATGTAAGACATGTCCACCTTTGCATTAGAGTGTGTGTGTGCACTTTGATGCTAACTTGGGTCCATTTGTACTGTTCGGGCAATCTAAGATGTTTCAATACCTCGACTGAAAATTGCACAGTAATTAACTCCAAATACCGTTGAGTAGGACATGAATTGTTGGCTCAAGGAAATTTGATTTAAACGTTATCTAAGCAAACAAGAGAGGCCCTGCTTCTAACGTATTCAAGTTTACAAAAGGATCATCAAAGGAGACAGTGCTGCCGGGGCGAACAGAGGGTGTCAGGAAATGTTTTAAATGTGCTGAGTTTAACCGATGTCCTGGGCATCCATCATTTCCACCTGGATAGAGCCTTGATCACTGAGCTGTGCCGTCTCTTGAACAATGATTTGCAGAGCCACATCACACAGCCCGCTTCCCTCCGCGTTGTTACAGCTTTTGTTGCACCCATTCCACCTCTCTTGACAGGTTGCGCATCCGACACGGTGTCCGGGATGTTTGCATGGACGCATCAGCCCTCGTTCCACCGACGGTGTTCTACACGCCGGTGGATAGAAATCACTTGAAAGCTGCTATTGTGTTGCTTTTCAGTCATGACAGTGTGGGAGCCGTATCAGCTGTGCATACATGGGCATCAGGCTGAGAGCTTAAAGGAGCAAATTCACAGCAATGGGAAAAAAATGTACGCAGACTGTGAAACAGAAATTGATGCAAACACGAATTGGCTCTGCAGCTTGTTTGAGTTTCTGTGAAACCGGCGACACAACTAGGTTGTTGGCGAGCCGAGGGGAAAGCGAATGCCCGGTTTCATTTAGAGGACGTTGTCTGTAGTGGGCAGTTTATAATAAAGGAGACCCCGAGAATCTGATGAGCGAGAAAACGGTGACAATGCTCTTGGTCTGAATTTAAATCCAGTTCCTCTGTGCAAAACCAAACAAAAAAATCCAATTAAAGTCCCGTGGGCAAGTTTCTAATTAAATCGTTTTGTCATCTAAACAAAAATGAATTCAAGGCCCGGGAAACATTTCTTCTCTATTAATTCATATTTTTGAAGCGTCTCTTTGGAGGGGAGGTCCACTATATAAACCCATGTGTACAAGTGATGTTCTCTCTCCCTCTGTCTGTGATAATGGTTTAAAATTCCCTAAAAAAAACATGACAACAGAGCAAAGCGGGGAAACCCAGGCCAACGGATCCCCAATGGCACTATTTGGTTTATGACAATTTATTGATTTATTGTGATGCTGTTTGAGAGTGCGGTTAAGCGCACCATAACACGATAAGGCTCTGAATCTGGGTACTACTGTATTACCTGATTTTTCAACTCATGTTTTGGTTTTGATGGCCTCTTGTCTTTTCCGGCCAAAAAGCGTTATGTTTCTGTATGCGTACGTGGTTCAGGTGGATAGCGGGTAGAGCAGGAGTAGCTCCCCACTGTAGTTTAGTTAGTTAG
Organism: Nibea albiflora; assembly: GCA_014281875.1. Lineage (NCBI taxonomy): Eukaryota > Metazoa > Chordata > Actinopteri > Sciaenidae > Nibea > Nibea albiflora. The sequence continues at coordinate 14,037,609 of CM024811.1, read as the reverse complement.
ATAAGTTTGTGGCTCTGGTCAAATTATAATAAAACATCCAAACTAGAGGTGGCGCAGTGCAGCAAGAAGGTCCCTGGTTTAAATCGGCCTTTCCGTGTTCCGCGTTCTCCGGGTGTCTGTGAGGTGTGAACGCGAGCGTGAATGCTTGTTTATCTCTCCGTCAGCCCTAAACGAGCCCTGGCAACCTGTCCAGGGGTGTACCCCAACCTATCGCCCAATGTCAGCTGGGATTGGCTCCAGCCCAACCACGACCGATGATAAGGACGCGTGGTTATAGGAAACGGGTGGATGGATCCAAGTTGGTCAGCGTCAGCAGCCAACCGAGGCCACAGTTTCTCTCTTAAACAAGCGCCGTGAGTGTCTAAATATAACCGCGGAAAAAAAAAAGTTTACAGGTGCTCCGTTTGTTAACCGGCAAACATTGTTTTCCAAAATGTTGAGATAGCTGTTCAGGAGGCTTGGCGCTTCTCTCAGAATGAATTTGCTGTGAGTGTACAAACATCATTTCTAGGAGGCAGCGTCGTATACTGAAGCTCCGTGTAGTTCTCAATCTAGTTTGGACCTTCATTATTACAGCCGGCTGTGCTTAATTGCGTGTATTCATAAATCGGTTAATTGAATCAAATCACCACACAGTAAACCTGGGGCCATGTAACATGTTAGCACAAGGATGCTGTACATAACAGACAGAGAAGGGAGAAACGGGGGGGGTTAATCAGCCTCTTTTATGGCTTAAACCAGCCATGGGTTTAACTTGTCTTCACGCTCTTCTTCAGCCACTTCAGACAGAATTATAGATCATCTGTTGACACGATGCACTGCTATTTGTTTGGCTCTATTTCGAGTTCCTGACTATTTAAAAAGAGATCATACAGATTTGCTTCATATCTGTTGGACTAAAGCCAGTAAATGTCAGGGAGAGCCTTAATCTGGACATTTAAAGCATCACCGCCCCATCTCTCTCTCTCTCTCTGCAGATGCACATACATCTCCTCGTAGGGAAAATCCTCCAACTATACGAGTGCGACCCAACACAAAACTGTAATCCCCGCTGTTTATCGCAAATCAAAAAATCTGTCTGACTCGTACTGTGATTGATGCTTTGGGGTTTTCGCTAATGCTTTAGTTATCACGAGGGATTACGCGATTTACAAAAACCTGCCCGGGCTCCTGTGCCGCTTCATGTCATTAGACTGTGTGAGAGGATTGTTGCCGCTGCTGTCTGTAATCACCAGAAGAAAAGCTGATGTGTTTAATCACAGGTTGCTGCCTGCTGCTTTGTTGTGGTGTTGGTTGCATGGGGGGGGGGGAACAAGTAAAACACAAAGAAGAGGAAGCATTGACTGGAAATCCACAAAGACAGAATATGAATTGTCGCAGCCGAGACAAAACAACAACAACAAAAAAAAAGAACAAGTGTCACGTGGATGATTGGAAAGACAGCGGACACGAGTGGAGAAAAAGGGAAAGGATGTATGATTAATCACACTTAACTTGAAGGGGGTGCTGGGTGGCGGAGGGAGGGAGAGAGAGAGGGAGGGAGAGAGAGAGAGGGAGAGCGGGAGGCGCATCTGAGATCTTTTCATCATTTGCTGAATGTAATACTGCGAGCCTGGCGAAAGGTGTGCTTACAGAGAGCCAGCGCGCCTGTGATTGTGCTGAGGACAGCAGGACAGGAACGACAGCAGAAGGATAAATCACCGCTCCCAGCGCGGAGAAAAGCCACAGCCCGGACTGGAAATAAACCAGTGGGACTCCTTACGCCTCGCTAATGGCCTGCGGTGCTTTCTGCCAAAAGATGCTTTCTGAGAGAGGGCCCACAGATCCGGCAAATGTACAGATGAGCGCTGATAGCGTATCCCTGTTCAAAAGGTGGGGTATTTTTAGTTCCTGAGTAGGAGTGACATTATGTGTCATGCTGCCTAAATCATGATCTAAAATCTGAAGGAAGGTTTCGATTAAATCTCTAAGAAAGCCACCAGGTGGGCACCCCCCGTTTGCTGTGTCCACACTCGACATCGTGATAATAATATCATCGCTCTTACCAATATCTTAGAAAGTCTAAAAAAAAAAAAATCATCAGTATCGGGTATTAAAAACAGCTCCGTTTTATCACGGAGAATCAGCAGCCTGGAACTTGCCGCGCGGCGTCCTTGCCCGCTTCATTTTGATAAAAAGCTACGTTTGCGGAGGATGGATATAACCTCTCTCTCCACGTGCTCCTAAATGGCTATTTGGAAAATGTCCGTGCCACTTCAATGCCAGAAGCCAAAAGGTGACGCTCGCGGCTCAGCAGAAGAAAAAAAAAAACCATTCAAGTCAGACCGATCACTCTTGCCATTGCTACCTGTCAGACGGAACAAATTGAATTTGTCTTCCTTCGGTGGCTTGTTGGAGCTCTAAACAGCGTATTAGTGGCTCTACTTATCAAAGCTGTCAAAGCAAATCTGTTTAGCTGTGAACCTAGGAGACTCAGATCAGCCTCCAGATGACACTGCATACATACGTACACGGCCCTCGCTGCTCACTGAAAATGTATTTCATCTCTTCATCAGAGTGCGTGTCAGTGCCGGCTGAAAATAACGACTCACTTTCTCAGAGTTAAAGCACCAACCACCCAGTAATCTTTGAATTGGTCATTAGCAGGTACAAAGACAGTTAGACAGATACGGAGAAACTAGACCTTGTAGAGGTTTGGGGTTGCAGATCGTGAGCGCTCCACAAATACAGAACACACACAGATGCTGTTGTCACGAGTCCATTAACAGGTGGGAACATTTCCTCACCAGTCTAAGTCCAGCCTCACAGAGCCTCATGGCCGTTGACTCTCTTCATCTCATTTGGACCGACGATCATCAAATCAATCCCTACTGGGCATAATCAAGGATGCGGGGAAGGTGATGCGAGGCTGAAAACAACAGTAACCGATCCGAGTCGTGTGATGTGATCTCAAAAGCTTGAAAATGCATTGTGATTGTTTTTCTTTCAAATTCCCCGCTGCTCACACGTTTTGATCTTTGAGTGACAATTATTTTAAATTAAAGAGCGTTTGACTAAGGATGTGTTTATCACAGAGCAAACAACAGCTCTATGGTGAGTCCTTATACCTACCATTAATTGTTAAAAGTTAAATGCTGGGTGTGGACTCATTTAAAACCTGGTATGTGGCTGAGTTTTACACCCTGCGTTATAAACTGACAGTGGCATTGTTTTTTTACTGTGCATGCCGTTAAAATCATCGCGATGCTGAGCAGAAAAGCACTTTCTGCTGAGACTAAAATGCCACCTCTAAAGCTTTGTTGGTTCAGCGTTTGACTCCTGCGCCTTGAGTGTCTTCCGTCCCTGCCGCTGTCATCTCCATCCACATACTGCAGCTTACGGCCGTCCGTCCTTCCCCCCCTTGAGGGCTAAGGTGAAAACTTGAGTGATGTCCCCATCTAAGAGCGCTCCTCTCCACTTTTACACCAGCCTCCCCATCGTGCTCCCAGTGGGATATCCCTGTCATGCACCGAGCACGTGGCTCCAATAAATGCCGTCGCCGTTGAAGGCTCCTCTTGGCAGGGGGAGGCTGAAGTGCTTTCAGCGGCGGGCAACAGTGTTATCGCTCAAAACGGCTTTGTGTGGAGGTCATCGCCAAGCTGACTGTCTAGGACTCTCTGTGACTTACTATATGTGCTTGCTTTGCAGTCGTACTCTCACCCTCCCGTGGTATCATTTTTCAAAATAATAATAATAATAATAAAAAAAAAAAGGACAGAAGTTGAAAAAGACCTAGAAGTGCGTGTATCATACGAAAATCCACTGCACACTCAAGAAAATGAAATCCACTGCGAGATAATTCCTTTGAATCATATATTCATAAATATTCATTGACAAATTAATATACCGAGACATCAAAGCGTCATTGACCAAGGTCAGTGTAATGGAGAGGTGTGTGTGTGTGCGTGTGTGTGAGAATTACGGCGGTAACATTTCAGAAGCTTAAACAATTCTTTAGACAGAAGGTAACATCCCTAATATAGTTCTACCCCAGTTCTGTCAGCCGATACTCCTGCCTGCACGCCGTCTACCAGATATGCTACATCTAATAACATAAAGCATCAACAAAAAGTGTCAAGTGGCTGTTGTAAGGAATTTAAATCAAAACTGGAGCTACTGTAGTTGGCTTCATTATCTATAAATAGCACAATCTAAAATTCTCTATCTTTGCACATCACATTCTTGGAGGAGTCTCTTGGTGGTGGTGGGACTATAGCACTTACTTTAGGAAACTGCTTGACTGGTATTAAAACTTTCTGGCCCAGTTTCATGTTCTTGTTGATGACGACGTCGATGAACTTCTCCTCTTCCTTCCCCTCATCTTTCTGAATCTTTTCGATCTCTGGAAGGGGCGAGAGAGAAGGAAAGCAATCGTCAACCAACAGTGCTCTTGCGTATGGGGGCTAAAGTCAGGTTAGCTTCGGCTTTAGCCGAAGACTTGAAGTAGCTAGCATGGGTTAAAGGGTTCAGAAATGTGGCTGTATGCGGGTTAGGGTTCATGTGTGATGCGCTTCAAGCCATTTCAGGACAAACAACTTAGCTTTCTCGCAGTGCGTTCGGCTGCACGACACATATACATACACGATGTGGTAATGTCACTGTGACTACGAGATGGGCATATTCATTGCACATAAACAATATATCAGGTGTTAATGAGTGAGCTGTGAGGTGTTAATATTTTCAACGTTTTCAGTCTCTCCTCGCTGAGCTAGGCTGGCCGCGCGCCATCTCAAGCGCGGGACTTAACTACACTTAGTCGATTGGATGATCGATTTATTGAATCGATGATCAATGTTTTTGTTTCTTAAGCAAAAAACGCCGAACAGTTTCAGTTTCAGCTTGAGAGAAGCTGAGAAGAAAGATCGGCTCTCCGTTGATTCCTCATCCCGGGCAGTCGTCTGCAGATTCGCTCGACCCTTTGGCGCCGTGTAAACATCCAGTTTTTAATGACAAAGAATGCTAGATCCCTTCAGCATCATTCATCTCACCTACCGGCTGAGTCTCGCCCAGCGTAACACTTTGTCACAGGAGCAGAGATACCAAATTACTTGTACAGAAAGAGAGAAAAAAAAAATAATGATGGGGAGGACACTGGAGCTCGCACCTCCAGGCAACTAAAAATACTGACTGTCACGCTTCCTCTTTTGGGAGAGGCAGACTTTGATGTATTTGGAGATGTAACCTTGAACGTTTAATCAGATGGATAACATCTGTGTTTCAGTGCCAAGAAAATGGTTTTTGCGGAGAGGGCAGCTGAGAGGTGTGGGGATCCACGACAAAGACTCCAGGCTAAACGCCTGGCAGGGGAAAGGGTGAAGAAGGGGGATGAACTCCATCACAGATTTATTTCTCGTGTTCGAAATGATTTTTCAAAGGGAAGAAAACGAGATTAAAATGGAGCAGTCATGACGCTTTGGCTTTACAGTTTACATTTTAACAGAGATTTTTTTTTTTTAAGTTTGGTCCAGAGTCGGACGTGGCTGCGATCCGATCGCAGGCAAAATAATCTCAGAGAACATGTTCACATGTTCAAACACGGCAAATACCATTTTTCAATTAGACCAGGTCAGAAATGAGCCCCGCATATCAGCGCCGCAAAGGAGAAGCCAAAAAGCCAATTGTGATTTCCCAACAAAGCTCTGCAAGCGTTACATTTGCCGAGTGTAATTAAAACTCTTGATATGAGTTTTAACGAGGATAAAAGAAGTATCTGTGATACGGAGATATCTTTAAGCTTCAGTTTATCCCAAGGGGGGCAGAGAGTGCACACGTTCAGTGAAAGACAACATTAATATTAATGTATCGCCTAGCAACATGCCAAGACAGAGACAGCCAGGCGTTGTCCTCAAAACATTGAGGCTCTGATGTGTTGGGAGTTTGTCACTGAGACTGTGTTGCACACTGCACATCGTCTAATTCCTCTCTCTCTCTTTTTTTTCTCTTCTCTTTTTTCGCAAGCTCACGGCCCGATTTTCCTTCGCCCACAGAGAAAATCTTTTTTTTTTGAATTTCAAGTCCAAATGAACTCCAACACAGCACGGCAATCAATCAGAAGGTGTAATAAGCAGCCAAACTGCAGCTTCAAATGAGCTCGCCCCTCCGAACACAGAGTCAGCTGGTGTGAATTAACTAACCACAGTTCTTTCAAAAGATCTTGTTTTTGCCGCACCTCCACCTCCGAGTCATTACCGAGTGTTCAAAACATGCATCACTGACACAAGCACTGTTCCTTTTTTTTTTGTCCCCCTTCTTCACTCTTCTTTGTGACCGCCCTCTCTCCTGGCCCGCAAACGGACGGCGAATAACGTGATATATTCTAATTCGGCCGCAACACAAACCTTCAGTGAACACAAGCCTTAGAATCCAGAAACCCTTTGAAAAAAATATCACTGGAAGTCTCTTTCTTGATTGTTACGGTTGCTGTCTTTCATGCGGGTACGCTCCGTCTGTTCTGCTACAGTGCGGGCATGAGCTGTGTGAACACTGAAAGAAATGTAATGGTCAGAGCTTTTAAAGCCAATGTGCTCAGAGATCCAAATGGAATGAATGAATGCGACATTCACTTTGGATGATACCTTATGGGCTCTGGAGGAGCCTATTCTTGTACATCCCGACGCTGCTGAAACATGTTTCTTTTTACTCATTATTTTGCTTGGAGATGTCTCAAACTTCCACGTATGCTACAAAATATCCGGCGTGCTTTTTATTTCACCCTATTTTGACTACTGCGACCGCCGCGACAAAGTCCGACAGTCCATAAACATGTCAAACGTTCGGCTAAGCCACTTCACTCTGCAGCGGAGGCGCACCTGCAACGTCGGTAACAATCCCTCACAACAAGCTGTGGTGCACAAAGCATGGCTGTGTTATAAAAGCTGGATACCGGACTCAAAGATGGCGTCCTGTCACCTGAACCAAAATTGCTCGCTGAACACGTAAAGTCGAAAAACGCTCCCCGGTTTCTGGGTTTACTTCTGCATCGCGTGGTCCGCCGCACACGCACATTAGTGTTTCTCCAACATATTCGACTCTCTTAATACATCACACATGGCCCAAACAACAATGGTAAGTAAACAAGGTCACCAGACAGTTTGGGTAATAAATTGTACAATAAAGTTCCCAATTCGCTACAACTGACTTGAGCAGAATCAAAGTTGTTCTTAATAAAAGGAAAAAAAGGGGGTCAGTGCGCTTCAAATGATGTATTTCTATTCTTTCTTTTTTTTAAGCTTTTCATAACAGGCAGTCTGACAATTTTGCCCATTTTGCGCCGTGATTGGCCACGTGAGAAAGTACACTTTATCTGAGCTTCTCGCTCAAGTCAAACTTTCGCTTTTCATGTGTACCACCGAGTGCAGCAGCATGACTGCCTTTGAGGAGAGACAGTTTTAAAGTCTGTGCTGTAATCCCCAATTTTACTCACCCCCTTTCTATAACAGCAGGATTTTTATCTGGCCTCGAAGAGTGGCCATTCGTAACAGCGCGTTTGCACTCTGACATGGCCAGACCACCACACTTACGGACTTCGATTTAAAGCACGCACCAACCTTTAAGAGCAGAACTACGAAGACCTATGTTGCATTGTAATTGTCCAAACCGCATTTTCAGCCCCAGGAAATCAAAAGGACAAAATGCCAGCCGCTCTAATGTAGCTGATTCAAATCAAACTGGAGGCATGACGATGGCTGAGCTGCTCTTCAAGCAATGAGAATAACCAACATGTTTCATGTTTCATCGGGGAAAATGAATGACAAGTGGCATATATGGCAAGCGGCTCCTTCAGAGCACATAAACCAGAGAGCTCAAGAAAATCTTCAAGACTCAATATTTCATTCATTCATTCCATTTGAGTCTCTGAGCGGTTGAGACGTGTTGTCTTAAAAGGCTGGATTCTTTTCATTTTGTGCATAGCTTCACAAGTCGACACTGTGCCTGCATGGCGATCCCAGATCAGAGCAATTAGAAGTGAGTGCAGATTTACCCAAATAGCCAGTGTTTCTGGTTGATTTTTTCCCCTCTGTATTCAAGGTTTCTCCTGCAATACCCTCAAATATGTCAACTTTACAACCTTTGCTCATATTAAAAATATATTTACAGTCTATAAAATGCATCCGCCTGGGTGACGACACCCGACAACGGGACATCATTCCAGCTGTCTGCTTTCCTATTAGAAATGGATTCACTTAAAAGCAGCTCTGTGATTTAGGCCTCCCCATTTAAAATTCATAAGCTGGGTAGATTTTGTGGGATTATGCATGACTTGAGCTGCGTGCTGGAGAGTTGTGTTGCTAGCGGAGGCAATTGGGTCATTAAGTCCACCAGTTTCATGTTGGTTGGGGGGGTGAGATACATCGTAAATACAGTATCTGCACACCGGGTGCATCCCTCGTTACCGGACACGACAGAAGGGAATTTCACAACTACAGTAATGGACTCATGTGTCACTTTGATATACACGCAGTGAATGTACTGTGCCTTGTCCTGATCAAATAAACAGTATATAAGTGATTTTGTCTGTTTGTTTTTTTTTCAATATAAAATGTTTAAACCAGAAATTGAGTCTACAAAAGAGAACTCAACACCCAAAATTTCACTCACAAACCCAACCATGTTTATGCTATGCTTTGTACTATAATAATAATGGTCATTAGTAAATAATGCTGATGCTACAGTTAGCAAGAGTTGTAGACAAAGGATGCTAACCGTAGAAACTCATTAGAGTCTAAATTAGACTAATCATTAGCTCACAGCTAGTGTCTGTCCTTCTGTACAACGCCAGTTAGCATTAGGACTGGACATAGAGGGAAACAGATAAATCACACGTTCTATTCATTTGTGCAAAAGCTAAAACGTAAACGTGACGATGATGATTAGCTGTTAGCTGGTTCACCCTGCTTCCAGTCCCTCCGCTAAACCAAGATAAACTAAGCTAATCCAAGCCATGCTAGGTCTAGCTCCACAGGTATTGACACGAGAGCTCATGTTTATGCTCATTTGCTCACCCCGTGCTGCATGCTGGAGGATAATCCAAATGCATCAGGTGGAAGGCGGAGAACACCATTGGGAATTGCTTTACATTGCAATATAAGGGAATGTTTACCATATCTAATCCAGTTTCATTTCCCATAACTGATTACCAATAATATCAAAGTGGTGGGAGCCGGTGTTGCTTTAATTTAAATGAGAAAAAAATAGCACTGGGTCAGCAGTTCTCTAATAAGGCAGTCTGTGTGCCCTTAGTGGTGTGGCACTTTGGTAAACAATATGTGTGAAGCAAAAGTTCACAGCTAACAAATATAATGAGAAGTACATTCTCCCTGGTGTACGCAATGATTCAAACGCTAATTATCCAAGACCCCATGGTGGCTTTGGATGTTCAAGGACATTCTGACAACACTTTGTGTCTCCAACTTTGAATTAACTCAACACAGACTTTGAATTATATATTTTATGACAGCTTTTTTAATTTTTTTATGCTGTGAGTGAAAGCTAGGTAGCATGGAAATAAACGCAAACCCAGACAGGCTTTTCTTTCACACAGTGCAGTGCAGCCATATAACCTCATCTTGGTTCAATTTAGTGGAACTGACTGGTGCTTTGGACTTAATTGTACATAAAAAGCATTTCATGTCACAACTTTTTTATGTTAGTGGCTCAACCTACACGTATTTATCTAACTGTGGTATTTATCTAACTATATTGCTCCTGAGCAGTGTGTGCTTCTCACAGAAGCTGCTGGAAATACATACTGTCAGGAGTTACATCCGCCTTTATGCACTCTTCATAGACATTCCTTTGGTCTAAAAGAATAGGAGAAATAGTTGACATTTCAATTAAGCAACATGGTATGGTATCTTTTATTGTGTAAATTTGTTATCTCCAGGCAATGCTGTCTGCATTCCTAATCATGAACTGACAATTTTTTCTGTATTCATTTGTATTTTATGAATGTTATTAGCGTTTGCACCACTCTTCATTTCACCACAGCACCTACAGGATGCACCTGCGTTGGAAAGCTAAGCTCTCAGTGTGTTTTCTTGCGTAAATAATTGAATTGAAAATTGGAAGACGGCGAGTTTTTTTTCCCTCTGCTCCAACAAGCGTCTGAGGCAATAAAAATAAATCTTGTCTAAATGGCGCAATGGTAGTTTAACGGCAGCTTTCCACCACTTCTTTCGTGCAGCTGATGCTGTGTGCTACTGTCTGTGGCTCGACAGACTCGTTATTTTGTTGTTTTGCAATTACGGGTCAAATGAATAAAATGCTCAAACAGGAATGTCACATCATTATTCTCATATCTCCAGTTCCTATCCACCAGGACATGCTTATATAAACCTAATCAAGGGACACGGAGGTCACTCAGAACGTTAGAATATTCAAACTAATATGTAAGCAAATTCATGATGGAAGCTTGTAAACAAAATAAAACGTACCGTGTACATTCAAGGGCTCACTGATTTGAAATGAGCAGGGCTAAGTTGGAAAAAGGCAATGTTATGTATTTCTATCCACCAGTTTCCGAAGGTAGTCCTCTGTCCCAAGGCGTCCCCCAGGGTTCGATGCTTGGCCCTCTCCCCTTCATCCTCTACATGCGTCCTCTCTGCAACATCATTCGCCGCCATGGTCTCCACTTCCACTAGTTACACCGACAATGTCCAGCTCTACATCTCCACCAAATCCATCACCTCTGCCTACTCACTCCACTCACTGACATCAAACCCTGGACGCACACCAACTTCCTCAAACTAGAACCGTGACAAATCAGATATGATAATCACCGGAACCACTCACAGTTTCTGCCACCCTCCCCTCATCTTTGACAACAACCTCTCCTTAGAACAACACAGAAATCAAAACACCTGAACTGCCGTTTTTTTCACCTTAAGAGCATCCTATATGGCACACCACTGAGAACTTAAACTGCAGTACATCTACTGCTGCTCACCCACATCCACACTCATGACCACATTATTCCCGTCCTCCAGAAAATTCAATGGCTCCCGGTCCCACAACACATCCAGTTTAAAATCACCCTCCATGACTAGGCCCCCTCCTTCCTCACTGACTTCCTCCATTGTTCCTCTGATAGGAACCTCCTGACTACAACACCTGAAGACCAAGCACTGAACCTGGGGTGAAGGTAAAACGCACCTTTTTTAACATTTCTTTTAAAGTTTAGCTTAGTCTTACACTTTGTTTTTAGCGTATTGTTTGAACTGTTTCATTACTTTGGATGTTTTGATGTTTTCCCGAATGAAAAGCGTCTCTTGAGTTTCCATAAAGTATTAAATAAAATGATGTTAAAATCACATAGAAACCAAGTTTTAACACATGGCAGAAGTCTTCATCCATGTCTAAATACTAAAATCTACACTGTCTTGACGTACAAAACTGAAACCATTTCCCAGTCTCAATAAATTAGGACAAACTACACTGCTTTGGACATGTTTTATTGTTGCTTCATCCCATAAAGACTGCAGTGGACTGACTGACTGCCGAGGGGTTACAGGCAGTATGGTCACTGCCAGAAACAGTTTGCACCACACACATTTCATGTGTGCTACCAGTGTGACCACACACATTTAGCGTGAATCATGGTGTCAAGGCTGTGACCCTTGAAAGAGAAACGCTAGCGCTCAAAAAAAAAAAAAAAAAGCCTCAACTAGCTCTTGTCCTGAAATCTCAATTTCACTCTGGCTCCTCCATTGCCTTGACAAGGTCAGCCTGGCAGCAGGAATTCGTCTCGCCCCCTAATCTGGAGATTACATTCTCGGCGGCCGGGCAAGGCCCTCCCTCCTTCCCCTTCCTTTTCTGCCTCTCTCCCTTGCAACCCTGCCAGCCTGGCTCTCTACTGCGAGGTAACGAGCCAAGACCTGCTTACAGTGTAGAGATAATGTCCACGGATTAAGACAGAGAGCCCCTCGAGTGGTGCCTCTTTCATTTCAGCATCCGGCCTGTGAAGCATCATAAATATATCCAGCCAGTGAGGGACTCCATTCCGCGGGTCGCTGTGGAAGTCAAACTCATGCGATCTTTAATCTGCCAAACTCGGTGGTAATAGCTAGAGCATTAGACAAACACAAAATAATATAAAACATCATGGGAACTTTAGGAATGCCCACATCAACTGTGGGGTGAGTCACACATTTAAAGTGCTTTTGTAAGGACATTAAAGTTCCCTAACAAACCCCTCGGGTGGCATGGATGTTCCATGTGCACAAGCTTTTTTTTTAAAGGCATTTAAGGGTTCAACTCTCGTCAAAGATGCCAGAATTGCTGCAGGCTTTTTCTCCTCGTGTGACAGCATTCCATATACTTTAGGCCTGTTTTGTTCGCTTATCATTAAGATAGTTGCCGGATGCATTCATCCTGGCACCTGTTTATTTTAAGACTTGTGTACAAGTCTCAAATTATCAAAGTGTTCTCAACCTGCCAGAGGATTTTGCTTTACAAATTTGCCCTCATCCGTGAAATCACGAGCAGCTGCTTAAAAACAGAAAAGTGTAATGGATTGAGGGTTTGCAGGATAGACGTCGACGTAAGCGCCTCGCACACTTCCGGGGTTGTACTTGTTGTTTGTTGCATTACTTGAGGTCGCGGGTGGTCTTAAAATAAAATTGAATTAGCGATTAATTAGCGTCGACTTAAAAGAAAAGTGAAGTGAAAATCAGGGAGCCAGCGGTACATTAAATTCATAAAAAATGATTTGTTGTCTTTGAAAGTTCCCTCTTAATAAGTTTCCAGGATTCCCCTGCCTGCAACATAAAAGAAAGTGAGCAGTCCGTGGAGGCAGATGCAGCGAGGTTCAGAAGAATCCCAGAGACATAAAAAGGATGTGCGAGCATTTGTGTGGGCATCACTTTTCTTTTTTTTTAACCGCAACCCATCTGAACCGAGGACCCACCTCCCGCTCCTCGGATGATAAAGATGTCAGCGGGGCTGTGCGAATATTGGACACAAACTCGATGATTCCGTCGAGTTACCATATCATGAATAGAACCTTCATGATCTTCGATAAAGTCGACGTTTTGGCTGATGTGGATGCTTTTGCAACAAAATGTCCAGAGAAAACAAATACCGCTGATCATAACCAACGATGTTGAGCTTGCACCTGAGCTGTCTCCATGACCTTGCATTGACATCAGCTCATTACAGAAATGCTAAGTGCATTAATGAATATTATAATAAGACACATTGTGTGACTTGCTGACTAGGCAAAACAAATCTATGGAACATTCTAGACTATAGCCTAAAAAAATGCTGAACGTGAAATGAGTTTGATCCTCAAACATCCTATATAGGTTAATAATATTCTCCCATCCATAATTCAAAATATTTCTCACCATAAAATATGCAGTTTTTCCGCACAATGCATTGAAAAGCATCGAAGTGCCCTGAACGTTCCTAAAAGTGAGCACATTAGCTGCAATCTACGCCTGCTCGCCATTAATGTCAGCTTTGGCTAAAAACTGTAATTTGTTCCACAGCTAAGAGGGGATGGTAGAGAACCTTTACATTTATGCACAGATTAAAGGTTCCCCGTGGAGTTTTATTACTGTGGAGTGGGTACGAGGACACACACGCACAGACAGATGTGTTTTAAGAAGTAATTTCAAATGGCAAGTGTTCAAGAAAACTCCACAGAACACCTGTGGAGTAATAACAATGTCCTATCAGCATTTTAAATGTAATATACTTTATTTGACACGAACTTCCTCCAACAATAGTACATCTACATTGGTGAAACTAACAGCTCACTGGTTCACAGACTAGATTAAGTTGTCACCAGTTTAAACTTAAACGTATATTTTTTCCAGGTAAAAGGCAGAAGAAGATGTGGCTTGATGTTTCCGTCCACTACCGGTGAAGTAATCATCATCAGGTGGACGGTGCTATTTCTGGCGTCATTAAACTATTGCAGTGAAGCGGCGTCGATACAAGAGCTCCAGTCAAACCTCAAACAGGTTCCACTTCGCTTTGATGCGTTTTGTTCTAATCGATACGCCACCTCGTGCGAGATCCTCCAACTCGGCATCCCTCCATCTTTATTTCTGGGGGATCTCTCCCTCACTAAGAATCCAATCAAACTAATAAACTAATCTAAACTTTCATCTTAAACTCTAGCCATGAATTATCAAACTAAAAAAAATTATGAGTAAACCATCAAGCTTGATCTGGCAATGGACCATGCGGACCAAGAAAGGCTGACACCAACCCTAAAGGATAATCTGATCCTGGTCTCGTTTCCTGCAGTTCGTCCAGAGCCGGTTCCTCTCTACAGCACCTCACTCAACTCCAGTATGACAGCATAACAAAATGATCTACAATACGCTACCCATCATGATTGGTACTGTCGTGTTTCACCAGGAGATAGTTCAAATTAAAAATATATTCTGGTTCCGTTGACCAGGGAGGATTCAACGCTGATCTGCTGCCCATTAGATGTATTTTTATAGTGCTCCAGCCACAGAGAACACATGCAGACAAGTATGATTCACCAGTAATTGCAATCCTAATGTAAGGTGGCCCACTGTGAAAATCGGGGATAAATAAAGCTGACGAAGAAGGAATGCATTTATAAAAGTAATTAGCATAAGTGAATAAATAACACATTTAACGAGAACATTAAGTTATCGTAGGTTCTTTTTATATATCTGTGGTCAGGGAAGAGCCTCCATTGTAGCCGAGGTGGACCACGTGACTGCCTGGGATCTGATACTTAATAAAAAGCCTGTATGATCCTGCTATATCAGTTTAACACTAGAAGACACCCATTAACTGTTCCGTGCTCAGATTACACTTCAGATGAATCACCGTCTTTGTTTAGCAATCCGCACTTACCAACGCAGCCTACAGTGCTTTCTCTTCATTAAGTTATCTGCAGGCCACTGCGTTCAACAAAACACCAACCCCCAGCGGATGTATGTCCGAATGAATGGGGGGGGGGGGGGCTGCGAAGATAAATCATGTATTAATTAACAATAAATCATCTATCCGGTCACACCCAAACCTCAACATGAAAGGACCACAGCAAGGCCCCTTTATCCCACAATTAACACAGGCTGATGTTTATCGGTTCTGACAACCCTTTGCCTAATGAAGTTTCCCATAAAACTGTCATTAGGCCGTGAAAAGGATTGGGGGGGGGGAGGGGCATGGAGGACGGGGGGTATTTGAGGATGAAAATGAAAACTGTGCAGCTTAATGTACATCATTATCTGAGGCTCATCTCGGGCTGCATTATCAAAATACACTGAATCATCATAACTGATAATGACCAGACCACCTTCATTTTTCATGAAATTACTCATCTCGTGTCAATTAAAACTGCAGACAAATGCTCGAAAGCGCGTAAGTGCCTCTTAAAAGCATTCTGGCGCTCGGTCCGGATCCATGCGCCGCGTCTCGGATTCTGGCAAACAGAGAAATTCATTTCCACACTCAAGTCAGCGAGCATTACAGAAGCATTAAAAGGGCCGCGCGAGTCGTTATGATATTATCGCACGCATATTATTTTCCAACATTTTTCCAACATGGTGTTGAGCAAATATGCCGCCTCTCGGCATCGCTCGTCCTCTGATCGCGACAAGCTCAGTCAACCTCTGCTCATAACTGAGCCGAATCAATTAGATTGCAGTTTGTCATCTTTTCATGGCGCTGAGCATCAAACAGTCGAAGAAGGAAAGAAAGATCAATATTGCAAATGAAATAAGGCACTTGATGTTCCACAGCGGAGGTACGCTCGTTTCTACACAGAGACAGTGTTTGGCATGAGCCGCGAGGGGCTGGCAAACACTCCAGATCAGCTCTACAAACACATCCTCTGTTGTTTTATTACCACAGATTATCTGACAGGTTTTGTAGTCGGGATTAATAGGCACAGCAGCTGAGTACATGATCACACGTGTCTGAATCTGTCCATCTACTGCAAGTTGTTCAGTTGTGTTTCCTTTACAAGACGTGAATGTGGATCTACGTTAACTCCTCAAAGAGGCACATATTATTCATGAGCTTGCAGTCTCGGTGGGGAGACTTTCTCAGGCTGATGAACTTCACTTTTTAACATAAAGGAGGCAGTCCATGCGTTTAATACATGAATTTCAGTTTATACGTCGCAATGAGGACCACCGGGGTTAACCGAGATTGGGTCTCTTTTGCAAGTTGAGAGCATTGGGATTGAGCAACGTGGGCAAGATGGTCCAATTAGACTTGCATTAGAGGAATTGTAGGATGAAGAACTTTTAAAATTTGACTCACACTGTGGAAATTATTAATTAATATTGATATATAATCAGGATCTGGATACCTGCAGTACTAAAGAGAGAGTATGAAAGAATGAGCATGTTTTTTGTTAACTTAGAATGAGTCTTTTATACCTACATGTCCGCCATGTTGAACCGCCATGCTTGTACAGTAGCCCAGAATGGACAAACTAAACACCGGCTCTAGAAAGAGCCCTTCACGTTGTTCACATGTTTTTATTACGGTCAACGTAGCTTCAGGCTGCAGAGGAGTGAGTGTGGCACTAGGGTTCCTATCCGCAACTCCGTGGTGAAGTGCCACTAAATTATACACCGTGCTCCTTTAAGTGCAACCGAACCCTATGTACAATTACACTAAGCATTAATTACAACTACTAGTATTTTAATATACACACTTTACAGTGTGTCTGTATCAGTTTCGGTGTATTATTAAGATTAAGACTCCACGTATCAAACATTACCCCATGAAAAAAATGTAAATTCTATAAGGTGATTGGAAAAATATTCACTGTTCTTCAGGTGTACCGGATTCCATATAGCCTTTAGCTAGCGGGCAGTGATGAGTCGCTGTACAAGCTTCAATAAGGGAGATAAGTGGTTACACTCACCTATGGAGATAAGTGTAGTATAACATGCTGTTATTGTACATCTTAACCTCTCTGTGACTGCGCGTTACTATTATGAAAATCATCCCTGTGAGGCTGTGTGAGGATGAAAACACACGGCGCTGCTTGGAGCAAAGTGTTACAGGCAATGTGATAAAATGAAGACATTGCTGATATTTAGCCAACGTGTCAATGCCAGCCTGCCTATATATCACTAAACACGTACAGCTGAGGATGATGGGGAAGTCATCTGTTTTGGTCATGAATCGATATTTCCGGGAAGTAAAATGTTTGACCTGAGGCTGGCGCTTGATGAAAACCCATCAGATGACCAAAGTTGTTGGTATTTATCCTCTGAGGAGCACAAACGTCTGCTCAAAATTCAATCCGAGAGTTCAGATATTTGAGTCTAGACGAAAGCGATGGACCGACCAACGGATATATTCATCCCCGGAGCTAATAAAAGTGATTAGAATTATATGAGTGGTAATCATCCAACATCTCCTTGAAATTAAGTGGGAGACTAAATTCACCTAACATAATTTTACAAATGAAACAAAACCGAGAACAAATACACTTGAAAAAAACAAGGTCAGATAATATATCTTGTTGGAGTCCCAGATGGGAAAACCTTTGCATTTTAAACTAAGTCTATCTGAGGCAACACATCTTCTTTTAAGTATATTTTATGAATCCAAAGCGACTTGACTCGCCTAATTTCTTTACTTCCTATTAAGAATTGTCAAAAAAGAGGACATCTGATGTCACACGGCATGCTTATTGCGATGCTAATGGAGGCAGATGACTTTTATTAGTCATAAATTGCTGACAAACGAACTAAAATAATAGCCACTTAATCCCAGAGATACTCGCCACGGCCGTCGTGGTTAATTTGAATTTGCCTGCTCACATTCTCAATACACCTTGCAACATTAAAACAAGAGCCCCATTATAGATAAGAGCACATTCTACATAATGAGTTGTAAAGAAATTATAATTGCTCCAAATAAAATACTACTTAGCCTTGCTTATTTTTTTATTTATTTTTTATTTTTTATCTGACTTTGATCCGTCCAAGTGTAGAGAATAGCTGCTGGGGAGTGAGTACCATTTAAGCAAATTAAAACAAGACATAAGATCTAAAAGAAAATGTCTTGATTAAGTAAGGGTCAGACATTCTGAAGCATAACCGGATGCCAAAAAAGACTCCAGTCTTGCTGCTCAGGGAGCGAACCGTGACGGGTTTTACAGTTACGAGGGAGGTCCTAATGAGTCTCAGAAGGGTCTGAAGAGGGAAGAGCGACTCCTTACTTCCTTTACAGAGTTGCTTAGACCAGCTACCCGGATGATATGCCTCCTATGAGGGTAAAAATCCCTTCTCTCCCTCCTTATCTCTTCCTTTATTTACTTTCCTCCCTCTACTTTTCACTTACATGATACCTCTACGGCCGCATGAATATTTCAAAGGCCACTAAGGTTCCAAGCCCTGCGCGCTCCTTGCTTTTGGTTGCATGTTTACTGGCGCACTCAAAGTGAAATCACTCATTGGCTAAAATGTCATAACTCTCATGTGGCAGGTGTCATGAGCTGAGCTCCTGGACGCGCGGCGGGACAAATCTCAGGCCTACGGTTTATAGACGCTTACTGAAAGAAAATGTTTTGACCGTGAACTCATCTCCGCAGGGAAGGAAAAACCAGCAGCTCTATTTTGTGTTTGTTGAATACACTCCATTTCTTTTTCTGTTGCCCTGTGACAGGTTGTCCCTACTGAGTCTGCAACAAGACTCTGAGCACAGGAGGAGGAAAAAAGAGATCATTAAGCCGGTTATTGCACACAAATCTGCCCCCCCCCCCTTTTTTTTTTGCCTGAAACTGATAGATGGCTAACTATTTATATGTACTTAGCATAACAATACAAGCATATTCAAGTATGACACATAAAGGACAGCAAAACGGAGTGTTTTTC
The DNA here is from genome assembly GCA_014281875.1 of Nibea albiflora. Lineage (NCBI taxonomy): Eukaryota > Metazoa > Chordata > Actinopteri > Sciaenidae > Nibea > Nibea albiflora. The sequence goes on along the minus strand of CM024811.1, from coordinate 14,018,737 downwards.
TTTTTTTTTCTGTTCCAAATGACCCGGCGTGTCATTCTCATATATCAGATTTATAGGCAATGTGTATGCAGAAATTCTCTAATGAGTTCAGGAACTAATTAAATAGTTATGTGATATTTTCCACATTTCTTTTGCCGAACCTCCATTACATGACTGTCAAGAGTTTAATTACAAAAGGAGATTAAAATGATTTCACAATGATCAAATATTAATACAGCTAGTGTGATCATTTCTCTTGGCCCCTCATATTTCTTAATAATAACTTGACTCGCGCGGGGATATTTTTTCTTGCCGTATCATTTGTCTGTGGGACATTTGACCTCAAAGAAGAAAAAAAAAGCCATGAATTAGTCAAGATGAAGGTTTTGTCTGAAGTTTGGCATGGTCTAAGTAAGCCTGCACGTTCTCAATTCACAGCTGGTAGCCATCCGATTTTTCTCTTTACAGGTTTTCACAGAGACAACGGAGATATTTCATGAACAACACTATTCCTTGTATGTACTCCTCACAGCTCTGGACACAGTTTGGACAGCAGTGAAAAGTACTTCAGCGCCTACTCAGTGTCCCATGACGGCATATAGAGTTACGGTAATTGATCTCCTTCAATGGACAAAGAAACTGATACACGCTGCTCTCTTATTTCCAAGCACGCACACTGAAAGCATTGTTCACTCTTACTTTTCTGTGCACCTTTCACTTTGAAACCAAGGCTACTTAGAATGGCAAACAGGTGCTAAATCTAGCAGAAAGAGCCGGGGTGGTAGGCTATCACCGGTACAGGAAACTAAAAAAGCGATTACACCCAAGGTTGGAGAACACGGCTTTAATCTGCAGTGGCAAATTAGGATGCTAAACATTCACCCATGAATCATTAATTCCAGAGTGGAATTACATTCACGCTAATTACTGTAGTTCGGTCGCTTAATTTATTTTACTTTAACTTGTTTTACTTGCAAATATGGAGAACTAACTTCAGGCGGTCCTTAGGCTTTTCATCAAAAGCCAGAGAGACTTTGTGTGTTAATATGATATGACTACAGCATTATAAGTTCTACGTATGTTAGCCTGCTTGTTGTGCAGCTAACTAGCTTATGTAGCTTATAGCGAAACACCAAAGTAACATGGCCGAGCTAGAACGTAGAGTTTGTGTGCTCTGGGAAGAATGAAGTTAGCACTTGGAAAGGGAAATATGCTTATTCCCCTTTCATCTAGAGCTAGTTAGTCCGACTGTGTCCAACAATAAAAGAAAGCAATTTAAATAAAGTTTTTTTTTAAAGTGTTTTTTTTAGGAGAAAAAGTTCCCCTGATTTCTGTTCAGCTGGCTTCAACAAACAGATGTGACAGCGGCCACATCTGAAAATAGTCCCTAACAAATGCAGTAACCATCAGTAGTTTTTTGAGTACAGTTTCAGGATCTTACTTAGTCTTTTCTTAAAGTGAAACTCCATATTGGTGAACCATCTGAGACGTCTTTAATAGAAACTAATGGGCCTAGGGTGCCACATCCAGGGTGGGCAGGGGAGGCCAAGCACTGAGAGACAGACTAATGCTGGGTTGGTCTTTATAAGAGATTTGGTGACAATAGACATGGGCAGGTAATCTAAGTAGTTGAGTACTTATTATACTACTAGTACAATATTGTACTTAGTACAAGTAATTAGTTATTAATGAGTTATCCTACCGTTCTGTGCTGCACAGACTGTAGAGATTAGCCAACATAAACAATTAAACAATAAAATATAAATAGGAAATACAAATTAAACGATGAAATATTGTGTCTGTATCTGTCACTGTGTAATGCAAGATGAAAAAAGCGCAATTTGAGTGCAAAAAGAGCGAGGTGTCAAACGCTGAATGGCTGCGTACTGTAGATTTATGATTTAATGCTGGTAGTCAATACAGTGAATGAATAATGCGCATCTGTGGTTGACAGTCCAAAATGTTCCTCCTAAAGATTTCTCTTTAACCTTACTCTCCAAAAACCGCCCAGATATTGCACTGACATAATGCAAGCGTGCGGTATATAATGCATCACTTAACATTAAATATTTGTATGTTGTTGTTTTTTTTTTTTCTTTCTTTCTTTTTGCTGTTGTCAGTGGTCAGGACGGCTGCCAGTGATCGGGTACGATAAATTATAAAATCCAGGAAAGCTTTTAGTGAGCAGTATTGCTCCACAGCAAGTATAGAAAGGCAGAGAATGACAGAAAGAGAGATGTTGATAGAGAGGGGGAAGGAGGGAAGTCAGAGCGAGAGGTGGAGGGGTGGTTAGCAGTAGGCAGCTGGGGCCGGCTGTGCTGAACGGGCAGCAGCCAGGCTGATGGATTACACCAGCTCTCTCCTGGGTAAACGGACACCGCCACCCCTCCCCTTTTAACAATGTCTCAGCCTGTATCGTCATTGAAATGTCTCCAAAGATGGAGGTGAACATGCAGCTGAGCCACTTAATCTGAGAGGCTACATTTCTACCACAAGCAGTGGATTTGAGAGACCCCTGCAAAAGATCTTTTCTAAACAAATCTGATATCATTTTCGCAGAAATGACTTGTCTACCAGTATACCAATATTATCTGCGAGGCAAGAGCAATGCTGAAAAACAAGACAATCCAGCCGCTCATCGATTCAGTCAAGACTAATTGCCGGGAAAGAAGGCCATATTGTTTTCATACATATATCCTATCTCATTGTCATTTGCAGTGCCGCTATGAGTGCAATGACTCCTCGGGCCACGGCCTGGCATGTGGTTTTACAGGTTATGACACCAAGGATCATCATTTTTCATAAGCATTTTAAAGCCTGCTGATAGCTACACAAGCCACTTCAATCAGGTCTGTGCTAAAAGGTCACACTTCTTAAAGAGCGCACTCCGACTAAATAAATAATGAGAAATGGGAATGTGCGAGAGCAAAGCAGTGCAAATGACCCTCTCAGACCTCGCCCCCCCGCCTGCCAAGCACGCACGCACTCTCGCATTTGGTCTCGTAGTGTCTATGTCGCAGCGGCTGTGCCTCATGTTTCGCGGGGCCCCCGAACCGAGCCCTCTGTAAAGCTTTTGACATTTTCTAAACTACTTCATCAAGCTTTTGAAGTAAGGAAATCCCACAGCCGTGGCCTCTGTCTGAATGCTTTCCTGTGCTGTACTTCAACAAATTACAGTGACAGTAATTCAATCAGAGCGACTGCGAATCCTTTTAACAGTCAAACGCTCACATCATCGCCAAGATTTGTTCAGGAAATAACTGAAAGCGGATATTGAAATCAAAAAATAAAGTTGAAACAAAGTGTCTAATTGTTCATCTCTTAGATTTTTCCAAACGTGCGTCTTGAGGCAAAAGAGCTGTGAAATTATAGATGAAACAATTACGGCCGTAAATTGCAACATCATTCGCGTAACGGCTGGGTAATTGTAATGGACTGTTACCATGAAAAATACTGGCAAGCGTCCATTAACACTGTGTACTGGGACATCGCAACAATAGTCAACATTTAAATCATCTTTGCTAAATGTAAATAATTTTTAATTTTTTGCCATGAAAACAAGAGAGGATTGAATCTGAAACATTATACGGTAAAAGTTTGGTTAGGTTGGGCACACATTACAACTTGGTAATGGTTGGGGAACCTTCATCAACATGGTAAAAAAAACAGAACATTGACTGTTGGATGGATCAGAAAAACGACAGACTTCGACACAGGGGACCATCGTTCATTTCCTTTTCCCTGCCATCTACCCCGGCCTCCTCCTCCCTAAGCAGGCTCTAAAAGAACGCCGAGCTACATCCTCCCTCGCTTCAGGAACGAGATTTATAATTCACACGGGTTCTTGGGGGAAAAAAAGGAGAACCGTCTCCCGTAAAACGTAAGAAAAGTTTCAGGAGCGCGGAGTTTCTTTCGTCCGTCCAACAGGACGCTTATGAAAAAACAGCTGCCGGCTACCGCCCGAAAATGGCACCGTGAGTGCAGCGAGAGTCAACCAAAATAGTTGTAGCCGGGCGGGTGAGCACGGAGCTGAAACAAAACTTCTTTGTGGGTTCATCACGGCAAACGACCCCTTTGTTGTCACACTGTCATATAACAGATCATTTTTTAGAAATATCAGATATAGCCGCTTTAATAATTCAACAAGGTCAAGTTCTTGATTGTCCGTCAGTCATCTCACACATTAATATATATTCAATATACTAGTTTCATTTCAAAATAATAAAGATGACTTGCTTTGTGTTGTGTTTTCTCCCCCATTACCTCCGTTTTCATTACTCGCCTTTTCTGTATTTTTTCGCCACATTCGGACATGAATTTCACAGCAATGTGACTGAGTGACCCAGTGGATGACATTATTGATTGATTAATCTGCAGTCCTTTTTGAAAATAACCCTTGCTTCTTTGATAGCACAGTCTCCAGCAGGTCACCATATCTGATTAACCTTTTGTACGTGGCCAAGCTTTTAAAAGCAGGGGGAGACATGAACAGAGCCTCCCTATATTCTGCTCCTATTCTAAGTGATTAAATCAATTGTGAGTGCTTAGCCTCAGCGTCGGGCCCTTGATGTGGGAGCGATAGTATCGGCCCGCTGCATCCGTGTTCGCTGAGTCACCTGGCGTGCGCTGCCAAGCACTTACCAGATCCCCGGGAAGCACATCAAACCTGGGATTTTTATGAAAGAGGAGAATCGCGATGGGGAGCCAGCTTGGTGACAAGATTAAGGCGACGAAAGGAGAGAGGGAAAAAAAAACCCAGAATGCATGCCTTTGTGGAGCTCATTGTGCTTCAAGCCCAAAGCGGAAGGAGTGCTTGTCCTGCCGCCACTTATACCATGGTCTGGTAGCTCGAGGTCACAAGTCGCTTGTAGCCTCAAAGTTGCAAGGAAGTCGCAATTAATCATCCTACATGGAGCTTAACAAGGAGATCTGTTCGCCATCTTTATTGAAGATATTGAATTACTGAGCGTTTTTCATTTGTGGGGTGGATTTTTCTTTCCCTTCTTTATCCCACCCCATAGGAGGCGATATATGTGATCAAGTAGCAGGTGCACTGATGGAAAATAATGACTCAGTGTTACCGGACTGGCCTGTGGGCAGAGATTAAGGAAATGAAAAAGAGTTCATGGAGGTATTCATACCGCTCTCCCAGGTTCTCATTATCGACCACACACCAGAGGGGATGACACTTGGGCTCTCGGCACCTGCGTCCTCGCAGCCGCACTAACTTAGCCGTGACTCCCAACAATATCACGACGGAGGGAATTAAAGCTGTAACCGAACGAGGCAAGGCAGCGGCGGTGGCAGCCTGAACGGCAGGTGAACTCTATTGACTGCGGATGTTGAGTGCATGTAAAGGCTGCGAGCGCACCTCTCAAAAGTTGCTTTTCTGATTGTGCTCAACTGCACAACACCAGGCAAGTGATAACTCCGGCCAGAGATGCATTATGGGAAAAATAATTAACACCTTTCCATGAGAGAATAAACAGTGAATTATTAGCCAAGGCGCCGGTGTGTACTGCCTCCACGCTGCACAAAGGAGTGAATGTATGGCTCTCGACTGTGCACATTCTTCCCTTTCTCAGCGTCTCACTTAGTCATTTTGGCAAACAGACACATTTCAATGCATCTCTAACTTGAGTGGGTGGCTAGCTTGTATAGGCCACCACGGTTTAAGATTGAGCTGCTGCACCGACTCCTCCACACTCTCTGAAAGCTTTCTCCCTTAGCGTCTGCAGCAAAACGCACATAAATACTCCAGGTATGGCTGGTGTTACGGGGTAGCATTCACTCTGCAGATTGGAGTTTTTGTTCTACAAACATTTTTCAGAGGTGGAATTACTCCGGCGGCAGATGGTTCCCGTTAGCTCTGAATGTGCAGAGCTAAGAAAAAAAAACTGTCCTTTTTGGGAGTTATACGAGGAGCAACCTTAAATTGCAGTGGGAATACAAATAAAAATATAATGGCTTGTTGTTTTTTTTTTGCTTTACACATGAAATTTATGCAGTTTTGCAAGTGTGCTAACTTTCTTTGCAGCACACAGTAAGTATATTCACTTCTCCTCAAATGCAACCAATGTGTTTACCTGCTACAACACCCTGTCATTCAGAAACGCTGCATCTTCTGATGCATAAAGACTGTAACATCTTCTGGGCTCACAGAAGCGAACTTGCAAGGGTGTCATTCAGGGCGCTTTGCTTGGCTGTTTTCGTTAACACTTGTGGATTTGGGATGTTAAATCGACACTAATCAATATTTTCATATTAACAATAGATGCAAATAATCTATCACGAATCAGTGCTGAAAACAAAATATATTGGTGAATTTGTCATACGTTTTTTTTTATGTATTTAAAGAAACCAAAGAAGAAACCGAGGCTAAAGCTTACACGTGACGTTTTAGCTGCTTTGAGCTCTTTGTTTTGGTTTGTCTTATGTACTGGTAAACGTGGTGGAACATTTAGTAGCCATATATTTCCAAAACTGAGCTAAAACGAGAGTGAATACTTAGACTTATACACACCATGTAACCACAAATACAATTGCTGTGTCATGGATGTGCTTATAAGCAGCTATTTGCTAACATGTTTGCCTGTAGCAACTTCACTGCTGCCCTCAAATGGCCAAAAAAAAAAAGTATTAATTCATATTTAATGCAGTTGCCTCTAAGCAGGAAGTCAAATCGGTTTGTTTATCACGCCGGGCCTCACAAAGCGTTCCACGGTCTTCTTTAGTGGACAGAGTTTGCTCAAACAGACTGAAACTGAGAAAACTCTACCCTCTGATGAAAACCAAGTGATTCAGAAGAAAGCTCAGTAAACAGACCCTTGGGTTACTATGGCTTTGTCAATCAAAAAAGAGCACTATCAAAACCCCGATTCAATAAGCGATTCGACTCATAATTTATCAGCAATTAATGATGATTATTCAACCAAAAAGTGAGTCACACATCAAGAGTTTCACAAAAAAAAAAAAAAAGAAGCAGCTTAGGAACAAAGGAGTGCTGTGATTCCTAAGACTCACAGCTTCTGCAGCAGAGCGCTTCAATAGAAACACTGTAGGTGGTTTGGGAACGTGTGTGCGAGTGTAGATTTGTGTGTAGCAAGTTCCTTAGCTACGATTACACCACTGTATTTCTGATGTTGCCTAGATACTGGAGCTGCAGGCTGGCATGGCTCATTTGAACTTGGAAGGTAACGGGCTAACTTGGGACAACTCGGTACATTCGGATGATATTCTGTATGTATGGTGACCAGAGATCCTCCCTTTCCTCGATGAAATGAAATATGCTGTCCTAAAAAAAAAAAAAAAAAGGGTTAAGTCAAGTATGAATGATATAGTGGTCTGTGCATCGGCATCTGGGCCAATCCTGCCAACAGGAATGCAGCAGAATGTGCAGGCTGACACAGACCTCCATCTCCCATGGTTGCAGCCGCAGCCGGGCTGTCAGGAAGATGAAAACATGCCTGGCTTCATTTAGTGCTGCAGGGATCCTGTGGAGAAAAGGGGCAGGTAGAGCTAATGGACTACTCTAGGACACAGTGGGGCTGTCGACTCAGCAACGCCGCCGGCTGTCTCTTCAGGACGCACCATTTTTATGACAATCTCTCCGCGGGCCGCGGCGGGCATACGGGAGGGCCCAGGGGCCGTCACCTCTGTGCCCAGATTGTACAGGATTTCCTGTAAACAAAATCTATTTTCGGATTATTTTAGAAGCAGCCACATTGACATAAATCACGAGGGCCGCTGTTTGTGTACACTGAAAAAAGGTAAGGTGAGGTAGCGGGCGGTTTTAAACGCACTCACGGCTACATCGTTTCAAGGGTTTTCTCACTCAAGTGTAGCAGTTTGTTTTGCTTCTCGTTCACACAAACGCACACCCTGACGGCGCAGAGCTGGCGTGCAAAAAGGTGCTGGCCTTGAACATCAGGTGCAAATCTAGGGTTCAGTGTCTTGCCCAAGGACGCTTTGACCTGTGATTAGCGGACGACCCAGGCACACTAATCGGACGACGATTAGTGTGCCTGGCTGAGTCGCAAGAGGAGCCTCTTTTTTTTTTTCTCTCGCTAAAATGGTGAGTGTTTCCTGCTTGTTTCTAAACTGAGATGACTTGTTATGATAGAACTTTGGCAGCGCGGGGCGCGCTCCCGTATGTAGGTCTCACTTGCATATATGCATGTGTTTGCACGCTCGTCTTGTGTAATCGCATATTTCTGCCACTATAACCGAGGACCTGGATCTATCACGAGCTGTCAGTCTAGCCGAGCAATAAGAAAGATGCAGCAGCTGCACTGATTGACAGAGAGGAAATTGAAGTGTCACATGAAACATGTTAACCATATTTCTGCTGCGCGTTGTCACCCACTGGCACGTCGCTTCACTCAAGCAACCAGAACCGGGGGAAAAAAAACAACAACAACAGGAGGAAGAATTCAAGGGAAGAAAACGCTGAAATAAGAGGGATTGTTTCCCAATTACCGAGCATCTTAACTGCAAGGTAAGACATACTCTTTAAGGCCGGCACTCTAGCTTCTCTGGGTTCCATTGTATGACAGTAATCTTTGACAGCGTTGTCAGTGTCAGACCCGCGACCTGAGATGTGTGAGCAAATAAGGCTGTGAAAATTAGAAAGAAGAAGAAAAAAAAAAGACGAGGCCGTGAAGGGTATGCATACTCCTCTGGATGACAGTTCACAGTGTAACACATTCGAGACGTGTCTTTATGCCTGGTGAAAGACAGAATCCGTTCTCACACCTTGGCAGAGGCATGTGTAATGCCTCAGTGTATCACCACCCACTGCACATCATTAGCATGGCAGTTGGAATATATAGGAGGCAGCTGACCACTCGCTGTCGCCGAGTTCGCCCAAGTTGGGGTCTGAGTTGTCGCTTGGAGCCGGTCAGCGTTAAAATCGCACCTTGCTGGTTTAATGGCTTGCGCAAAAAAAAAAAAAAAAAAAAAAAAAAAGGCACCTGGACTCTGAGCGGTTGTTGTGCTGCGACAATCGCTGTTAATAGAAAGTGTGTTTGCATGAGACTTGGCAGTGAAAACTCTCCATTAAGTGATCGCTGTGAAAGTCGGGGTGCAAAACACACCTCTGAAACATACATGCCAACCGTGGGCAGGTGATAATGGGATGGTATCTCCGCGGCTAAAGGTCACGCATGCGTTGTTAACTGTGCTGCAGGTAGGTAGGTAGGTAGGGAGGAGAATGCCTTCCAGTCTTCGTGGTTCATTTTGTAGTGTGAAAAAGAAAAAGGTGGCAATAACATCACACAAAAAAAAAAAAACACCACGCGAGTCAATCATCAAGACATTTTTTTTCTAAAGCAGCCTTAAGATTAATTCCTCACCTAACATTTAAGTCGTCGGGCTCATCAAACATTAACAACTCGCATGAGCAGCAGCAAGACTAAACAAGCATGAAAGCGTCGAGTTTAAGGTTACCGCCGAGCAGACAAAGAAGTTACAATTGAGTTTGTCAAGCGGTAAAAGTGGAAAACAGACTGATAAATGGCAGAGAAAATGCAACTGTGTTGTTAGGCAGTGCCAAAGCTGTCATTACATATTGTTATGCAAAAACATAGCATATACTGTTTAGGATGATTTTACCACGGGGCTTTATTCATTGTGCTAAAGAAGCTTTGCTGTAATTGTCGTGTTTCCACCCTTTCTTCCTTCCTTCCTTCCGGAGCTTTCACTGAATAAACCACATGAGCAAAACAACTATAACTATAACACTGTGCTGCAGCGCGAGACAGCCTGCGCTTTATAAAAGAGAAATCATTTTCAGACTACTTATTTTGACTGTTGGTGCTCCCTCACTCCACCTTCCAGCTCTGCCACTGGCTTTGAATCCGGGGAACACAATGCCAAAGTCTCGCCACTTCCGTCTCTGGCTCTGATTATCTGAGAGCAATCTGGACGAAATTCAGCTTTTATTACGCATTCAGACCCGCGGCTGTAAAACATTTAACATGTGATGGGGGAAGTTATGCCTTTTGCTGAAAAAGATGCAGAAGCCAAGTGCCGAACAAGTTATATATATATATAGAGAGAGAGAGAGAGAAACAGAGAGCTCAAAGATGGAACAAGAGACAGAAAAATGTTCTTTGGGCACTCGTCTGAGAAAGGAGAAATAGTATATGAAAAGCCTTAATTAAATCTGACATAATCATTTCAACCGCCAACCACTTCATATCTCCGTCTTCACCGGTGGCAGAAATAATAAAAACAGACTGATTAAAATCTGTGCTTTATAGACAATACCCTGTGAGTAAACACACCATCAGAAGCTCACATCTAGATTACTTTCAGATATGACACTTCTTGCGCGCAATCAAACTCTTTCTGAGGGGAGGGGGGGAGTAGAAAGGAAGTCGAGGCGTCCGTCAGAGGCGTTCAAATTGGACGCCTTAATATATCATGGCCTAAACGATCCGGGCTGCAACTCAGATTATTTCCATTATTGATTAATCATTTGGCCTCTTAAAATGTCAGGAAATATCAGAAACGTCCATCACCGTTTTCAAGAAGAAGTTATTCAATTTTTTTTCCACGATAAATATTCACATTTCAGACGCCGGAGACGGCGATTTACTTAATAAATGACTTTTCTCTTGCATGACGAGAATGCGTTCCTACTCCATGATGTGATTTGTATCATTTTATTGCATTTCCATGATGCTAATGTCTCAATAACGCGGTGATTGCTTTTCTTTGAATTTGTCTGTCATTTCATTCTGTGATGTTATATTTACTTCCAGTGTATTGTCTGTATAATACACAAGGTGTTTGCATTAGTTCCACCCTAATGAAAACCTGTCAGGTCGACGCCTCAATAAATAAAGTAAAATTTTTTATATATAAATTTATTTTACCTGTTCTGCCGAAGAGTGCCTGCAGAGTATTTTCTTCTAAGTTTTAATTCTGCTTTTATAAAGTTGGCACTACATACTTTGTTGATTATGCTTGTAAATCCACAAAGCGCTGTATGTCTCTATGATTCCATATCATGGAGAACCATGTAGAACAAAAATGCAATTGCCTGCTGTCACGGTCCAGCATTACCGCACCTCTGTAGCTGCAGTAAGTCTCCCCTTCCTGCTGCTCTTAGCTCCTATACTTAGTCTCAGCAGACGTCTTACAGTGCTTTGCTCAGAGGAGAGAGGAGCAGACGTGCACATCTCATTAATTATGTCTCAGTTGAAATATCAGTCCAGAGCTCCCAGCCATTTGACTAAGGCAGAGGTAATGAAACCCCGTGCATTGAAGCTAAACGAGACAGCGTGGGGACGGAGGGTGGGGGTGACGGTTGCCAGTTTGGGAGGGAAGCTAAATCTGAAGCTAAAGCCGGCGCTGAGGTTAAATCAATTTGAGCCAAAGCAAAAGGGGGCCGGGTGGGTTAGGCCAGGTTTTCAAAGGAAAACACCACAGCTTTGGTATCCAAAATCCTATAAGAAGCTACTATAAAAAAAAAGCCATCACCCCAACTCAAGTATAGCATGGCAGTCTGGACATTATGTGCTTGAAATCAGCCGAATAAGAAGCAAGCCAGTGATCCTGCCCCCACCTCCCCTCCCCATGCGGACGACCATATCATATCAGCATGTGCAGTATTTAAAGCACCAGAGAGCAACCTTTATCAATAAAACTTCCTAAATGTAAAGCACCGAGAAGGTCACAGTCAATTAGATGGATAAAATAACAGCGATGACATTCACGTTGTCACAAAAGGAGAGGGTTCGACCCTCTGGGACCGAGGGGACAGATAGAGCCGAGGCCTGTACTGCCGCAGCCACATCTGCAGGAAGTCAATGACTGATGCCAGCAGAGACAACAATGTTTTTGCCTTTGTGCAAATTGAAGAAACATAACCATAAATTTGCAAGCGGCGGATCAATACGGCCCAGACGTGGCCAAGTCCCGAGAAACATATCCAAGGGGAAACCATTCGATAAGTCCGATCAGAGATGGACCGGTAGCCTGCTATTAATCTTCCATTACCAGCCACAGGACAGTGGACATTGAAAACGAGCTTGAGACGTTTAGTGACAGATTCGGCCATTAAAGCTTGCACTGATGTGTATACCCGCCGATCGGACAGATTTCTCCTTGTATTATTGGTGCAATCATGACCATTCATCAGATGTGGTCCATTAGAGTGGTCACGTTACAAAGGGCGGCACCGCAGCCCTTTCCTTTCACCAACAGGACTCTATATACTATATCACTAGCCATCAGGCAAACATATTCCGTATTTCATCCCGTATTGCTTACATGACAGATCATTGATCGCGTGAGTTGGATTTCCAACGTTGCCTCCGTGGAAGGATTGGAGCCTGCAGCTTTCCAGTGGATCTGTAATATTGCAGCGATTGTAACCTAAAACAATGCTTAGTTAGGAACAGAAGAAGTGTTTCTCTTTTTTATTTTAATGACAAGGACAGGCCTGTGACTATGCTTAATAGTAATGTTCCCATTATGCACAGCAGCATCTCTGGAGACCACCCTTAAATATGGGACTACTCAATCATGACGAGAGGAACCCATGTTGGAATGAAATGGGTCATACGATACTTTAAATAAATATGATAATGAGGCAGACACCACCGATTGCCAGGGGGGTTATTTGTGTTATGTGGAGAGAACAGTAGGTAGACTGGAACTGAGTAACACAGCTACAGTGGAAAGTGGTCGACGGCAGCACATGGGAATAAAGGGAGGCGGGACGCGCTTCGCTGTGTGTGTGTGCGCACGCATGAGCTTCTTGCGTTAGCAACTGACTGCTTCATGACGCGGATATCGAATATCAAGTAACAATTAGCAATTTTTAATGAGCGACTGGCCACAATAGTTCTGATTTACCACAGAAAGGAGCGATAAAACGTCAGCTTCTGGCTTTCCTCGCGTTTAATCGCGACAAATAATTAAGGGGGGTCCTATGCGAGGCTTTGTTTATGCAGCCTTTAGAATACGACGAGGATAATGGCAAAGTATGAACAGTGGCATGGAAGCAGATGAGTCACAAGTCGGCGACATTGGCCCGGTGATGTCTGTTCTTGTTTGCACACATTAGTCACCATGCGTCTGGCCATACGAGATCAAGCGGGTTACATCAGCGGAGTCCTCTTCATGCGTATTCAGTCGAGTCGGGCTGCGAGTCTTTAACTGCTCCTGAATCCCACTTTTTATATGTTACTTGAAGACTTTCATGATTTAAAAGTTAGATTATGGATCTTTAAAATGGAGATTGTATGCCTGCATCCATGGATGGGGGTTTAGGTGTAAAAGACAAATCAAATTCCTGCAAAAAAATAATAGATGGTAAGAATGAAAAGGTTTTATTAAACATGGGCCCACCACATTCTAAATATGAATCCAAATCCATCAGCACACCTGTCATACCACTGTTGTTCATTTAAACACACAAAAACAGCTCGGAGCGTGTCTCAGACAGGTGTGTTTTGTCGCACACACACACACGAGTCTTCTGATACGGGCACATTTAAAAACGTGGAAAGCCAACACAGCTGACAGTCGAGATATAATCGAGGGTAATATGACTAAAAGAAGACGTGAAAGATTCTTTTGTTCATCGCGGCGTAGTGTGAATTGGAAGGAGAGAAGAAAAAAAAACCCTTGGGAAAAACTGCAGAGGAGGGCCCTGACTGCTCACTGTAACTACCTCTAAAAATGGAGAGGATGTAAGAAAAACATGATAGGAAACGAGCCCTTGGATTACCGCTCTAACTCTGGAGGAAGAGGCTTTTTAAACGAGCGCCTGGTGACGAACAGAAGGTGGCTCCTGTAAGTTGGGCGCTTCCCTCTCAGCGGGGGTCACAATTATCTCGCGCTGGGCGAGCTGAGGAGCTCAGTGGGGGTAATGTACTTCTGACAGTGAGATCTATGACACATAGAGTGCAATTTGTCCTACAAGCGCCGCGGATCCTCCGACCTCAAAGGTATTGTTTAGGAGAGTAAAGGGAGCAATAACTCAACGTGTTTGCAGTGATGTCACTTTACAACAAGGGTCAGATACGTGTATCAGTGTGCCCTGATATTTGGCTTTTGTTACACATCGCGTATTGATCAGCGATGTTATCCTGCTCCGATACGTGGAGGTTCCTCCCTGACTAGAGCGCGGCCCGGGTCTGCAGTTGCATTCAATTTCTCCTGACGTCACGCGTACCTTTAATCAAAGCGCTTCCGCAAAAATGAACTATTCCGTTCGCAGCCTGTTTTCTCGTGACGCTCTTGCCCGCAAAAGAATAAAGCTGAGCGCTGAACGTGTGTGACTTTTTTTTTTGGCATAAATGGTAAAATTCAAAAAAAGTGCAAAGTTATGCAGAGAAATGTTTAACGATGAAAAAGCATTATTGTCAGCAGCAACGGTGCAAAATCACTCAGATCAGTCTTCAACACTCTCAGTTGAAGAGTTATAGCTCATGAATAATTATGAGTTCAACTCTTGCATGATTACTACACAGTCTATATCGCTGCAGTCCCAAATGATTCTGTGATCTCTTCGCAGTGCTTGCATCCTTCCACTGTTTAAGGTTGTTGAATTAACAAACGCTTAATTAAGGGCAATCTTTTATAACGCCGACATGCAAATAAAGCACGGAAAGCAGGGAGTCGACATTAATACTCGGTTGTTTCTGTCTAAATGTGTCTGAGCAGACGCTCCAGTAAATAAAGCAGCGCCGAAACAGTGACCCAACACAAAGCGCGCAGCCAGGTCCCCTGTGTTTGTGCTCCGTTTTGTAAATCAATGCACTTTGCCCCTCATCGATTTTGAATACGACGCTCCTCGTTTCATTTATGTTACAAGGTTACGGGCTCCTTTCGCTCATACGTGCCACCCGCTTCGGCGTTTTCTCCGTCAGCTGTGGATTTCAAACCTGCCTCTGTACCCTTAGACATCGGATTCGGGAGACGCAGGACCTCCGTGGCTCACCAGACCTGAAACCGTAACACAATCCACTCCTCTGGGCGCCTCCCTGGATCCCGTGTTCTTATCGGCTCCTCCAGGATGAGAGGCTGTCAATACAACAACCACAGAGAAAGAAAACCATTCCTTCCCCCCTACTTCTCGTATCAGCGCGGCCCATCTTCACACAGAACCAACCCTGGTCAGACAGCAATTAAAACCCAAAGCCCTCCGGTGGAGGGGTGGGCGCGCGCGGACCACGGATCTATAAACTTGATTTTTATCCGTTCACCTCATGCAGCCTCCCATCGACACGCCAGCTCGGGAGGCGTTGACTGTGTGGACTGCATGCTCGCTGTAATTACAGTCATCTTTGCCTGAGATGCATTACATATGACAAGGGGAAAAACCGAGCGGTGAGACTTGTGATCCCGTCACTAATGAATGATCTGCCTAATGAAGAGCTGCAGCTGTGTTTCGGTTATAGATAATTTTGTGACAGGGCTGCTGTGCAGAAAAACAACTGGTCTGTCCTGTTTTAAAATCGTATTTATTTATATTCTCATAGTTTGTCTAAAAACCTACAAATCACCGACCCTTATTTAATGTGAAACTATATTTTTGTGCTCATTTTTTCCACATTGATTTAGTGGTAAACAGGGCGCCACGCACAAGGTAGGGGAGTAAAAAAAACGACTGTGAGACAGACAAAATTATTACTATTTTTTAACCGCAACTTATTGGCAACTTTATCATCCGGCCCTTCTGCTGTAGTTGTTTAATTGCTCCATCACTTGCTCTTGTCAAAAACAGATAGTTTGCTCTAAAATGAAGCTGAAATTGTGCCAAATTTTGTTTGCCTTTCACAGAGTTGATTCCCATTCGGAAGCATGAGCTGTGTCACTGTAAATCAGTCGAACGGGACCGAAACAACGTGAGCGTTTAAAAAAATAATAATGTCTAGAATGAAGTGTCATTTAATGGATTCAAAAGAAGCGGCTGCCTCATTCGGTCTTGTTGAATACTGACATTGTTTCTAGGAAGGACCTTTAAGGAGGAAAACTACATTGGGAAAAGCTTAATTATTGGGGAATAATTATATTTTCTCAAGTATTGTTAATTGTGATATTAATGTTTTCCCCCCCAGTATTAGGCGATAAATAGCAAAGAAACTAAATGACAGACTCTACAGCTCTGCCGAGATAATTTCTGCTCGCAGAACATCTGTCCCTTTTAAAGAAAGGTTTGTATAATTAAAACTCCAATCTGTTGCTTTTGTGAGACCTCACAGTTTGCGACGAGGCCTTTGTTTATCGAGGACACGGAAAGAGACAAAGATAGACTCCACAGAAAGCAAAACAGTTTGGGCAGACTAATGATGGCAGAGGCCGAGATTTAACAAGCAGATAGCCAGAGATCCACTTCCAGGTCAGGCTTTAACAAGCCTCTTATTGGGCAAATCCTAGGGTCAGACTTTAACAAGAAGTGCTGCCAAATGGCACGGCGGAAGGGCCCGTACGAGCCATCATTTGGAGTGTCGAGCAGACAGCGGCAAACAGCGCGGTTTTATTGCAGAGGAGCGAGTGGATAACTGTGCTTGTTACGAGGGTCGTATATCCTGATTTGACCCCTTGTTTATGGTTTGCCTGTAAGACTTAATGAGTGTTTTACAGCCAATTGCAACAGTAGTGACATGGTAACACAATATACATGCTGCATCCGGAGCGGTGTTAATGGAAGTGAGATCACTGGATACGTACAAATATTACACGTCGTGCTTTGCGTTCTGTTTTTTTAACGTCAGCGCGGCATGCGTGAGAAACAGAGGGAGATGTCCCCAAAAAAAAAAAAAAAAAACCTCTGAACACAATTAGGCTTTAATATCAGGCTCTTAAAATAGAGACGGGGGGGACACAGAGAAAGCAGGCAGCCCAGCAGGACACGAGGAAAGGTCTCTTGGCACTGGTGGTAAATGAGCATCCATCTCTCCTGCCTCTCTCGGTACATTACAAGATAACTTTTCCTGCTCCAAAAACCCAGAAAGCGCACTTGGCTTTTCATTTACTGATATCCCGCCGCCCTCGACCATTAAAGATTCATGCTCGCTACCACCACCACCACCGCCGCCGACACCTTAACCTCTTTTTTTTTTTGCCGTTTTCAAAAGGTGAGCAGGAGATTTTAGAGTCCGACTGAAATTATTTTTGTCAGCGTCAGTGTGCAACCTTTGCTCTGTGGAGCAACATGAGAAATGTATGTTCTATGTGTGTCGGTGTCATGACGCCGCTCTCTAGTTTGGGATTTTTACGACGTTATCCAGCCAGTCGAATGCTGCATCAAGAGGTAATGTCGGCGTTCTACCGTAGGCGGGCAGTCACAGTGACTAACAGCCAATCAGCAGCCAGACACAAGCAGCCGCGGCGTCTGAGCCACATCAGCCGTCCTCCTCCTTTATCTGACGAACACACGTCCCTGTCCGGGCGCCTCCGCCGGTCTTAACTCTTCGCCACGCAGTTCGCCCGTGACGTGCAGGACACTTTGTCTCTCGTTCTCAGCCCGCCGGCTGCTGTCAATCAAACGCAGACAGGGACACGCCCCCCTCCAGCCTGCTGAGAGCCGGCTTCATGTTTCTCCACAGAGGTCTATTTCTCTTCCTTTTAAAGATAAAAAAAACACACACACACACACTGACCGCAGAGAGGGGATGACTAAATGTGAATTCAGTTGGACTTAAACGCATCAGAGATCACAGCTCTGCTCTGATATTTTGACACATTTCTTTGCATCGCTTTCAAATGACGTGCATCCTTTTATTTATGGTGACAGGAAAATGTGATCTGGTCCTGTTTTATTTGCATTTTTTTTTTCTCTCCTCACAGTACACGTGTTCTACATGACATGCAGTATGTGAACGCTCCGCTCTCTTAGCTTGCCTTGTAAGCTGGTGCTGTCTCCTCTGGAAAAGAGCACTATATAGCTCAGCACAACTCCCCAATTAAAATACTGAACACAAATATTTTTAAAAAAATAATGCAAAACAGACTTTTCCTGACAGCAGAACAAGTCTAAAATAACAGATTAGTCCCAGGGTTATAAAGCAGAGTTTTTACGGAGGCGGTGCAGATGACGAAGGAGCATTGAGCACAGAAAACAGAGCACGGTTTCTTCTTTCCTTTTATCCTCACTACTTGTTGGGCTGTAACATCTGCTGCTCAGTGCAGTCGGCTACACTGAATCGGCAAGTATCTGAGACACGGCCATATATAAATCCTGACATCGGGACCCAAAGGGCATGTATACGTTTAACCTGCAACAATATTTAACGCCGTTTGCTGCTCCGTTGCCGCGTTCAGATGGAGAAAAAAAAAAAATGGCTGGAGTTTCTTACATGGTCACTGGGACTGGAACTGTGCCCAATGACTGGGGAAAAAAAACATTTCTCAGGCTTTTATTGTGAGCTTTTGATATCTAACGCCAGGGATTAGACTCAGAGAAGTAATAAAGAAGACTATACAAAGTGGGCGCATTAATTCTCCGAACAGCACAGGGGGCGAGGTATGGAGAGCCCGCTAAACTGTACAAATTCCCGTAACAACGACGACAACAGCAAAAATTGAGGTTATGATCTTCAACCCTGGCTATTTTTTTTCCACGTCACCGTGATGTTTGAGAGGAGCTCTGAATCATAATATTGTACCTGACACAGTATTTACCGAGAGTGTAGGTGACTTACTCCATCTGTTTACAAAGCAACAGGCTCAGCTCAGCCACTCTGCCAGCAGAAAGGCACAAGGTCCCTGGGCTTATCTTGGTTAGAGGTGTGCTGCCGCTCCTCTGCACCAGCGAGGTGGAACGATAAACATAATTAAATTGAGTTGGATTACACAAAATGGATCAGATCAGTTGGGAAGGCGGAGAAGCTAATCCAGCACAATCCACTCTATCGAGGTGCCAACCACACAAAACGACATCAATGAAGAGGAGGGGAAGAAAGCGGCGGCTGTGCGCGGGGAGCTCCGAGCGGGGGCGCAAAAAGGGACCCCTTCAAGGAAAAACAAAAAAAAACAAGCCCCGAGGTCAAATATTAACTCCAATAGTGCGGTTTAGCGAAGATTAAAAAGGAGCCGGGCTGGAAATACTTCTCACCCTCTACCGAATCTGAAACAAAAGTAAAACGCCTTCATCACAAAAAGGGTGTTCCTGTACATGTGCCGGGGCGCTGAACGTGTTTTGCGAAGCTTCCACGGCGTGTCAAAAATAAATAAGAAATGAATTTACACCGCTCTTATCATTTGAAGAAGTGGGAAATCACACTTGTCTTTAATCACGGCAGCAGACGTTGCCTTAGTCTTGAGATGAGATGTGGCGCTCCGTGCGTGTGATCTGCGCTCGCCACGGATGTGTTTTACTTACAGAGGAGGAGACGGAAGCTGGATATTGGCGGCAGCCTGGAAGTTTCTTCATTTTCTTTAAAGACTGAACTTCCATTTTTTTTTCTCTTCGATTTCAACTCCCATTCCATTTTGCTCCTCCATTTTTTGCCCCCCTTCCCTCCCTCCCTCCTTCCTTCCCACCTACCTCAGATTGCATTTTCCCTTTTGTAACTGACTTTGGTACAATCCCCTTACAAATAACCTTTCCCCGGGGGAAAGAGACTCTTACTTTCTCTCTACAGCCCTGCCAACCTCGGGCCTCTCTTTCTTTTCCATTCCCATCTCCCTTTGTCTCTCAGCCTCGGGCACAGTAAACAGATTGATACAGTCTGAGGGCTTCTTCTGCTTTTCCAACTAATCCTGTGTAATCCTGGTCTGTCTGCGTCCCGTCTTGGGCAGCGCTGCGGAGCGCATTACCGTCCAGTGAAATGATTATTAATGGATCTATAAGTGAGGGCAGAGGAGATGACGAAGGCTTTGGATGTAAACTACCTGGTTTAGTTAAACACTGAGGGGTTTTTGTTTGTGCTGAGTTAAATCAAGTGTCAAAAAAAAAGTCAATGCCAATTCAGACCCTGTAGACCCGTAAGAGCCCAGAGCGCCAATCCTATAGTTCACTTTAGCATCTGGGAGAGCCAGTCATTATAAAATCATTAATTAATTCACTATGTACTGAAACCGAAACTACTTTAAGTTGCCATCAACAAAACAGAACTAGAAATATCCATCCTGTCGCTGAGATCTGTGAGATCTTCTGTCCAGTTTCCCACGTTGCAAATCAAAAAACACCTCTCCTATAAGTGCCCCTGTCTTTATGATCTTGTGGATGTCTCGAGATTCTTTTGTGAGAGAGATCCTGACCCTACAGTGTATCGAAGAACGTGACAAAAACAAAGTGTTTTGGTCAAAATCACATCACATACTGTACACAGAAACGTCCTCAGCTGGTTGTGGCATTTTTTTTTGTTGGTTTTTTTTCCCACTGCTGTCGTTGCCAAAGAAACTACCACATCACTGTCGTGTGGGCTGAAGCGTGGGACATTCCCCTTTTATTTTGAAAGCCTGACGTTATCCAGTGAAGGATCTGTTTTGTTGTCACGCTGAATATTGCGCATGTGTTCTAAAAATTGACCTGAAGTTACTTTCTATTATTTCAGGCAGGCTAGGATGTTTCTGTCATTAAAGGTGAAGTTGCATTTTAGAAAATAAAAAACAACTTTTGGCGATTTCCTTGTGTTTTTGACTTAATCCTGTTTGGATTAAGTAGGATAATGCTCATTAAGTGAGGCTTCTCTTTCGTTAACGGCAGCGACATTAATATGTGTATTTTTTTTTATTGTTTAACAAAAAAGAAACAGGTCTGTAGAAAGACTCAAGGGTAAAGACACACGGACACCATTATCAAAACATTTAAAACTTTACCCAGCCATACCCAAGACCAAGCAAAACACACCTCAAAATGAGATGTGGAATATCGGCTTTCAGCATACAGTGCTCCTGCCTAAACAAGTGCGGCTTGCATTATTTAAGCTGCCTTGGCTGGCCGCTTTAATTGAGGGTCTCTGCTTGGATAGCTGTCCTAAGCAGACAGCTCAAGGCAGGCCCTCAGCAATGTATGCATGCAGGTAAGTAGGAAAATGCACAGCTTTGTGGCATTTAAAATATAAATGCAGCATTTATACCAGAACAGCGTGTGCAGCATGGAAATTTGACAGTCTCTACATTAAATCAACAAGCTGAGCCCAAGGCGAGTTTTGCGCCAGGTGGAGATTGTATCTTGTGCAATGTGGCGATGGGATTGCATGCGTGATGATGGAATCACTGTGGAGATGGAAGGAAAGACCACTGGAGAGGAGTGGGTGCGAAAGGGTAAGTTTTGTGGCGTGATTTCTAACCCGGGGTTTAAGCTGAAAACAGGTCAAGAAAGAGTCGGAAAGGGACAGCGACATAACGTACTCAGATGTTCACTGCAAAGCACAGGCTGATATGAGATCTGAATTATGGCACCAATTGTGAAATAGCATAATCTGAAAAATACAGATGGATCTTTTTTTTTACACTCCCTCTTTTCTTTTAAATATACTAAACCTCATCGTGTATCAGAATAATGTGGTCTCCTTTTCTTGTTTTAAGTTACAGTAATATACCCAGATGAAATGTATAAAATAGGCCTCATGAACCGTAATATAAATTGTGTATCATAATGGAAAAGCTAAACCCTTTTTTTGTCAGCAGAGCTTGACAACATGCTGTTCTCCTCTATCTTCTAAGAGATACCTGGCTCTTTACTCTGCTAGTTACTTTACTCGGTTTGGCGACTTTTTCTATTGTAGCTTTTTTAGCTGAAAACAAAAAGGGATCGTGGGAGTGGTGAGACTGAAACGTTTAACCAAAAAAAATGCGCTAAAAGACGTTAAAACTCTCTGTGGAGCTAAGGGGAACTGTAAACTTGATAACTCTCTCTGGGTTGTTTCACATTACACCACATTACTATTTCAGCCATAGTTCATGTAAAATGATTGATTTGTGCAGTTTGAAGTATATACAGTACGTGCCCGTCTTGTGTGATTTGTGTGTGCAGGATTTAACGGCGTCTTGTTTTCTTTCTGGCCACTTTCCAGCTGTTAGCCTGAGTCAATTACGCTCATCCAGGTGAAGCTAGAAATGACTGCGCATGGCTTTCATCCAGCACCGCAGCGATATATCTGATTACTTCTCGCTGAGAACTATCGTGTCTGTTTGTTTCCATGCAGAGCGTTAGCTCGTGTTGGTATCCCGGGTTTGACATTTTGCATGCATTAAAGTCTATCAAGCGCTGTATCTGCATTTAGACGGAAAATGATCGGCTCATTATGGTTGCCATAACGAGTGGGGAAACTGCATCCCACGCCGGCAGTGAAATCAATGTGACCACGTGACTCGGTCTCGCCGCGTCTTGTAAACGAGGCGCTGTTAGGGTTTATAGCTGGGATCTGCCTGTGTTAGTCCTGGCCTACATTGATTCCGGTGGGAGCTGAAGCAAAGCAGAGAGAGAACTCTACAAACACCTCTTGGCCGCAGCACCGCTCAGCAGCCTTCCACTGCTTGTCTGAATGCAAAGCTGGTTGCTGGTTGCTGGAGCCCCCTTACCCACCCAGCCTACCCTCGTACAGTTCACTCGCGAGTTCACTACATCCGCGGGTCAAATCGCCAGTCGGCTCTGGGCTCTCAGACAAGGTTCAGGGCTGCGGCTGAAGCTCCACCTCATTGTGCGGCTCAGCGTGTCGGCCCCGGCCGCAGATCCACAGATCATTATCGCTATCAAGCACTGTTTCCCCAACAAAATGATATCTCTGCCTTTGATCCTATGCCAAACTTATTTTTGTTCACTTCTGGGCATTCTAACCCAGGAACTGCTCTCACTCGGGGTAAAACTCGAGTGCGGCTATAAATACCCCCTCTGTTGATGAGATGGAAATGTATGAATTAACGACGGGGCATATAGGATAAGGTTATTTGCCCACACCTGCACGGTCCGTGCAGATAATCTAAGTTTTATGTCTTGGGTTTTGTTATTGTTTTTCTTTAAGCTCCTCTCTGAGGCTGTTAATATAATGCAAACATTGTGCCGGGCTCCTGCTGCGGAATATCCAATTAAAAAAAAGCACTAGATATGGAGGCTTATATGCAGCGCTGAGGTTAGGACGTCCAAACTGGGCCAGAGGTCCTGAAACATTCAGAGTGGGCTGCACGCTGCGCCGCATCCACACACTGAACAAACAGAATGCATCTGCTGCGGGGAGTGACTTTACATTTTAAACGTGTTATTGTTTACACGAGGAAATCCGCACAAAGAAGATATACTTGCCGGGCGGTGTGAATTCTGTTTTAATGATACAAACCTTCACAGCAATGAGGATGATAATAATGTTTTGTTTTTTAATGTCATTTACAACTTCTGAATGTTTATGAATGGATGAATATGTCGGATTTTTCCTCATAAACTTTATATATTTCATGTTTATTGTCTCTGAAGCTCTTTGCTGGAGCCCATCAGACCATGATGCCGTTTAAAGGTTTGACTTATTTAAATAAATTTGTTGTTTGAAGTCAGTGCGCAATGTGCTCTTCAATAAAAATCTGTTTTATAATGCACAGTTTTTTTTTTTCACACTTGGGTTTGTTTGTCAGATGAAACCAGCTATATCAAGATGTCGCCGTGGGCATTTTATTAAATAAACTGATTACTTCAAAAAAAAAATGTGTGAGCAAAAAAGAAATGGCGAGTCTACTGAGTACTTAGAGCGTGAGGTTTTTTGGCTCATTAACTATGACCATAACAAGCTACTAAGGAGACTAGGCTAGACTAAAAAACAAGAAACTTTTGACATGATATAGTAGGGTCAACGCGAGTCTTACCAATGATACTAATTAAGGTTCAGTGAGCCTCAGCGGCATCCTGACTCTGTTTGACCTGAACCCTAATTAGTATCATTGGTAACACCTGTGTTTACCTACTATTTCATGTCAAAATGGCTGCTGGGTAAAAGGCCTATTTTTCCACGCACCACGTCTCACATACTTCTTGAAATGGTTTCTCCATTTTGTGTGCGCAACAATAGCCTACTTTACTGAGATCGGCAGTGCCCGCCAGGGGTCAGATTGAATATTTATCTGTTTCCCATGTTACAATGGTAAGTAGAAGTTCAGATAATAACGTGGAGGCCCTTTCTGTCGAGCTACTGCTTCCAAGGTCAAGGCTAAACTTTCACACTCAAAGACGAGACTGACAAATATTGGAAATAAGTGTTGCTTGCAGCCCTTGTGCCTCCATGTGCTGTAGGGTAGCACTGATTTAATGCAAATGCAAGATGTACCTCATGCCACCCGAGGTGTTTCCGTACCTAGAAGCCTGTCATTAGTATGCTGCTGAGGAATTTTCATTCCATGTAGGCTGCTGGTCCTGCTTGTCTCTTATTTTGGCTTAAGATATTTCTCCCGCTCCAAGTGTCTGCTGCTGACTGTATGAGGCTTGTCACAGGGCAGAGATATGGTCCTTTTGGGAGAAGAGCTCTGCGAATGGCCTAAACTTATCAAAGCATGCCCGCCCTGTCCCCAAGCTTCCAACACAATGCTCCCCTAATTTCTCCTGAATGGAAGTCTCTCCAGACCTTGAATAATCTCATATTCGCCGCTTGCATGCAGTAACTCTAGTTACTCTAGCTCTGTTCTCTGCTTCCCCTGCCAATTGCATAATCAAGTCCAGAACTCATCAGCAAGATGGCAGAAGAAGTGCTCTATTAAGCTGCATCGTGTTCCATCTGTTGTGTAAGAGAGAGATAACAGTATTTACAGTTTTGGAGTCGTGGCAGACTGTTTCGGCCAAAATTTTGTGCACCGCAGAGTTCTGCTTACTTCATGAAATGTCATGGATTAATTCTGCCTCTTGCGACGGTGTCCAACTGCAATCTTTGCCCCCACCAGAAATATCACAAACTAACTTTACTGGAACTGTTTCACCACGAACTTGTGTTAGGTGAAGCTATTTCAATCTTTGAGAAACACACAGGGGGGGTGAACATTTACTCTGTAATTCTTTTCTGGCTCGTCTTGTGGTATTCCATCATTTAAAAAAACAATAAAAAATATTCGATTCTTTTTTTTGGGAAACGGCCAATATTTGCTCTAAGTCTACAGAAGACCTATACTGTGGATAGAGGACGTTAAGAGAGTCTCAAGGAAGTGGTTGGTTAAGTGTCTTTCAACTGCCATTAAGTATTCAGCGCTCCGGTCTTGGTGAGGCGGATGTGTGTTCTTAGAAGAAGAAAAAATAAAAGACTAACCCAGATTCGAGTAACGAAAGCGGCCGATAAGAAAAAGTGCTGAGTAAAACACAGCCTTATCTTTCCTCGTGCTCATGGGCTGGAATGAATTCACCTTACTGTACATGAATCAGCTTACTGAAAGATGCATTAACCCAGGTCTGACTCAAATCTGCATCGATATTGCCAGAGCCATTACATCCATTACCTCGACGTACAATGAATAGAGGACAGCGTTTCTGGAGGGGGGTATTTCATTTTACACATTGCCATATAAAAGTACGATAATAAACTGTAGGGAGGAATCGCGGTTACATATTCCGGTCTCCATACTTCTAGTGGAAAACGTGCCACATTTTCTCAAACCGGCACATTACGATTCCTTCGTGAGCGGGCTATCATTGGGGGCAGAGCAGGAGCATCGAACGTCTTCATGTCAGAAACTCCCAATAATTCAAAAATGTAACTCATTTCACCACAAAACCTGATTTAATATGAATAAGCCTGATTATATCAGTATTTTAATGTGATTTGTGATCTTTCGAGACCTTGATTTAGTCAATTACTTCATGAGTCAATCAACAGAAACTTAATTCAGCAACTATTTTTCATAACTGATTCAACTTTAAGATTTCTGGTGGCGCAAGCTGTTTTTTTTTTTTTTTTAATTGCAAACTGAATCTTTTTGGGGCTTTTGGACCTGTTGGTCAGACAAAACAAACAATATGAAGACATCACACTGGGCTCAAGGAAGTTGCAAGGGACAATCTTTGATAATTAAATCAATAAATTGAGAAGATAAACATCAGTTGCAACCTGAAAGTAGCTATAGTGTAGGTATAGAACGGGACAGTACCTCCAGAAAAGTCATTCTGTTGTCAGTTCGGTGAACTCCACAACATTAAAATTAAACCGTGCCTCACTTTGCAACCCTTTTAAGGACCCCTTAAGGTCCTGACTTTAGGAGGCAGGAGCTTGAATAGAAATGACTGCCTGAATAAAAAAACAGCTTGGTCCAAGAGCTGTATCTGCTGGGGTTTTCAATAGAATTAGTTACAGTGCAGCAGGACTGTTTACAGACCAGTGCTCCTTGTCTGTTACCTTTAAAGCCAACAGCACTCTGCCAGACTCTGAGTCTACGAGTGGTACTTGAAGGATGCACTTGGATGCTATAATGGTGCACTTCCCACACGAGGAGCTCCACGGGGCTGCGTCTGAACAAGTGTTTGCAACATTCCTTCGGCTTCAAAGCACGAGGCCGTGCAACGGATTAATTAATTTTAAAAAAAAGCGTCTGCCGTCCGCTCGCAAATCCATTTCAGTCACGTCCACTTCTTCAAAGCAAGGAAACACGCGCACATTTGAATAAGAGTTTGATTATTCCAGCACTTGCACCCACAGCTTACACATGTCTGCTTGGGATGGAGATGACTGCAGCCTGCAGAGTGGGATGTCAAGTGGTCTTAGTGTTTCACTGCCGCTTCCATCCACAAGCTGTCGTTTTATGTTTTGCCAACTAAGATAGGCGTTGTTGGGTTTCTTTCTTTTTTTTTTTCTGACCACAAATCCACTTTGACACCTTCAAAAAAAAACCCAGCTTTGTGTCAGATCAAAACCGGCAAGAGGAAGAAAAAAAACTCATTTAGAGGCAACAAAGGTAAGAATTACATCATGTGCAGCAATGCTGGTCCAATTCAAATGAAAAGTTTGTCAACCTTTTGAGCTGAGTGATGAAGCAGGTGCAGTGTTCAGGAGGCTGCCTAGCTTTGCTTGGCACCATGCTAAAACGAGTATACTGGCTTTGTGTGTGTGTGTGTGTGTGTGTGTGCAAGTTAAAACCTTCTTATTTATAACTTGAAGTAGGCGTGCTGTACTGTCATGTAGCCTGCAGCTCAACAACAAGCCCCGAACACCGTGGTACAAAGTGTTTTCCACGCGGCTAAACTGCTTCCTTTAACCACGGACGTTTACCTTGATCCAGTAGCCGCAGGGAGTGCTGAAAAGACGGATCCAGCGTGTCCTTCTCTGCCATAAGCTCCGGTAAGTACTTTTCGGTCTCCATCCCTCCGTCCTGAGCTATGGAGCTCCAGGTAAACGACTCAAAAATAAGTAAATTAAAAAAAAAAAACTTGTTCAACGTCCAAACGTTTCCAAGTTGGCTCCAAATATAGATATATGTATATATATTTTAATGTTTTATTGGCGAAGAAGACAAGAAAAAAAAAAAAAAAAACACGCAGGCGTTGATGTGAGTCGCGCTCGCGCTACAACAGCATTTCAGTCTTCCTGGACTTCAGTCCTCGCGCGGCCGGTACTCTCACACACACACATATAGGCACGCGCACACACGCACGCATACACGCACGGTAAAGCGGTTAAATATGACCGGGAGGTTTTATCCCATCGAAGTGTTGTTCAACCAGCAGAGCCCCGCTACGCATCACAGCCGGAGTGAAGGTCTCTCCTCTCTCTCTCTGGGTGGACAGGCTCCCTTTGAAGCTCACACTGTTGTATCCAGTGCTCAACTGAGGCGGCGGCGCCGATTGGTCGCCGCGCGGCGACACGCAGCCGGTGGGGAGGGGGCGGGGCGACGCGCCGGAGCTGTCCGCGGTGCTGAGTCCCGCCTATTGTCATATCATTAGCATGAAGTTAGCACGAGTGGAGGGCGGCGTCACAGCCAACCACCATTAGAGACCACGCCATGTGTGTGATATTAATAACACATAAAGTATATCTCTCTCTGTGTATATACAGCAGCTCGTCTTTTTGAAGTCGCGCACCCCAATAAGACAAAAAAAACAAAACAAAAGAAGCTCGGAGCTATGTGCAGGAGTTCATCAAGACCTCACACAACTGCTCCCAAGAATAGATCTGAGGACGGTGATTCAACACAAGCAGCTAGATTACAGAGCTTCATTATATTTTTTTCACCGAGATCAAACGGCATACTGACGTACCACCTGGTGAGACACAACAATAAAAACTAAACAATTCAAGTTGTTTGAGCTACATTTTGACACGAGGGGGGGGGGGCTCTAAGAGACAGGGCAACAAGGCTGGGTAATAATGCACAGTCCATTTGGTACTTAAGTGCTGGAAATTGCCAAACAAATTGTAACTGACACACATTGGACCTTGGGCTTTTGAGACCCCTGTATGTCCGGGGACCAATACAAAAATAATATACTCCTGAGAAATGAGTACTGTGGCATAATATGCTTCTATGCGTTAGGTACTATTCTTTCTTTTTTTTGCCTAATGTGAAAGAAAATAACAAATGCATAGCCAGCCAGCCACGTTTGACCACCCATGACTGTCTAAAGTCATTTTGAATCTCCGCTGATGTGACACACGCTTCCACATTTCCTAAATAAAGGTACTTCTGCTTGTTCTCGGACGCAAAACATATAAAAACCAAGATAATTAAAATGCCTTATTAAACGTACTGACGTGCTCATATCAAAATGTCAACGCACATACCTTTGAAAAAGTTTGCTGTAATTTGATAGATCCTAATGACCAATTAAAAAAAACAGATCTCTCTCTCAGCGTGTCTCATCATTACGTTTCTTTTTTTTTTATTTCTTAAATATATGGCGCAGATGCTGGGACTACCATATGTGTACTACCGCGGGGGATTAGAAAGACCATTAACTTTGATATCTATAAACGCCTTGATGAATCACTAGACAGAGATTGTTTTCAGGGATTCCTCGCATGTAATTGCATTAGACGTACACATACAAAGTGAAGGCACAAGCATGACCTCGGAGAATTGCAAACGTGTCTGCCCAGCAGATGTGAAAATATCATTCCTTGTCTTGATGTACATGACTGAGGCGTGCAGTACGCATTAAGGCTGATTCTAGTGAGTGTTGACTAGGCTTCAGCATACAGATGATTTCAGTATATGTGCCGTTTAAAGGGTTTATGTGCTCACTTGATGGGTGCTAATATAAGTAGAAATAATGACGTGTTTAAAATCAGTCAGTACAGTAGCAGGAGCATCTCAAGAGGCTACTTAATTGTCCTCTTTACTCATTTAAGCAATTGATTAGGACTGCATGACTCCTTAGGTTGCTTTTACTTGTTAGGACAACCTGTCAATAGTTCTCAGGAAATCCATTCACCTTCTCATAGGTCAAACATGCTTTTCTCCCGGGCGTGTTTATGAATTCATTAAATAAGAAAGAGCCTGTTGTTTAGAAAACGCAGGCAGATAAAGCTGCCGATCATTATTAAAGTCAAACATGAGGAGTCTCCAGTTTTATAACAGAGAACAGACAGTGACTCCGGTGTCATTAAAAGACAGATGTGGAGTTTATCCAGACAGCAAATATCTAAAGATACAACCATAAATACACTTTATCAGACATCCCGAGTCTGACACTTCCCGGAAACATTCAATGAATGCAAAAGTGCCTTTGTGAGTGGGAAAAAAAAAAATCAGGATTTGTATACAAGCTTCATATTTGTTAGAAAACGTGGAAAAAAGATAAGAATTCTGTCAATATTTGTGGAGGATGCTGAGGTAGCCTCAGGTGGGCGGCTATCTGTAGGCTGATCAGCACTGGTTATATAATTGAGATTTTTTTTTTCTTCTCTCCATTCTATTTCAATAACTTAGAGAAAATGTGACCTAGAGGCTAAAACCAAGATGGGTTTATGTATATTTATCAAAGTTATATCCTCCATGAACTTTAGAAGATGCTATTGGTTATTTTGCTCTTTTTTTGTGTGCGGCTTGATTTGAGCTCTGGAATAACTGCCGCGGGCATTAATGATGCTTTTTTTTTTTTTCATGTATGAATAGTGTTCTTGGAAAATATGCACATAGTGTCTGCAGGGTTTGAAGGTCCACGGCGATCTAGATTCAATGGCGAAAGGATGATATTTGTAAAGCTATAAAATGCTTTCATTAATAATTTCATGCGATGCACCTGGCAACATTGTAAGATTCATGAAGTTGGAGCCATGTAGACGAAATGTGTCATGTCTGACTTATTCATATAACTTAACGTCTTAAGCATGTTTTCTTTTTTCCCCATAGATCCTTTCCAGACTCTTGTTTACGAGTGATTCACCGCAAACGGAAATGCATTATGAATCAGCTTACTTTTTAATCTCTCCCAGAGACCATTAAAAACCGGCTCAAATGCACTAATCTCCTATTCAGAAGAGCGACTTATTTATAGATATGCTTGCCATCTGTTGCTCGCCGTCTTCATAAACTCACCATTGTCATTGATGTTTGAGTCAACACCGCAGCCCCGCACGTCTTCTTCAAGACGCTAGTGTTCTGAGGGAATTCGCTAAGTGGTTGCAATACATCAATTGCAATGAAAATAATCATGTTTTATGTGGCAAAATTTTTTTATTTATGTCACAGCGGACCACAAGGGCAGCAGCATTGGTGTAAACAAAGCTATGAGAAATGTTCTGTCAGGTGGGTGTAAAGAATGAAGAACAGTGGGCTATTACATTGACAAAGTGTTATTTTGATCATTAGAGAATGGCTGCCCCCTTTCTCGCCCCTCAGCCTGCCCCAGCCCACTAAATATGATGTTGACTACGCCTAGAACGAGACAGCCTGTGCAGCACCCCAGGGTGTCATATATGGTATATTCACCCATACTATTATGTCTGCATTCAATATTTCCCCCGCTCATAACAAGAGGCATGGATCTAATCACCGCCGTGTTCCTCTTACCAGTGACTTGATGTAAAGCCTCACTGATTTAAATGGAAACGCTTGTCTCGTCAGCTTTCAATCTTCATAAAATCCCATTTCAGAGAGAGGATGTCACCGGGGTCTTGTCACCTGAGGAGTAATTAGACCTTGATGTGCCCTCGAGCCAATTGCTGTGTCACTTTGTGTCACAAAGAGAGACCGTGAACTGGGATTCCAGAGCCAGGAGCCTTCACGGCATTTCCACTTTGTTTTGGTCCCCCCGCTGTGAAATGGACAGGATTACAGCGGCATATCAGGAGCACTTTTAACACCTTAAATAAGTGGATTCCCTCCATTACCACATTTCAGCGGCAGCAGAAGGATTGCTAGGAGAGTGGCAACACTGCCTCCTTGTGACCATGTCAAATTATTAAAGAATACATGTAGAGTTCAGATGAGAAAATAAGACTTTTTTTTTGTAGTGGAAAGAGTTGGGTTTAATGAAAAAAATTACCGTTTGGGCTAATAAGTTAGATACTAAATAATTATCGCAAAGCTTTGCTGTAAATATAGTTTTATTCATCAGCATTGCCGATGTATACTCTGTTGTTAAAAGCATCATTACAAAGATCTCTAAGGTCTAAATCCAAAATTGCATTTGGAGAAAATAGTTTTAATGGGTCCAGAAATACAGAGGAAATTGTTTTTATGTCATTACATTACCCATTTTTCTTTATTTATCCTCTGTTTGCTTGTGTTTAAAAGATCTTACAAACTGCTTCATGCTCTCTGAAAAAATAACGCAGAAAGGTCTTGATGATGCTAAGCTACATCTTTGTCCTATACTTTGCAAATACTTCCAATACTCAAACTATAACACAATGTCTCCCACGTCTCTCGTGTCTTCCAAAGTAATCTTAACAAAGCCCTCCTTCCAAGATATTGTTTTCCTCCTCCTGCGGCCCCACAATGCTGCCTCAGTCACAAAAGGCACCTTATTGTGGCTACTAAATGGAGCGCTCACATCCATTAAACAGCCATTGAACAGAATTATATTGCCAGCGCCAATCTATCAGGTACATTGATCACGCATCGCCGGCCTGTGAAGTGCAGACTCTGGTCTCCTCTCCTGGAAGTGTTGTGCAAAAGAAACCTAATGAGAAACTGTCAGCAGCGCACAGGTAAACAAATCAATGGCACCCAGCAGTGCTCCCAAGGTCGAGCAATACACACACAAACACACGCGCACGCACAAAAAGAATCAACCCCCCAAACAAACCTGGGGTTGGAGCCGCAGCCAAAGCTTCAGCTACAGTGCAAATGGTGCTGTCAAGATTTGATTTTTATCAGATAAACAGGGTTCAAATGGGATTACTTTGCACTGGTTTGTGCTATTGTTGCCGCCGCTGAGGAGGTTATGATTTCAGTGCCATTTGTTTGTTTGTCTGTCTGTCTGTCTGTCAGCAGGATTATGGAAAACGGGTGTAGCATTGGGGCCAGAAAGATGCGCATAACGGGGTAATTGTTTACCTTCATTGAACCGCCTGCAGATGACAGGTGTTATGAATTATCTCACAAAGTTAACATAAATAGTGGTTTGATAAAAGACTGTCCGACTGACAGAGTTCCTTCCTGATTTTATCTTTAAATGAATAGTTTAATATTTTAGGGGGGAAGATGCTTATTTTCTTTCTTGCCGGGAGTGAGACGTAAAGATTATGCAGTTGTATGTCTGTATAGTAGCTGTATGCATACTTGAAGCTATATCTACTAGCTTAGCTTGACATAATAATACATACATAATACCAGCTCACTAATTAACACGGTCATGTGCAGAAATATTTTTTTTTTATTCCCAGTTACAGTGACATTCTAATCCAATTTTTCTGTTAGATATACCATGTTCATTGGTGAGCTTTAGAAGAGTATTGTTAGCACTGGACGGAGCCAGGCTAGCTGTTTCAGTCTTGATGTTAAGCTAAGCTAACCCGCTGAAATAAGAGCGGTAGGAAGCTTCTCATCTAACTCGTGTTAAGAAAGTTCGTTGCAACATTTCCCAAAAGGTCAAACTGTTCCCTTAAATGTCACGATGCGTACAATATGCATCTGTATGGCAGTTCAGAGTTGATTTTCTAAAGACAGCTAGCATGTTTTAGTTGTAAATACTCGAAAAGCACTGTCTGCCTGTATGGGCATTTCTTGTATTCATATGTGCTTTAAAACTCGAGAAAAGCTGCTAAGTTGACCTTGAGTGAAACATTTTTCATAACAATATAAAGTGTGTGTATGTACATGTTGGTTTTATAGGCTATATGAGTATTCTTGGATGTGAACGTGTCTCGACCGTGTGCTCAGCAGTCAAATAGAGTTCGAAAAAGAGGTAATTACTGTGGAAAAAAAAGACACGAGGAAAGAGAAATAGCAGTTAAAAACTAGTCTACGACACAATGAAAATAATGACATGTAATATAAAAGCACAATTGATAGCTGAGCAAATGCGGGGGGGATTTTATAAGTATGAAAACACTGACATCTTCCATTAGGCTTTGTGCTGTTGCAGGCTAATGCTCCGCCCAGCACAAATGTTGTGTTTTTACTCTCCTGCACTATGTAAACATGACAGAACAGATCACGTCATCAGCCAACGTTACAAACAGTGCCTGATGTCACCGGAGAGATCTTTCCTTTCCTATCTGTGGCTACAAATACAGCCTGAAGTGGGTGGCTCAGTATCGAGTAAGAGACGGCTGAAGTAGCCCATGATATGTGGTGACTGAGTGTGCGGTGAGAGTTATCATATCGTGCACTTACATACCAGAGAGAGGGAGACATAAGGTCAACAGCAGTAATTATGCTGCGGGAAGCGTGTTGGGCTTCAGCGGGTGATTTCATTTCCTGTCATTAGCCACAGCGATTAAGCACAAGAACAATGATACCATGATAGCATCAGCAACTGCCACACGGCCTCGGGCTCTTCTCAATATTCTCCAGTATTCTCTAAATGTTGCTTTGCATGGGTTAACCTTCCTGTTTTGTTCAGGTAGCCTGATTCCTTAAGCGGTTGCCTTAATTAGCATATGATCATAATGGATAGATAAAATCTCATCACAAACCCCCTCCACCATCCCCTTTTTTAAATATAAGAGATGTTTTCATGCAGCTGTGAGAATGAGCACCATGCTGAAATATTAGCTGGTTTGCCACCGGACTGTAAAAGAGACGATTTCCCCATGAAGAATATCACTTCTCATGACTCTTTTAATAAACACAAACCACTTGGAAAAACTTTTCTTTTAGCTCTGTTTTGGTCTTCTTCTAGAACTCCAGAGGGAAATGTCTGTCTGGTGCTGAGCAGGTAATGTACAGTGAGATTTATCAGAGCTTTGTGGTTGAAAACAGCTTCCTGCTGATGCTAGAAACAAGTGTGATGAAAGTGGCTAGACTGAACATTAAAGCCGCAGTCGTAGTAGAATAACAGTAGGTGCCATTTTACAGAGCATCTACCGTAATTTATCTAACAGTATTATACTGTTTTTTGGATTACAGTAAATGACGGTAGGATAACTGTGTTTTAGTTTTAGAAGGTCAACAACAGACGCTCATGGATAATGACTGGACTTGAGAAGGGATGTCTCCAATGTTTGTTCTTATTGTTAACTGAGCATTAACTGTTAATTCACATGTGAGCATGAATATTACAACAGTATTTTACAATAATTTTAAAATACAGTAAGATACTGTAGTAATCCACCGTAAATTTACAGCAATTCGTCACATTGATGACTGAACTTTACACATGGGCAGAAGGAGTAGAGAAGAAATTCATCAGACAGAGAAAACAGACATCACAATAATACGCAGATTGGCAGATGGTCTCCGGGTCGTGAGAGGAACCAAAATAGAAAAAGAGGATCTCGCACATTGACTTTAATTGAGATTTATTTAACAGAGCGGCACCCAAATCCAACACGTGCGCTCCAACAATCATCTCTTTTAAAATGATCATGTCGGCTGTTAATGGGCATCGCAGGCCTGTGACGTTAAGGGATGAACTGACAAGAGTGTCTGAGGGGTACATTTAGATACTAAACTCCACTTTTACGGAGAGAATTTGAAAGAAAACGCTCGCGTTGGGTCATAGGACAGTATGATCAGACGTGAAACACATTTTTCGCTGTTGCACAAACATAATAACATATAATGGCGAGTGAGAGAGGGTGTGCAGAGGGAAACCAACATCAACGTCTGAAAAGTATCTCCAGTATGAATTTCATTTCGTGTGTGTGTGCGTAATGGAAGAAAATGATGCCCAAATGAATATATAGGGAAGGAAGATGGGAAAAGAGGAAGCTGAACTAGTTATCTTCCTATTGTATGAGCCATTAGGTGCTGTGACAGTGGATAAAAGATGGTGCTAAAAGCAGCGAGAGGAAGGCGCTGGAAAGATTTACCTACCCAGTCTAGACAACTGATCTGTGGGGATGAAGAAGACTGCTGTTAGCCAAATCCTCCATCTCCCTTCATACCTGTGCTGCCTCATCAACCTTGGAAAAGCAACAAAAGGGCATGCTTTTTATTCTGGGGGCGAGATGTACAAACAACACAAGCTTTTGCCCGTTTCTCTGTGTGCAAAGTTTGAATTCTGATGAACAAACTGTTTACCAGAGTATTTACCACACCACCTAAGCTCCAAGGTAAATCCCCCAGAAATTGTGCAGATATATGGAAAAATCAAATTGTAAAAGACAGAAACAAACCTCACTGAGGGCCATATATGGATTGTAATATTCACCACTAAGGTTTCCTTAAGTGGTGAGGGCAGCATAGCGGTTCAACAGTTCATCCTGTAACGGGGAGGTGACAGGAAGGTCACCGGTTCGATCTCCATGCTTGTCAATATCCATCAAACCCTAAGCTGTTCACTCAGCGTGAGCATGTCTGGACAAAAGAGTCAGTTACTGTAAAACGTCCCGTAAAGGTTAAAATGATAACACGTGACGAGCTTCATGTGTAATGCTATATATTCATTTCAGGGGAAGGAAAATCATTACCCATAATTCATTATTCAGCAGCACTAAAGTAAGAGGAATTCACATGTTTACGTGTCTCCAGTTACAGAGCATCCACTGAAAATTGTTTAAATGTTTTGCTTTCAAACATTTATACCGCTGGGTTTCATCTTTCCCAATGCCATGCGTGTATGTGGCACATCGGAGCAGTAATCTTTCATGTTTACTTGTAAAATATATAACCCAGATGCCTTGGTAAGAAATTAAACACAGTAGAAGAGGCTGCTGCAAACGATAAAGGAGGAATAGTTGATTGAAGTAAGAAAAAAAGGCCAAAAAATAAACCAAAACACGACGCTGAAATTAGGGTTACTTCTCTATTGGTTATCACGACAAGACTTTTCACATTACAGGTAGTCGTTTGATCCATTCAGAGGTGGATTCAGTGATTTGCCCAAGGCAAACTCAGACACCGAGCCTTCGTCGGGACTTATTTTCACCCTTTAATTAAGAATGTCGTCACTGGCAGTGGTAGAAGAAGTACAGAAATATTTTAATCGAATAAAACTATTAATAGCATACTGGGGGAAATACTCTTAAATACTACTGAAGGGGAGTGTTCATTTTAACGGCTTTATGTAGTGCAGGACAGTTTCATCTGTAGTAATGGATCATGTTATTTGTGTATCTAAAAGTAGCTAGTGAAGCTGTTGGATATAGAATAACAAATAAAATGTTTCCCTCCTAGTAAAAGTGGAATAGACAGCACCGCCTAATGAAACATCATATATGAGTGAATGCACTTGGTTACTTTCCACCACTGGCCACCTCCCAAGCAGTTATTTTTTCATATAGAGGCTACCCGCTGCAGCTTCCTTTTCCTCGGACGCAGTTTCTTTTTTTTTTTTCTTTAATATAATCACGGTTATCTGTTTTCATGAGCGTTAGGGGAAAAGGGGGTCAGTGCTGCAGTCATCTAACAAGTGAGTCGATGCAGCAGGGAAATGTTAGTAACTCTGGCCTTGCTCGTGGTTTCAGGGGGGAGCAACAGAAAAAAGGCGGTTTAGCAACACAGGTTTTATTTTTCCACCTTTCCTCAACTCTTTTTTTTTTATCGGTTGGAACACCCGTTGTTATAGTTTTTGCTGCTGTAGATGAGCACTCACCTGAAGGATTAAACACCAGAGTTCCAGCATCCTTTGCAGCAAGTGATGGAACAGTCTAATAATCTGTTGTGTGGAAGTGACACATTAAAAACGGTAAAAGGAGCACTTTAAGGGAATTTTGTAAGTTAGTGAGCTAATGTGAATGGTAATATAAATGTATGTATTTAATATCTACATCATCATAATAAACAAACATTATGAACTCTGTAAATATTTAACTTTTAGCCCCGGGTAGTTGGCTAGCTTGCCTCATGGTGAAGTCCTTCCCTGGATACATTGTAAATATGAAGATTGTTTGCAAACTTAGCTAAAAGTTCTGGCAGATAAAGAGCAATATTATTATTCATTTGAAATTTGCATTCATGACCACCAGAAATATTCAAGTCCAAAAGTCTCCACAAACTCTAAAGAAAAATATCTGGTTCTGTAGCTGATACATGCTGCACTATATATATATTTTTTTAGCTAGCCGCTAACTTTTTGTTTGTTATGTGGAGTATTTATATGGTTATGATTGTAGTAGCATAAGATAGATTTATCATTTTTTGCTAGATACAGCTGCCTGCTGCTGCAAAAGTTGACGGGAGTGACAAGGCTAAACCAAAAACTGAGGGATGCGAAACCAAAACAATGTGCCGAAAGAGACTAAAACGCATTCATACAACCGAAGAGAAAGTTCGTCACTTTGAGCGACTTAGATGTATTAACAATTGCATCCGTTCAAGACCATCTCTTAACATACTGATTGAAAGCTCAGACATTTAATATTGATTTTATTCTTGCTTAAGCTCCTTGCACGTGTATTTGTTTGGCATTGGTTGAGGAGAATAATCCACTGAGACGCCCGCTGTAGTTAGAAGTCATGCTATTTTAATTCTTTCACATGCACTCCTTGCAAAGCTTTAACTTGTAACTGGTGACGTTGTCATTTATTTGCACAGCAAACACTCGTGTCTCCGGGAGTTATTCTCAGCGACAATGTAATTATCGACTTAACAAGTGCGGTAAGAC
The DNA here is from genome assembly GCA_014281875.1 of Nibea albiflora. Taxonomy (NCBI): domain Eukaryota; kingdom Metazoa; phylum Chordata; class Actinopteri; family Sciaenidae; genus Nibea; species Nibea albiflora. The sequence goes on along the minus strand of CM024811.1, from coordinate 13,980,735 downwards.
TGCCTTCGCTGTTTCCACATCCTGATCGCGAATGAGTTAAATGCAAACGTGAACGCAGGGCGAGCAAGGAGCAATGCTGCAAATCAATCGGCCAGAGGTTTTCTCTATATGAATGATTGAATTCTCAAATGTTATTTATTTGGCGTAGTCGCGCGTTTTTACATGTAGGAAGGAACGCAGGGGCTTTTCTGCATGTGCATGCGGCTTATAATGAGCCGATGCAGTTTCATCCATCTGGCCTCGGGGATTATAATGTCAAGCACGAGGAGGGGTTCTGAACATGAGATCAAACAGTTTTGCAGCCTTAGACAGTGAAAAAGAAAGGAGAACAATTTATAGAATAACCATTGAAAATGAAATACCCGCAAGCGCTGTTAATAAGAAGAAATATCACACAGTGGCAGCGCGCAGAAGGCTTCTCTTTTTCATCGCTCCGTGTCTTTTCTCCAGGAATGAATGCGTTTCATGTCCAGGGGCAATCACAGATGGCAAGGAAGGGCTTTCATCTGGAAAACCTGCCCAAAGTGAGGAGACGCTACAGGAAGTAAAGGGCACATTTGATATATGGTACAAGGTGCGATTTTTTTATGGGAAATGAATTTGCAAAATATCAAATAATACAGAAGAGTATAAGACGTACAGATTCCCGACTGAGGCTGACGTTTTCACACTGCTAATATATCCATAAAAGAATGAAATGAATTTACCCAACCTCGTCGAAGAATTCGAGAAAACATCCGTACAGTGGCATGGACAGCGTGGTAACTTTGTGCCGTCTGTGCCACAGCAAACCTCTATTAGCAGTTGTTAACGACAGAGGGGGGGGGGGGGGGGGAATGGAAGTGCTGGGGGAAAAATGGATAATTGGCTTCGACTCTCCCCCCAACCAGCAAGAAGCCAGTATGTGATGGTGCAGCGGTCTGCCGGTACCACGAAACACCCATGTCAGCACAGGGATGAGAGCAGCCTATTACACAGGGAGCAGCACTGAGTGGCAGCTACAAAGGTGGAGATTCTGTGGAATGATAATTATCTTTTAAAGCGGGAATGCTCGGAACGAGCGGCACAGCCCCCGGGGTAATGGCAGGTTGCTTGACAGTTTGGATCCGCCATTCTATCAGTGGATGAACGCGTCGAAGAATTCCTTTTTACACCACGAAGACAATCTGATCTCATGACACTGGGATAGTGGTTTACTATTGAGACATATCCTAAGTCGTAGATTTTATACATTTAAACTGTTGCAGCAACAACTGTGTTATTAGAAGACCAACAGGGGCTGATATTTCTGACAGGTGGGGATCTTTGTAGTTTAACGTGTCTGTAATGGAAACATTTCAGCGCAGCTATTTTAGCACGGCTTGTTATTCCGACCCACGTGTAACCTTGTGAACTTTTGTGCTGTCCGGGTTCATGCGTTGTTACGTCAGGACCGCAGGGCCGGTTTCATCCAGATCAAGTCAGCCATGTTCCTTCACATCACATCGCACAGGAAGTGCGGAAAAAAAAAGGCTCGCTTTGTCTTGAGTGTGGCCACGCTCTTGCGGACTGCGTGCACGCTGTGGGACTGCCGGACTGCCGGACCTTCTTTGCTATAAATAAAGCTACGGGAGAGACAACTCTTTATTTCAGACCTCAGTGACTATTAAGTTCCACACTCTCATTCCTGAGGAACAAAATACCAGTAGTGTACACAGATCACTTAAAAACCAATTGAACATAAATAAACAAATCAACGCACTAACAGAAATATTTAAATATCACTCATGCAGCCAATTTTAAAAAATGGTTGTCACTGTTGGCAGCCAAAGGCTAATATATGCCAATTTCCCAAAATGGTTGTCTGGTTTATTTTCTCAATAAAACTCCACATTTTGGCATCTTTTGGACCAGCTGCGCCTTAAGTTATTGCATTTCTCACGATCCCGTTCAAAGTGCCAAACAACACGAACCATCGTTTGGGAAGTGCTAATTTGTACTCGGGAGATACTGAATGCGTCGCCTCTTCGTTTGGTCTGTTAAAACATGCTGTTCGACTGCGGTGAAGCAGAAGCTGGTATGATAAAGGAAATGAAAGCAAGTGGTTAAAAACAGTGTTTTTTTTAGGTTTTTTTTTAAACTGCGTGTGACCATCAGCTGTGTGTTGGTAAGACGTCTAAAGCTCGCTGTGCCAAATAAGACTTAAAAGCTCTGTGTTTACTCTGTTTCCATCATTCTGTCTCTATCTTTCTGACTCTCATGCAGCATAAACAACTTAACAAACAACGTCTTTGTAAATTAAATCAGAGAACATATCCCTCTTGGCACTTTGAGTGTTTCTGAGCTCCTCCAGCGGCTGTCAGGAGGCCCGTCTGGCTATTAGGGCTGGACGAGCGGTTTCTGCTCTCCATTAGGACTGTCAGCTTCGCTGAATGACTCTCTTTAATCACTTCAAATATCATTTCACACAACGAATTTCAATCCCCTCCAGAGCAACAGAGAAGACAAAGGCGCATCAAGTGAAGCCTTGCACGAGCACTTTGCAGGCTGGCAGCTGGGGACGTCTCACGCAAGGAATTGCGACTTTTCAGGGAGACGGCGAGACTGTTTTGGTGTGAAACTGCTAAATGGGGGAAGATGAAAGAATCTGAATTTATTACCGTAAAATCACATTCAATTTGACTGCTCCTATCAGCGTTGCCCAAGTATCCCTCCTTTTGATTCATGATGTGTTCTTGCATCTATAACACATCCTTTGAGCCATGATTTTGATATGACCAAGCGATCCCTCACGATGGATCAGATCAAAGACTCCATTTTCTGCTTGTCTGATATTTCAATGTCAAAACTATTTGCCGGGAAGGTTTCTCTCAGTGTTCTTGCAGGCTGACCACCCACTGGAATAACTACAGTTTGCTGCAGTGGAGCAGTTTCGATAAAATCTTGTATTTTCTTTCTTGAATTTCTATCCTTCTCCATCCTGTATTTACACACATCCACAAAGTGAATTCCAACCCAGACACTACCACAAACCCTTGTGTTACATGTTCTGCTAGTGCTTGCTCTATTATTGACCTTTAACCCCCACCGAGAGCAACAGTCCTGATGTTGAGGAACTCGCTGATGTAGTAGCTTTTCTCCAGGGGCTCCCAGCTCCAACATATACTCTTATTTATACAGCAGCAGGGTGGAAAAACTTGCTCTGGTCTTTTCTGATTTGGAGAGGTCAAAGGAGAAGTTTATGTGTAGAGGAGCCAGGACGTTATTCTTGGCTGTGAATGCACAATGTACTATGTGTATAAAGAGCATATACATTTGACATCATACGCAAAGATTCTTTGACTTATTAAGAGCTGTTTGGCTAGATTTTATTTAACATGTTATAACCGTAACCCTGTCAGCCCTTGAGGGCAAGTGGAAATTACAGCATAATGATAAATACTAAAATGTAGCATAACAGTAGCACAAGTGGAGAAGCAATAAACAGCATCAAGCTACATAAAAATGTACATACTGCTGAAGAAGAAATAAACTTGAACTTGGTGGATCAGCACAACTATGTCAAAGGTATCTTCCAAATCTTCCACACCCAAACATCACACAGCCTGAACCCGCGTAGAAATAACAAGCAAAACACTGGAGGTCAACTAGCAGCCATGCCAGTGTTCTGGAGCTATTTACTGGCCATCGACAGCTAAAGCTTACTCAAGCACTCCAGTCCAATCCTCAGAGTGAAGCTGTGGGGTTCACTCCCTCTTCAACTCTAAACAACCCTGGCGATTCCTCATTGTGGGATTACCAGCAGCTAGTGTTAGCTATAAACACATATTATGTTAACACAACTACTTTGGGGTTACTGAAAGTTGCATTTCTCACCCACTGCACCAAGCTAACACGTCCAGAGCAGAATAAATGCAGAGAGACCGAACGAAAATCAAGCCTTGATCGAAACTCTGGTAAGAAGAGTCAAAGTATCCGAACATAAGTTCAGTAACTGTAATGTGCTTAGTTCCAACTTGTAATCCCTTGTCACCACAAACTACTGGTCATAGCAGCAAAACCATTGTGTATTGAACTGGGCAAGGATGCATTTTATTGCTTATGGTTTCAAGTTTCTGTTTGTAGATGGAATTAGTTACTTCCTCTTTCAAATGTCACTTTGCCTCGCTTTAATTGAGAGCTACAGCACTTCTTCGACTGATAAATGTCATTATGTCCAAATGACAATAAACTGTCGGTGACAGTCTAGGTTTTTCCTGTCATGAAACAGAGGTCGCCATATCTATTACCTCTGTCCTCTTCAACCTTTGAGGAACAATGGCCCATGTTTCTGTGTGAAAGGACATGGCTCCAGCATCAGGCGGCACATCCCTCTCTGTCTCTGCGGGGTCTGCTGGGACCTCTTAGGTGACAGCGTCACTCGAGCTGAGGTTGAGGGCTTCCTCCAGCCGGCTGCTTGGCTGCCTGCCTGCCCCTCTGCTTCCAGGCTCAATGGACATTGATCCCCCAGCAGCGACACCATGTCCCAGGGAAGGGTAAGCAGATACACCTCGTTGCCTCCAACAATCATTCTGCCCCTGTAGGGACAGGTCGTGGTAAATTAATAGTGTGCTTGCAGCGACTAGATATTGTTAATGTATTTGCTATTGATGGAGTGAGATAACATGAGTAGCTTCAGCCTTACTTAACACAAAACATAAATCCTCCAAGGCCATTGAGGAGGAGCAGTACGGGCAGTGAGTTATTTCAAGCTTTTAGCAAAGTACGGCACCGATGCATTCATTTATTTTTTTTGTGAATAATACCACAAGCAGTGGCAGAGCAAGTTTAACCTCTGCTGAATTCCGCCATAAAACCAAAGCCAAGTGTTGAATAAATACAGTATTTTAATATTTGAGAGGACAAGATGTCATTCGCTTTCTTGACAGCTGAACAGTTAAAGTGGAAAACACATTTAGTGAAGAGGAGTGCGGATGATAAAGGGCAAGAAGGGCAGAGAGCAGAGAAAATAACCCACTAGACCTCGCGATCCTCTACTCGAAATCATGAAAAACTTCTGTTTTACTAATTGGATAACATTTGTTGAAGACAGCGATCACGTACATTTTCCTATTGCTAGTGAAAAAATATCACCTAGTCATTCAGTTCATGAAAGCTACACTTTACCTAAAACGTTTGGCATAATCCACTTGATCCTGCGTAAGAGCTGTCACAGAGCTACATATACAGTGTCTAAGCCCACTTTGAACTTTTGGATTTGACAGGCTTTGGTGTGCTGTAACATGACTTAGAAGGCCGGTCTATTTTAAACTTGCCATTTCAGATGAAAGCAGAAGAGACCTCCTGGTAGGCCCATGACTTACCAATTTTGCTTCACAGCTGGATGCTACGCCTCGATGAAACATGCACACACGCAACATACACCTGTGGGACCTACAGTAGTACTTGACATGATGTGACTTGAGGCATTTTCAGCCAGAATGATGCCGATTTACAACAAGAGTTTTCATAAAGGATGTCTTCACTAAGCCTTCATGGCTGTGAAGTTAATCCAAAAACTGCAGTACCACAGATGGACACTCGAGGCTGGCTGCAGAACAAATCAGTCTCCATAAGCCCCCATATTAAAATGTCCAACTTCACAGCAGAGATTAACGTGAATACAGCCTCTCTATAGCTAATTTCCATTGAGGGTGTTTTTATATATATATATATATATATAGCTCATCCATTCAAATTGTATCAACACTTAAAGACACCCAGGCTTCATTCAACACACCTCAGCTTCACATCTTTGCCAGAGGCCTATAAAACCTATAGGCTACCGGCTACTATGTCCATGATTTATACATCGTCTATGGTCTAACGCTGGGAAGTTTGGTCCTCATGTTACTTTGGTATGCACTGAGATGAATTCAGAAATTTCAGTTCCAGTTTTCCAGTTTTAAGGTGTTTTTTAGGTGCGTTTAGGCCACAAGATGGCAGGCACACTATCAAGTCGTCAGCAAAGTATTTATTTTATGCTACATTTAGTGGAAGCTTTACTAAATATAATAATTAATTTACTTTTATTTGTCCAATTAATAAAAAAAATGTGTGGATGTTGTTATTGTTAAATATTATCATATCTGCCTGATTAACAATTATTAGTGCTCATCACATGCTCAACACATCCAACACACAACTGAAGCGGTGAATTGTGAGAAGGACATTAGTCTACTATCTGACACTATGCATCAAACAACAGGAAAACCACAAGCAGCCTCTTGGACACTCCAGCATGTAGGTATCAGTTGGGTGCCGTGCAGGAAGTGTCGATGGCAGCAAGTATGTAGAGCTGCTATCATCAGCATCAAGTCTAACATATGGGCTTGCTGTAATACAGAAGAACCCTCGCTGTTTGTTTTGGGGTTGTTTTTGTTGCAACTTTCTTTTTATGTTTTGGCCCTCAAATACTTTTTAGTACACTGTCTTACCACTCTCAGCTTGTCTTGTTTCAGGACACGGCAGTTGTTTTTAGTAAAAAAAGCCTTTATACACCCACTGCATACTACCCACCCATCGCCAAAGAGCAGACAGACAAAACTAACAACCAGCTTGTGAAGATAGGGGAACATTTAACAACCCTAGGAGTTGGTGAAAAAATGTTAAAGGTTCAATCGCCGGCTTTTAGCTTGGTACAAAACTTGAGTAGGCATGAGAAGGTGAAAGTTCTGTCAGTGTCTCAGAGTGCAAGGCTGGAAGCTGTATGCACAGAGAGATCCTTTTTTTGCCTGCACTACAGTACCAGCAACCCACTGCGCTTCACTGAACACCTACTCTACATGAGGCCTCTGCACTATTGCCTCTGCTGGGTCACAAGGTCTGTAAGCGATTTTCTCCAGTAATATTTGAGAGCGAATATATTCTGTAGATGCCTGTTCCGTGAATATCGCCTACCCCATCCCACTTCCCACCCAGCCCCCAAGTAACCCACTTTCTTTGAAGGAGACTGAAGGGGACTCGAAGCTAAGGGAATGAACATCACGGCTGGTATGTATGTTAACCAATCAAATTTAATGGCTGGAACTACCCATTGTATAAAAAGCTCCCATAGTCCTTTGGGTGTGATTGTAGAACTCCATAGAGTGTCTAAAAACATTGCGATTATGTCTTGTTCACACTGTGGCCTAAAAAAAATTCCATAACGGTCAGTACTGCTGGGTGGCAATCGACCATTTTGGTATACCTTAAAAAGCAGATGTCAATGTTGTTGCCAAGGTAACTTTGACTTAAAGATGAACATAGAGATGTGTCCATGTACAGTATGGTTTCACAGTTGAATACCATTGTGTCGCTGCTGATTTCCACGGCAGGACAACACCTCGATGGTCAGCATTGTCCCCTCACAGCGAGAAAGTTCTGGCTCTCCACGTGTCTGCGTGGGTGCTCCAGTTTCATCTGAAAGTCCAAAGACAGGGAGGTCAGGTCAATCGGACACACGACTGTTCACAGGAGTGAATGAATGGATGAATGTGCTATATTTGTGTGTGGCCGGCGTGTGACTGACTGGTGGTTTGTCCATGGCACAACTTACCTTCTGCCCATGTGCATGCTGGAATGGGCTCCTGCTCGTGACACATTGAATAAGACAGAGAGGATGGTTGAATGGATTAACTATGAAAATGTGGAAAACACTGGAGGAATTAGTAGCTAACAAGAAAGAAACTCTTAACCTCTTAAGCTTCTTTTTTAGGCCTCTGCTTGAAAATGACATACCCAAAATGAAGAGACTAGATCCCTGCAACCACAAGGTCTATTTCAATAATTCTGGGGTCATAAGAAGTAAATATTCTTTGGCTGCTGGTTTTCATCATAGAGTGACACTGATGGTTACTGCTGGGCCAGTATCAGCTTTCATATGACACATCGTTTGTCTGTGTAGCATGCAGTGTCAGAGCACTAGCGATGGAAATGTGGTGACTTTATGCCGCTATACAGATTTTGATATTTGATCATTAATTTGCTTGGTGTTGGAGATGTGTTTGGTGAGTGTAAATAGGACTTATATGTGCTTACAGTGTCTCCTGTTTAATTGAACATGCAGTGTGACTGTATTGTTACATGATTAGTACAATGTTTCATGCTCTTTTTTTCACGGAGTGAGCCCAGGGTCCTCCAATTGAGTTGAGTTAGTGTTTTACTGTCTTTCTTTTTTGAGGACAAATAAAGAGAACACAAGAGAAGCACAGTGTATTCATATTAGTATTAGACTACCAAACCAACAGGTATTTTGGATTGGACATCCACTTCAAGTCAAGAGGAGCAAATGTGTAATCTGACAGAGGACACAAACTTTACAGCCTGGAACTGTCAGCCAGAAAGTTTGAGATTCCTAATAATTCTTAAGACTTGTGAATTATTACAACAAATCCCCCCAAAACCTGTCAACTGTCTCTGGCAATGTCACAATATGGCTGCAAAACCACGGTCTGTGAATTTTGATTAACAGCTATTCCAGAAAATGTTGCATCTTTACTGCCTTTGAAGCCGAAATCAACCGCCAACAAGTGCTAAAAAAAGTACAAAAGGAAGATGTGTCAGACCACACACAGTGGGACGGGTGGGTCCGGGTGGACCTGTGTCACTTCAATTTAGTCATTTATGCAGGAGAGTTTCATGTCTGCCCAAGCTGTAGCAGTGCTCCACCTGTTAGTCACATGGGAGAAATGAATGGGACTTTTACTTTCTGGAACCAGGGGATCCAAAAATAGCTTCAGAATGATTCCACTACCTAACTTGTGCGAAGGCAAAACAGGCCACAAACTCTGCACGTATGCATGTCACAACAGAGCCCTTAGTTTGAATTTGCTGAAGAGACCGCACCACAAAGAATATGAGGAGCATTCTCAAAGCCGGTCAAGTCTCAGAGGTGCCCCCGATCTCTAAACTGAAGAGCCAGGCTTCACAGCGGAAGATGCCTCTAATGAGCAACTGTACATGAGTTAAGTGCCTGAAGGCCTGGTCACTCAGAAGCAGAGTAGGGACTTGTGGCACAACTTCACCTACTTTTAAGGTGCACAGAGACAAGAAAAGATCTGAAGAGGTCAAAACATCAGGGATGTCCCTGATAAAGGCCACAAGCTGAAACGTGATTGACAATAAAGTTGTTCTGTAAGTGTTGCTGGAGTTTCTCAAGGCCTGGTAACACCAGAAGAAGTAGTACAGTGAAATGACTACACTTGCAGGGCTAGAAAGTGAACTGCCGTAGATGACAAGCTAAAGGCTAACTTGCTAATTTGCTGGGCTAGCACAGGCACATTAGCTCCTGTAATCTCTTTATTTTTTTCTTTCTACTGTTCTCTTCACACCCCATTTTATCTGAAGCATCAACTCCTGTCTCATAATGCAAAAACCACTGCACAGTTTTTACTCTGACAGAGGAGGGAACACAAAGGGTATGATAGCTTTTTATATTATGGACTGTCTGTCCCTTTTGAAGGGATTTCACTTCTTTCAATGGGAATGAACTGAAAGTGAAACATTTTAAACGCTGTTCAAAATGTGTACAGTGCTGGTGTGATCAAGCCTTGGCGTTTGTGTTTATTGCGCACTTTGTTTAGCGCTAATATCGCCTCTATATCGTGTTGTGTTATGCATAAGTCTATTTTCTGGCTTGTTACAATACGCCATTTCTCAGCTGTATATGTTCGCCACCTTAAAACAGGCTCAGCGTAACTGGTTTTATATATTATTAAATAGCACATAAATTAGGGCTTTTTCCAGGCTCCTTTCAAACCTGATTTAACTACATTTAACTTGCACTTATCCTCGTGCCACTGGATTATTTGCAAGTCTCACCCAAGTCACAATATTTCTGACTGTGCCAAGAAAAAGGAAAATGGAGACACACTTTCTCTCTCAACCCTTTTTTCTAGAACCAACATTTGTAACCCTTAAATGACCCCATTCATTGTTCATTTTTTTGGTTTATGGATTGTACCAATCAAGCTTAAAGAATCTATGTTTCTGAATTAGGCGGAGCACGGTGAACTGGTGGAAAAGCACACGAGCTGCAACCACCACTCGGTATTAAAGCTTGAGAGACCTACATTTTACCTACATTTTTTAAGCCGCGATAGCTTCAGTAATTTCCAGCCTCTGCAGTAAAGCCATCTGGACACACATTTCATGGAAACTTGGAAATTACTGAGCCTATATTGATTGTTGTAGGCTCTATATATCACGTTTAAAACCATAGAGGGACATTTATTGCCGAAATCACCCCACATACTTTGTTTGGTTAGTAAATCATATATGTTGTGATATATGTATATCAAGGCCCTGAGTATAATACCTGGGTTAGCGACATGATTTCTCATGTTAATTATAACACTCTAACAGCACGTGGTAGACAACAAATGTTTTAATTTGGTATTACATATCACTTATTAATTTTATTTCCAGAGTACTTCCTTTTTTGTGCTTCACTTTGCAAGGAAATGAATAATCAAAAACAACATTTTATTTTATTGAATCCTATTGATCTATATCTACAGTTATACTATACGTGGAGTTTAACATGTTAAGGATATCTGGCTGAAAGCACATGACAACATACCTCTTTAGCGGTGCTGTTGCTTATGAATCTGTTCACATCTCGCAAAAAGCTCTACAAGGAGAAAATGTTCCACTCCACTGCACAGAGAAAATCAGTCTCTCATAATAGCTCTGGGCAATTTCAGACCACACAGAATGACAAGGGAATCAATTTTCCTGGTTAGGTTATAGATGGATTTTCTGCGCCCGGTCTTTTCATAAGAAATAACTGAGATATGTTATATAAATTATTAAGAAATCTTCAGCAGTGTTACATACTGTGGGCTACACCACTTTCCCGAAATCTAATGAACATTGTTATTATTATACATTCAGAGAGAATTTTAGAAATTTGCATTTGCTCATCTCACTTTACATTTCAGACCTAAAATTGGGTACTTAAAGTAATCTAGCAACACATTCATATGAACTGAATATTAAACAGTGAATACATGCCCTGTGGTCCATACCCAAGAGCTCACTGTTAACTTGGTTCCATTTAATAATGAGGAGAGTAGATGGATCTAGCCTGACCTCATGTGGACGATACCTCACAAAGCAGTTTGCAAAATCTACAACAGAGTCCGCATTAAAACTGATGGTTTGCTTATTTCTTCTTGTTGATGTCAGATGATTAGCCGTCGGTCTCTACTCTTTGTCAGTATGCCCTCGTGCAAAGCAGTCCTGCATGTTTCATGGACAGAGAAACTCACAATATTGCCCTCCATTGTGAATCATTGTGCAGGACGGTAGGTGTTCAACGTCTGCATGTATGTATGCACTCTGAGTAGTGGAAGTTATTAATTAGTGGAATAAAAATCCATACCATAAATCGTGAAGGAGACAGCTGTCAGCAGAGGGACATCGGCTGCTCAAAGCTACAACGTATTTGCCAAATTTTGGGGTGACAGGTGACAGTGTCAGAGTGATGTTCATTTTTAGTGATTGACAGCTGGTCAGCGACAGACCAGATAACTGCTCTGGACTCAGCATCTCCCTCAAGCACTGATCAGTGGAGTGGTCAGTCCACTGCAGCAGAGCAGAGGCCAGCAGTCTGGACAACTATATGTCATAAATCTATACATCACTTCAAGTTTCATGTCTCGCATAACGATAAGATTTGACTGAGGGCATATGTAACACAATAATTGTTTAATTGCTGGCCAATAAAATGTCAAGACAAAATTGCTACCTTAGTGTGTCAGCTAGTAAATATTTTACCTTCAGGAGCTGTTACATTCTGTCACAGTCTGCCTTCCTGTCCCTCCTCTCCGGGAACATTTCAGTTTCCCCAGGCCTCTTCATTGCCTTTTTCTTTCCATCCTCCCGGTGACTTTCTCTGACTTTCCCTCCTTTCCCAATCACCTGACGGCCCAATTACCTGCTATTCCCCGTCCACCTCCTCACCTGCATTCCCCAAACAGCCACTCACTACACACACGAGCCCGGCTCCTTCATCAGAATGTCCCTGTCTTGCCTTGTGTTTGAGTCTGCTGGTCATTAAAGCACTGTCCTGTCTGACACCTTTGATAATCTAATAAATAATTAACTTCAATTATTAATTAAAATATAATATAATTAATAATATATGTATAATTCATGCAATTGCATGTATTCATTTCCCATTGATGAATAAACAAATAGTGTAGCTATACAACTATACAACTTTTAATTAATTTGAGCTTTGAACCTGGTAAACAGTGCTTTGTCAGATAAAAGCAATAATAAAATTACCAAAAAAATGCATTAAATGTTGAGTATAAATAAAAAACAAAATATAGCCAAAAGTCATTGAAGAGAAAGAACAACTAGACCCTTTTCAGAGTAGCACAGTTTGACAGTAGCCATTATCATGAAATAGATCAACACAGGTGTTACCAATGATACTGATGTAGTTTCCATTCTATTGGTAACAAAGCTAAAGAGTAAATATAATTTATTTACTCCTTATATCAACCAATATTTACTTACTATCTATCTATCTATCTATCTATCTATCTATCTATCTATCTATCTATCTATCTATCTATCTATCTATCTATCTATCTATCTATCTATCTATCTATCTAACTAATAGTCGCATTCTATGCCCTGTAAAAGCTCTCAATGTTTTTTTTCCTCCACTGTAATTAGCTGTTTGCTCCACTTTGCGTCAAGAAGTGCGATTACTTGTTTTCATTTTTTTATTAGGTCTGTTTGGTAGATGCAGAGAGCTGCCATAGTTCTTATATTTCCTGCCTTTAACTTCATATATATATATGTGTGTGTGTGTGTGTGTGTGTGTGTGTGTGTGTGTATAACACAGGTTCAGTGTGAGACGCTGCTCATGAGCGTTAATGGCTGAATGTCAAGTGTAAAATGTAAATGCAATTATCCTGTCTGTCCCGGCTGGCTCGCGGTGGGCGGGGCTCCGTTGCCATGACAATGACGTCAATGTTGGTGTCGAGTAACCAAAGGTCAAAATAAAGACAAGTGAATGAAAACGGAAGGAAACTTAACAGGCTGCCTGGAATAGGACGGAACATGACCAAAAATCGACTCGTAAAACTTCAGACCTTCATCGCAACGCGCAGCGGCTTTGTCGACGTGATGTTGCCGCGGGGAATCATCCGTTTCATCCGCCGGTGAGGAGACGTCAGACGGCAGAAGGTTAGGGTCACAGACGAGCTAACACAAGCTAGCTGTGTCAGCGAGCTAGCCTAGCCAGCCTAGGTCGTTGGCTAGCAGGAGCTAGCGCTAACAGTTACCACACTGCATTGTTTGCTTTGGGCAGGCTGTTTGGACGAGGCTAAAGTTACTTCAAGCGGTTCGCTTGCGATAACAGTGTACTCACGGCTACTGGCGCTTGTTACCGAAGGCTATCTCGCTATTTAAGTTAGCTTTTTTCTCACTCACCTCCCCAGTGTTGCAGGATAGGACACAGTAGCTGGCCTTGCAACAGCTGAATGCTCCCCCAGCTGTGTGTGTGTGTGTGTATCGTTAACTTCACTGACATTACAGCGCCGTAATACTGCAAAACACTGCCCGATAAACATGCAGCTAGCCGTGGTGTTTTCGGGCTAATGTCATTGCTGCAAGTTGATAATGACAAACCGAGCTAGCGTGTTAATCCTTGCAGAGCAGTGCAGCGAGTCCAGCTACACAAAAGTTTCTTTTCTGTGTGTGTGTGTGTTTGTTTTAATTGAATTAACAGAAACAGCAGCTGCTGTTAAATCATAAGTCCTGATAGATGCTCGGCAGGTAGCTTGCTGTTGGAGATCTTTGTGCGTTGTCATTGAAAGTCGTCCTCAGTCATCATCAGTGTGATTATCATCCAGTTAAGACTTGTGCAGTGTAATGAAATGAGGTCAGGACTAACTTCTCTTCTTCTGCAGTTTTTATTTTTTATTTTTAGGAAAACACAAGACCACAGACCGTCTGTAATGACACTGGGATTCGGACATCATCTACAGCGGCGGTCAGCCTGTTATGCTGACCAGATGGCCATTTTCCACAGTTTCCTGTCCTTACCGAGTTACACCTGCAGGAAGGAGCCCACGCAGTTTTTAGCACGCTCGATAGAAATATCATCATTTAGAGAAGCTGAGGGAACTCAACTTTCCAGCCCCCCCGTTTCCGCTGCGCAGTTTTTCCCCGTCACCTCTCAGCATTCGGGGGCAACTCTGACATTATCTGCCTGCGACCGAGGCTACAAATACACGAGGCAGTCTGAGGCTGTAAACATCCCCGACTGGAAGCTGTCTATCCACAGAGCTTTCAGTCTGATGTTTACTGCTGCCGACTGCCCCCAGCTCCACTGAAAGGAAAGAGTCTATTTATCTGACCTGTTTTCTTTAAATATCCAAATTATCTGACGAGGTTGTATTAATACTTACTAATTACTAATTAGGCCCTGTAAGGTCATGTTTGCACTGTAACTTTGTGTCCTGCATCAGCTGTTCAGACTCAGTCCATGTAAACATCCTACACTCAGCTGTAATCAGTTGCAGCAGAGGCTGAGAGAAGGTTGTTTACTTGGACTGGCTGGAAGTGGCATGAAACGAGCTGAGCGAAGGTCACCCGTCGCAGGTTTATCAAGTCAACTGGTCCATTTTTAAAGAGACGATTCAATCAAAATGCCAAACTTTAGTTAGCCACAGTCCCGCAGACTTGTGTTTGTGTACCTTTCTTCACTTCACACCGCTGTAAACTGAAACCTTTTGGATTTTTTCGTGACAAAACATGGTGCTTTCCTTGTTGACCATTTCATATGCTAAACAACGCATTGAATATATTAATGCAATTTATAACGCAGTCCTCGTGGATCAGTTAATGAAAATGTAAACATGAAAGTAAATGTGACACACAAGGGCTGTGCTGCATTGCTTTGTTTCCTTGGTGACTGTGTTATGTAATGTTACAGTTTTCAGTCCTGTCGATGGAATAAAAGTAACTTAAAATAAGATGAAGATAACGAAAATTCAAATGTTACTAAACATTAAGGGCCAGCAGCGTATAAATGTAAAAAGATCGTGCCAGGTTTGTGTCAGTGGATGAGCTGCAGTTCAGCTCCAACAGATTTCCTCTTCCTGCTTTCATGTTGACCTCTTAAATGGAGTTCTATAAATAGAAACTCTGCGAGAGCCTAACAGAGCAGTCTCATTTCTGGATACGTCCATTAATCAGCAAGAGTAAGGTAGGTTAGTGAATAAAAGAGGAGTTTATTTTCACCATCATTTGCGTGTGGAACTCCAGTGCACCACATAATTGTTGACAGATCATGTGTGGCACCGCAGCAAAGTAAAGCCTCGTGAACCTTAATCTCCTCTTTATTAACAGGCCGTCAATTGATGGGCAGGTGTTTGATTTCTTGTTCTTGAGCTGTGTACAGTTTAATGTAATATATTAAATGTAACAACTGTTGAAATGTTAACATGAATAAAAACAGACATGGAAAATCAGAACATGTTCTGTGTTTGATAACTTGATATCTTCCAGACTTTTGAAGACTTGTAAGTGAAGTCATGAAATGTTTTTTTTCCCATAAAGTCCTGTATGTTGTGCTGTATATTACCAGACGCATTCTTAGACAATTTTTGGGGTGGAAATATAATATTTTTGAGATTGAACACAAACCAAACATTTTTGAAAAGCTTGCAGGACTAAAACAAATCAATGTATGTTTACTTATCAGTATATTTCATTTATTCACCTTTTGCATCGTAATGTTATCAGTGGCCAAATGAGATGCGTGCAACAAACTGGAGGTTTGACTTTTAACGTCTGACTGCTGCACATACCACGCGTTGGCCACTAGATGTCAGACTTGCGCCTCTGTTTGATCAGCGGCCGCGTCATTGCCGAGTTACCGATTGGAGAAGTTATGTAACAACCAACTCAAAGATCATTTCTGGGCGGTGTGAAAATGAGCATGTGTGAGGTGGAAGAAAAACAAATTATACAGAAGTGATCCACTTGCTTTGACAGTCAAAACAGATTGAGACACGAGGCCCATGGCAGCTGACTCATGTCTGAACAAACACCGGCGATCAGTTTTGTTTCACAGTAAAGGTCTGACCTGAGACAACTCTGTGACTGTATTCTTTGCTGGCACATCATCCTGGACGGTTGTCTAAACAACGCTGGGTCACGTTGCCTCTCGCTGCACAGTAATGCAGACACTTCATTGACTGGTGTCTGGAAATGTATTCCATTTAATAGGCAGGCGTTATATCCAGCTTCATTATCTGACTCAACTTGTTTCATATGTTGGTACCGCGTATTTTGCCCGTCTGTTGATTGTTCCACAACTTCGGTCCAGACTGAAATATCTCAACAGCTACAGGATCAGATGGGTTGGCATGAAACGCTTGGCTTTCTTTTAAGTGTTAGTAGCAGTTTTCAAGCCCAAGGTCTCGTGTTGAGTCTAAATAAAGTAAACCCACCTTCTTACAGAACCAGACATGCATGCCAAATCCAACAGTTCAGACTGCCAGGTCAACAGGGAGCCAAGAAAACTGGGTTCAAACAAAGAGGGAACGAGGCAGGCTTCATATAACCTGTAAACCATCCAGTTGCACTTGATTGCTGTTTTTTAGGTTTGGTTTTCTCTTTTTAGCCGAGGCTCGTCCTCCTCTGTCCTCACCCGAGCACGAGTCCATTTACTTTAAACTATTGTCAGTGTTCTCTGGTAACTGGAAACACAGCCACCTCTGATGCATGTGGGGTCAAATCAGGTTAACTCACCTTGATGTAGTATTTATTAAATCAGAGGTAAGGGGAGAGTTGTGGGTGTATATTGTATATCTCATTTAGATTTACAGCTTATTAACTATGTCACTACATTAACTGGAATAAGATAGATAACAGTATTTCTGATATTATTTCCGGTTATACAAATTCAATGACATGAAAGCTTTGCAGTGATATTGTGAGCTTGTATTGAATAACCAACGATTCACCTGCAGTATTTGTCGAGGTAAATACTAGTGGGGAAAAATGTGCTGAATCACTAATAATTGAATTGTTAATTAAGGTTTTAGATTGGTTTTTAAGTTTTGGTGATTAAGATCATCAATTCACACTAAATATCTTCCGACATACAGAAAACAACATTCTAAATATGAGTTATTACTGTATGCAGTATAAAGCTGGAAATTACATTACATTACGAAAAACTTTGGAATTATTATGATGATATGATTATTTCATAATTTTGAGTATTCCAGAAAGAAAGACCTAACTCGACATGACATCGCTTCACATCACGTCACGTCACTTTTTTTAGCCCCTTTTCCCAAATCACCAAACCGATTACAAAGTGGATAAAACTGGAGATGACACAAAATGAATATGTAGGCATTGTAGATACGTAGATAACAAATCGATGCAAGCATTTTGAAAATTATGCTTTTTGAGGCTGATACCATTGTTTTTAGCTGTCAGCCAGTGTGTGTTTGTTTATGTGCTGAAGCACTGAAAATTCCAGTCGTACTCAGAAGATTGCAAACCAAAAACGAGAGCACATAATCACACAGTTTGTATTTGTTGTTACCGAGTGACATTTAGTTCAGTTCAGTGAAATGAAACGATGTTTTGGGCTGCTTTGCTTTCTACATGAAGTCCTTTTCTAATGCTTAAATAATGATAAACATATATACACACACACATATATATTTAATGGAGTGTTTTGTTTTTTTTGTGATTATATTAAATCAGATATTGAGAGTAGCTGAAGTTAAAAATAACAAACAAACAAAATACTGTCAACATATTCAAATATCAGTTAATGTGTCTTGTAGTAGATGGAAAAAGAAAGAAATGACTATTGACTCTTGATTGTTACTCTTACTGTCATACATGTTATGTATGTGTACCTCATTGGCTAACACTTAGCAGCAGGACTGGGAACTCGACAGGGGGAGAGTCCCGATTCTTACACATTGCACCTTAAAGAGCCAACTCAACAGCCAGCTCCGGATGGTTATGACTGAAAACCCCACACTCCTGCAGCGTAAAAATAAAACTGAGCCAACCATTGAATCATTAAGTTTGGGATGGGTGGAAAACCAAGGTCAGGACAAAGTAATTTGTCTCATCACAGACCATAATGCTCTTCCTGCTGACTCTGCTAGCCAAACCAAAGGGCGACTTTTCTTACATTATTACAAATTCTCACTTACAGAAAACAAATTATAAGATCTGTCCTAAAAAAGGTAGGTTTGTCTTTTTTTTTTTTTTTTACATTTGCAAACCTTTACCTCTAATGTTCTACGGGCAGAGCATCCGGAGACTAATGCCGACCAAGATGGCTTACTTCCAGTGTAGCCCAGCGCCAATTTGAATGGGGCTAAGCTCCAGCAGAGCCCCAAAGCATGCTTCGACAATGACAGTGATGAATCACGCACGAGACAGCCAGGGCTGGGCGGCAGGTAATAAAAGTTCCACCGCCCTACCAATGCAGCAGCCCATCAGGATTTGTCCCAGTATGCCCATTGGCCGGTACACCATACTGCCTATCAGGAAGCCTTGAAAATAACAGCCTCAGTTCTGGGATCTGGCAGCCCAAGGCATAATTTTCAGTCAGGGCAGGTTCACATCAATGTCAAGTGACCTTTATATTTAATACAAATTATTCTCACTGCATACTTGTTACCGCACAAAAACACACTGTAGCATTTCCTGTCAGTTTGCCAGTGTACGCAATACACAGGTCATCACATTGATGTACCCAAATTAGCCACTAACATTATAATGAGCTACGCCCTGTGTATAACAAGTCTTTTGTTTGTTTGTAGTCTATTTGTGTCAAGCATGATTATAGAAAATGGGAATTCAACAAGTCAAATTACTGTTAACTGTGTAATAAGTGCTGCTGCTGCTCATGCATTTGACAAAAGACAGAGGCACAAACAGAAAAAGATCAACATAAATGAACATATTTTATAATAACAAATTTCTGCTTCTCTTGTAGTTGTTGAATGACTTTGTATTTATGCACTCCGTTTTTAGCATCTCAAAGTAACCGTTCCGGTTTCCGTCTCTGACTGATCCAAACTCACACCGGCACCTTTCAGTCTTCTTCTTCCGTGCCTTTTGCTGGTGCATCAACGTTTCTTGGTGCATTAGGCCTACTGCCACCAGCTGTTAGTGGAATGGCATGACCCCACTTCATCGCACACACGTGCATGCTGAGAGTCGGAGTCAGAAAGCCACTGGCTTTCCCAGCCACATTTCATTTCAACATATTTGATGAAAGCTGGACTGAGGATCATCACCTGTTATGAATCAGACTTCATGCCAAACACAATGCACTTCATGACTCGATGACTCATCAGGTATCCATATGTATGTTAGTTTCATGGAAAATCATTTCAAACACTCTCCAGATGAGTTCACAACACTGTTTTCCCTTTTGGAGGTAAAATGAATATTTAAATTCAGTAGAGGGCAAACTGATGAAAAGTGATCCAAATTATTGCTGTTGCTCTTTCTCTGCTAGATGTTTGCCATATCAGCTTTATAAGATGATCACGTGTCAGTGTTCTCTTCACAGATTCATAATACATGAACACAGATCTACCAAAATACAAATCCTAGGAAGCCAGGGCATATCTGCATCTTCCACATTCTTCCTTCTCCTCCTTGGCTGTTTTGGATTCGGCCCAGTCTGGGAACGTTTAACAGCTGGGCTGGATTCCAAGAAAAGCTTAATTCGATCGCTTGATTTGATTTCTTTAAGAAGAAGCCTACGGTTACTGTAATGACCACCCTAAACTACACTCAACTACAGAGCCTCCTTATGGATGTTACTTAGTCATCAAAATGGAAATTTCATGTAAATAAATGCATTTAATGTAATATTTTTTAAATTTAATTTATCGATAAACTATTTTACAGGAAATAGTTTATCTTGACAGAAACGGTACAAGATGTCTTAATAGCTCTGTCCGGTTGCATGACTTGGTTTGATGTCTTGGTCTCAGCATCATTTTTGGTACACCCATGATTCGTTCTAAAAGTTGTGAGGGGAAATATATTTAAGATCCGTAATTATGATGGTCACTGGTTAACAGTGCATGAAAATCCTGACTGAAATGCTTTTCAGGCGCTTACGTATTACGTATTAAGTGACTAATTTCATAATATGCCTGCTTTACTATCCAAGGTGATTTTCATAAATGATGCTAAACCAACCAAACGCAGGTCTGTATCCTGAGCAAACATGTTATTGTTCCATGTCAGGTAAAACACGTCTATACTACTTTCCATAGCTTTTGAAGTGGTAAGTACATTTGAATTTTCTCAGCCCAAGGCAAGATCAACTCTGTACTATATGTTCTAAAATGTATATGATATATATTAAATGAATGCAAAGCAACACACTAGCAACTCTTTTTCTATATATATTTATTTTTTTTATAACTCGAACATAAATAGTCTAATAAATAGACTTATAAACATTAAAACACACATTTAAAAAACCCTAAAAAGTCAAGTTAGACTTTATCAACCTATCAATAAATATAAAGCATAATGCCAAAGAACAGCAAAACTGGATATCACACAGCAAACACTTGTCTGTGTCTGTAAAGCTAAGGTGTGTGTTTGGCCCCTTTTTTTTTTTTTTTACATTTGCAAACCTTTACCTCTAATGTTCTACGGGCAGAGCATCCGGAGACTAATGCCGACCAAGATGGCTAACTTCCAGTGTGGCCCAGCGCCAATTTGAATGGGGCTAAGCTCCAGCAGAGCCCCAAAGCATGCTTCGACAATGACATGAGCAAACATGTTATTGTTCCATGACGTCTATACTACTTTCCATAGCTTTTGAAGTGGTAAGTACATTTGAATTTTCTCAGCCCAAGGCAAGATCAACTCTGTACTATATGTTCTAAAATGTATATGATATATATTAAATGAATAAAGCAACACACTAGCAACTCTTTTTCTATATATATATATTTATTTTTTTTATAACTCAAACATAAATAGTCTAATAAATAGAATTATAAACATTAAAACACACATTTAAAATCTAAAAATTCAAGCAAGACTTTATCAACCTATCAATAAATATAAAGCATAATGCCAAAGAACAGCAAAATTGGATATCACACAGCAACAACTTGTCTGTGTCTGTAAAGCTAAGGTGTGTATTTGGCCCCAGATACTCGTAAATATTTCATGAAAACCGTGTGTTGCTTCAAAGCCACTCAAGATGAATCCCTAAACCATCTGGAGAAACAAGAAGCGCTGGGAGCTTTCCACGCATTGAAAATCAGCCTCTTTGCTAACATAGCAAACATGGGTGCATCAAAGACCAGCCAAAAACCAGAAAAGGATGACCTAGAGTAAATTTGACAAGTTATATCTACCACAAATATCAGATACATTAGGGAACATTTTCTTAATCTTTTCTTGAGAATATATATGTAATCTATCTCTCTTTTGATGGGTGGACACTTATATTTACTTTGAAACAAGATCATTAGAATGAAGATTGTTCATTAAAGCATAAAAACAGTGTTTCATGGGTGGATTTTCAAACTCACCGACTAGTCTGACCACAAAATCGGCTTCATAAAAGATACAAGTCTGTGAGAGATGTCAGAAAGCTTGTTCAGACAGAGATGGAATTAAATTATGATTGAAACAAACGATTGAATATAAAGAAACTGTTTTGTTTTGCATTGGTTAACGCTGCACTGACATAGATTTGGGCAGATCGTAGATGGTGGGTGGCCTGCAGAGAATAGCCTCAATGGTTAGCGTTCCTGTCCAATGTTAAAATATTTTACATTTTGCATGTACACCAAGTGTTATGTAATATTAGACATGAATTCATTTTTTTCTTAGTCTATACAATGTATAAACCAATAGTTTCGTAGACTTGAAAAGTGAGTCTTGGGGACATGGTGGGTTTTATACCAACAAACAAATGACATTATTATTGAATCAAGTGTTTTAAAGAATGACAATAGAAACTTAATTGGAATATTTTGTAACAGTAGACAGAGCACTGTCAGTCAGTCAGAGCAGAGTTGTCTCTTGAGTTGTAATGCCTTGTTTTTTAGACTTCTTTTTCTTTGCAATTAATCTGCTATGAGAGCTTGAATACTTCAAATACCGAGCAGAATCACCACCCTGTATAAAACGTCAATTTTTGTTTCTCAGCTAGCTTCTTAATAATGTCATACTCATGAGTCCCAGGATGTACTCCAGTTTTTAGATTTTGGTCTTCTAGGTTTTCCCAATAATGATTCCAGTTTCCATCTTTGTCTGCTCCATAACCGAACACATAGACCTGGGAAAACAAGAATAACCATATAATAAATAATGTATGTCAGACTGCCGTTACAATCGAACTACACAAGCAAAGTCGTCGTATTGGTTTCACGTCTAAAAGGAGTGAAGACGCTTCATTCAGTAAAGACTGCCCTCACTGGGATGATAACAGAAGGTTCATAGAGTGGTTTACCTTTCCTACCTTTTTATCCGAGTAGTTTTTGTGTGTAACTTGAGTCTAACCTGACTTTCAGTATAGAGGTGACAGATCGGCAACTGCCAATCCTGCCAATATGGACACCAGATCAGAAAACACTCAAATAGGATATTCTGTAAACATATTTGACATTAACATTGTAGGGCTTATTGTAGAAACTCAATCATTGTAATAGCCAGCTTAAAAATCTCATTAGACGATGCATGCTTGTATACCTGCATACGTACTTTCCCCATTAATCATTAATTATTTGCATCCACTCATCAGTGTGTAGCACTGGTGACATTCACAAAGTAAACTTACCTTATCACAAATATGCAGGGCGAGAACCAAAGCCATGAAGCCTGTGGATGGATACCTGCCTTTATTTTCTAGCCAGGAGTCATGAACATACTTCATGAAAGCTGGATTGATCACCATCACCTGGTATGAATCAGAAAAAAAAAACCCCTTTAAACTGAATTTTTTTTTGCAATCAATAAAATTTGTTGAATGCGTCCAAAACGATACTCACCAAATCCTTGTTAGCTTTGATGTTCGATTTCACCGGCATATATGACCTGATGAAAATCCAAAGAAACGTCAAACTCAAGAATCTTTTTTTTTTTTGTCACTAAAAATGATATAATAGGCAAAAGAATATGAGTAATATGAATTAGAGTTAGACTTTTTTAAAGGCATTCATCCAATGAAATTCCTATCAAGCTCGTAGATGAGCCTCATTTGTTCTCGTTACCAACAAATTTCAGACACCTGCACCTCTGCTCTAACGAGCCCTCATATATGGCGGTCCCCATAGGCTCCAACAGGCATGGAAGTCTTTCCCTCAACACATGTTAGATCGAAGATTATTAGAGGCATCTTGAAGCCGTTTCTCGTGTCGCCGTCTCTGCACTGAAGCCTCATAGAGATGGACAGCGCATTTAGGCAACAGCTTACATGGTCCGTTGCAGCATAATGGTGCTAGGATGTGTGTTGTCACGGTTTAACAAAGAGACAGGACGCAAACTACAGTCTCATTCATTTGTTCCATACATGAAAGGGCACACTACATATTGCGTTTGCGCCGAATGTTTGCATTGGGAATCTGTGCTGCACGATTATCCAGCATGAATGTTAAAGCCTATAAATACTCTGCTTAGTGACTTAGTTGTGATTGGCAGTCATTTTGCGACAAGAGGGTTGCAGAAGTTTAATTGCAGTTCTACATCAGAACGAGTGGTTATACGAGCACGGGCTGAGTCCTTCAGCCTGGCTTTTTTGTTAGCGGAAATTCAGTTTGAACTGTTAGGTCCAATTTCACAAAAAGTCACGCACACTGTAGGAGAGCAAGGAAAATACACTAATGCTGTTCTTATTGTCATATTGACAGAAATGTCTCGGTCAAGATGAGTAGCATGACCTCCTTTAGAAAGGTAATCTAAATCCAGCTAATGCTATAGACTGTAACTCAAGTAGCCTGGGATCACAATCAGCAGTGATCAAACTGAGACTTTCATGCATTACCTTTGCTTGTATTTGCAGAGGTAATTATGCGCATGCATAGCCTTGCTTAGCAACCTATGAACTTAACAAGAAAATTTGATATTGGATAGTATTAAACAAATGAAACCTAGTACCACTACAATTACCAGTCTTACGAATGTTTTTGTTTTTTCTACTAATTTTCTTGGTAAAGTTCATAGGTTGCTAAGCAAGACTATGCATGAGCATAATTACCTCTGCAAATACAGACAAAGGTAATACATGTCTCAGTTTGATCACTGCTGATTGTGATCCAAGGCTACTTGAGTTACAGTCTATAGCTGGATTTGGATTACCTTTCTAAAGGAACTTAACAAGACCGGTTATTGTAGTGGTACTAGGTTTCATTTGTTTAATAGCATCCAAGATATTCAAAGACGCAATGAAATCATTGAAATGAAGCAAACAGACTACATAAAAACCTTAAACTTCCTCGTGCTACTCCTCACCAGTTTGTCTGACAAAGCTACAGTATGTATCACTGAGATTGAAGCACAATCTATGATTAGTGTTCATAACATTTTCCACCCTACTGTAAGTGGTCTATAATTTTAATCTACAGGATGGATGGGCAGATGGTTTGGATTGGTATGTTCATGGTTCCCGCAGCTAACTTTGATTATCCATTGACTTTTTTTTTTTTTTCTAGCATCACAACGAGGTTCACATTTTCATTGTTTCAAGAACCAGTGCAGAGATTGCCATGAAATTTGGCAACCTTCATTGAAATCGATACACAGTCCTACTATTATATTTAAACATAGTCATATATAATATGATCGTATGAACAGTTAGATTTCTTCCAGACTTCCGAAGTAAAGCTTTCCATTTGCTGTGCTGTCACGTTGTCATGTTCAACTACAGTTGGCTTAGCTGTTCCTGAGTCATTTCTATTTAATAACCACCACACATGTCGATATATTATATTTGGGGCCACAGGTCAGATTCGAACCCTAGGCCACTGTGGCAATTGCTGAGCCTTTGTACACAGGGCGCACACTCTACCTATAGAGCTAACAGGCGGGTTACTGATCATGCAAATCAAACACTACTGCTGCAATTTCACATTAAAATTATGTAACTGAAAGTACTTACCGGAAATGAAATGTCTTTGTCAGTGAGCTTGACACTTACTGCTATCATTCATCAGATATGCCTCCACAAAACAAGACAATGGTCATTTGGGGCATTTCCTTGACAGCGGATCAGTTTGAAATATTACAGGCAGCCACAGTGAGCAGTTAGATGAAGAGCTACAAGCGACAGGCTACACAACTCAAACTTCTCAGCAAGGACACAGACTCCTTTCACTTTTTCTGCTGGCAGACCCATGCCATGCGCAGCATAAAATCAGATCACGGTTGCTCACAGAATGATGGGAAAGGCCAGTTATCGCCTGACTTCTTAAATACAACGGCAGCAGTCTGTCTTGTTGCCTCCAGAATTCTGTGTCCTGTGGTATTGAACCGCATTTGCCGTTAGGATCGGTAACTAGGTGTCATCGAATCAACCGGGACTGAAATCTTATGGATTGCCATGTCAAAACAGCGTGGAGTCATTCATTTAAATCAAATTTGTCTAGATTTTACAATACAATACATTTAGAATACACGCGCTGATGTGTAAAAGGCTGCTACTATGCGGGGTCCTGGCTGGACCATCTGGAGAAATCTGGGGTTCAGTGCCATGCCCAAGGACACTTCGACATGTGGCCGAAAAGGTTTAAACTGTCAACCTTGTGCTCAATGGATGACCAGCTCTACCTTCTCTGCTATTTTGCCAGACAACTCACTGTAAAACCTAAACGGAGATAGTCAGTCTTGTTGATTTGCTGCGCTAACAGAAGACAGTTTCATGGCCAGTTAAAAGCTCCTTGTGGAACCTTTGATATTGAACGCTTTAGTTCTACACACTAGGGACAAATGTTCATAGTCTACAGGTATGACTCACTCTCCAAAAAACCCTGTGGTCATGGCCTTCATCAGCCACTCAAGATCTTGTATCTTGAATGGAACCAGCACAAGATGAGTGGTGTTGTCTAAGTCCACAGCACTCTCTGGATACATGACGCGATGAGTTGTTCTGGTCCCAACATCTCTTTCATAGCCTTTGGTAACACCTCCGTTCATTCTACGTAATACAGAGGGAAACGTCACTTTCCTCAACAGAAATAAATGTGAAAACTGCTTGAATTTTGACTTTTTATAGCTGTTAGATTTACCTTATGATGACGTCATACAAATCTATGAGAGGTCCATAATATGACTTCTTCAGATTGCCGGAATTTCCCACCACGGCACATTTCCTGCAGTAGCCAGGGCTGGGCCCTGTAAGATCTGGACTGGGTGGGAACATTTCAAACAGGTTGTTCACTGTTTTACTGTAGACGCTGAAGTTACGCCTTTCATCCTGCAAGTGCTGACACACATACAAGTTATGAGTTACATCATGAAATCAAATTGTCAAGCACAAAAAGTCTGACAGTAAAGATGACAGCTTAATGTAATTATAACAGGTTGAGGTTTTCTTGCAAGGTGGCAGCTTACCTTCCACCAGCTAAAAGCATCCTCCGAAAGATCGGCTTTTGATGACAAAAATGGTTCAGCAGATTTGTTGAAAAGCTGCATAGACCACGGATCATCTTCGGATGAACATTTCTCACAAGCGCAGGGGTTTGTGTGTATTGAGAACCTGCATAACACCCTCAAAAGCACACATATGAAGGCGACACAGAGCAGGAAAGTGAACACCCTCACTTTAAAATTCATCTCGGCTGCGTGATGATCGTGACTGGGAAACAGTTCCAATCTGTACAGAGTGCGGCGGAATAAACAAGTGAGTTCGCGTCCATAAATGAGGGGGAAAATGGTCATATTGTTTCTTTAAAGCTACAACGATCAAAAGCACCACATCTTTATGGGTGATACAGTGGCCAAGCTTTATGCACTGTACAGGCTATTTATTCCATAGCAACCTAAAGAAATCACATACGAAAGGTTTGGCCTGTAATTGTCTGTAATGATACACGGTAAGGCAGGTGGGTTGGGAGGCTACCACAAAGGCGAACATAATACCTTAGTTAATGAGCATTAAACATTTGTATACCTCGTTGCATTGTAAGGATGGGCTATTAACAGGCTCGTATTTTAACCGCCACCATGTCAACATTGTTGTTGCCCAAACTAATGTGCAGCAGCCAGTTTCCATGCCATAGCCAAGTAACAACATAATATTATTATTGTATTTATGATTTTCACAGTCATGGTGGTCACTGCAAAACTGTGGCAACTACTGGGAATGTAACCATAGTTAACCCATGATTACCTTTTCACACTGCAGGCAGCGTGTGCATTGAGTACGCTTTGCATCTTTGAACCATATGCTGTCGCTGTAGCTACTTAAAAAGGACAGCATAACAATAAGAGCAGCCCCTCTCTAGGATCAGACCTGAAGGGTCAATATTTTGCAAATCTCATTTCATCTTTCAATTCTGCATTTTCTAAAAATTATTATTTGTTTGTTTTTAATATCTTCTATGGTATGTAATGATGCTGTGAACTATACATTTCACTCTGTGCACAAAACCTGCTTTCAAGGCTGATTTAGAGGAAATTGAATGATCGGCCCTTAAAAAATGAACATGAATCCCACATATTATATCGATAAATATCGATTTCAGGTAGATGTAGGTGGACAGGATGAATAGCATTTTGTCTGCATTGCAGAGCGTGGTATAGCTAATGTTAAGGTCACAAGACAGTCCAAACATAAGCACAAACATATACAGTAGATAGCAAAAATAAATAAATAAATAATGTCCTATAATAATAATAATAATCCTCTAACAGATCAACACTTTGTATCCTCTCTAGAATTATTATTTCCATAACCACGTAGACAGCCCAGTATTCTGGATGAATCAGACTGTTTTGGTTAAATAAAAACTTTTCATAAACTTTACATAAACTTTAAATGACGCTACAACGATGTTTTTGTTTTATATCCAGACAAACACAAAAGTGTCTCTCAGTGTCACTTTTCAGAATGGAAATCAGATGTATTTATTCATTTGAAACAAGAGTGTAAACATTTCCCCTTGCTCTTTTCAATTCCAGTACCAAATGATTCAGCAGAACGCGGAGTAGGAGGTGATGGGGCGTTGTGGGCTGATGATCAACTACAACACTTACAACTTCTGTAAAAACAGAAGCACGTCTGCTGATACACACCCACACTGGAAGAAACTGCCAAATCAAATCCGGAGATTCATTCAAGTTACTTGACGGTGATGTAAACATGACATGTGTCTTCACGCATAAAAAGCAGCACATCCACACAGCAGCGATTAACTCTACATATTCGTCCCATCCACTTGTTTATGCTGTAATCATGCAATACTTTACAGTAACTCCAAATACAGTATGTCTACTACTACAACTTAATAGTGATTTTACTTTATTTTTTATTTAACTTTAACTTATTCCTGGCATTACTACATACATTATTATCATTATTATACTTGTATTGTTATAATTATTATTAGTAGTAACAGTACTAGTAGTAAAAGGAGAATCAGTCTTGCTTCAAATATTATTTTCATTTCCTGTCATTACATTTCTATTAATTTAGGTGAAAAAATATACCTAAAATCTATCTAAATGTTTTAATCACTGTACTTAATCCAAAAAAAAGCATAATCAGTTCACATTATGCATTAAAAATAAAATAAAATTTCATTTTTGTCTTACCTGATCAAAGAATAAATCCGCTTCCAGTCCACTAACACTGAGTAGACGTAAGAGCAAGTACAGAAGTCTTCAGAGAGCAGGGTGGCACATATAGTGGTAAAGGTGTGGAGGGGTGTGGTTTGTGCAAAGGTGCCCAAGATCCATAAAAAAAAAATGTATATAATAATAAAATAATGTAATATTTGAACCGTCTTCTGCCATTATACGAATAATATATGTCCTCATTCAACGGAAGAAGGTTTAAAAGCAGTAAAATCTCTTCACAGCCAAGCAAGTTTACAAAATCCGTTTTCTACGTGGCTGTTTAGATCTTTGCCAAACAGCATGCACGGAGTGCTGAAATGCGTGAATGGCCAATAAGACGTCATATTCTCGTCCTTATTTGGATCTTTTATTTTTAAGAGATTTCACAAAAACGCATGAAAACATGTAAAAATCTGTTTATGGAAGCGCAGTAGGACGGGAGAAGCATCTATTAATAACTCCAGCAGCTGTGCTGTACAAATACACTCCGTTGAAGTTAGACGTGAATTAAACTTACTCTGTTCGACGGATGGAGATCTGTCAGTCCGCGTCGCTGCGGAGCTGCAGAGCTGAGTCAGGAGCGACTCAGCCAAAGTTAGGTACTGATTCATACTGTCGGAAAGAATTATCAATACAATTCATAAGCCACATGACGGGACGTGGAGAATAAACATAGAAGAATGAGTCAATTGATAAAGAACTGGATTTATCTATATTTTTATGAATATCTATGCTATGATAAAACATCCATTTATCATTGTAACCACTGGCACAGAACACATAGCCCATGCATTTAAATATTTATGATTTTTTTAAATAACATATTTATTTCATGAACATAGTATAAACAAGTGTGTCTGTTTTGCATGATTCGGACACTGTCTGCGCGCACGCCCCTTACGTCGGGCTGTGCGTTGCCTGGTTGCGGTGACAGGTGAGTTGAAACTGTATGCAGTGTGTGGATTGTGTGTCATGCACAATCTGGCATCTTGGCTGATGTCTTAATTTATGGAGATAATCTAGGATGATTATGAATATTATTATTATTATTATTATTATTATAATAGTTTTCATCTCAGCCATAAATTATTTTAATGTCAGGTGTGGTGTAGTAATAGCAAAAAGACAAATTCAAAAAATAACATCACTGCTGAAAGTTTTGCGCTGCTCCACGTGCGGTGCACGGGATCAACTACTATACACTTGCTGCAAGGGCATTGGCAAGTGTCAGAACCACGCTGAGAGCGGTGTAGAGCAACCTGCCCTGTGCGGATTGCCGAGCGCTGAGAGCGACCTGGAGTTCAACACCGACTTCCCCATGGAAGATGAGGTCCCCGTGGCAATTAGACTTGGGACTTGTTACAGAAACAGGCAGTGTGTGTCGTCAGGGAAAAAAAAAAGAGGTTTCACTCTTTTTGTTTCCTGGTCCTAAAAAAAGACAGGAGGTCTCAGACCCATTCTAGATCTCCACTAGATGTGTCTTTGTCTACCCCTTTGTGAAACATTTCCTGCAGGGGCTTCCTGCAGGAGTCAGCGCCTAGTGATGGGCCTCAGCTCTCCTGTTGCTGGTGTGCAAATCTTTGATGAAGGGTCCCCATGAGACTCTGAAGTGCTTCTCTCTGAAGGCGTCATTCGAGACGTCTTTGCAGCTCTGCTTGTGCTGACCTCAGCTGAGCCACTGAGCTTTGTGGCCCCCTCGGTTCACCCCAGCTGGACGCTGCTTTGTGGTCCCGCTCTCCAACCAAACCCCTCCTTTGTTTCCTAGGATCATAAGAAGCCCGTTCAGGCTGCTTTTCAGGGTAGATGTCAGCCTCCAAAGACACAAAGTTTATCCAGATTCCCTACCTTTCATCCATCGACCATTTGTTTCATTTAATAGGCCACTCTCCTTCGGATGTTTACAGAGCAAAGCATTTTTACATCTGCTCTCACGTCACGGCTACACTAAACGAGCAAAGGTCCTGGTCATGGATGACAAACTAAGCTTCCGCACGAGTAAGTGGTAATGTAATTCCCTTGGTGAGATGAATGATAATGTAATTGTTCGCCACTGATGGATGGTGATGCAATCGCAGCGACTGATGGAGTTGTCAGGGTGGTTTAGTAAGCACAGTCATCTGTCAACCCTCCGTAGCAGAGCCCATTCTTCACGGACATACAGTGACAACTTTTTATTAGGTGATAAACAAGCTTTCCACAGTGTTTTATCTGCAGATTCCCTGCAGGGAGGCACAGGCTCCACATGCTGCTCAGGTACGTTTAAGTAGAGTTTTTATTACAAACACGCTTATCCTGCAAGTCTGAGTGCTTAATGTACTGCTTGAATCCAGGTTTTTGTTGTTTGTTTGGCTCTTGCGGTACATTATTTTCAAATGTGGAAAATATCAGATTTCGTCCACGCTGTCGTCCAGAGCTAAACAATGAAATCAGTGTTTACTGATCAGTGGAAGCCATTCAATTTCTGAGCAGATGACAATGATAGACACGAGGAGAATGGAAGCCAAGATTTTTATTACATTTTTTTTTGTGAAGTAATGGCTAATATTTCAGTACGGAGGTGTGGGTACAGTTACTCAGAGTTTCACTCTATGATGTGCAAACACATCAGGGCCTAAGCAGGTGGATGATTTCCTCTGAAACTTTTCTGATCTTATTGCTCCTTTTTTTTTTTTTTATCTTGGGGTCATAAAATATGCCCAAAGTCACAAAACACACTTTGCCTCAGAGAGCTTTAGTAGAGAAATGACATACGGACCTAGCACTCCCACGCCCAGGACGTGGTCTGGATGTTCACAGCACATATTGTAAACACAGGAGACACAGCCGGCAGACTTTTCAATGCAGACAGTGTACATTAATTCATATGTTATGTGTCATTAACCATATAAAGAATATATATGAAGTGAAGTTTTGAGTTAATAAACGCTGAACTTACACGAACATCTGTTAAAGGTGGGGTAGGAGATGTTGGGAAAACGGTTCCAGCGAGCTATATTTTGAAAATACACGCATATTTTCTTCAGACCTCCCCTCGAAACCACGCCTGCAGAGCAATGGAGGGGTCTCTATTCGATCACGAATGGGTGAACGCGCAGAGGGGGAGGGAGAAGCGGACTGAAGTTTGATGGACGTGTCAGGATCCAATCATAATGCGCAGCCTCATCAACGTGATTGGACGGTGTTTTCCCATGATTTCGCCCTCTAGACTGGACTAAAACGTTTCATTTTTTTTGACAAACCTGCTATTTTACTGGCTGCAATGGAGTCGTGAAGACGTTTTCAAGCAATATGGTAAAAAAAAAATCTTGTCCTGTCCCACCTTTAATCCATAAAACATAGAGTTGAAAACGACATTGATTTGAGCCCCATAACTGCATGAATTAACCCCACCAAAGAAATAATAAAAACTCCACTGCTGCTGCCACATTTTAGTTGAACAAAAATGGTAGGCTAGGCTGAAATTAAAAGCAAGTTGATGTGAAAAACCTGACCTGAGAACTCATTCTGCTGCTGCTCCCTGGAAATCAGCTGAATCCCAGAGCTGCTCCGAACATTGCTGAAGGCCGACACGCAGCAAACCATGAAAGGAAGAAATCTTGTGAGAGAAACTTGCTCCAGTCTGGCTGCTCAACGTCTGAGCTTCTAACATGGCCAAAAGTTTGAAGTCAAGAATAATGACAAACTCTGGCAAAACGTGTCACCAGCACACCCAGAGAAAAAGAGAGAAAGAAACACAACAAACTGGTGTATAGTGTAGTGTCGAATCAATCAAACTAGAAAGCAAGGAGTCTTTTTTTTTTTTTTGCATATCTCAAGAAGCTGTCATCCAATCGACACTTGGCGGATGTATTGCTAGGGACCCAAGGGAGATGAGTTTTAAGTAGTTTGGATGAATGGCTCTGGAGAAAGTTGAGAACCATCATGAGCTGAACCAGAGAAACCCACAGTGAGCATGGACGCGTTTCAGAGAGACGGTTAGGGTAATTATTTCTCTCAATGCCACTCGTCACACCTCATAAAGGCATCAGCTAAAAACTGAGTGTTGCTCTGATGCTCAGACAAGTTCTACAAAACATTACGTAACTTTGGAATCATTAATGATAAAGACGAGATTTGAGATTGTGTCTGAGCCGTGAAATCATCAGTTTCCCTAGGCAAATGAAATGGGCACTTACACCCCTATAAACTGTTACACCGTTGAACATGATGGGCACAGCTTGCCAATACCCAAATTGCAAGCAGTTAGAAATGACAGCAGCCAATCAATTAGATATTAAATTAAACACTATTTCTGCTTCCCTAATTGTGTCCTGAGCTTCACCTTCTGTTTCATTTAGAGATCTCTCATCATGCAATAATGCCTACTTGCTCCGAGAAACAAGATCACCTAAAGTCACATGTCAAATTTGGGCCTCAGCCATAGATATTGAATGGGGGCTGTACTTTAAGGCCGTACAGTGTTTTCCTTGCAAGTGATACGTACACTCTGGAATTGCTAGGAAATGCAGATGTATTGCTCAGGACGAAGGGAGTGTACTGTCAAGCTACCCAACTTATTGACAATGTAATGCATGGGCTTTTCTTATTTAAAGTCTTTAAAGCCGCATCAATTGATTTTTTCGTTTCTGGCCGCTAAACACAACTCTGATAGAGTTATGTTGAATATGTTCCCTGTTCATACATCCAGCAGACACGGAGCCACATTAGCATTCAAGTAGAGTCATGTTCCTCGCATACATATAAATCCATTATCCGTTCTCTTTTCAGCTCAGCCGCTAAATGCCCCACTGTGTTCATCAACTAGTCGTCAACTTTGTCTGTCTTCCGGGGGGAGGCAATAGGCAAGTAGCAGGCTCTCATCGGCAATTATTGAGTTAATTAATACTTAGTCAGTGGATGAAGCTGCAGAGCTGTCATATTTCTTGCTAGCAAGGCCTGACTGCTGTCTCAGCAGGTAAACATTCATCCGAGGCACTCAAGGCAAAAGATTTGAACATTTTTGTCAGTGGAATGATTAGACAAGCAGATTACTGTGTGCTTTGCCCCTCGGCATATATATTTATATGTGTGTGTGTGTGTGTGTTCGTATTTTTCATCAAGTTGAGAGTGTGACCCAACAGATGTTAGTCATCAGTGTGATAGTACCGGAATGGCCAGGCTCTTCCTCTGAGACACATCCATCAGTCATGGAGGGAGAATCGCCCAAGTCCAGCAGGAGAACCAGCCGTGCTCAATTAGTTCTGGCTCTGGCTCTGTCTACCTGATCTATGGGACGCAATTAGAACAGAGCCCAGCGAAGGCCCGGTCATTTTTTTGTGCCTTGCCAAGTGCATCACTGTGACTGCCTTATTATTTTTATAGTTATGGCTGAGGGCTCAGGGCAGCAGAGGTGAGTACATCAGAACGACAGAACTATTTGAGCTTGTGCATAGCCACTTTAGTGTACAGTAAAGTGCCAAGCTATGGTAGGCAACACAATTCAAATCTGATGCACAGTAGATGCTGTTCTTTAAATATACTTTAAGTGGTTTTAGCTTGACTAGCAGCATGATTTAGGGACCGTCTGAGGAGGGCAATGTTAGTCTTGGTTGGTCTTGGACTTGGCATCTAAACAACTACTACTTGAATTGTCAGGAAATCGTGTGAAGACATTCATGGTTTGATGAAGCTGACTGACTTTGGTGACCTTGTGACTTCATCTAGCGCCAACCAACTGTCAATGTTTTGTTGTCAAGTGAAATATTTTGGCATCCACTATGATGGATTGGCAAAAAGAATTTGGCACAAATCCCCGCACAGGATTTATTGTAATAACTCTGGCACTTGCCCTGCTTTCTGATCTCACCCCTCTGGTGTCTGACAAAATACTTGCAAAACGACGGCATGGCAGCATAGTCATTGCGAGCACGGTACCATGCTATTGCTGATTTAGCATAGCAGTAGACTCCCGGAGGCAAATGTTTCTCTTTCAAGCCCTGCGCACTCATGGGATTCAGCTATGTTCCCGTTTAAACCAAGTTCTATACTCACTAGGATGCAGTTTTGATTATCATCTCATAAATACGTGCAAAATGAGCCCCAATTAGGAGGTAATGGCAGTGCTGTTGAACAGTAACAAGATGCTAATGAAAATCCCAGGCTTATGATGGGACCGGGAGATTGCTTTTAAAATTAGGCTGCTTCACCAGTTTCGCTCTCTGCGGATGAAGGAATTAGACAGCACGGGTCTGGTCAAAGGAAGTTCTTGCTAATTACTCTCAAATCTCAGCAAAGTCCATTTGTGGCAATAATTGCCCCTTTGATTGCCTTTTGTACCCTCTCATTTCACAAAGCTGCTCACAGTTTCGATCTAAATTCCCCACAGAGCGTGCTGTTGCAGTATTTTTAAAGGGGGGTAATGCTTTATGGAGGTCACAAATCACATACCTAAGTAATGCTGAACTGAAGCGCGACTCGTCGGGATTTAATGCGTTAATTAATTCGGGCTGTATCGTGAATTCCTTTTGCTCACCATTAACAAATGATCAAGCCCTAAAACTTTATTTCAGGCCCATGTATTCTTGTCTCAGCGTCTCCAAAAGCAGGACGGTACCTGTAGCTATTTTTGTCAAATCAAACTCGCCAGGTGCATTTACATAATAAACATAAATGCATGCATCCAGTTACATAAATACATTTTAAGTTTATGTCACTGATATCCAGCTAACGTAAATACATATGTATGAAGTAGCTGTGAATTAACATTTTTTTTAAAGGTCCAGTGTGTAAAATCTAGGGGGCTTTATTTAAAGAATAAGGTAAAAATATAATATAATATGCATACCTATGTTTTCTTTAGTGTGTCACCACATACAAAACAACAGTGTGAATGAATATTTAACAGGTGCAGTGGATGTGTGAGACAGTTCTACTACGCAGGGATTGTTCCTGACACATTGTGTCTCTTCATCAGACTGATGGATTGCGGGAAGAAACTCTCCTGTGTGTGGTTAGTGGTGTACAGCGCTCGGTAGCGTCTCCCAGAGGTGAAGACGTTGGAACAGGTTGTGTCCAGGGTGTGATGGATCTGCAGTGATGCTCCCTGCCTATTTCCGGACTCTGGACGTGGACAAGTCCCGAACGGAGGGCCAGCTGCAGTCTTGACTGTTTGTTGTAGTACGTTCCTGTCCTGCTTGGTGGCAGTGGAGTATGAGTGGGAACAGACCGAATAACGGCGGCGTAGTTTGAACTTCCTGAGCTTGCGCAGGAAGTGTGGTGAGTGTTGTCTTCAGGTCGTGGGAGATTGTGGATCCCAGAAACCTGAATGTTTCCACACGGTGCTGCTGTTTATGGTGAGTGGGGGCAGTGTCGGGGGCTGGCACGGTGAGCTTGGTGAATTTTGGTGTGAAAGATGATGATGATGAATGCTGTGCTGTCCACAGACAGGACTGTTGCAAGGTGTTGCACGATGTAGCGCAGCTGCATCATCCACTCACCTGTTTACTCCATAAGCAAGCTGCAGGGGGCCCAGCAGGGGGCCTGTGGTGAGCAAAGACCGGTCTTTCAAAGGACTTCATGACTACAGATATCATTACAGGGGGGCTGTAGTCAGCTAATACTATGATGGAGGCTGTTTTGAGGACTGGGACTGTGGAAGCACGAGGGAACTTCACACAGCTCTAGTGAGGATCTGCATGAACACGGGGGCCAGCTGGTCTGCACAGACTTTCAGGCGGGAGGGTGATACAGCGTCTGGTCCCGATGCCTTTCCTCTGTCTTCTGTTGGAGGCAGAGTGTGAGATAAGGGTGCAATCGGCCAACGCGCAGCTAGAACACAACTAAATCCCGCACACACTGACGATCTATTAAGTGTGAACCGTTTAATGCGGACACGCATCCTTATTCAGAGTTTGGCTCCAAACAGTTAAGTCTCCATCATGCTGAGCGGTGTGTTTGCCTGCTGAGTCAGTCTTTATCATTCTGCGTAGCACTGCCTCGAGCTCCGATAAACTGATAAAGCGATGGCTTCAGGTTCTCCTGGCCTGCTTGTCATAAACTGATAAATTGTAGCAAGAGTTTCTAGGCAATAGCTAACATTCTTCGAACCAAAGTGTCTGAGGGGCGGTTATCTGATGTCATACCACCGCAATGCTAAACCACATAAACGCAAGAACGCTGGTAAACATGCTGTATGTGTGATAATCTGAATGAATGCTAAGCGATTCTGATGACTGAAAAGGTCAAGTGGAAAAAAAAAAAAAAGAGAATTCTCTCATGTGGCCATAAAAGCTCAATTTCAAATTGGCATTCTGATACTGAGAAGAAATAGTCATAACCAGAAAAAAAGACCTTTCCAGTCTCATGATTGATGCGAGGCCTGCTTATACGCGTTTGTGCCTCAGTGCTCTCTCTCTCTCTCTATCTCTCAGACTGATTTTTTGGTTTCTAAATGGTTTCCCATCTTCAAATAAATACCGCATCTCCACTCTCAGATTACGGGTGTGTCTGATAGGAACTTCACTGGAATCCTGGGAGTGATTTCATTTTACGGACGCCGGATGCAAATGAGTCGGTCCCCTGTGGTCATGGTGGTACGTGAAGATCCTGCTGTATTTTGCCACAGGTATGCTGTAGTACATGTACTATAATTTCTCCATGTTTAACTTTTAATAATGAAAGTCCGTGTTAGATGGGCTCTCCATAAAACAAATGGTGTTTTGATGCCTGCACTGCACCCTGGTGGTGTTTGGTGCACACAACAAAAGGGGCCATTTTAATTAAAGCCAGACTGTGTACTTTTCTTCCATAAAATAACAGACTGTAAGTCATTTTGATGTTACATTTACTAGTAATCAGGGGAACGCTGTACGCCTGTTTTTTCATTATGTTACTTTGTGCTCTGGGTACGATTTACAGAGTTTCCTGATGGACAACAAAGTAAACCGCTGCCCAGACTGAGAGCTCAGACCACCAGGGAAGTGTTTGTACCACAGGCATTTTGGACCACAGTAAGGCCTGAGACTGAAAAACTCCTGTTCCCTGACATGACATGGAGCAGAGTCAATGTCGTGCCAGAACAGGAGCTGGGCAAGTGAGTGACCAGGATCAGCAGCCTCTATGGAGATAAGGTCAGAGGTGAATGTTGAAGGTGGAAGTTAAGAAGAGAAAAGGAGAGAGAGACTGAGCAAGAAGCTGAAGGAAAAGAGCAAATCTTGTCTTTTAGTGGATGGCTAAAACACAGACGTCGAGCTGGGCTCCTTCCTGTTGGACCAGTAAGTAATATTAGCTGGCTTCCTCCGCACTAATGCACATCATTAAAGTTTTGTTACACACTCACATCATTGCTCTATCTTGTAAATAGGCCCAGTTTAACCAGCACCTAGAGTTTTATGACTATACTGGAACCTCTAATTGCTCCCACCCCTCGTCTGGAAGGGTTTAAAAAGGCAATTAATTACAAAATATCTCCAAGGGTGGCATTTTCCTTGTTTGTGAATTTATTCTTGCATCTTTAATAACCTGTGGCTTTTCAGTTATGAGCTTGGATGCACATGTAAGATTTATGACATTTTATGTGGTATTTACATTCTTAATGTCAACCAATCGCGCAGTTTACCCTCTGGAGTGATCGCCAGTGGAGACTTCAGGAGATGTTTTCTCATTCTGACTTGATCTCAATATGGTCACATGAACAGAGGAGGAAAATAAAAATAATAATAATTGTGTAATTAAAATAATCCTGTATATATTACAGTTTATAGTACCTTAATTAAGATAGATAAGGGGAAAGACTTGTTTATTATATATCCAGATGCTCAGACTTTCTCTCATCATCTCTCTCACTCTCATTAAATGCGCTCGCAACACGCACGGTAGTCACAATGCATGACAAACTTCCCTAATGAATGTGGCAATATTGTCTACTGCTGCTGCTGCTTTGTTGTCATCTATCCTAAGCGAGGACTCACTGCCGCAAAGGAAGCTTGATGTCTGCATGAACAGGTGGCCTATCTGTGGCATGCAAGGAGTTAAATTTCTAATTAAAGTGGTGTGAGGTGTGATAGCGTTGTCTGAGAATTACAAAGCACGGGAACTTTTACTATTCCCATTTAACACGCAAGTCTTCGTATAAACTGTGGTTGCCTTTTAATTAAATAGCAGTCAGGAACTCATCACACTAATGTCTAATAGTTTTTTTCCCCCCTCTCTTGTAGTGAAGGTGATGACAAGCAGAAACGTGAAAAAAAAAAAATAAGACATGAAAATTATTATTAGACAGGCCGCTCCTTCCTCTTCCTCCTCCTTCCTGTTTTTTTATCAAGAAACAATCAAGCCAACAATCGAGGGAACTTGCGACGTATGTAGGTGTCCATTTAATTCAGGCACCAACAGCAGTGAGTGTTCGTGGGGCTTATTTCATCGTTCTGATTGAACACTGGCCTAATTTAATCTCATCGGACTGAGAGTTGCTTGTAAGGCTAATCACATTCATTAAACAGTGAGACTTCTTTTTTCTCACCACACGAGAATACATTTATGATGGACATCCACACAGTTTAGCACCTGCCGCTTTGTGTCGTCCACAATCTCAGCTCACTCGTGATGAATTAACTAACAGCTGAAAAGCTTTCCGTCACTGACTGGGCAGTATAAAACACGCCTAAGCACACAGTGTTTGTCAGTTTATTTTCAAACGTTTCTCAGTCATTAATTTGCCAAGTCAAAACCAGGGCGGTCCGTCCAGCTGTTTCTAAGGATATATATATTTTCCCTGCTGCTATTTTATTGCTGACAAGCCCGGATTATCAAAGCATCTCAAATCCGCAGGGCCCCCAAAGTCCCGGGGTTCAGTATGGCAATTAGTATGTGGTAATTTGATTAATTGCAAATGTGGCATGATATCAGCTGAAATGATAAGAGCTTTCAGGGAGCTTCTGCATATTTTAGCCACATTCACGGCTACCCTATAGGGATTGCAGTGTTGGGCAGTTAGCGGGCAATCAGTCCAGACAGAAATATCTCAATAACTGCTGAATGGAGCGGCACAGAATCTTTTTTACAGATATTTCTGATTCCCAGAAGGTGTATCCTAATGATTTTAGTCATCTTCTGACTCCAACATGAGATTCACAGCTGTGGTTGTGAGTAATCTCAGAAACTATTGAATCATTCATTTATATTCCCGACAGGACCACTTGTGAAAACCTTTAGGAATCCAGGATTTTTCTTTTCGCTCGGTGCCGTCATTTGGCCAAAAGTTTAAAATCTCAACACAGCACCGTTGAGATACCTGAGAACAAATAGCTGCAAAAGTAATTAAACTACCAACGGCTATAGTTTTTAGCACTAAATAGCAAACATTCGAGTGTTAACATGCTAACTCTTCTACCGATCATGATTAAAATCATGTTGATCAGGGGGATCAGGCTGCCTCAGCAGCCTCAGGGGGGCCTCAGCAGCCTCTACGGACATAATGACAGAGGCAAAAAGACTGAAGGTGACTTTGACGGAGGAAGCTACGGTGAGAAAAAGGAGAGAGTGACTGAGCAAGGAGCAAAAACACATTTTTATGAAGCTTTGATGTCGGCGTGGGATGAAATCAATGAGTTATAACAAACCGCCAACAACCGTATGCAGCGACACACATTACATCCTCCAGTCACACCTACACGCGCCCTATGTTTAATGGCCGCTGATATACTGCATCAGAAGGCATTATGAGTGTGTTATAATTCACTACGAACACCCCATAATGCACTATAGATGTGGCCTTCATAGAAATACTATACTATTTCATTTTGGCAGTTACATTCAGAGGTAATGTGGATTATGTTCAGACGTTGTTTTCAGGAAACCAAGTGTCAGCTCCCGAAGTAACTCACACGTGGGGAAAAGAACAATAACAAAGACATTAAATCCAGCGTGGTCCCGCGGGAAATGAGAATGAGTCAACTCGCCGCGCACTGTATCATCTGTACATTAATGCTCATGCGGTATGAAGGTTATTGAGGCTGAAACGGTAAAAGGGAGCCAAACTTTAATAGAAGTGCAGCAGCGGTGGCAACTTCTTTGCAGAGAGACACTTGATGGAAGGTCAGAGCCAGGAGTGCTGTGCCCGTTACATCAATGGCTTCACAGAAACGGGATTAATTCAGAATTTCAGGATGTCAAGGGCTGCTTTTAACTCGCTCTGTTTAGACGGGCCGCGGCTCCGCAATTCAGACTGAGGTCAAGTTGCCACGAATCAAATATGTGTCATTCGCCGTGCAAGGACTTCTTTTCACTGTTACCTGCAAATCTGGTTGCCACTTAAATTAAAAGCACCCGAGAACGCTTTGCTTCCCGGCTCTTTAGCGGCAAATCAACACTCAACGGCAAATAAAAACTGAAAAGCATTCCCGAACAATGCTGAACACAGCGTTACTGGGGGGGGTGTAAATGTTTCTCTTTTAAGTGAAGAACACGCATGCATGCACGCACGCTCGGATGCAAAGACGGAGCAACTCTTTAATCCAAACTGAGAGCAGGGAAGAGCAGCGGGTGATGAAGAATGGGAGAAATACTCATCGGAAAAACAAACTTAAATTCGAGCCGTTTTTCTGACAGGAAGGACCTTTACTCTTTCAACGCTTTTAAGACATTGTTCCATGGTCCGTCACAAATGATCATTCGTGTCATAAATCAGTATTTATGCGAGGAGCCTGCGGTCAGGCCTTACGAATGTGTTAATCATCAGGTTATTAAGAGAGCAGCTTTAATTCCAGACTCAGGGCACACGTTAAGCACTCCTGCCTTACTGTCTGCCTGCCTAACATTTCTAACCAAACTCTTGGTGTTGACCGTCGTACATATCTGTTCACACTGAAATGACACCGACTAATTTGTGAAAGAAACTTCTTAACTGATTTTTGCAGCAGTCAGATGAGCAGATGAGCTCATGGAAAGAGCAGAGCATGTTGTCCGCATCTGATAAATGTCCTTCTGATTCTAAATATGTTCTTTTCTTTTAAACCAAAGCTCAATAATAGCTGAAGGAAACATCCAGTCATCTCTGTTGCAAATTATGGCCCCGATGGCAATTTCTCAAACAGTAAATTGTGAAATCCCCCAGACTGTGAAGTGTTTAATTGAACATTTGCTCCTCCAGAGGTAAGTACCAAATCTTTTTTCTTTTTCTTTTTTTTAAAGAGAGTATTTATCGTGTTCATGTGAAATTATGAAGAAGAAAAAAAAAACGTAACAGCTGCAAACATGTCATGGAAAACAGCTCCGGGATACTTATCACGTGATAACAAAAAACTACCCATGGCCCCATAGAGCATCTACTCGTGTATGCCAGTGTTTTTCAACCCTGGTCCTCGGGGAACACTGCCCTGCATGTTTTAGATGTTTCCTGCTCCAACACACCTGATTCAGCTCATCATCAAGCTCGTCATCAAGCTCTGCAGTGGCCTGGTAACGAGCCACTCATTTGAATCAGGTGTGTTGGAGCAGGAAACGACTAAAACATGCAGGGCAGTGCATGCTTTGATGAAATGAAATGCTTTGTTTCACCCTTTAACCATTCAGGACCACGTTGGCGTTGGTTTTTCTAACCTTATAGCAGCCGAAGTCCCTTCTGATAGATGATTAATGATCCACTGACTTACTCTGCCAGAATGGGGCCGTGTACACCGTGACTCTATCACTTAAGACAGTGAAGGGCAAAGCCCAATAACATAGTTTATAGTATCAATGCTCTGGGGTTCACATCAGGAGTGTGTGCACGAGGATCTGCCCGCCATTATCAGATACTGATGTGGACAGCCAGCAACATGTATGAATGTAAAGCGACACTGGAGCTGCACTGGATGAAATGACTGTGTGTGTGTTGCTCGTAGTGAAAAATCAATAAAGAACTATCACCGCAGTTCCTCTCAGCTTCATGCAGCTTTTTAGCTGCTTTTATCTCATTGTTTGTTTGTTTTTTTGGCCCACAACCTCAACTGTTGTCAATTCTATTTCCAGCTTCCAGTAGACAGATCTTTCACCAAAAAGCTCTGATAAAGCCACCGGATGCTGCCTGCCCAGCACCAGGCAGAAAGAGACACAATCAACAGCTCGCTAATGAAGAAATTGGAACATGTGGCAGCAGTTAAAGGTTTAGATTATGAATGATTGTTTGTCTGTATATACCTTGTGATGAACTGGGAACTTGTCCAGGGTGCAAAAGTTATCTTTGATATATTTTTATGTTGACATTAGATCAAATCAATATATATGTAGAGCGTAAGATGTCATTTAACTCACAAAGACTAACTCTACACTCTGCATTTTAGCGTCTTTCAGCAGCAGGCAGTTGTTTTCTGTGAAAAAGCTCTGATGAATCCATTTCACTCTTATCCGTCCAGCACCAAGCAGCAGACATGTTGGAGCATTTAGCAGCTCGGGAGTTAGATTTTTTTCTTTTTCTCAGGAGTCGATAGAAACCAAATCAGGGCTAAAAATAATTTTTAAAAGAAGCGTGTGTGTGCATGTGTGTGTCGTGTTCTTCCTCTCACCTGATTATCACCACCTATTGTTTGTCATCTCATCAACCTCTGCTGTAGAAAAGCCCGGTTCAACCTTCCCGAGCTCTTGTAAACATCAGTTTTTTGGTGAATCCTGAACTTTCATGGGAACTTCTATCCGTCCTTCCCCTGCAACGTCTGGCTCCGTTTCATCGCATAGCACCTGCTGCTCAAGTATTCTGCCACCCCGACCACCTCCTTTCAAGATCTCACCCTGCCCCTGAGTTACACCTTCACGTGTGGTTTCAGTAAATTATTTAAAC
Organism: Nibea albiflora; assembly: GCA_014281875.1. Lineage (NCBI taxonomy): Eukaryota > Metazoa > Chordata > Actinopteri > Sciaenidae > Nibea > Nibea albiflora. The sequence goes on along the minus strand of CM024811.1, from coordinate 13,937,108 downwards.
TGGTTATATCCTCTCTGTTCTCACTGTGACAGACGCGGCTTACAAAACCAACTTACTGATTGAAAATCGTGAATTTTAAATTTAGTCTCGGGGGCCACTGAGAATTACAGAGAGACGTGTTAAACTACCAACGCAAATGTACCAACCAAATATCAGAACAACAACACGGCTGTCAGTTGCGTAACTGAGTACCAAGCACACATCAGCACAGACAACAACAACAACAACAGAAACACGAACGGGGGGGTCCTGCCACCATGTTCTGCATTCACTGATGCGAGAGAATCCATTAAAAATAAGCTCATGTTATGCTGGTGCATGCTTTCTGCTCTCTGCGTCTCCGTCACTCCTCTTTCTCTCTTTGGGCGAGCGTCCTTACACGAAACTTGCCATATGCTTTCTCACGAGGCGGATTTCCTCCAGAATCGGCATGAAGTGGCAGAAAGGACCTGTGTCCATTGTCTCACCTGAGAATTGCTCAAGTAATTGGTTTTGTCTTCAAAAGCCAGCGTCCTTGACTCATCTCTATGTATGACTCGCGGCCGTCGGCTGATGCTCCACGCCACTCCGCTGTATTCTCGGGTGACCGAATGAGTTACTAACTCCGGTAAACATGTCCCACCTCAACACCAGATAGGGAGAGGAGGGGGGCCAAAAAGAAAAAAAAAGATGGCTAACAAAAGGAGATTAAAAATAAACAAACCCTGACAGGGAAGAATATAAAATTTAAGAGGTAGGGGACTGAATACGTAAGAATGTTTGTTTCATTTATGGAAATCGTTCAAGGCCTATTTGATTCCACCGAAATGGGAAAAAAAAAGCCTCGCTATTCATTTCCTGCCGAACAAGCGTCGATTATGCAATGTCCTTGAATATCAGTGGATTCCAGGCAGCGATTCTAGACATGGATTACGGCTGAAACGTCACTCACAGTCTGCTGCTACAGGTAGAACAGTGCGGTGCAAAGCATTGACTGCTTTGATCACGATGGCTGGGAACTAAATTATGCACATGCTACACATCAATTATTCCTCTTGTCCCCCCCCCCCAACCTGTTGTGCTGTAGGATTTACAAGCGCAACAAAAAAAAAGAGAGAGAGAGCAAATCCCACAGTAAACAATCTTGAGATGCAGGATTTCACCAGGCAGAGACCTTGCGTGTCAGCTGTAACACAGCGGCAAGCAGAAAAACCCATCTGCCAGCACCATCACAGCCCAAACACTGCAAACTTCTTTCACTTGTCAATTGAAACTATTTTTCACTCCTGACATCTGTGTTGGCTTTCCATCTTGTCCGTAAATTGAATCTCAGATCCACCTCCCTCCCGGTTTTCGCTCTGTAAAAATGAAAGACACACGTTGAATCCACAAACAAGACCCGACCCACGGCAAGCAAGGATGAATTTCTTGTCCTGTCGTGCAGCAAATTGTATTTTTTCCCCCCCCTCCCAGCTCGAGGATATATAGCCTGTAATTAATAAACATGAAGCAGAGCCAGATTTTGAGAAATGGTTTACTTTCTTCATCATGATTTCTAATTGTAGATCTGTGCTCTACGATGTAGATAAATATCCCACACACACACACAGAGAGAAGAAATTAATCGATTGTGAAGCTCCCACAGAGAAAAACGGTGCTGCCCATCTTACTATGTACCGCGAACTATAGATTTCATTCACGCCGACAAACACTATACATCAAATTGGAAATGCTGCCCGGTTCCCGTCGCCTCGCTCACCTGTGCCTCTGTGGTCATACATTAATTCCAGCGCTGACACAGAATCACATCGGTGTTAAAACTCAACGACAGTCGTGATGCATTCTTGGCGCTTTCCACCTGTGAAAGCAATTTCAGGAGCAAATAAATAAAAATTAAAAAAAACGTAGCCAAAGCTGCACGTTGGGTCGGACGGGATTAAGTTTCACATTGTTTATTGAGTGTTTTGATAGCTAATGAGATCTCATCGGGTCGGGTGGGGAGAGGGATGGGTTAGGGAGACAGGCCGCGCTCGCCAAATGTCAACTCTGGGTGTTGAATTAGCGCGTTGACAAAGTGGAAGTGAGGACGGGGACAGCTGCGGCGCCTGAGGATGGAGCCGGGACCGATGGGAAGCGCAGAGAGAGAGAGAGAGAGAGAGAGAAATGGACATCCCTCTTCACTGCTGTGTAAACCAGGACGATGCAAATGACTTTGCTACTCCTGGGAATGTAATTCATACAATCACTTGACTGGTGAACCAATGAAGAAGCTATTTATAATAAGTGAGAACGACGTTACAGTGCTGGATTGAGTTCTCTCCGCGAGTTGTGCTCGCACGTCGGTGGCCCTGGGCTGGAGTTTATGCTGCCTCTCACGATTAAAGAATCACCTTTTCTTTGCATGTTGGTAAATAGAGAATTGCATAAAAACGGATTTCTGGTTACCCTTGAATGAATGCACGTCCTGTCCATCCATTGTGAACCCCAAGGCTTTCCCTCGCGATGCAATAACGGAGAAGACATACCACCCACTTTCACTTCTCTTTGAGACTGTCATCCTAAACCAAAGACTATTTTCTTGCTGCCAGTCAAGCAGAGATAGCACTTCAAGGTCTGCCAAGGTTGAAAGCAAAAGATGTAACCAATGTAAGAAACCTCTCCCACGCTTCTTTGTTGCTCTTGACAATGTGTATAACCTTGCGATCTCCTTTAATTTCAGCACTGCAAATGGGTGGATCGGCGTCGCTTGCAGAAAGCACGCGGCACTGAATCTGTCACACAGTGCACACTTTGAGAAAAGGTCAACAGAGCAGTCTGCGATGTGCACAGATCTGGATCTTTATTATAAGTGACAATTACATCAGGCTAAGTAATGAAATGGATGGAAGAGGCAGAGGTCCGGGTAAGGGCGGGGGCGAAGAGACTACTGTTTATGTCACGGTTGTGCAGAGAGGTTTGTTGTGTGTAAGTTGTGTGAGGGTTTTGCAACACGCCCTGAAGCTGAGTTTTCCCTCCCAGCGATGCTGCTGCAGTCTCTCAGCACATCACAGCAAGGATCGATTTTAATGTAAGAACAGACTTTAGAGCATAATTATTCTCCCAAGCTTCAGACAGACAGACAGAGAGAGAGAGAGAAAAAAAAACAATCACAGGAAAAATGTAGGTCGCACATGACAATCGTGCAAACGCAGATCATTAATTCATTATTGTGATGTGGAGGCTGCTTTTGCAGTTGCGTCTAAATGCATAATTAATTAGCGGCATTTGAAACGCTGGGGGAAATTTCGACTAATGAGAGACAAAGGATGTATAAACAGACTCGAAGTCAAAGGGAGAAAGGTGAACGTCTTGTCGGCGGAGCGAGTAAATTTATATTTCAGGGACTCCGGTAGCCACGATTTATTTGCAAGCCAAGGTCTTGCTTCATAGTCTTCTTCCAGTAAGAAAAAAAAAAAAAAAGGAAGTCAAGCAGCGTGACAGCATTACACGGTTGGAGGGGATTGCTTTTCACACTCGTGGACCTGGAGCTGAAATATGCAGGTATACAAAAATCCACCACACAGTAAAGAAGAAGATGAAGAAAACATATTCTTTATTCCATCAAGAATGGCACCGAAGCAAATATTAACAGAAGGGAAGAAAAATTGAATTGATCTTGACGACGATACGCTAAAGCTAAAACTATTTTTAGCCTGGCAGATCAATGTAACGCAGAAAAAAAAGAAAGAAAAGAAAATCAATGGCTTTGGAATTTGCGTTCTCTCACAGTATACACTTTATCGATCCGCTGCCTCATGTCTGAGACGCAAAAATTTGAATCTCTGGTTAGATCAGAAGCTAATGATGTCTGGTAGCATTTGTGTTGATGTCAAAGGGATCAAGCAGTCACATTAAAGCGCGGCCTTGTCTCTGCTTTGCTGTGTATAATCGAGGACGGATAAGCCCTTGTCTTTCCTCTTCTTCTTCTTCTAGTTTCACATGTTCAGCGCGGGATCCCCGGAGATTGGCAGTCAGGGATGAGATCCTGCTGAGAGAATACTCCAATAAGCCCATGGTGAGATCCTGTGCTTCTTCTTCATCCAATCTGCTTCCCGCCAACTACAGATGTGGGGAATTAAGAGATAAACAGAGTAGAAATAATCCAATTACCACTAATGGGCATGCCTACGATGGAATCTGTGGTGGAAGGGGCCTTGAATCCTTTCAAAGCTTGCGCTAATTACTGTAGCGCCGTAGCAGTGTTTACAAAAACAAACAAAAAAACACTTCCAAGGTGAGTTGCAAAGTAAAGCGTGCAGCATTTTTACGGAGTGAGAAAGAAACTCTTTAAGTACAGTAACAGTCGAGCTGTGGCGAGAAATTAAAGTGCTGAAGTGGAGCGTTTCTATTTGTCCTCTGTGTCCGTACCTTGCTCTTCTGTGGCATCTTTGCAGCGCACTTCCAGGAGATCCATTCAAAGGACGGCGACGTCCGGGGACGTGACGTGATGATCCGTCAGATTCACAAAAGCTTTCCTGTAGCTCGAGTTGAATCGAAAAAAATATTATGGATTACAGCTCGACTCTAGAGCCGTGCCTAAGGGTACGCTTAGAGTGAGGTACAGCACATGCCAACACCAGCGTGCCAACGTGATAGGAATGACAACCCTGGAACAGTGTTTAACATCTTATTTTATCTTGTGGCTGATGGCTAACTTTTGCCAGATCGAACTCCGTGGGCTGACCATGTTGCTACAAGTTAAACACAGTTATTAGAATTCATTCTGAAGGAGGACGTGCGCGTACAAATTGCCATTTAAGAGTTGCTGAACAGAGGCCGTAGGATTCATCCTTTGGGGACTGTGAATGTCTGAAAAAAAAAAAAATATCACGGCAAACCGTCCACTGGTTGTCGAGACATTTTCAAGTGGATCAAAGTGGTGGATCAAGCGACACGCCAATAATGCCATCCCTCGAGCCACCCCCCAAGCGTGGCAAAAGAATTGATTTGGGGCGGTTGAATAGGACTCATTCGTGATAAACAGAGCAAACCATTTGCTTTCTTTGCGGCGAAATTTCATGTTTCACAGGATGGGGATGGCATAATGCCTGTGTGTCTCAATATTTTGCGACTTCTCTTCCAGCCCTAAGGCCACTCCTTTCTACTAAAGACCAAAGAGAACATCTTTAAAAGCGTCTTTGAAAATGAATGGGTCAGTGATTTCATGCCAGTGTGGCTCATTGATGTGTGTGTTAATACCAGTCTTATCCCTTTAAATTAGGCTGCAAACCCCCTGTTTCATGGTAATGTTTCTATAGCATTGTCGCGAGTCACAGCTCTTCACATTGTGAGGGGGAATCCATGCATCTTCCCCCTGCTGTTTTTTTCAGATCTAGTTAGGTGGGAGGCGGTCACGTTGACACACCGGTCCGAACCCATTATGATCATCCGCCATCAGGTAGCCCCCATCCCCTCTGTAAATGCTATTAGGACTGCGTGACACCGAGGGAGATGCACACATCATTAGCTTCTATGCAAATCTCATCCTGCAGAGAGGTAAGCAGAGACCAGGCTGGCCTCTCCTCGCTGACTATACTGCACTTGTTTTATATGTGAAGACATTAACTTGACAAGGACAGCTCAATCTGTGCTGTCCCCCCCCCACACACACACACACACCAAAAAAAAAAAAACTCAAACGGCAGACATCATACAGTCGATCTCACGCGGAATCTTTAAATGCTTCCACAGCAAATTTCAGCAACAAGCATCTGAATCTATGAATAAAATACATACCAAAAGCACATTATTCCTGCAGATTTCACACAACCGACTGAAGGATTTTAACCCTGCAAAGCGCCGTCATGTTTTACCTATATTTCCAAGGAAAATGACAGCTGATGCCTGCAGTAATCCCACTAAATTCTTTGCTCAAAGACTTTTTTTTGTTGTTGTTGTCGCTATGTTTGTGTTCATGGGGATAAAAATGGGATCAAGCCAAGTAGTCTATTGACCATTTTTCCTGCAGTGTTTGTCATCCAGAGTCAGGTGTTCGACATGAAAAATAATTACTGGTGGATAAGGCGGAAAAATAGCTCAGATAAGGAGTATTCTGCGACCATGAGCGGCCCCATAAAACACATTCGTAACGGCCTCGTGTTTTATTGTGTGCTGGATGACGTGTTTCTCTTCTGTTTGCTTCAGTTATCGTCTGAGATTGGTGGAAAATTAACACGCCGTGTAAACAGCCAAAAGTAAAGAGATTCAGGAGAGTCAAATATGACTCATCAGGTAGCTCGCGGGACCGTTTTCACCTACTGTTGTACATATAGGAACACATTTGAGCAGCGACGTAATGGCTTAACTTAGAAAAAAGTGAACTAGATGACTACAAATCTTACTATACATCTTGTGCAAAGTTAAGATGTGTGTTGATGTAACTCATTAAGTCAGTAGATCATACGTTGAGGTAACACGTAGGGTCTGTGGGGGTAAACGTCGGTGTCAGCCCAGGCCATCTTGATGAAGCCAGCTGCAGTTCTCCTGGCGTGAGGTTTTGGCTCTGATGAACCTCAGCGTTTTGCCGGAGGGGAGTGACTCAAATGGTTTGTGTCCAGGGTAGGGAGGGGGGGGGTAGCCAGCAACAAGCTTTCCTCCACACCTCAGGGTCCCGGAGGTGTACCGGTCCTGATGAGATGGAAGATTGCAGCCAATCGTCTTCTCAGCAGAGCGACTGATTCGCTGCGGCCTGCCCTTGTCCTTGGCAGTTGCAGCAGCGTACCAGATGGTGATGGAAGAGGTGAGGATGGACTCCGTGATGGAGGTGCAGAAGTGCACCATCCTTTTCTTTGGCAGGTCGTAACTTCTTCAGCTTCAGCAAGGAGCGCGTCCTCCGTTGTGCTTTCTTCAGCTCCCACTTGAGGTCCTGGAAGACGATGGTGCCTTCAAAGACTTCACAGAGGGTGACACATGGGGGCAGGTGATCGTTCTGAGGTCCACAACAATCCCCACTGTCTTTGGAATGTTGAGCTCCAAGTTCAGGTCACCAAACGGTCAATCTCCCACCTTCAAAGATGAGTCCAACAAGGGTGGTGTCATCTGCGAACTGCAGGAGTTTAAATGACCGATGACTGGACGTGCAGCTGTTAACGTACAGGAAGAAGGGGAGAGGAGAATTGCAACGCTAAAGTCCAAAAACTTCCTGAGGGGTCCAGGTGCTGGAGGAAAAGATTAATTGGATCTTAATCTTATTCCAGTTGCATTGACAGGACACGACAGGACTGATTTATTTGACTATTAAAATTAACTGGTTCAATTTGTCATATCCTCAATCTCACCATGAAGTTTAAAGCTCTAGTTTTGTGCTCTAAATAGTAAAAAACACACACGTTCTCCCTCAACATGCACGCACATCTTCAGACTCAATTATGAGATGAAAAATTCAAAACAAGTCAATCTCTTTCTTCTGTTTCTCACCTTCCAACCCCCCCCACCTCCGATCTTTGCTTTGCATGCAGTGCGAAATAAAAATTTACATTAGAGGACTAATTTCTTGATTTATTTTTACTCACGTAATATATCCATGTGTTTAGTGAATTCATTACTCATTCATGCTTCCTCTCATTTTTTAATCTATTTCTCTGCACTTTTCATATTTTAGAGCCCTCTTGAGCATCGTCATAAATTGAGTGTTGTGACTAGTCAGTGTGGGGGCTGCAAAGATAAAAAAGACAAGCCCGAAAAAAAAAAAAAGCCTGGCGTATCATGCTGAAATGAAAAGATCTCTAGAGTATTGAGAGGATTGAAAGCTTTTTTTCCCCCGTCTTCTTCTTCTTCTATGCAGCCTTGTCATGTTCTGAGGAAGAAGTGCTAAATTAAATACTGAAAAGGCATTCCCCCTTAAAATAGTTGCTGTCTGAAAAAATTAAAGCTTGCCTAATGCTTCCTCCCAGAAGAAGAGGTATCGCGTCAAATTAAAAAAGACAGGCACAAACATGGCAGCCGGGACAAAAAGGTGCCTCTCGTGTGTCAAACGCTAAATTAAATGCCAGAAACAGTCCCTTAATTGATATGTGGGGGCCATACACCTTTTGTCCTCGTCAGTCAGACGCTGAGCTACAGTATATTACTGGCACTGCTGTGACAGAGATGACATATATTTAATTCAAAGCAGCCGTGTAAGAGTCAGCATAGTGCGAGCTCCTTTGAATGTTAATAGCGTAGATACACACGGTGCTTTTAAGCCTCGTCCTCGGGTCTCAGTGTGAGATACACTCGCTCCCAGTGCGGGGCCTCCCAAGTGTACATGTCAAACACACTTTGAAGTTCTTAGCAATCTGGCAAAAGGAGCCTGTTAGTACCTCGGCAACACCGCTGCACCGTGGCTAAGAAGTTGAGAGACTGAAAGGCAAAAAAAAAAAGAATGCAAGGAAGAAAAAATAGGAGGAAGAGGAGACTCGGGTGAAGAGGATGAGGGGTTAAAGGGGCATCTGGTCCCAGAATCCCCACAAAGTTGTTTTGGTTGTTTGATCCTAAGGTACGTGAGGGGAGGGTGTGTGTGTGTGTGTGTGTGTGTACTCTTTGTTTTCTTCTATAACTGTGAGCTACTCCATTCAGTGCACTGCCGAAAAATAACAGCGAGGGGAAAGTTCCAGGAGGCTGCAGTGATGTAATGCGATCCGAAATGACGAGCAATGTGACGTTAAGCCTTGAAATGTTTAATAATGCACAAATGCAAATTTGCCAAGTGTTTGCTTTGGGACGTTCCAGGCCATTTGCTCTGCAGACTTGCTCATGTTTGGCTCCATCTCTGGATTGCACGTCACATTTATGGGGTAAAACTCCCAACAGTTTTATGTCATAGCGCCACAGAAAGGCAGAAAACGGCTCCTTGTGGTGTGATTTTTTTTTTGGCAGCAGGGCCTGATGATCATGGTCATGGTGTTGTCAATCTGTCGCGCCAAAAGTCCATCTGTAGGTCAATTCCATCACTTCACACTGCTAGCAACTCCCCACTGACAATACTAATGAATAACAGACTTGATTTGAGCCAGCTGGTTGATCATTGAGTTAATTTGGATGAGCTTACCAGCTTAACACTCTTTTATTTTAAATAACCTCATACAATTTACGTGCAACCCGTTGACAAAATCATTTTAAATAAAGTTTTTGGGGAGCACAAATATTTGACAGATCTGTTCTGAATGCTGCTGCCCATATTAATGGGGCCAAGAGAATGAATTACAATGTTTTGGGTGACATTTAGTCTCCCTCCATCAGGCCAAAAATGTATATTATTTTTGGAAAGGCGAGATATTATCTGGTGATAAAATTGCGACCACAAGCAACTAAACAACAAAGCACAACACCATCCACGTCCTCTTCAAGGTTGACACTGGAGGTGCATTCCTTACCGTGGAAGAGTCACTAATGAACCTGGCGGTGAGACTTTCTGCTGCTGTTAATTGGAGGCTGAACTGCAAATTGAGTTCTTGCTGCGATTCACAGTTCGCACTGTCGCCTACCAAGGATGCCAGAATTTCGTTGTTGTTTTTTTCCCCCCTCATCTCTAGCATCGCACGCTGCCTGAGGGTCAGCCCTTTCCATTTTATGAAGTCAATCTTGAGCACATTCGTGCTATCTTTTGCATTGCGGCCTCTGCAGACCGGCAGCAGGGCTTTTAGACTTTTAATCTTGCTTCTTCTCAAAATTGCTTTCAGCCAAGTTTCCCTGAACTTTGCTCTCCGCTATAACAAACAACAGCGCGCGATCAATTTGGACTTGGGGGGGGGCAAAAGCATGGCAAGTGTCACACCATGCCAATAACCCATCTGACGCCCACGCCGTGATCCAGCGCTCAGGCGCTTTCACGAATCGACAGCGGCGGACTTTCGGAACAAAAACTACGCTGAGATCAAAAGCGAGGGCGCCGCTGAATCAATTTTCGACAAGATGACACAAAGACTGTGTTAGATTGACTCTACAGGCTGCAGTTTTTGTCTTCACTCCGCACGCTTTAAAGCTTTTGATTGTGATGTTCTATCAACGAGACAGATTCCGACACCCTCCTCAGCTGCTTCTCATCTCTCCCCGGAAGTCGCGTGGCTCTCCTACTGTTTTTACGGACTGCGAAGCTTACCACTTGTGATTACCTCCAGAAGTACTGAGTGTCCTCCTCTTGAGCCTGCCCAATCAACCTGTACTGTACGCCTTGCATGCACACACACACACACATACACACTCGCGCTGCCTCTTGCAAGCATAATATAATTGGACAAAGATTTGAAATAACGGCATCCCCCAGTGGAGAGATAGTTTTTCTCCTGGCAGCGGTGAATTGATAATCCGCTCTGTAAAATACTCCTGGGGTCTTCACTCTCATGTGGAGCGGCTGCTGAATTGGTAGAGGCAGCAAACACTCAATTCTCCATATCTCGCGCGGACTAATCCTAATGGCCCGCGGCTGCCGGGCCACAAAACAGCAACATGCCAATAACGCAATTAATTATGTGACACAACCTTTTGATTTATTTGCTACGGTATCCACAAATCTTGAGTAGTTTGCCACCGCGAGGCCGACGCGAAAAGTTTCGCTTGATAATCGAGAGAGTTTTTTCCTCTCCGGATCGCTGATGTGCTGTTGCACTGCCATGACAACAAAGCTTTATATGCCTTCACAATAATCCTTGGTAAAGGTTGTCATGTGGATGTCGTCCATTTTTATCTTCTCGGCTCAAATTGTGGTCATTTCGTTTGACTACTGGAAGAGAAGCCCGCGCGTAAATACTAAGAGAAAGCAATAAGTATCGATTTAATGCCCGGCTGCTGAGTATACACACTGATGGAGAAGTGAAGGAGAAAAAGGATGAGTGGGAGGAGGTGAGAGACCTTTGTTTGGATAAGAGCCAGCCAAAGTAGGATCCCGGTGCAATTTTCCATAGGTGCAATTAGGTGTGCATCGAGAATCACAGTGGGAACGAGAGCAGCACTTTACACACCGAATAACAAAGGGCGCACGACCTCAGCCCGGCCCTTCATGATGGAGGGTCTGTTGAAGATGAACGATCGCGAAGAAGCTTCCCCACCTGAGAGCGGCCCAACAAACCGGTAATCCTTTTGCATTGTGAGATGAGATACTGTAGTTAGCCAAGTGACCTTGGCTCCATGTGAGAAGGATATTGCCAGAGGGCTGTACGCCTCATGCTGGGAGATATTGCTATTTGGCGCACAGACACTGCAGCTGAAGCCCAGCATGCATCTCACTCTGTGTGTAGAGAAGAAGGAAAAAAAAAAACACACACATTTTTGTGAAAGTCTTTTATTCTAGTGTTCCACATTGTATACAGTACAGAGCGTGTTTTTTTTTCTATATTTAATGTTGTTTCGGTGGAAATGATCATTTTCCATCTGTTACCATCCTCTCGTAGTGAAAACAGATTTTCTTCCGCTTAGAAGATGTTCAAAATTACAGCCCCGGTTACTGAAATTCATTAACTTACTTCATTTAACCTGCCAGTCACTTTACCAACATCAAACGTGGGGGGGAAAAAACTGCCGGCAATATAAAATTAATTGAATAACTTGAACCCTTTTTTTTCTGTAAGTATTCTTAATACATACTTCCAGCTTTCCTAAGGATCGGTCACACAAGGTTTCATCACACCGAACTCATTGCAATACCAATACATCCCAGAGTTGATATATTCCTCAGCCGTGGGCCACTTTGGTCCGCATTAGTGACTTGAGACAAGAGTAAAAAATATTGTCTTGGCTTCTAATCTACGATGTCTAATGGCAAAATAAAATAATAAAACTGCTGACTGCGAGCTGCACTGTTTCTCTGGCAAACACGCTTCCTAATTCAAAACTGATGGACGTAATAAAAAATAAAACTCATTTGAAGTTACAAATCCTGACAAAGTTTCAGACCACAAAATCTATCTTCCATTCACTGTTAATTGAACATCTCCAGGCTAGCATTTGGAGAGAATTGTTAATGTTCACAGTATTGATTGGCCTGTACCGGAGTAACATTGGCAGCGCTGCAGAAGGAGCACAAATCCAATCTTGCCCCCTTTTTTGTAATTACGAGCTGACATTATCCCCCTACATTAAAATTTCATGACCTGGGGACAAAGGCATGCCACTGAAAAATAAATCAGCCGAGACTGTCAATCGAAGAATGAACCAATTAATCTAAGTTTTTTTTTTTTTCTCTTTTCGAAAAATCTTTCGAAGAAGTAACCTTCAAAGCAACTTTGTGTCTTCACTGACAGTTCGCTAAGCCCGTCCCCTGGACAGCGATTGTCTGGTCTTTGCTTAGCAACCGTGACCATGGCAGGGCTGTGAAGATTTGGTCTTCGTCACATGGTGCTGTGGTAAAAAATAATATTAATCTGGAAAAAAAAAACATAATGAGAGCCTTTAATATTGTTAGCAAAATGTCACGAGCCAATGGCTACATTTGGTGCAAAGCACCATGGCAACAAATGTCATCGTATCCACCATCGCCGCCGCAGATGTTGCCAAAAGCAAGAGAAAACACAAGATTTCACAGCGCTCTGAAGCAGCTCCACTTCCATTGCTGCACTCCCAGTTCGACCATATTGTCAGCACCACCCCGCACACTCTATTCCCACCAGCCACTCACACAAACACACACACACACACACACACACTCACTGCCAGCAGCCATCATTCCACCCTGTATGTTCAGCTGGCCTGTCAGGTCCCCATCCAGCCAAGTGCCCACCCATCTGTTGAACCTAAGACAGCATGCAAATCTCAACTAGAGAGGAAATGTTCTATCAAATGATGAACCTATCTGCATGCAAACACTGGCTTTCGGGGGCCTCTTGGGTGCGGGGGGGGCCTGAGGGCGTGCTGCAAAAACGTGTGTGTGTGTGTCTGTGTGTGCACATCACGGCTGCAATGCAAAGTAACACTGATGCAAGATACAGTCTGGCCCTTTTGGTTAAGCAACCCGTGCACATTCTTTCAACTTGCCTAACGGCACGCTTGTTATGGTAACTTATTTAAATGACTGAACATCTACTTTGTTCCTGTGTGCACAAATCTTTAGCTGCAGGTTGGTTTGGTCTTCTTTTTTTTTTGTAAATCACGTTTCTTTTTAAAGAAGTCAACTTCAATCGCATCCCCGGCTTTGTAAGGACGCGAGGATAAGTCTTTACACTCGTCGGCACAATGTGTTGGCAGCGAAGACGTTTCAAACTCTTTCAGGCATTTCACAGCATTTTGGATTGCTGACAGAATTAATAAGTTACAGGCGTATTAAATAAATCTCCTTTTTTTTTCTCGCTGGGGATTTATTACAAATGTTGCCTCTTTTTTTTTTTTATACAAATGCTTTTCACAAGCCCTCGGGGGTCAAAATGTAGACAGTCAACTTAACCCAGGGCGTAAATCTGACCAACAGGCTGTAATGGAGTGAACTTTGGACTCACTGCACTTCACCTCTGATGCGATATTCTGCATGCAAACGAGCTGCAGACAATGTAGAAGTCTGCAAATGTTTTATGAATCAGCTTACAATAACGTTTCCCCCCCCTCCTCACATGAATATAGGGGGGCATGTAGAATATTGCATGTATCAATCAAAGCTTAATAGCCTGCTTATTATGGGTGTTTAATAATATAAGACCAGTGCGGTTCCAGTAAAAGAAGCGGATGTAAGATATTAAGCTGACCCATAAATGCAGATGAATTGTTGGTTGGTCCATAGGAGCTGATTGTCCATTCCTGCAGCAATAAGCTGGAGGCTAAACACCGGGACCTGGCCACGCATGAGAAAAGAAAAAAAGAAAAACTGACGTGAGAGTGTGAGGATGCTGAGGGGCGTAGCAGTGTTGTGCCCCTCATGGTCAGCGGCGCGCAGGAATTAAAATGCATGCCTCTCATTGCCTGGGAGAGCGAGTAACGGGGAAGGCGAGAAACTCTCCATCCTCCCTCTCCTCCTCCTCCAAGCAAAAACGCACGGATGTGCCCGCTCCAGGAGGAGAGTAAAACCTCCTCCCGGTGTTTTCACAATCAAAAACAGCAAAGGAGAGACAGAGGAGGGGGCTGGAGAGAGAGAGGGAGAGAGAGAGGACGAGGGAGGGTACCAGCGGTGTGAGGTTGCCAGTTTGGAGCTTGTTTTCCCCCCTTAAATTGGACCCTGCAAGCTGTGACTGAGGCTGATTTGCTCGCTTTGCCTTCTCCGCGAAGCTGCAGCCGCCGCCGCTGCCGCTGCTCGCCACACCGCGCAGAAATAACGGGACTTCACTCGCAGCCCGCCTCTGACTTTTAAGTGAGTATCGGTGCTCGGTGCATGCTTTTAACCCCGCAGAGCGCACTAGTTTCAGCTTGTTTAATTACAGCTTCTTTAAAAAAAAATAATAATAATCTCGGTGCCTTGGAGGAAGCAGCGCGCAGGAAGGCTTTAAAGTATCCCAAGAGCCGCTGACCAGGTGTTGCACTTTAACTTTCTTCTGCAAAAAAAACATGAATATTAATACTTGGATGTGTCACAGAAAGCAGTGTTAAACATGCTGATGTTTAAATGTTGCATATTTCTAAGCATTATTTTCTTGATGTGTGCTTGTGTTTGACATCATCATGAACACCTCTGCTTTTCAGGTTTCATTCTCTAATGTTTTCAGTAATGCTTTGAGAGAAAAAAAAAAAGCAACTTCTTCCCTGGGAGGACTGTTTTTGATTTCCTGCCTTTGGATTCGGTGGTTGGAGGTGGGTGGTGGTGGTGGGTGGTGGTGGGGGACGGCTGCTCCGCTTTCTCACTTCAAAAAGACTATATACCATCCACCGTGCTGTGGAACCAGGCTCCAGCAACTGTTGAATACACAGCAGATGTGCAGAGAGAGAGAGAGGGGTGGAAGGCGGCGCATCACTTGTAGGTGTAGGTGCTTGTCTGGTGTCCTGGAAGCAGTTTGACTGAGCAAAAGCAGCGATTTCCATCTGACAGAAATCCTTTTTAATTTGTTGTGAGCATTCACCACAGTCGGCGCCCCGACGGTGACAGCGTAAGAACTCCTCGGGATTACAGGTTATGAGTTCTGAAATGATCCCCTCTGTGGTGCGTTTTTGGAGGGGATGTCACCTCATTTGCTAATGAAGGTGTCTGCGGCGCGGCTGGTTAATTTCCCACTGAAAAAAAAAAGCCTCGCCCCGCCATTATAAATAATAAGCATAAGAAGAATACATTAGCTCAGCCGCTTCCTCATCACGTCTCCAATCAGATTGGATGGCGTGACCTTGGGGGGGGGCCGCGTGCTGCAGTATTTAGAGAGGAGGGGTGGCAGAGATGGGGCGCTTTGGTGGCATCCATTATCAGGGAACCCAATTACATCAGGAAATTGTAGTTGCCATAAGCAATTGCCATTTGTTACACCATAAAAGACAGAGGAGCTGTGTTGAGGAAAAAATGTGTACCATCCTGATAATGTGCACTTCAGTCAGTCCTCAGTGCAAGGCTCATCCCATCTGCATATACGTCCTAATTTAAAAGATCTGTGTGATTCTTTAGAAAGGAAGTCCTTTGTGGGCTCATTTTTAAACAATAGAGGACGGAAGAAAGCAATGAGTCACTGTGAATCATGGCAACTCTCGCCAGCTGCCAGCCAGATGAAGACATGCTGCAAGGGAAAGAAGTCTGATGAAACCGCAGTCGCAGTTGCGCTGCTGTTCCCACTTCAAAGCGCGCCACGCTGAACAGAAACGTATAGCGTTTCCACGAGGTGTGCCGCAACGTCTCGCTCAAAGTTCCTGCAAGTTTCTCTGAATGATCCCAACCTCCCAAGTTTTCAGATCTTTCCTGCGAGGTAGATCCTCTAGTCTTTAGCTGCCGTGGCGCGAAGGCTGAAGTTAAGTCGGGGTTTTCCTTTTTTTTACTGTAATCAGTTATTCGAGCGCTGGAATCCAGACTCCCAGCTCCAGACAGAGGAATCCCCGTGGCTCACCGCAGACCCAATCAAACCCTTTAAGTAAGCGGCTTTCCAACAAGGTCCAGGACCAAGACTGCAGCGGGCAACAGCAAAAATGTTTCCAGTCCCTCAGGTGGTGGTCTGCATGTGTCTGCAGCATGTACAAGTAGATTTCACTAATAGTAAGTGTCTTCTGTTCGGGCCTCTCGGCTCAGTCACAGACAGTCTCTTTCCTTCACAGTATTCCCCTTGGACTTCTTCCTGGCTTTCTGATTTGCCCTCTGTTTCCACTTAACAGTCCTGGCTATTTTCCAAGGAACACCTCAGCACCATTTGTTGTTTTTTTTTTCTTCTCCCCCCCCAAGCACGAGCACACTTCTGCTCACGAACACACGTGGAGAACACGCGGCTTTCCGCTCCAGTGTGTGCCTACACTCTTGCGGGGGGTGGGGTGGGGGGGGGTTATCGCGGATGAATGCGAAAATGACAATTTCAACGCCACGACAAAGAAAGCCACCCCGTGATTGCTTGTCTTAATCTTTCCCGGGTGCAATCAGCGATGTCGAGGCTACACATCACTCCCGCAATTAGGCCTGTCAAATTACTGTGTGGCTTTTTATCTGCGACTGCTTGTCTGATAATGCTTATTGGCAGGTGCCTTTGGAGAGGCAGGGCGAAGGGAATCCACAGCTGGTGCATTATGTAAAAAGCGTACTGTACTGTGCGGCAGATGTTGTCTTCCTTCTGATGGCTAGCTCAGCCGCATAACATCTCCATATCACAGAGAGTTGTACTCTTTTTTTTTTTTTTATTATTTTCTCCACATTTTGATGGACACGTGCACCATCCTTGACTTTCATCACTTTGTTGTCAAGCCGAGCCGCCTCTCCACAAATTGCCCCCCTTCTCCCCCCGCCGTCCCCATCCTTCTCCGGTACAATCTGTGAAGCCGAGCTCGGGCACCGCTCCATCCGCCGCCGTTTTCCTAAGTGTCGCCGTCAATGTAAAGCGCTTTCTGTACCTTTCCATTCTCCTCATAGTCGCGGTGACAGGCCTGCGGCGTCTCCGACCTTGTCAGGAGAAATACCATCACGCTTAGCACAAATAGAGACTCGCCTATACAATATGTGCGCAATCTTATAAGCTCTCACTCGACAAGGCTTTGCTCAGGATTAGTGTTACTTCATGTTTGTCTTTTTTTAGTCGCTTTGCTTGCCCTCAGTAGGGTATTATTTGGCAACCAAAAAGAGAAAAGGAGATTTTTTTTTAGTGAGTGGGCTTGACATGCATCCTTTCTGTGGGTTTATTTGAAGGAAAGGCTAATTGTTATGCCTCGGAGGTCCATTGTTAATTAGAAGTTATCTCGGGCAGCTCTCACATGGTCACCGCTCTAATTGGCAGTCAAAGCTGTGCGCCACCTGGCCTAGCCTTTAACTCACCAGGTGCTCCTAGCAAAACCGTGGGCCTTGGCATTATGTGGGTATGGCCTCTTAAAAGAAGACAGGCAGTAAAAGGTTGGTGGGTTTTTTTTTTTTTTTTCTGTTAGGAAAAGCGAAGAAAAGACACCGGAGTGTGTGCCTGCCAACTTTGCTAAAATGGCGGAGCTGCGTAACGGCAGCAAAAAAAGAGGTTATTTCATGCTACGCAGCTAAACAAGCCTTTTGAAGCTGGCAACCTAAAAAAAAAAAAAAAAAGGTTCAGAGAATTAGTGGATTCTTTTGATACACGCGGCATCGTACATCACACCTCTTTGTTTCAGATTTCTAATACCGCAGGGGATGTGATGTGGCAGCACACAGTCCGTGCGTATTTGTTTACCTGCGCTTTGTGGCAAAAAAAGTATTCAGTATAATCCAGGAAAATGAACAAAGCTTGTATCCAAAAAAAAGAAAGAAAAGGCTTTTAGCGTTTGTTTCACCACCTGTCTGTACAGGGTAAATCAAGGATGATTGGACAATCATGTGAGCTTAGTTTGGTATTCATGGAGAAGGACGAACGCTCAAATCGATTCAAGCGAAAGATTTCCACTCTAAAAACAGAATCCACATTAAGTCGGCGCAGTAATAACACTGAGCGGGAAACTGTGGAGAAAAGGCAGCGATTTAATCTGGAGATAGCGCAGCTGCTTTTCACAATGAAGTGGAAACTCACACCAGGTTCTCACAGAGTAACCTGATTAGTATGAGATTCCTACGTGCACATTGTGTTGCACCTCGGCCGTGGGAGAAAGAAAAAGAAACAACCCATGACCCTCATAAATCTGGGCTAACTTGTCCGAAACCATGTGAATCTTGATGTTTGGTCTTTTAAAAAGACTAGACAGGTGTGTCCTGCATGTGACACAAACAAAGCCATAAAATGTGCCTTGCATCTCTGTGCTCTGAAGTACAAAAGACCTTTTGTTTTTTCACATCACAAAGTCAATAGGCCTGTATTGTCTTGGCGCGCCGGCATCGAAAGTTCACTCTAATTCCCAAATGTGGCTTCCTTTTGTTCTCTGATCACAATGGGAATTTGAAAGTGTACAATCCCTTGTTGGGTCTGAGCAGAGAAATGCTTTAAAAAACGCTTTGTAACTGTGTTGTGTTAGCAGCCTTAGGCAAAATGTGTTAACGTGGTACGGCAGAGCAGAGGATGATCTGGATCTGTGTGATTTGCTGTAGTTTATTTTTCCTGGAAACTGTTGTGTTTAGGCCTAGAGCTCTGCCAGCGTATGTTGCCTGATTCTCAACCTACATATATACAGTATAGATACACAATACATTACCCAAGAGAAAATGAGTCATTTTCCATATATACCGTGCAGCTCATGTTAAAGCAGGAATACAGCAGCAGCAGCGATAAATAAGTTGCAAATGACAATTAAAGAAATATAGATTAATAGGCGAATAACAAAAATAGTAGTCCACTGCCTCATAACAGACTAATTATAATAAACAGGCCTATCACTGCTGTAATTACTGACAGTAGAATCATTACTTCCACTAATGCTTCACTGCTACCATCGTTAATAACAGTTCATTAATTAAACATACGATGAGAAACGACAGCTCCGTTCTGTGAAAAGGACTTCTCCTTGACTGGACCCACAGTGTGTAGCTTAATTTTGCTCTGGAGGTCATTTCAGGAATAATGAGCGGGAGAAATGTAAATACTCCTCTTTGCTTAACTGCCGGGACACTTAGAATACCTGAGACAAGCCAAATTTCAGATTTAGAGACATAATGAGATAAGCAGGGAGCAGAGAGAGAGAGAGAGGGGTGAAAAAAGGAAGAGGCTTCTAATGCTTCACTGAAAGTGTTTTCTTTTCTTACAAGTGCGGTATTAACAATGCAGCTTTCAGCTGTGCATTTTTCCTGTACAGTATTGTTGAAGCTCAGACATAAAAATCCACTTACCACTCAAAAGTATAATAAAACATTTCCGGAACTACTTATCTGTGAGATGAGAAGATCGATATAAATCGTGTCCGAGTGTTGAGTACAAAGCTGGAGTTAGGCAATGTTTAAATTTAGCTTAACTTAATTCAGCACGAAGACTGGAAGCAGGAGGAAACACGTAGTCAACACCTTTAAACTGACTATGAAATTGCCAAGTTGTAGCTCCTGTGTTTGCAACCAAAATATAACGACTTGTGGCTTTAGACAGAGTTACATCCTGAAACTGTTTTAAGTTGGGCAGCTTCCAAGTTTTATCGTCATAGTTGTTGCTAGATGTGCTTTCCTTTCACCCTCTCTCCGGTCTCTATGCTAAGCTAAGCTAACCACGTCCTCCGTTGACAAAGAGATTGGGGGTAGCGGAAACATAATGAAGTTGATGTGGCATTCATTTGGAGTCATGTTTCTGGTGGCAGCTTGTCTGTTGGATTAAACCGGCTCTTGAGAGAAATATCTGGCTCTGAATGCTCCGCCGTGTTACCAGCTATTTGCTAACGTTTGTCATTTGATGCTAGGCAGATAGCGTATGGCCATTTTTGCTGAAAAGCAGCTACCCGCTGGGGCTGAAAACAATGCTGATGAGAGTGAACCCAAAAATAGCCAAAGTTGTGGTCGATAAAACCAAAATAATTAGCTGAAAAATCCAAAAACACTTAATGGTGCCGCACTTATAATCCTCTTTTTCACCACCAGGGACAGCTTTCACATACGTGTAGTCATGTAATCAAGAGTTCACACACAAACGAGACTGATTTGCCTGTTTCACTACCAAAATGTTGAACCCACACCTCTACATATATTGTATAAACATCACATTGAGACAGTTGTTTGTATTGAGATCAGATTAACTACTTAAAACCGTCAAATTACTGTCATTTCTGTAATTCACCGAGCAATGCTCCTGTGCACAGTCTAGTCGGTTGCTCTGCCTAAATTTCCAAAGGAAGTCTTTGAAACGCGTCAGGATGGACGGAGGTCTTCATCAGAGCACCACGCACGTGCTTGCCGGCTTCTGTAATGGTTATGAATAATTACTGTCTTCAGTAGTTCTGTAATCATTGTTGGAAGTACATCTGGCTGACTTCTGTGTGGATATACCATATCAGAAGTCTACAGGCTCTGTCTAATTTTCTAGTTTTTAAAGCCCTCGAAGGCTAAAATGAAAAGCTATTAAATCAAACTTTCTTTTTCCATTTTCATTTAATTAAGTAACGAGTAAAAGGTGAAAAAAATGAAAGGCAGCTCATTTCTGACAGTGTATTAAAAATGGAGAACGAAAAACTCCCGGTTATGTAATAGTGGGCACCTTGCACTTATTGCTTTGGTAACAACCATGACCCTTTTTGGATGAGTTTCTACCATCTGAATGTAGGATTTCTTCCCCCATTCCTCTCCTCAGACATGCACACGTCTTCTTGACTCAATCCACAGAGTTTGTACTAATGTAAAAGTCCGGGATAGAGATCTTCCTTTTGTCTCAGCTGGTGGTTGATTACTCTGCGCTTCGGCTTTGGTTTTCTGTCATCTTGAAAGATGGAATTTCTTCTTTGACTGGCGCTCTGTGTTTTTGTTCCAGAGGGCAGCTGATTCTCGCCCCAAAATATCTCGGTATTTGTAGCCATTTGTCTTCCCCTTCCTCTGTTCTTACCACAGCTCCTGTCCACCTTTGTAGAATGATGTAGCACCAACACACTTGAAGAATACCGGTGTCATTTACCTTTATTGATTGATCGCTGGTGACTGGAGTTTCTTTACCCTCTAAATCAATGCGCGCTCTTTTTAGAATATCTACCGGCAGCTCTGCATGTAATCGTTTTTTTGTCTGCTCGACCGTTTATTCACTTTTCCGTGGCTGTGTGTCCTACGGGGTCATTGAAATGTCTAACCAGGGTCATTCACTTAGCTCCTCTTTGCAAGGCTGCTGAACCTTGCAGAGTGATTGGTGTTCGTGACATTGTGCCTGTCCTTGTTTAACATTTATTTTTTATTGTGTTTAAAATATGTGGTGTCAAACCAGCAACAGTAGCTTCATGGAACAAAATAAGCCCCGGGGCTGTTTCCAAATCCGGATGTTCCAAAAAAAAAAAAAAAAAGCAGCAAGAGTGCAATTTTCAAATCGCACTTTTAATTGGATCTCTCACCGACAGGCAACTTTCAAACAGCAGTTGACTGTGTATGTAGTGACAACTGACACCTGTAGATCTACTCAGCTATTGTTAATTAATGTTAATTACGCGGGTGGTAAAGCAACAAAAAAGAATCTCTTGGCTGTTGTCTGGAAAAGGAAAAGAAACAGTCTGACACATGGCATCCCGTAAAAACCTTACCGTGTCCTTTTTACACTTCGGTTTCTGAACAAACGGGAGCAGGTAGGCGGATTTTGTTACCTCTGGATGGAGCCAGGCTTGCTGTATCTTATTTAACACCACCTCGACTACACAAATACAGGTTGTCCTTGAGTTTATTAGAAGAACTGGTACTGCTACTATCATGTAGAAAGAGAAATCACAACATTGTCTCCTGAATTAAGGCCAAAAAAAAAGTTCAGTTTGGTTCAACCCTGGGATGCCTTTTTCACATTGTTCTCGGTGCATCTTCTTGCATAATTAAGATGAACTGGATGTTATTTTTAGGGGAAAGTGGTGTCTGTCTTGCCACCTGACCGCACAGCCCAGAAACCTTGCAAAGATGCAAATGAGCTCTTATATCCATGGAGCGGGAAGACACCGGCACACGGTACACACCGCTAATATTGCTCCTGGCCTCTTTGCTTCCCCCCCCCCCCGATGAGCTTCTTTCTGCACAGTCATTCATCTCAGAGGAACCTCCTGATCTTGGCGAGATCCTGCTGCTGTATTACCTCCCATCTGTGATTATAGTTTTTATTATGTTTCGGGCTGTGTTCTTTTTATGTCCCTCTTTTAATCTCGGCCTTTGAAATAATAACACATTTTCATATGTGTGAAGCCGTAGTTTTAATTAAAGTATTCGGGAGCGAAGCTTGTGATTAAACATCAGTAAAGGATGGAGGTAAAAGGAAAGATGAGACGGTGACAGATAGAGAGATTATATTCGATATGGGTTTCCTGGAAGATCAAGATAAACCTGTTAATATGTTTCTCATTATCGGGTAACTACTGTTTCATTATGTGCTACAATCATATAGTCACTGTGGAAAAATGGCTCAAAAATACTGACAATTTATATTCAGAATTTATTGTAACTGGGCCACTGGGATCAGGTTACAGGGGAAGAAAGCACGGGGGTGAAGAAAGATGTTTTAAAATATGTATACACCAAACTTGATTGTAAACAATACTGTAGTATTGGTTAGATAATTTGAAAGGACTATCATTTCTCAAACACGGCCATTTATTTACCTCACCTTACCTAAGAGAAAAGAAAACAGGCTCATACTTGTTAAGTATGTTTTTATGTCAGGAATAATATACAGTGAGCCGGCCATTGTTGAGAAATAAACCCTGACTTGTCAGGCTCCTTCATCACCCCGGGGGACTTTATTTAGCAACAGCGGCCAGCTGTTTGTAGATTACCCTGCTTATTACTCCACTACTTACCAGAGAAATCGATAATCTGACACAAAGTATTGATTTAGAAATAATTTTATTGTGTTTGCCGTGGTTCCTCCAGAATCTATGATCAGAACTGCGCCCATGGCAACGACCTGCGATACAGAAATGGCCGACTGTTATCGACCAATCAGAATCTAGTATTGAACGAAGCTGCGTAATGACATATTTCATTAAGAGGTGCTCCCCTCTTGCTCCGCTTCGTCTTGGCTCTGTTTATGCAACTCTAATTCTGCCAGTAAATGTAAGAGAAATGTTGTGGGGGCTCATTTCTTCCATCGTTGGCACGTCCAGTATTATTTTTTGTTTTACAAAACAATGCTATGATTACACAATTACGTTGTTAATAAAATTACTACAAGGATTAGGATTTTGCACCCTGTAAGCAGACTGTGATTGATTCGATACTGACGCAGGACCCCTCAGTGCAAACCATCCCGCACACCGGGTCATAATGCAGGACTCGGCTTATGTTAGGCTTTACTGACAAGTTTGCAATTAGTGAAATCACAGAAAAAGCATCGACATGCTGTGAATCTGGGCCTCACAGGATAATTCATCCAGCCATCCATCATCTGTAACCGCTTATCCTCATCAGGGTCACGATGGGGTTGGAGCCCACGCCAGCTGACTTTGGGGTACAACCTGAACAAGTCGCCCGTTCGTCACGGGGCACGCTCGCACTCGCATTCGCACCGATGGCCGATTCAGAGTCACCGAATAATCTTGTTAAGTGCGTGTTTTTTGAACTGTGGGAAGAAGCCAGAGTATCTGGAGAGGTGAGGATGAGATCACACGGGGAGAACATCCACACAGAAAGGCCCCAGCCGAGGTTCGATCCAGGAACCTTCCTGCTGTGAGACAGCAGAGTTAACCACCGTGTCGCTCAGGTATTTTATTATACAAATTATCCAAAACAAACTCCGTCTATTTGCATATTTGCACTGGTACCAGTAAGAATTGTGTCTGTTCTCTGTGAAGCAGACAAAACGACACAAATTTACACGCTGTGATCTAAAGTACTACTGGATCTCCATTTCTGTCAATCAAGCACTTTCATTATAAGTTCAAAAACATGAACATGTAAAAACTGACATGCAAATATACAGTAAATAGTCAAGATGAAGAGTTGAATTTGCAGCTGTGTTACTCTCCCTTTGATTCACTGTTGCTGCGGCTGGTCTCGCCCACTGAGTTTCCCAGTGTGACAGACTCCATCTCGCTCCTCGCAAATGGAAGCACAAACTAGTGCCTTTGTGGCTTTCAAACTGTGCAGCTTTCATTTCCATTGATCAAACAGCTAAATTTGTGTGTGTGTCACTGATGCCGCTTATCAAAGCCGAGCCGCGGAAAAAAAAAAAGAACACGGAGCGACGGAAATGAAACAGACAAATCCTCACCTCGAGTAAATCAAATGACCCGAGTCCTTGGAAAAGAAAAAGAAAGTTCCTCCGCCGTTGGGATCCCACCTGTAACTTTCTCATCATCCAAGTAAACACACACAATCTCTTTGTCAGATTAGACCTAGACATCTCGTAGGGACTAGTAATCAGCTTAAAGGATAATACCACCATTATTGAGTTTTTCCTTATCTCCAGTGGCTTGTGATCTCCTGTACCCACTCTGACGATTTCACTTCGCTCTCCACAAATTGGAATTAACTTATTTTATTGCTCACATTGTCTCCCCCCCCGGGTGCATCAAAAGCGGAGATTTAATATTTTGCAGTTATACGCCGGAGTGAATGTGATGGAAGTAAGTAAAATGAAAATCACCAGCCGGTCGAGCTTTCCCTGACTGTGCAGTCTCCCCCTCATGAAAGATTTAACATGACCCGAGGGCGAGTTGCTGTTTCATGATGTGTAATAATAACTGTGACAGTGAATATATTGATATTGATTGGATCAGTCCTGTATCGACATATAGAGGATGCACGGGGCTTACTGAATGATAGAAGAGTCGTTTATTAATTCTATCACAGTATCGGTGGGCTAAATCTGAGAAGCATAGTGATTGCGGATAAATAAATGCGCATCTGCTCATCAATCAGCACCTTTCCCCTCCTTTAAATCTTCAAAATCCTCAGATTTGATTACCTGCTTTACTGTGATTGGCTCTTAAGTTGCCGATTACATATCAAAACGTCCCCCCGAAACAACACACAGCGCAAGCGTCGGAGTTCTTTCTTGACCTTGAATTTGAATTTTTTTGCAACCATATCACACGGTCATCGTTTTGGAAATCGTTCATCCAGTCTCATAAGAAATGATGCTGCGTCAGCAGAAGTTTTGTGTGAACCAAAATTAAGGGTGTACAGTCTGATTAAGGGTATTTATCATCCAGAGCACCGTGTCACCTTTAACCTACCCAGAGCACAGAGGTGTGTTTGTGCTGAGTTGAAATGTGGTGTCTGGCCTCCGGCGGTGGAGAGCGGATGCTTCCACTCGACTCTGGAAGAGGACAGAAAGTGTGTGATCTGGGAGAGGTTGAAAATAAAATGTTTTTGTTCTACTGTCCATCATATCTCAACATTAGATGTAGACTTTTTCATAAGACGTCAGCAGAATGTCCTGATTTGTCGGATGGGTGCAGACTGAAGTTTCCGGTCACAGGCTGAAAGTCTTTCACTTGGCTCCTTTAAATACGACAAACATAAAGCGAGCAGACGCTTGTTTTTCTGTCCTGCCTTCGAGCTGCAGGGTTGTGTTTAAATTTCTCTTCTGCTTTGTTTGACGTGCTCGGTGTATTACCTGTTCTTATTGCCTTTGTTTGTTTCAACTGTAGTGTCCTGTGAGTCTATGCGCGCCGTGCCACCTGCAACCTTGGTGCACGACAGATATGATTATGTTCAGGGCAACGTTTGTCCCGTTGAATGACGGGCTACTGCAATGCATTGAAACAGACGATGGTCTTTCCCTAACCTTACCTAAGTGCTGGCAGTGACTAAACATTAATGGTAAAGTTTTGGCAGAAACCAAATGAAACTTTTCCACCTTGCAACATACGTTTCCTCATTATTTGTATAGAAAAAGGAATCAGGAATTGTTGCGTCTGTGTGAATAATATTAGTCCTCTATGTGGAAAGTGCCATGAGATAACTTCTGTTATGATTTTTCCGCTATTTAATTAAAATTTAATTTAGTTCAATGAATCCAGGTGGCATAGAATATTTGCTTGTGCAAATTAGTTGTACCTAAAGGTAATTTGTACTTAACTTCATCTGTCCATATGTTATATAGACTATAGTGAGCTTGCTTGAATGTTATTTGATTTTACATTTTGCATGCGGCGGCAGACTGTAGCCTTGGCCGAGACTGCTGTGATACAAATAAACCAGACCGTCGCGACAGAACAGAACATATTGTCTTCATCTGCCCAGCATCTTTCAATCAGAGTCTTTTTTTTTCTTCTTCCCGCTTTCCATTTAAAGCAAGATTGCTCAAAGTAACAAGGCGCTTCTCTTTCTTGACAACACTTTTGCTGAGCGGTCCGATGGACAAAATCAGCAATATCATTTTTGTGTTCAGTGTCCTTTTTTTTTTTTTAATTCGAAAGGGTTCAAACTTAACTTCCCAAAACAGCTAGACATACTATATATGTGTGTGTAGGGGGGGGCTGATTTAAAATAAACTACAGTGCCCATCTTCATGGTAATGAAGGAACATGTCACCCTGTGCAACAGCCTGGCTCACGGATGTGTTTTTTTGGACACGGGGCTCGAGGGCACAGACGAATAAGATATATCAGGGTTGAGATACACGCACGTTTCATTGTTGTTTTTATCTTTTCATAGGTTTTGGTGAGTTTATGAAAAATATCACGACACTCGTCCAACGTGCGACGTGATTAAAATCACACCATCTCTGTCTGCCGAGCTTTAGATGCTGTAATAGCACAATTAAAAACATACATATCAAGTGATCAGTAATCAGTCTAATCAACACGGAGAGGTCGGATGTTGAGGCAAGAGCAGGAGACGTTAATCAAGGTTCAGCCTCTTCATCTTTGATTTTGAAGCTCAACGTGGAAAAATCGCGCTGATGCTAATTGATTAATTTACAAGACCAAAAAAAAAGTGCTTCTAGATGTTCTCATTAATGCAGACTGTATAACTAATGAACGGTGTTTACATCTGTCAGAGCCGCTCAAATATTCTCGTCACCGCCGGCAACAGAGCAGTCGTTAGCGGCACGCTGCTGTTTTGATCCTGCATTTTCACATACGTGAGGCATGATCACAAATATTGCACCGTTATCAAAGGCTCCCTGCTTCCCATGACCAGTTACTGATCAGTGTTGTGGGATGCGCCTGGCTTGCGGTGCAAGTGTTGGCAGTCGCGTGCGCTGGCGACAAGCATGTGCTGTAAAGTCAAACGTTTTATCTGTTTCTCACCTTTTCAGGCCGATTCATAGTATGACAGCAGATCATACATCAGCTCGTTTAATATTTCATGAGGACAGGACATCTAACAAGGGTTTAAAACACAGAGGAGGGGCAAACTTTTATATGAGGTTGCTGTACATCACGGGGATGCTTGAGACTTGAAAACCGCATGCAAGCTGTGTTAAAAGTCAATGTGAGTGGAAAGGTAAGCAGAGAGGCAAACTATTCTTCGAAAAACTGGAAAGCAACCTCACAGGGTTGGAAACTTCACAGCCGCCCCCCCAGAAAAAAAAAAAAACCTTTGAAGCGCCCTAAAAGCAGCCTACTTATTTAGAGTACACTGAGGGATACGTTTACTCGGGATATACGAGCTCCAGGAAGGTACAGCATGCCAGACAGAGATTGCTGACAGAAAATGTGAAAATACATTTCCTGCTAAATATTAAAACTGTCTCCTCCAGAGGATAAGACCTGCACTCCGGGTTGATGTTTTGTTGCTGAAAGAAATCCCCAGAAATTCCTCTTTTCAGCTCAAAGGTAGATTATGTAAGATTTATGTTAAATAGCACCCCCTGCAGGCACAGCACACGGTGACGAATCAAAATCAAAACAAAGACAGCCACCCACCCTGTGATCTACATTTATCTAGAGGACAGGATGCTAAGTAAATGTACCCCAAACCCAAGACTTAAGCTGAGAATTAAACAGTCTGCATAATATTGAGTCAGTGTCCAAAAACTGGCAAGCCCAATACATCAAACGCTATTAGCTTATTGCAAATTTGTGCATTAACTGTTAACTAACAGGAACTAAGAGTACAGAAATGCCCAAATACTGTATGATTGAAGACACTGTGTCATAGTTTGTTCACCAGAGAGAGCTGGCATGTGTATTTTTAGCCGTGTTAGCAGCTGTAGCGCTTTGGATGACAATGTCAGTCGGCCACTTGGTTTGATCCAGACTGAAATATCTCAACAACGATGGAGCCGGATTTCAGTGACATTTTGGTGTTCGTGGTCTCAAGAGGATGATTCTCTGACTTTCCCTCGAGTGCTACAGAGAGATCCAAGTTTTCACTCTTCAAGTGAAATACCTCGACATAAAGGTTGAGGAGGAAGCCCAGTGACCTTGGTGACCCCCTGACTTTTCCTCTAGTGGTGCCACCAGCAGGTTGACATTTGTGGTATTGTGTGAAGTGCCTTGTCCATAACTATGGGATGACGTTATCCCTGGACTTTTCAAGCGGCACCATCGAATGGTCAACATCTGTCCAGTACTTTGGTTTGTCACCAAGTGCCATCAAACTGAACGGCATTCCCATCAGCCTCAGCTGTGCTTTGTGTTTAGCGCTAATTAGGTGATTTTAGCATGCTAACCAACTGAACTGAGACGGAGAACATGAGCGTTTTAGTACCGGGGGCTTGTTAGCATACTGACATTGGCATTTAGCTCAAAGCTGTGCCAAGGTACAGCCACACAGGGCCACTAGGAGCTGCAAGACGACTGTAAAACATGATTCGGGATGTTGTACGTTAATGTGAAAAAGAACCCATTAATCGATATTGCTAATGGCCTGAGAACGTAGTCAAATCTCGTTTTTTGCAGTTAATAAAGACAACAAACTAACCGACACTCAGCAAACCTGTGGCCAGGTCGTATTCTCAGGGATATTGTTTGATTTCTGGGGCTGAAGGAAAATGTAATAAATCATGTCATGTGTAGTCAGCTGTGTGCGCTGTAGATGGGTACACGAGGGCAACATGTTAGATACACAGACGGAGAATGGGACCGGTTTTGTGGGGAGTCGCTCATATTTCTCTCTAAGACATTCTGTTGTGTTAAACTGACTCCAGTTGTTCAGTTGTTGCTAGTAAGTTAGTTTTGATGCAATCTATTTTTGTCTGCAAACTATTCTACCAACCCTTTTCCACGCCGCCGCCGCTGCTACAGCTGCTACAGCTGATCCAAGGTGCTGTGATGACATGTCTGCAGATTGTGGTGCATTTAGGGATTACAGCAGAGCAAGCACTCTTTGAATGTGCTTAATTATCCTCTGATAAGACCCAGAAATTGCAGTATTTTGCAGTAATTGCAGATGTGCTTGCAGTATTTTCGTTAACACTGCTGATCAATAATAGACACAGGTGACTTTATTTGCCCCGTTTGTCGGCTCTTACATGAGTTTATCGTGTTTGGACAGCAGCGGTTTGGAAATGTGACTGTTCACA
The DNA here is from genome assembly GCA_014281875.1 of Nibea albiflora. Taxonomy (NCBI): domain Eukaryota; kingdom Metazoa; phylum Chordata; class Actinopteri; family Sciaenidae; genus Nibea; species Nibea albiflora. Next base: position 13,907,577 of record CM024811.1, on the reverse strand, counting down.
GGCGGTATTGATTAGTGAATTTTGATTGACATTCAAAGCCGCTCGCATTGTCTGCTCGTCATTATCATCACTAACAATGCAGTTTATTATTAACACAGTATAAATATTCATGCGATTCATTATATTTCACATTTATTAACTGGAGCATTGTCGGCTTTCATCAGCGCACAATGCAGAACAGCCTGACAGCTAGAAGAGTCGTTTCGATGCAGAAAATGACAGAGTAATAAAAACAATTGGTGACTTTTCTTTGAGCGGAAAGCGTGCGGCATCATCATGAGGTTCTCCCACTTACACTGAGCGAGCGCCGTGAAAAATTTAAAGGGCGAGAACAGAGAATCCAGGGCGTTTATAAAAAGGATACATTTAAATATGACATGAACATACTCTCTGTTCATCATGAATAATTTTGTTAGTCAAAGTAACGGGACATTTGCTTTTTAAGAGCAAGACAGAAATGTGTAAAAAAGACACACATACAACATTTAGATGTCTGGCCTTTTAGACGTCAGCGCTGTCCATATTCCCAATTCTGTGAGAGATGTGCCTGCCAAAAAAAAAAAAACAGCTCTGGAGAAATCAAATGTATCCTGTAACCTCCCATAGCTCAGCCATAAAAAGTGTTCTGTTTGCACATTTTCCTGTGCTACAGAATGAAATACATTATTTTTGACTTTTTGGTTTGACATTTATGCAAAGTACTCTCTCTCTCTCTCTGAGCACAGTGTGGGTTTCAAGAAAGTTGGGTGAAAAGAGGAGGCAGAGATATCATTGTGCGAGCGGCTCGCTGGCAAATCTCTTTGCTGATGTTTCTTTATCTGCGGCCACGTCTTCGTCGCCAGAACGTGCGTGGAGAATGTCACTCCTTTTAGAATCGACAGTTTTGAATGTGGGATACGTTTTCGTTCAAATGAGTCAGTGTGAAACAGCAGCTCTTATAGGGTTGGGTCTCCTTAGCTTCAGCTTTCAACGTGACGCAATGACGTAAAAATGGGTAGGGTGGCCTCATAGCATCATGGTTAAAGGTACCTTGTAGAGTTTTTGACCTCTAGCAGTGGCATGAAGCGGCTTTTCTATGAGGGCACACATGTATTATTTTTGTTATTTTGCAAATTTTAGCTTCCATGTCACAAATTTGGAGAAATGGATCTCTGGCTGTTTCAGATTTCCTTCATCCCACTTACCAAAGACGACACAAACACGGAAAAATCAGCCTGTTGTTGTCTTTCTGGTTGGATTGTCAGTTTTTCAGTTTTACTGTACAAACCAAGAGATGAAAGTTCATATATGGACAGAAAACCCTGAAGTACTTTTTCCATTTGCCTCTCCCTGCATCGTGATGCTTTACCTTTCTATTTTATTCTTTCCCTTGTACACGGCTAAGTGTTGTATTCAATTCTGCTGCCCTTGTAGTGTCACAGCACGGCCGCTTGGTCATGATGGACAGCACTTAAAGCGGCTGTTAAAAATACCTGGAATTTACTCTTGAACGCTGAGCGCTGCCATAAGTTCCAGGAACTCGTCCTCGGAGCGCGTCGACAACAAACGGAAACTACTCAGAATCGGTGAAAGAGGCTGCTGCGTTTGAAAAGGGCTGTGATGGATTCACAGAACCGTACCGAACAAAATCTGAAGGATTCTCATTGTAATGTATTAGAAGAAGGACATAATGTAATGTAAACAGAGATATCGAACATCCCCGGTGAGCCAGCCAGTTGTATGGAGTCCTTTCGGTACTTTCACAGCATTTTAATCCAATGACTTGGCTTTCTAATGGACTCGTGTAATTGATGTAAACTCTTAAAGAACTTTTGGTTCTGTTTCTCTTTGTTCTTACTCTTTGGAATGCTTTCTCTAATTAAACTAAAAAAATCTAAATGATAATATTGCAGCCACAGTCCTCCCTTTATCGGGTTAACATCGATTCTTTGAGTGTGTCTAAATCCACTCATGTGACTGTAGAGCAGTGGTGCATTTCTCCTGGACCATCCCAGACCCCTCCTGAGACTCCCTGCCTGGACCCCCTTTCAGTTTCCCTTCAAGGCTTCCCTACACTCATCCCTGGCAGATAACGCCATCACCCAGATCCTCCACAGTTCTTCCTCACATTTAGATGACTGCGATAGCACCGCAATGATCCATTTCTTCTCTCTCCCCAGTGTCTTTAACGGCATATTGCTACCATGTAGCGGGATAAGCCGTGGGCTGGTGCAGGTGGATGCCCCCGCGGAGTCCCGGATTACAGGCTACCTTGCCCACAGGCCACGGTTGGTACCATTCCAGGGGCTACCTCAAGGCGCCGTCGCGCTATCTCTCATTTGTCTTCTTATCTCCGATTTGAGCTGGATGTCGTCCAACCTCAAAGGCACTCCGATAAAAACCGACGTTGATGAGAGCAAGGATGACTTCAGGAAAGCTCTGTGCAGATTCATATTAGTCATCCAGGTAGTAAGACGTCAAACACAGTTTAAAACAATCCAGTGGACTGGTAATTAAATGGTTGAATGGCTTTTTTAAAGTCTGCTGTCAGGTGGGATTTCTCTGTACTCGCCTCCTGATAAATGGGGACATGTTTGAGGAAAGAGTCCCTTTATAGAGATCAAGTGACGTCTCCCTCAAACATACGAGAAAATAACCGCTAAAGTGGCGTCACGGTTGCATTGTAAGCTGCAGGCAGCTGATGTCACAGCTTCACCGCACTGTACGTATATATCACGAAGGCTCTGCCTGCCCCTTTTGAAGGCACTGAACAGTCAAACTGCATTTATCCTTACTTACTAAAGAAGAGGTTTTTTTTTTTTTTGCACCAGTGAAATGGAGAAGAAAAAAAAAGCAGCATGATGAAGGTGTATTTTAAGTCGTTCTCGTTTACAGGTACCAAATATGAACGGTGGTGTTGGAAATGTATCCAAATAGCTGCTGCAGCTTATGTATCACCACAGGCTGAACACTGGCAGCAGAAGCTGCACCTGAAATTGCGTGACTGAGAGAAGCAGGTGTAACATCTCTACACGCGGAGGGGGAAATAGCAGGTTGAAACACTTTTGCTTGTACTTGAGTATATCCATTTTGTGCTACTTTATACTTCAACTGCACCACATTTCAGAGGGAAATACCTTTTATTCAGAGTAATCGAATATTATGTAACACTTTGAAAGGAGCCTTTGTGCATAACAAATACTTTTACTCTTGATACTATAAGTACTATAAGTTTTGATGATACTTTTTTACATTTGCATTCTTCAGTTGTACTTGTATCGACGTATTTTATTTCACTTTTACTTAAGTAACCTCTTCCGCCGCTGTGAAACAGTGAACGAGAGAGAAACATGAAGAGAGGGAGAAACTGTGAGAATGCCTCACCAAGCAATGAGCACAACGCCTCCGGTGTTCCCCTCGCTGCTCGACGATGAGATGGCGCTTCCTCAGTTTGTGCTGTTGTTCATAATGGGATGGGCGGGGTGGAGGGTCAGGGGTGGAGAACTGGGGTCCGGCTGTCGGTGTTGGGGTGGAGGGTTGGGGACGTAAACAATTCATGCCTTCAACCAATACTCCCGATTACTCAGCAGCAGCCTCTTTTGCGCGGCATCACTTTCCAGTACTGAGCAACGCTTGTGCAAGACCGGCATCAGGTCATATTTAGCAGCACTTTATGCAAATCAGATGAACATTTTTAGTCCTGGTAAATACCCCGTGATCTGAGATTAAAAGCTTGTAGACAAAGGATGCTTCTGTAGCCCAGATTCAGCATGTACCAAACACATTCAGACCGGCTGTGGATGCAGCGCATGGCCTTGCATTTCTTTATTTTTTCAGATGCATGTATACAATCGTTGATGATATACATCCACGCCCTGAATGTATACTCAAAAAAGAAATATGAACCCTTGTCTCATTTAGAAGAAGAATTGAATGTAATTAGTGTTTCTGTGAGCTACGTTTTAAAAATATACCTGGTTGAAGGTTTGGTCCCTAAATGGAAAATAACAGCCTTCACTAATCATGCTTGTTATCAGCCATGACCTTTTGGTTGTACAGCTGCATACCGAGTACAGCACTAATTGCACATTTTAATATGTGTTGCTCCGAAGACGGATGTTCTAAAAGTATTTTTGCATTTTCAGAGAGGCCAGGATACTCTTGGCAGAATCGCTCTTTATTCTGTCCATTGGAAGCCTTTTTTTTTTTTGATGTGTCAGTGGTTTGAGTTGGAGTAAATACTACCTGGAGAGGCTTTATAAATTTCATATGTGTAAGCAGAAAAATGGTTTTAGGCTATAGTGATGAGGTGTGAGTTTGTGTAGGTTAGAGAAACATCTTGCATTTTGCATGAGTCAAGGTTACTCCGGTACATCTCGCCCGTACCGGCGCAGTGATATGTATGAGAATAAAATGACTGAGTTATCACCGGTAAATCCTTCTCATCATTCATTGTTCGGTTTATTCCTTTGCCTTCTTCATAGTAGAAGATTACTGATCAATGCCAGTCAGTGAAAACAGATGTTTGGGCTGCCATCTTTAACATATATGTTAATGTAGATGTCAGTTGGACTCAAAACAGTAGTGTGAAAGTGCTGTACAGTTGAACCAAGCAGAAATTACTTGCCATCTTCTAATTAAATGAGATAACAAACTTGCAAAGGTGTGGTGTGTGGGTTCCCTGCGAGCGCACCTGCTATTTTGGTCCATGTAGGTGCAGCAGAGCAAAGTGCAAAAAAAAGGGGCTAAATGAAGTGGAATATAAATCAGGGGGGTGTGGTGATTAATAAATACAATCTCAGCCGGTCGCACGTGAAACACCTGAGCCAGTCACGGGCGACGCGGGGCGACGACAGCTCGGCGAATGAAGGAGCGGCTTCTCCAGGAAATCATGTTGCTGTCTGGATGGTGCAGAGCAGCAGAATGTGAACACACACGGCACCTCAAATCTGCAGCCAGAGGCAGATGGTGTGGCTTTTTTTAAACAATTAAATGGAAACAAATCATAAAAAATAAAAATGTTTGGTGAAGCAGTTTATATGATCTCATCAATCTGATGCTATTTCAGTCATATTTCAAGGGTGCAAACTACAGAGAAGGCTGGGGGGGGGGCGAGCTTGGCTTCCCTCAATAAGACATGAGCTCCCCTGAAAATATGATTTGAGATATTTTTTGGTGCAGGGGTCTGTAAAATATCGACAATATGTCTGTTTTTCTGCATCTTCATCATCGTAAATAATTTAAAAATACAATCAATAATTCGCTTTAACAAGGGTGCATGCTATTCTTGGCTTCACCACCGACGCATGGCGGCGCAGCGTCTTAAACTTCACTCACTTCAACTGAAGAGGTCAAGACAATTAGGTTCGATACGCGACCCTCGCATTTTCATTGTGTTGACGTGATGGGTAATTTAGCCGTTCTTGATGAGGCAAGATGGTGGGCTCTGTTTTTTTTTCGTGTGTTACAGCCCGTTTCATTTCTTTTTTTCTTGTTGGAAAGGAGGCTGTGACGCACAGGATTAACGAGTGCCGCTAATCTGACGTCTCCCGCATGAGCGCGCAGAACTCTGAGTCATTACGGACCCGTCTGACGCGCGTAGAGGTGTGTGTCATGTTATGTTGCGCATGTAACACCATCTTCACACACATTATTGAATCCGGTTGCGCACAGTGGACGGCTGCGCCTAATGGTGCTGCGCTCTGGTGTCAACACAAATCAGAGAGCTGTAGATTTATCAACGTGTGTCCTGCTGCCTTCAGATCGCCGCAGAGATGAAGCTCTTCATTCAAAGGTGAACAACAACAGATATCGTAATAAAAAAAAAAATTGAATAGATCAACGCGGACTCATTTATGGGGGGGTTGCTGCTTTCGCCGCATTCAAAATGACTTGTGAGTTTAAACACATCTGCTGTTTGGAGAGCGTTTGATTGGCAGCAGACTGACAATGCTGCAGAAAGAGACATTTTCTCTGACAACAAAACACTGACAGCTCACTTTGCGCTGCCTCGTGTGAATGAACCTCCTCGATCTTTGCGCCTCTTCTCCGGGACGCAGACAGGAAAAGAAAATACCAATATGTCAGAAGAAAGACTCCGATTGTTGTTGCTGCACCACCAAAACAATGCCCAGTTTCAGTTAATGAAATGTCATACACTGCTATAATGTTAAAGCACCCATATAGGGCGTATAGGGTGGTTAAAATTAGCCCCCTATTGCATACTTACATACATTGCTGTAGTGTAGGAGTGAGAGGCCACAGCAACAATGGCAGCTTGTTTACTTCTGCCTCAACCCGGAGTGGTCTATAGAGCGAGGATAAGATGTAATAATGCTGCTGTGATTTGAAATGGTCGATAAAAATGTCATATTGGATGTCACTGCCACCACGCTGGGACTGAAACAAACTGGCTGTTGGAGGATTTCTGACATAGCCAGAAGACTCAGAGTCCGTCCAGCAGTCCACATGGCGGCCCAGTCCCAACTACATTATTGACAACCTGCAGCGGCCCGATAACACTGTGGCAATAGATTAGACAGGGCAGAGCTGGCTGTTCTTCCCGAGGAGCTTCAGGTTATTTAATGCAGCCTGTCTTAATCCCACACACTGTAACGGAAAAGCCTGCCAAAAAAAGCCCATCTGTTCCCTTCACATAGGCTTCTTGAATGTATAAAGTTCAGAAACTTTTTAAAATAAAAGTTGTCGAGGTCCTTTGATGTGGTTGATTTTGAGCGAGGGTACAAAAAGACAGCATGGAAGGAGCATTTTAAATAGTTTTATGTGTTTTTCTTATGGTCACGTCACAATCATTTGAATCTAACATATTTAACGTCCATTAATCACTGTATGTTTTTTTTTTTTCTCTTGGGGACCGGTACCATTTGCAACAACACTGAGAGAAAATATCTCCTCCTACACAAATCTCCCTCCCTCCCTCTGTTACTGGCACACATAATTTTCACAACGGAGACGAGAAAGCTAGTTAACAGCAGAGACCCGACCAAAAAGTTCTAGTGAACAGCATGTAAAGTTCTGTGACTGTGTTGGCATTTTTCATTTTTGGCTCCGGGGATTGTTCTTGGGGACGCATGTCTACTGCTTCAAAGACGCAAGTGGCACAAAGTCAATAGCGGCTCACTGCATGTGGAAGCCCACCAAAGACTGTTGGTGACTTCAACCAAAACTGAAAACCATATATTCTTGGACTGAGAAGCTGCCCTTTGCTAGAGACACAGCTACTACTATAGGGCATCAATTAGCGAGAGGATATTATCAGCTAGTTGTCAGATTGCTGTTGCCAGTTTCACATTAAAGGCTGTCGGAATGCCGTCACTTCCCTTGAAGCCTTTTGGTGTGAAACATCAGTATGAAGTGTTGTAGCCACATAATACATCAGAGCTAAATTAAATTGGTTAGAGTTCATAAAACGTGTCTGTGAAAAAAGCATATGTCGATTTAATCCAGTGTAGACAGCTTTTGTTTACGGTCAAACAACATCATCTTTGATAAGGATTAAGACATATTTATATCAGACATATTTTTCTAGCGCTGCCATATAACACAGTTTTAGAACTCGTCCATAAATACCAGCAAACCAGACAGTGCGGTGTTGATTCTCAGTTGGTTCAACAGTACCCGAAATACCAGAAGTCTGTGAAGGTTCTCGGTCATCCAGGTCATCTGTCATCAAGAAGGGTTAAATCTGGAGCAACTGGACCTGGTTGCTGATCCATCATCCAAGAGGCTTCTTCAGTTCTGACTGCCTAGTTGGGTGACCCGAGTATTTAGCCTGGGCAGGATTGCAGACCATGGCCTCCACTTGGTTCGATAGTGTTCATTGTTGTTGTGACGACTGTCAGTCATTAAAGAAGTAAAGCAGTGTTATCTGCAGTAGTGTTGTATCAGTGGAGAGTTATTTGATTCAGTACTTTTGCACAGTTGCAGATGTGTTTCGTATGCACGGCAGCCACCAGAGTTCCAGTCAGTGTTTCAAAACCCAGCGAATGCGCCACAGCCTGTTTCATACAGCAAGTGTCCCAGATGCGGGTATCCATTTTGCCGATACGCGGCAGAAACAGCACAGACAATCCGTTTGATTTTCAAAATACAGCACCCCGTGCAAACGGGTGCTAGTGAAATCAGCCAAAAGGGAAAGACCGTGTACTTTATGTACTTTAATATGTAGCATATTTAAATATTTAGGAGCACATAAACTAAGAGAAAAAATGACCAAATCTGAGCAAGTAAACAACGTTTGGCAGGCAAAACTCTTCAGCTTCAGAAACACTTCTGGTGAGGTTTGAAATCACATGAAGATCAGACCGAAACAGCTGCCATCAACGTGCCAACATGCTCTCAATGAACATGGCGATGTCTTTATCATCTTATCTTAGTATGTTAGCATGCAAACATTTACTAGTTTTGACATGATAATATACAAGATGTAAAGCTAAGGAAGTGGTTCATGCCGACGTGGACATGAATGTCTCCCAAATGGCAATCCATGTGGAGCCTCTTATAGGTTGGGAAAGAAGATTGGGATCATTGGGGGCAGAGCGTATTTGTTCCATAGCAGAGCACAAGCTAGAAAGCCAGAAATGTCAGCACCCAGACACATATTTGGTCATTGATGACCAACAATGGTATCAATTCCCTGCAGGTATAAAGTAATACGGTCAGTGCTGATTAAACCTATAACTGTCAGGTGGCAGGTTAGATCTGATCTGTTCTCCCTGTAGTTTAAGGTTATACGGGAAAATCGTGGTCATGGTTAAACGTAACTATTAGTGTTGGTAGAAGATGTGAAGCATCTTACGTGCACGTCATATCTTCTGTGTCAAAGTCAAACACTTTATGCCATCCACTCAGACTTCCACACATTCAATTTTCATTTCACGATAAGGCATCACACCACTTCCTGCTGTGCCATGGTACCGAACATAAACATAGGTTCTTTAAAGTTTGAACAAACAAACCAATGCTGCTGATCTCCGGAGAGGACAGCATGCTTTTCATGTTCTTCTTGACAGAAGTGGATATATTTTTTTCAAATGCAAAAGTGGATCTGGAACAAGATCAGAGACCGACTGAACTCCTCTGTTGGTCTGTCTGACACTGATGGAGAAATCATTCAATGCATAGAGAAAAAAAGATGAACCGGACTGACAGATCTGATATCCTGACACGAAATCTGAATATAGATCATCAGGAATTAAACAAAGCGAGCATCCTTGTGCAGTGCAGATGTTTAGGACAGCTTGCACTTGGAACAAACAGTTCTGTTTGAAACATGTTTCCGAGTTGCGTGCCAAACCTCTGCAGCCCTTGGAGGATTCTTTCACACTGTAAGCTGTTTTGTTAACCATGTGTAGTCGGCTTTCAGTAAACACGCCGTCTTGCCTTCTGATCTCCTTTTGTGGCTCATATTTTCACATCTACATAAAGCATAAAATGCATCCCTCTGGTGTAGAACAACCCCCCAGGAACCATCTAAGATCAAACACAGTTAACATAAAGAATCATCTGCATCATGGTAGACATATTTATGTCGAGAGAAATGCAAATGGACCGGTTTATTTCATTCAGTCTGCCCACACCTTCATTACAGACTTACCTTTTGGATGGAGAACTTCCTTGACAAAACACATTAATACCGAGGTCTGTTTTACATTCTCTTCCTGGCTGCATGTAGCTATCAGTGGAAGTGCAGGAAAAACATTTGTCTGCATGCAAAATGGCCTCATCAAAAAAAAAAAGAAAGAAATAGAGATTTAAAAAAAAAACATGGGGGGGGGAAATCACCAGCATCATGGAAACATATTGTGTTGACAAATGTGCAAATGGACTACCTATTTCATTCCATCAGAGGCATGCCGCATCTTCCGCTTTGTTAATGATTAATGGGACAGACGTCTCATTTTGGACAGAGAACGTGCTTGACAACACACATCAATAATCAGAGCTGCTTTAAATTCTGTCCACCTTGCTATCAGTGGAAGTGCAGGGAAGAAAGAAAGGGGAAAAAAAACAAAAAACATTCGACTGTGTGCAGAACGGCCGTATATTTTCCATTCAAGAGTAACATCAAGGCACACTTTCGAGGGAGGCTGCAACTGCAGCCACCTATACCTGAGTTTATTACATCAGGGGCTTTTCCAATCTGAAATCTAAACAACTGGGCACAGCATTTGGTTTGTACGAACCGTGCCCCTATCATGTGTAATATACTCATTTATTGTGTTCTTCCTTTGTGTACACCACCGAGTATGGGTAAACAATTCAAGGCTAGTATCTGACGGGAGATGTTATGATCGATACTGTCAGAGGCCTGTGTTTGTGACACACAAATTATGCGAGATTACACATTATCACAAACTCTTTCCACAGAATGAGATAAAATACGTGTAGTCAGACAAAGAAAACATCTGGGCAAACGTGTATAACCAGTTCCTAGCTCAACCTAGCTCACATTAAAGGTGCACGGCAATCATGTCAATTTATATGGTGTTTATATGGACTCCAGTACTGGAAGTGACTGAGCAAGCAGGCAACGTAACGAGGCTTAACGGCCTCTGTGGACATCATGATAGACTGAAAAAAGAAGTTGCTTTAAGCTAACGTTTGCTGCTTCACAGCGCCGGACCTTGACGGTCCAGATTTAGCTGTCTAGTCTTCCACAGAGCCATCAAATGCACAAACGGGCAAGAATCGAGATGTGTCGCTTTCGCTAACTCACCAGTTTTGATGAGTTAGCATTCATTAACTACAGTTGAGTACATTCGCTTGCAGCAGTTGTCATTACAGCTGGAAAAAATCAACATTTGCTGACTTCAGCATTCAGGTGCTACGGCTTGTTCATTTAAAATGCGGTTCTGGTGATTTGAAAATTATACAAATCACGACTTTGATATTCAGATGATATCCAGCACAGAGCATCATTTCCTTGATATTTTGTATATGAATGCATTTTTTAAAATGAATCTGTAAGATAGAGCCTGTAGTAGACCTGCATTGATTTCTACCTTGACAGCATGAATTAAACATTTAATCACAGATCAGCATATGTTAGATTTTGGATAAACTGGACCAGTACAAGGTCAGTCATTACTACCTTAAGTTGCACCTTTAAACATTGTTCGATACTGACAGAATTCCATTTAAATTCAACTTAAAATGACTAATTAATAAAAGGGGTAGATGCCAGCATCCATATATGCCAAACATGTCGGACTGATTATTTGAATATTTTCACTGGCAGTGAGTCTTGGATTCGAGTAGATCAGTTATTGTAAACATACAGCTTCAATTAAAAGGTATATATAGTATATATATATAGTATATATACTACTGTCAGACAGGGTGGAATGAGATGAGTTTTTCCTAAATTAAAGCTACACAGAGGGCAGAACTGTGTGTTAAGGGGTTTAAAAGGGTCGGAGCTTGGGGAATTGCTCCGAATAATAGTGTGAAGGTTCACCTCAGACTGCAGTGCTCTGTACTTGTATTCACTGACACCAGCCTGAAGTGAATTAGGCAGCCTCACAGGGAGTTAACACACCAGGGAAACTTTATTGCTCCCGGCAAGCACAGGTACATGGACGGGTGTGAAGGACGTGACGAATAACAGTCTGCGGTAATCAGTGGAAATGCAATGAGAGAATGTGAAAGTGGGTGGATAATATAATTTTGCAATGATAAAATTAGAGCTATAATAAGCTGCCGAGCCAGGACAAATGAGCAGAAGTCCATTAGGGCTGTGTTAATAACAGTAAACCTAACATAACAAGGTCATAAAAGAAGCAGGGGGAAATGAAAATGTTAAGAACAGTGATGAATACTGGCTGCTATGTACGCTAACAGTGCAGTACTTTCCCGACATCCTGTCCAGCTTTAGTCTTGTCAGGAAATCATGATCACAACTTGCCATGAGTGGCACCATAAAGACCTAAATCTTTACACCCTCAACAAATTATATGATTTATTGTTTTTATAAAGGCTCAGTCATTTCCTTAAACAGCTGTAATGGCTGAGTGATCATGAATTGGCATGTTAGCGGCGCCGTTCAGACCATGCTACCTGGGGTAACGTTAACATTTAGCTTAAATCACCGCCATGTGTAACTACAACCTCACAAAGCCACTAGCATGGCTGTATAGTTGTCGTATTGTTTTTTTTTTTTAAACAATACAGCTCTATGGTGTCGAGGCTTTTGATCCAGAGACGATACTTGACTAATTTATTGTTCGTTGTCTTCACTAGCTGCCGCAGCGTTCTCCAGCCTCGATTAAAAACGTAATACTGTCTGCTTGGATGACCTGCGCAAGGATGCTGGTCACATCCACAAATCGGTACTTGTAAACATCAATAGCCGGGAAAGCGCAGTGTGCCAGGTTTTTAAAAATGTATAACACATTGTTTATGCAAACATAAAACCTCTCACCTTCGAAATGTCAGCTGCATTTTAAATCTGACCACTCTGCATTTCCTATGTTGTCCGTATTATGAGAGGATTTCACAAAACCTGCGGTCACACGCTGTTTCCAGCTCGCCTGAAGACCCTCGCTTGAAAAATACTGAATCAAAAAAAGACTGTAGTCAGATGCTTTTCTGTCATAAACATGGTTTTAGCTTCACGGGTTTAAGAGCTTAAATAGTGATTGTCATTAGGAATGTGTCTTCATACGATCCATCTTCATTTTAATTAACGGCTGGTCCCCAGTATGTTTGGATGTATGAGCTGATTTCTGAACTATTTCTCAAAGTTATTTCAATCTGGTGAGAAGACCTTGCCCACACCTTTCAATCTCAGAGTGTTCGAAGAATCCTCTTTGTGTGTTTGAGCAAGAAACATAACCATGCCTCCCCCTTTTCTTTTTTTTGACTGAGAGTCAATAACTGTGCAAATAAAATACTCCTCACCAAAGCCAGAGCTTACAGCATGAAGAGTCGTAGATGTGATGCCATCAAATGTAAAATCTGGAGCATTTTTTTTTTCATTCTCTGACTGATATTATTAGTTATGAAGCGGAAATGTCACAGAAAGTCCCTCTGGATTTCTTCTCTGTTGCCTTTAACATCCCTTATTATTCATCCCGTCTGGTGGAATTTCAGATATTGAATGTTGATGATATCAAAGTTTTTGATTCATACCTCTGGCATAATAATGTTCATATTATTTGAATATGGAAGATAATATTCTTATGTTTTCTGTAGTGTGTAATCTCATGAATCACTGTAGTAGCCTGCGATATGATTTTCAAAATAAAACACCCTGTGCAAAAAAACAGACAGAACTGAATGTAGCATATTTACACATAAGCATACAGAAGCATATTCGGAGGCACCTGAACCACGAAAAATGACCAAATCTATAGTATTAAAAATGTATTCAGCTGTGTAATGTAATCCGATACAAGTACCAGTTACCAAGTTTACATACAGTACATTTACATTTAGTCATTTAGCAGACGTTTATCCAAAGCGACTTCCAGAGAAGGGAACAATGAAGGTACAGTGCGATAAGGAAGCGTTAGTGCGAAACGATAAGTGCCATGACAATTCTTAAAGGGCTAGCTTTCTCATGTCCAGTTGTGGGTAGTGCTAAGACCGAAGGTAATCTCTGAAGAGCTGGGTCTTCAGGAGGTGTTTAAAGGTAGAGAGGGACACGCCCGCTCTGGTCGGAACAGGTAGTGCGTGCCACCAATGGGGAACAACAAACAAACAAAAAAAATGTGGGTTTTTTTTTTTTTTTGGATTGCCCTAACACCACATATGCAAGTAAATCCAAGAGAACAAGACTAAGATGATTTTTGAATATTGTATGAGCTAACAGAACAATGTAACCTCAGAAAAGCAAATTGTTGGGGAAATTGTTAGCACTTAAAACGAGTCCTCCACTCAGTATATCTCTAAAGACAAACTTGCTCTTCGTTAAGTGACTTCGGCCGGTTGCTTCTCGACCATTTCCACAGCTGGAGCGCGTACAGTAACTCGCTCTCCTTTTCTGCCTCTTCTGCAGATTTTTCACTCGAGGCCACGACCGCATGCGACCGTGATGTGCGCGCGCTGCACATGTGTCATCCTTTATTTTAACATGTACAGAAAGATACAAATAGAACTGTAATCTGATTACATTTTACACTACCTACCTTTTCTTTTGTATACAGTAATCCGTCACTCCTGCTGGCCACTTATTAATGACAGGCTCATTACAGAGCCACGATGCTCGTGGGAGCTTTCATATATGCGCGTATACAGACGCGACGCCGGCGCGCTAAATTGATTGATTCCATTTATCCATCAAGGTGCACGTGCGTGTGTCAGGTATCAAGGTTATTTCTAAGAGATAGCTCCCGCTGCGAGGCGCGGTGCAGCTCAGCAAGCACACTCTCTGAGCTCAGCACAAATACCTTTCTCAAGTATATAATACAGAGGAGTCTTCAAAATTGCCGAATTCTGATTTCTCAAATTGCTCACAAGTAGCAGAGGTAAGCTGGGGAGAAAAAACAATTTCCACACAACACAAACTGAAAACACTTGACTGTAACTACACCCTGCGAAGTTGATGACTTCTCAAAAAATGAAGATTAGGTTGAAAATCACAGCTCACACACTGCCGCTCTGCTTTCCGGCCCCCACCCTCCCCTCTCTTTCTCTATCCCCCGCGTCTCTCCCTCCCCTCTGAAGTGTGAACAGACGCTTTGCTGTCTCAGCTTTGCGAACTTTGATCAGCGCAGGGTTGCCAGCCTTCAGTCGAACAAGGTCAGGGGAGCGAGATGATGGTCGATGTGTTGTCAAAAGTGGGGAGTTGCCACCTGTTTGAGAATATATTCCGCTTGCTCTCACATCTACCTGGACCTTTAATGCCAAGGGGCTTCAAACTGAGTGGAGTCAACAGCCTGCTTTACTGAAGAAGGCCTATTCATTGAAGTGTCCATTATCGGCGTCCCCAGGTATCCTTGTCAAACTTGCTGCCTTAGACAATAACCAACCTTGGACTCTATGCAAATCCGCAGTCCGCTGTGAGTTACCGAGCTCCAAACAGCAGACGGGATCACTTATAAAGCCTTCCCTGTGCATTGGCCTGTGCCAGTGCTGCTGATAAACGGCTGTACAGTTTGTGTGATAGTGAGTCTGCTCTGATAGTGAGAATGAAATCAACAGGCAAGCTGTGTCGCCGCGCAGTCTTTCCCAGCCCAGTCTTAAACTCAATCCTCTTTGCGTCCCTCCAGGGTGGAATTTGAATGACCTGATCAATTTCTAATCAGGAAAGACCCAAAGCCTTTCTCTCGTTGTAATGGAGTTCCCTACAAATCTTCTATATGGAGGACTCACTCAGAAATTGTTAAGAGCAAAGGGCAGGCAGCGTGTTTTCTTGGGTTCATTTTTCAGGCATATTTCTCACGCTGTGCAGCGATGATAAGCGCTTAATCTCGAACGTGGATCTGCCGTTTGCTAAATATAGAAGCATTTGTTGAATCCTAAACACAGCTGCACATCAGAATGAAACCCGGGCCCCCGTTAAAAAGCAGTGGTGGCCTTTTCATGTTGAGAATGGAACCCCAGGAGGTATGCCTGCTTTGTCATTCATGAAAGCCGAGGTCTAAAAAAAAAAAAAACAACACTTCCATACTCTGGGAATTTTGTACCCGGCAGGACTTACTGTACAGAGGACTATATAGTAGTTTAAACACAGATCATACCGCTAATTTCCAATGCTACATTCTTGTTAGATCTTGTCCCACAGCCCTGTCAGTTAAGTCAACTCAATTCATGATTTAGAATGTGTAAAATTTTAAAGGGAAAAAATGCTAAGAGAATCTGCCAACACTAACACTGAGCAACATGCAGCCTCCGTCAGCCGGTTAAGGGGAGCGTGAACACATTCGCACGGGCAATTTAGAGTCACTAATTAACCTGTTATCCTGCATGTCTTTGGACTGTGGGAGGAAGCCTGAGTATGAAAGATATACTGTATATATCTATGTATACACTGTAATATACTATATGATAGATGACTAATCGGAACACATCACTTTTTCCTGTGTCTCTGTAGACCTTTGTCGATGATTTTTACACCACCGAGCTCTCAATAGTGCATTCATCTTTGTAATGAGGGCTTCTTGCACTGCAGCCCGGCGATAATATTCCTCTCTATGTAATTGTCGATGGACTGTGTTTGCTGACAGTCTGATCACGTCCAGCATTGACATTCTCAGCCACCCGGGTTGCTCTTCTGTTCTTCTTTAACATATCGCACTAATGCACGAGCGTCAACTTCAAATGTGCGCTGTCGACCACAATTTTCCACCCTATTACTGATGTCTTTCTCCTAGATGTAAACTGAGATTTCACCTTAGCCACTATTGAAACATGGGACCAACAGTGAAACCTCTTAGAAGGTCGCGTAGGTCTATTTCTCTTCCCATCATGATACAAATATTTTTAAATTATACATGATGCGCAGCATGATTGGATGTTAAAGGTGGGAAAAAGGTATCTGATTGTGGAGGCCTGTCAAATACCAACATAACTGGGAAATAACATGGCTCGAAGATACTTCACTGAACACCACCTGTTGTGTTGTGTGACCCCACCTTTAATTGCTTAATTGTACCATGCAGTGCAACCGCCTGGAAGCGTCTACATGGATTATGTATCTCCACTTATTTGCTCTGTTTCTTACTCCCATATACTGTATACTGTATATTAAATTTGTTGAGCTACTCCACAATCTTTCCACACACCCTCTGCATCTGCAGTACCCAAAGTAAGTAAGTTATAAAAGTTTTGCAAAAGTTATAACCCACGAGAAAAAATAACAGCATAACAAGTTTGGATTCTCTACCCAATGTACACTTTTCAATTTCTTGAACATCTGTGAATGTGACACCGGATCAATGACTCATTTTGGTACTGTCCCAGTCTGTCAATGAATGTGTGCATTCGGACTTTCATTTTATCTCAGTTAACAAAAGCTGTTTCCACTTATTGACATATTCTTAACAGTGGGCCTGTACGCTGATTAAGCTTGCTGTCTGTTCGTTCCAGGAGAACTATAATAATGTCGCAATCAATCGGGACATGTTTTTGGTGTTTGATGGTCTTTTTAAGAGCCAAGAAAGCATGTGTGAAGTTCTTGGAATGCAGAGTACTGTGAAATTACAAGGATGCAGAACTGTGCAGAATTAAACCTCCCTTATGTCTTCGAAAATCAAACAGAAGCCCTACGGGCTGTTTTGTTTACATGTTTCACAAAAATGTCCTTTTTCTTGCCCTCTAGGTGGATCATTAAAGAATGGATGGCACGTCAGTCACTGACCCCACAGAGTCAACATCTGAGTGGTCAGTGAAACGGGCTGTATCTGCTTAACCAGGAGCCATCAAGCTGACAGAATCACACAGTGGATTTACGGTTCTTTGGCTTTGATGAATCTGCAGAGAAACCACATGGCTGGATTTCGTTAGGGACATTCGTCAACCCAAACCCTGTGTCGCCTGAAAAATAAGAGCCTGAGCCTCCTGCACCATGTGGTCAACGGGGTTGCTTTTTTCTCACACCTTTGGGACTCCAGATTTATCATGATGCTATTTTTGTCCGTTGCACTCCCAAAGTTCCCAGCCAACTGATTCCGACTGTGGCAACATGTCTCTACTCAAGCGGAGGAAAATCAGGACTTTTGCTCTTCTATTCAGCGCCATTACGTTCACAACATTCCTGTTCAGTTACACTTTCCGGGACCCCTCGCTCTACTTTTTCAAGTACGCTTTTCACCTGTCGGACAACTTTTTCTCCAAAGGGCTGTGCGCCTGTCGACAGTGCATGATCGAGCTGGAGGATGACCCATGGTTTGCCGAGCGCTTCAATCAGTCCATCCATCCTCTCATGACCAGGGAGAACAGCGTCCTCTCTGATGAAACCTTTAAATGGTGGCAGGTAAGATGCACAGGATGTGTTTATATTTTTGCGGCGCTATACAGAGGACTGAAAAGAAAGAGGAAACATGCACATTCGGCTTTAGAGAGCGGATGAAGTGCTGAAAAGAGCGATCATGAATAAAGAACAGAGATCACACAGTGGCTGCAGTGCTCCCAAGAAGTGTTTGTTTTCGCCACATTGATTGTTTCAAATCCAAGGGATCTTCACCAGGATCAAGTTGTGAAGCAAACTCCCACACACAATTTGTTCATATTTTGATGTGAAGACGAGATGGTGAGATGGTGGATCTGGAAAATCTTTAGTTTCACCATCGTTTGCACATCTACAGATAAGGAGATTTATTTTCCTTGCATAGGTGACCATAACCATTCTCTCTCGCTCTTTGCGATGTTCATTATTCGTAATGCTGCAGACGTGCCAGGTGTCATGCTTTGACTCCAGTTATTACCAGCTGTGTGATCGTTAATTCAAATTCAATTAATGTTCAGTTATGCATAAAGTGTTCTACTTTGCCCACTTTCCCACCTGCCTCACCAACATTTCCTGTAATGCCCCCTCTTCTGCCAGGAATTAAAGATTGTACAGATGATATAATATATATATAATAACCGATGTGTTGAGGCGATGGTATCAGCGTATTTTTGGTGGGTGTATATTTTAACCTCCGGACAGAACCAGGCCAGCTGTTTCCACCTGCGTCTAGGCTTCATGCTAAGCTAAGTTTCTGCTGGCTTTAGCATCACACTTTGAAGATTGCAATATCGATGCATGGAGGTCTTGAGCTATTGAGTTGAATGAACAAGAATAGGCAGTATATCCTTACACTTAAAGTTTACACATCAAGATCAGTGTAGTCGTCATGGTTGGGGCTACTCAGCCTGTGAAAGCATCAGTATAGATAAGAGATAGATAATAACAATCTCAAGTTAAGCTTGAGCAGGCTCTAAGAGAAGATGCTTGTGTTGCGTTATGGGAAGTGTAGTATCCAGTATTAGGAGGTTGATCCACACTATGGACTAAAGTCGGGTTGTCTCTGAGAATATCTTCTCCATCTGTTGCTTAAATTGCTGCTTAAAGTTTTCCCAAATTAAAGGTGGGGTAGGAGATGTTGGGAAAACGGTTCCAGCAAGCTATATTTTGAAAATACACACCCATGCCTTTTCTTCAGACCTCCCCTTGAAACCACGCCTTCAGAGCAATGGAAGGGTCTCTATTCGTTCACGAATGGGTGAATGTGCAAGTGTGATGGACGTGTCAGGTGATCCAATCACAATGCGCAGCCCCATCAACGTGATTGGACGGTGTTTTCCCATGATTACGCTGTCTAGACTGGACTAAAACATCTCGTTTTTTTGACAAACCTTCTATTTTACCGGCTGCAATGGGGTCGTGAAGAGGTTTTCAAGCAATATGTTTGAAAAAAAATGCTCCAGAAAAAATCTCCTATCCCACCTTTAATGGAAGAGTCGTAATATATTGTTACATTTAAATGTTGAACTCTGGACTCTAATGCACTCTGGAGTTGATGGTATGGTTTAATGAAAACAATCCTTTCCAGTTAGAGCTTGTATTTTAATGCATTTTCAGCTGTATTGGTTAGTTATTAAAGTAACAACAAGGATATCTGGCAAATAACCAGAGCCAAACTAATTTTAGTTGAGTTTGTATTTTCACATGACTGCCTGACACTGCAGAAATTCTGATCTCTGGCTCTTCAGTGATGGATTTTGTCACCTGTAAGATTGCTAAATGTCATTCTTAAATGGCTGCTGGAGGGGAAAACCTTTGGGTTCAGGGTGGCTGGCACCAAAGCTTAGTATTCAGCGTTACTGTTAAAACATTTCCTCATATCAAACCATCCATTTCAGCTTCACTGGAAATATCTTTATGGATGTAATTCCACCTACATTTGGCCAGTCATCCACAGGGATCATAAAAAACGCACCAAACATAAAAATGAACTCAGAATTATTAGATACAATAGCTGTTAAAGTGTTTTATGGAGGATCTCTTGTTTAAATCCACTTTCTTGTAAATTAGAATTCACGTCAGCCATATAACTAATTAGGTACCAGCCCTAATTGAATTCTATCCAGCCAATATATACTGTGCCTTCTATAACTGCCATTATTAGCAGTATAGCTCTCTAAATTAGAAAAGCCTATTCACAAAATTTATGTCACACAATTATCTTTGTCTGGAAGGCATCCAGCGCCTTAGGTATTCCCACATTCACCTCACACCATGTCCAATTAGAGGCAAGAATAGAAAAAATTACTGCAAGGTTGCCTCCTGTCACTAGTCGTTTCAGGAAATGCTTCTCACAGGGAGCTTGATGAGGCAAGTGTCACATATCAACGGTAGCCTGGACAGATGGTTCAGGCGCTGCGCTGCTGCAAGGCGAGGGCATAACCTTTCGGGTATAGCTGGGCTCTTTGTTCCATGTCAAGGCTTACGTGTTATATACAACGAAATGTAAGTTCTGTGAATAAAATATGTGTAATCTTGAAATGAATTGGGTTTTAGTCTTGTCATTAAACGCTATATCTAGTAAACATTAACTTCACTGCTGCGTGAAATTTACATTGTTTTCCCCAAAAAAACAGGCGGAATAACCTCCACAATGATATTTAGAGCATGAGTCACGAAAACTCTGCATCAAAATAAACGATTGTTGCAGAACATTCTGTTCCCAGCTGCCACAGCACAATATGTGAGAGTTTACAGTGAACACACATTCCTGCATTTATTTGCTGTCACTCCGAGTTCAAAGCCACCAGAAGAAGGCCAGGCCAAAAGAGCCCCCGCAGATGAAGCTAAGCCGTCCCTGAGGTTATTTCAGAAATGTGCTCGGTGTCTCGAGCTCGGCTGCCCTTGTTCAATCACTTCTACTTAAAGTGGCCCTGGAGCCGTGGCTCTCTCTGAGGCCTGTCTCTGCTGTGTCACCAGTGGTTGCAGTCAGAGAGGCAGCCGGCCAATTTCAGCGGAGTGGTGGAGGAGCTGTTCCAAGTCATCCCTGACGAGGTGCTCTACATGGACGCGAGCCCCGAGCGCTGCAGGACCTGTGCCGTGGTGGGGAACTCTGGGAACCTGAAGGGGTCCCAGTACGGCAGCCTGATCGACTCCAGCGACTTCATCATAAGGTCAGTTAGCATTTCAGCCCGTGGTTTGATTTTGAGAATAACACAGTGACACACTTTTGACATTTGCTGACATTTTGGGTTTTTTTTTGTCTTTTAAAGGACAATTTTAGTTTCTCAACTTATTTTTGTGGATTTGGCAAAATTTTCTGGAAGTTATGATGCCACCGTCTCCACCATGAATGCTGAGATAAACAAACAATTAAGTTGGTTTATTTGGAGGTAAAACTGTGAATGCACCTGAAATCTCACTGACAATTCTTTATTCGGGGCTGTAGTCACCATTGAGTCATGTCCGAGGCTCATTATGCTGTTGTTTAAACTCAGTATCTAAATAAAATGGAACAGAAATACAAAAAAGATATAATATTTGTACACTACAATCTAGAAAAAGTGGGAAAAAATATGAGATATTATATATAATTTGATTAATCATGAGGTATGTCAGATGTATAGCTCAACCTGTGTCCATCTGTGTTAGTTTAAAGGTTTAGGTTAGTGTGAATTTATTTGTAGTTGATGTTGTAGTTCTAAAATATTCAACATATCCATCATAATACATGTACAATGTATTCTTTTATTTAATAATCAGTTCATTCAGTCACAGACGCCGGAACAAGCTTTCGCTTTGCTCTCTCTCACATTTGTTCCTGCTGCGTCTCAGCCTGCGCTCAGCTCAGACGTGTGATTGGAGACTTCACTCCACACGCCCCTTGTTCTGCATTCGATAAACATTTCCGAATTATCTTAACAAAGCAGCAGATAAAAACAATAGAGTTTGATTATTCAAATGCCTTTCCCGTGCCTCAGGGCGGCAAGAAACAAGAGAGGAGTTTGTCACTCCCTGTAATCTGTCACACCAATTGCAGCTCTGCAGAGAATGAATTGGAAAAGATGTAAAACACGACAAGGAGATTTTCTCGGAGGGTTTGCGCTCGTGCTTTTTTGCTGCAAAGCTGTTGACTTTATGTTAAAATTAAGCTAATTTGGATGTCAAAAGGGTAAACAAACATTCTCCCTCAGACGTCAGTTCAATGTTCAGGCAATATCTCAAGGCTGTACAAGTCACAATTTCGAGTCCTGGCTGTCTTTTTGCAGGATTTGCTTAAGGGCTGCAGGAGCGCAATATGCAAATGGTACGGGGTGGTATTTCCCTGAATTGTCCTCAGAATATTGTATGACAATTTTAAATAATGTTACAATCTGAGAACGCATTATCCACTACAAGTATACTATAACAAATAAAAATTCAATCAGTATCCGGGGAGTGTTTCTGCACAGAAATGGCCTGAAGGAGGCAGCGGGATGATGTAAACGGTTGTAGAAGATACTTATCGTGAGCAGCACACATTTTTAAACTAAAGGTTTCAAACCAATGACATTTATAGGACATCAGCTCAGAAATGATCGGGGAAACACAGTCCAGTGAGTGTGAACGGGGACTGAAAACCAATGCTTTACCAAGATCCACAGTGTGATTCAACCAGATTCTCTATAGCTTCCTTTTTTTTTTTAGACTATGAATATTAAGCACCATTGGCCTATGGGCTTCAGCCTGTTGTTTACTCAACAGATTGAAACGGTAAAATAGATTTTGAGTCATAAAAGGAGCCTTTGTGCCTGCCTTTGACAGACAAAATGAGTTCTGTGCCTTTTGAATATTTTTTTCTTTTAACAGATGTGCTTTTTGAAGAACTAATTCAAATTAGATTTGAATTATGTTTTTGTTCTTCTAAGGCATACTAATTGACAGGCTAATGCATACGCTTGCCAAAAGCACTTTTTTTTTTTTTTGGACATCTTATCTTAGGGAAACTTAAAAGTACACACCATACCCATTCCGAGTATTTGATTGCAGATAAAGAAAAAGCACATTTTAGACACAAAGTCGATGCTTTTATCTAGAAAATGTGAAATGTGAAAGTTACATTTATGGAGTTGAAGACACAGAGATAGTGAAATCGCACTTACTCCTTGTAGCTCGGACACGTAGTGGAGATAAGGAGGAACAATTTGGACCACAACAACAAGCAAAACCGGACCGGTAGATGCTTGTCTTGCATCGTGATCAATTAAGTGTAATGGAAAGTGCAACTTAAAGATGCAGGGAGTAGCAAAAAGTGTGTCTAAATATGGCATCGGTAATGCAGCAGAGGCTAATTGGACTTAATTAAATAATGCACTATAATGGACAAACAACAAAGAGAATGTGCGAGTGACTGCTTGTGTGCACACAAAGTGCTTTAAATACTTGCCACAAATATAGCACCGTTTCCATAGGCATTGTCTGACTGGAGACACAATCTGTGAGAGAAGATCTGAAGGCTGGGCGAGTTACTTGTTTTGTTTGCGCAGTGTTGAGACTTGCTGTTTCTGTCGGCACTGTGAACATCTCTCGGTAGTAAGTAAATAATAAGCAACCTTTGAGAACGAGAACAAGCAAAAACTAAACAGCAATGGACAGCGCATGTGTGGCATCACCCACGGGCATAGGCTTCTGAGGAGCTACAGTTTGAAGCTCGAAATGCGGCTCCGGCCACTGCCATGTTGGCAGTCCAGAAATCGGCAAAGGTGGACCATCTGTAATGACACGCACCTGTCAATCAAACTGTAGCCTTAATATCATTTGATTGGGTTCAGTACAGTTTTAGAGGCCAAAGCTGTTTTTTGTACCAGGCTTTAAACATGTTTATCTCTGCTGTGAAGTTGGACATTTTAACATGGGGACTTATGGAGACTGACATGTTCTGTAGCCAGCCTTGAGTGGCCATTAGCGGAACTGCAGTTTTTGGCACTTTAGCACAGGTTTAATGGAGGTTGCCGCTTGGAAAAAGGAGCATCCTTCATCGTCTGTATAATCTTGCCTTCAGACAAATTGGTTGACCTGTCGCACTGGCAGACTAAGCATCTTGCACTATCTATCTAAACCATCGAGAAAAATAAAATGTCTTCTTTTTTTCTGGATGTATTCCAGCCTGAAGGAATATAAATGCTGTCACTTCCAGCTTCTGAATGATGACGCTGCTCTGACAATGCTATCTCTGTGACAATGCTATGTTAGCAGTGTGTGAGTGAGTGGCTATGTTCAAACAGGCAGTTTTTTTTGGGGGGGGGGGGCAGAAGCTGGATTTAGTTTTTTAAAAAGTGAGCCTATTGTATCGTCGCCGAGCAGAGCTGACACTGCGGAGGACTCTGTCGAAGATTGATGGCAAATGGGCTTCGTGATGATGTGGCTGACACGAAGATCTTATCAAGAGTAACCAGAGCACCACTTAAATATCCAAAAGCAAATTTCACACAGTATTGTCGCATGGCTCTTAATTTATCACAGCGTGGCTCTGTCAACCTGCTGTGACATGTTGCCTCTGTATAAAGCCACATTACTGCACTTATCTTCTTTGCCAGCTCCCGCTGTGACAGCAGCATGGCATTGTCTACCAATTCAATTATCGGATGGCAGGAACAGGACCAAGCCAAGAGTTATTACCGGAATAGTTGCCCGCAGAAGCGCTATGGTAATATGCTGTTTTCTTTTTAGTTATTCTAGCCGGAGCATCATATTCAGAGTCATGCTTGGTTGGAAGCCATGGCGTTAAGCCAAAAGGTCACCCTAAGCTACACTGAAACAAGCAGATTCACACTAAGGTGTGGAATATATTTCACAAAACCTGGGCAACATGCTTGAGGGCAAAAGTCCTGTCCGGAATACATTTTTATAAAATTCAAACAAAGACGGATTCACAAGTATAATAACTCACGTCTCTTCTGAGCACAGAATATCTGATATCACATGCAATCGCGTCCCCTCGGCTCCTCTGTATGCTCCGCGGGCACACCGGCGCATTTGATCGGAAAATAAGTAGTCTGTCGCGGATATATGATTGTCTCATCATTCATATTTACTCTGCTAAATTGAGGATCAGTCAAGCTTATACTCTACACGATGATGTAAGCCCTTGCAAATAACTTCATTAAGATGGATCTCAAAGCCAGCAGATGTAATAGGTAGGCGCAGCACATTTGTGACTCAAAGACCCAGCTTGAAATTGGCATTAGAATCGTGATTTTCACACAGCTAAAGACGCACGCTTTCTAGCTTTAGCTGTCCTGTCTGAGTTTGCCAAGCAACCAGTAATGATGTCCCTTAAAACTGTTTACAAGATTCAGAAAATGAAATTTTCACTTCCTTTGTGAGAGTGTTATTAACATAATCACATGTTCCCGGGGGCCCGCGAAAGACCAGAGCGCTCCTTACAAGTACCTCTTATCATCAACAACCTCAGACTAAGGACTGCGTTTTGTGTTTGTAATCAATGCCTTGAAGCTATAGCCGAGCTCAAGAATTGAAGCTTCTTTTTGAATTATTCCACCTTATTACTATCATTATTATCATTATCGCTGCAGCACAACAGAAAAGAAAAGGTGTTCTCGAAGATCCGCCATCGCATAAAAATTTGCAATTCAAGCTTCATTTTCAGCCCGCTTTTGCAATCCACTCTGTCCTTTCCTCACCTATTTGTTGTTGTGCCGCAAAGAAAAGTTCAGAGCTAACCACGCTAACTTAAGAGCACCTATTAAATGTCCGTTTTTTTTTCAAATGACCTGCGCTTCATTTATTTGCTTTTTTTGAACAGTTCGCTTGACCCAACTGCTGACCCGACTAACAAACACAATAATAAGAAAGATTAGAATGTATGGATGTATTAGTGAAGGTTATTTCTTGCTGAGTGTTTATTTTTTATTTTCTCCTGCTGGTGAGTGAAATATGTGTTTTAATTAGATTTTTTTTTTTTTTTTCTCATACCGCACAGAGTGAGACAAGAATAAAAGAGAACACGAGCGTCAGCTTATACTGCTGGCATTACTAATTCTAGCTGCTTTCCCTGATTAGCCTGTCGGATTTCTAGCAAGCACAAATGTTCAGAAATCAAATATTTGTTGAAGGAAAAAATTTAATTATAATTGGCCTTTTGTGTAGTTTCCTGATTTCACTGAAGATGCAGCTGCGTGCTGTAGATACAAGTGAGTCCGGCGGGGCACTGAAACACTTTTCTGGAGACTAAATTAAAGGTGAGAGCACCCAAAATGTCAGCAAAAGTTCGTGTTTGCACACCACTGCCGGCTTACTCGTTAAGCGAACGCTCACTGAATGTGATGTACAATGGCGAAGGAGTACTTGTTATGTGTTCCCGCATTGTGCGAGATGCGAGATCCTTTAACGAGCTGTGCGGGGTAAGGCATGGCGAGGCTCTAATTAAGAGGAATCAGTCAGTCAGCAAAGGAATTTCATTGTTGCTGGCAGTCTGGCGAAGAGCCGAACAATAAACTTTCGATGGGTTTACGCTTCCAGCTCTTCGCTGGATACTTATTAGATCGAGAATTGATCGCAACAAGGCGTACGGTATATGAGACAACCTTTCTCTTGGTCTCCTGGTCCACAGGCCTGGTATTTCATCGGCCCACAGGTGGATAACGTCAGCTGTGGTTGCAGGAAAACCAACACTGTTCTCCAAACAACTTTGAGTGCCACACTGAATGCACGTTTAGTATCCGGCCCCCCGTTGATTACGAAGCCTGAAGCTTTGAAACCACACCTGAGACACCGTGCCTTCATCTCATCTCATCTGTTGCTCGGTTCTGGCCCCACTGCCTCGCTTACCTGATAAAAATGTACGCAGCATTCATCCCTCATCATGGCTATTAGTCAGCTGGAACACCATAGGCATTTTGAAAATTTACACACAGCCTGGCGTACAGGGGAGCTGTGAAGAAATGAGACAGTGCTGAAATACCACTGACCTTTAAAGCGTTAGTTGGCTATGTCATGCTGCGTGATCTGGCTGCACCTTGAAGCACGGGGGGTGGGGGGGCCACGTTATGGAGTACTGTGGTTCAGGGCTTTTGGCATTTTTTTAGGACAAATGAATAATAACTAGACAAATAATGTCCAACAGGCAAAAGCGAACAGCCATGACATTAAAGATAACATTAATCATTTATCAGCGCCACAGTTTCAAAAAGGTCAGGCCAACGATATTTTAATGTCAAAACTAACAATCTGTTTGAATGAAGTCGTAAATACTACCTCTCACTAATTAACACAGACCGAATCTTTAAACCTATAGCCACCAATCAATCTGCCTGATAATCAAACTGCATTGCCATTTTAGTTTGACTTTAATGATTCAGCTTGACATTTTGCGTCGGGGATGGGGGCTATTTTAGTATCGCTATCAATAGCGATATGGCGTATCCCCTCCCCTGCTGCCTCCATTTTCATTTAACATGGAAGCTGTGGTGAAGCAAAAAACTGGAATTCCTTGAGTGGCCACTCGCTTCTGGTTCCAGAAGTGAGTCATTCTCCGTAAGCACCTGTTTTAAAATTTTCACAGAAGAAATAAACAGCCCGGTACAGACAGCGGTTTTGGTCTCTATAGCTAATTTCCCCATTCATGACAACTGTGAGGGTTTTTTTTTTTTAACTCACCCATTTAAATTATATTAAGGCTTAAAGTTACGCATAATTAACAGTGCTGCAGCTTGATTGACAGGTAGGTGCCGTTACAGATGGCTTATTAGAGCACCCAGGCGTCATTAGGCCCCCTTCAGGTCCACCGATGATCCACGTCTTTGCCGATATTTAAATGAACCGGGAGGCGGAAGAAGCAGTGCATCAAACATGGATTTTCGGCTTCAAAACAGCGCTTCAGAAACCTACTGGTGACCTCACTCACACATTGCTTATACTGTCATTGAGTAAAACCAAAGGTTTTCCCCTAGCTTTCTCCAAAGCTACCAGACTCCTTTGACAAAAACATCATTTTTTACCTTGTAGACACAGGAGTTGCTGGCCAAGTTTTTTAAAACACCAAACTCTACTCCTGTGTTCTGCACGGTAAAATGAATGGGGTTTTTTTTGAAGAGGGAATCGATCCATCTGAATTCTTCAGTTTCCTGTCAAAAAGCGCTAAGAGGAGTCCCCTTTAGGTGTTTAGCCCTGAGGCGGGATGTCAGTGAAATAGATGAAGCACTACATGGACATCACAATAGCAGCCCATGATCCGCGCTGACAGATGTGCTTGCACCTGTTAGACAATTAAAATACCTGCCTCAGTGATGTTTCATTAATGAAGTCACTGACGTTTGTGGGTGCAGTCCGTCCAATCGGAGTCTTGTTGGCACGATTCACCCGGCGATGTCTCAAAATAACCGCAGACATAACGGCGCCTTTTTTCCTTCTACTTGAGCTTTTAAGAGTCATTAAAGTTGAGTGAAGCTGATTGATGCTCACAGTACTGACACTTCTCCTCCACTGGCCTCCATACAGCCCCGCTATAACTCACCGGTCAAGATTTCTGTCATCAGCGAAAAGACCTCCACTTGAATTTCACTCCATTCCTGAGAATGACTCATCCTTCGCGGCGTCAAGCCTTTTCTGGAAGGGTATCACAGACCCTCTAAAGGCTTTATGATTCTCCACCTGTGTTATATCAGAGAGCCACAATAAGACCATATATGGGTTAAAATACTGATCCTAATATTTCCACTTAAATATTTAAAAAGTGTTCATCTTCTCTGGCTCTATTTTTCTTATACCAGGTTTTATTTTTTATTTTTAAATCCTTGTTTTCCCTGTGTAAGCTTTTCAAAGGCTCAATACATCTGCTCCAGTTTGTTTCAAGTCCATCTGGTGTAAATTTCCGGTGCCAGAGGGGAGTTGGAGCAGAAGTTGAATATTGATTAGACCGATCTGAAAAATTCACCTCTGTAGAGCAGTTGACATCGCACGCCCCCACAAGATTAAGTGAACGAGCAGACCGCTGAATCCATTTAACAACTTAAGTTAACTTGGCGAGTACCCTCACAGACTTGAGCGTTGACCCTCGCGGTGAATAATGGGCTGAACCATACAGATTTGAGTAACGCAAAAAAAAATGAGCCTACCGGTATTTGACTCTGTTCTGTTTTGCATTCAAACCAAAGGCAGGCCAGGAAAGCTGTACAAATAAAGAATGGACAGGACGACACAAGTATGTGACAGAAATCCAGCCTGTTTTCTACAACAATGGAGAAGTTTGTTGTCTTGCCTTCTTCTTCGCTATCGTGTACGCTCTCAAATGAGTTATACTTTGGACAGTAGAAGACAAAAAATAAGGCAGTTGTTGTTTTTCTGCCACGCGTGAGTTGAGAAGAACATCACATAAAATTCAATCAGAGCCTCTAGTCCGTACCTGCGAGCGCTAACGCAGAGTAATGCGGCGTTACAGTGGAATATCTCTGATTGTGCTGAAAAAGTGATGGATTCTTCACATTATGCTATTTTATATGTGGCGTGGTGCTCCTCTGCCCTCGTTGCCATACTTCCTCATCTGCTCTGGACGGCTGGGATCCATTTGCTGAGCAATTCTTAAATTCCCAGGAGCCACAGTTACCATTAAAAGAGAAATCCACAGACGTAGTTCTATCAAAAAATGTTCTCTTTCGCTGAGATATTGCATCATAAAACCTCCTGCCAATACTTCTACTTCCAGTTTTAGCTGAAGTCAGTGCCATGAACCTGGTTTGGTCTGAAGGAAATGGTACACATTGTTTGTTAGAGGAGAGTAAACCAATTGCCCTTTCTCCTCCTTCTCTCCATGTCTGATGCAAAACGGATCGAACAGTCTGTTCATATAAAATGACAAGTTGTTATTCTGTAAAGTACGTCTCCTTTTTCCCCTGGATGTTAAAACTGAAGATGCAATATCGCAATAATCAGCGCGGTGTTTATAATAACTGCATCTGGTGCTGCAGCTTTATTAGTGGTGACACAACACTTATCTCCTCTGGGACTAAGTGCCCCGCCAACCACTTCACAGCTGTAGCATTGCTTCAGTTATCTGTTGCAAGACAGATGTGCATCATGTGGCTGATTTGATATATGTTTTTAATTTCAGTTGTTGATTGAGCTCACACCCTTTCAATTAGTTTTCTATTAGGTACTGCATTATATATTTTTGACTTGAAGCATTGAAGGAAAACCGCCTGAATGAACAGCCGAAAAGAGTTGAAAATGTCCCATTTAGTGCTTGGATGTGAACAAAAAGGAGAGACTCTAATGACTTACGGCAGGTAAACACAAAAGTAACAGAAGGCAGCTGGTAAGTCCAGACAAAAACAAACACAAATCCATAAATCCAACAGAAGTCCAATAAAAAACAAGACACAGGCGAAATCTAATCAGGCAAAGGTGAAACTAATCAGGCTGAAGCAGACAATCAAAACTGGCGGGAAACACGAAGGAAACAAAACAACAGGAGACACAGAGAGGGGAGGAAATACAAAATAAAACAGGAAACACTAAACAAGAGACTCAAAACCATGACAAATTAAGTATTTTATTCATTTAAAGACGCCTTATTCAATATGTTTGGGTAAAAAAACCCAAAGAGTGTCGCCCAACTACAATTCTCTTCACCATTTTAGCAACTTTCAGCTCAGTGTTCACACGGCTGTTTTCATTGATAAACTTTTCATAAACACGTTGTTCATTTTGCCCAGCATCAAATAACAGAAAATTTAGCGATTAGCTGGTGAACGCGGTAGATCTAAAGAGCTAAAAAAAGAAAATGTGTCCCTCAGCAGTGGTTGAGGATCGAAAAACAAGAGAGCAAACTCCAAGTGGAAGTTAATTTTGCTGCATGCATGCTGGATGAGTGAATAGGCAACATCTTGACAGCTACATTAACTGCTGCTACAATGAGTTGTACTTCTCGTCTCATTTGCCCCCAAAGTTGCCAGAAAATAATTAAATGCAGATTTAATTACAAAATGACAAAATATAGGTGATATGTGGAGTCTTATCCAAATACAGTCCAAGGTTAGAGGCTGTTATATTTACTAAATTGCAGTGCCCATCTAAGACAAATTGCCAATAGCCTTTCTAAATAATACTTGACATAATTTTATTGATGATATACAACAGTACCTTTCTTATTGCTTTTTGATGTAAGTGTTTTATAGCCTACAAGCTGCAACTCAACAAGAGGTTGGTGGTGACTGACTAATTTAATTAATAGGCACGGTTATTTCCAAGTGCTCAAGGTCATGGTGATTATTTAAACCCGAGAGAAAATTTACAGTTGCAAAAAAAAAAAAAAAAAAAAACTCATTAAACGGGCTAGGCCCAAATACAAAATGCCTCTTGCAGGAGGTCGTTTTGAGTCCTGACAGGCTCAGGTTGAAAATGTCAAGTTGTTATATAGCTGTCATCTCACAGTCTGTAATGAGGAAGATGATATTGCTCTGACCGTAGCACCCAAACAGGTGATGCTAGTCACACAGGGGGGTCAGATTCATGATTTCTCCTCTCTGTGTCACCTCCTTCCAGTGACCGAAACCAATTTCCACTGTCAAACTATGTTCCTGCCAATTACTGCTCCAGCTTGAGCGAGTATTGTTGGACATTATAATAAGGACCCTTCACCTAGCTTGCCAGCCGGTAATTGATGGGCTCAAATGGACACTGGATTGTACTGAATGGGTTGTTTGGATGTCCAAAACATGTTGAAGCAGGACAAATTGTGCTTTCTGTTTTTGTCCTAAAATAGCGCTCACGGCTGGCTTTCCATGTCTCGGTGCCATGTAGCTTAGCTGACTTGGGGCTTTAACGAAAACTATTTGTAGATTGTGGTTATTAGTACAACTGAAGCCAAATGTTTCCCATCTTTGTGTCGCGGCTGAAATAAACCTCAGTTTGAGCTGTTCTGCAGAAGATAAAGATGGCAACAAGAAAAAAAGGGACAGGAGGATGTCAGGAAAATAGACCAGAAACAAACAAACAAACAAAAATCTCGGCTTCTTTGTCTCCGCAGAATGAACCAGGCTCCGACCACTGGTTTTGAAGAGGACGTGGGTGCCAGAACAACACATCATGTCATGTATCCGGAAAGTGCCATCGACCTGGACAACACCACCAGTCTGGTCTTGATTCCTTTCAAGACTCTGGACCTGCAGTGGATCATTAGTGCTCTGACCACGGGGACCATTAAACAGTGAGTGTAATTATGAAATGTTAAAGCTGTTCTGATCAATATTTTTATATTAAGAATGGATGAATTGACTGCGTAATATGAAAGGCGTTGCTCCTAGTGACAAACGCACAAAGAATGATCACCCGAGCCTGCAGCTCACTTCAGCTTTACAGTGATTTTTATGCTAGCTTCCCAGCGCCACACCGCTGACAGACAAGATTAGCAACTACTTGGTGAACATAGTGGAGCATTAAGCAGCTAAGACACCACGTGAGCTAAAATGATTGATAACTGAAATTGATATTGGACTAGATAGCCAGAAACATGACTCCAATTGAATACTAATGTTGCTCTGTGTCTGAAAAACACTGAGGCTTAAATTAAGTTTCCATTTAGAAACAAGTTTAATATAAAAAAGTAACTTCTTGCTGCCACATTTTTACCAATATTAGATTATGGGGATCTTCTGTAGATGCGTGTCCTTGCTCAGGCGTTGCATATGATCAACACAGCTTACCACGCTTCCCTCAAAATCATCGCTAACCACAAAGCTCTGACTCTCCATTGTGGGCTTTATACTCAGGTAGACTGGCCTTGTTTAACAAACTGCAAATACAAGGTTATATCCTACATAATAATTGTGATGACGATGTAAACTAGCTCATGAATGGCATTGTTTAATTTAATTGTCTTTTCAGTCATGGATACATGAGCATGATTTCTGTAGCCATTGGTTATGCACTGTGTTTTAAAGCAGAAAGTAAACATATATCACTCTTGTATTGAATTTCTATTAGCGTTCTACGAAATAATATAGATTCTCCAATCAATACAAGAGGCTCACTGATATTTTTGGCCTATCATCTTTGGACCTTGCACTTAATCATTCCTCAGTGAAACTAGAGTTCAACTCTCCTCTAAATTTATAATGTGCGAGTGCATTACGATTCATCATGCATATGTGGCACTCCCAGATTCATTTACACTCTCCAAACACCAGACTGTCATAACAATCACACCCGCTCAGTATTCCTATTTGTCAGATTGCCGTAACAAGGATAATCGCTCAGTTTTTAATCTTCCAGTAAATTTCACCTTCAGCCGCTTCATTCTCAATGACCCGTAATCATTAGCTTGATTACTGGACATCCAGGAAAAAAAATGGAGGCCCTGACAATTGACGCCACTGCCAATAACTCAAACACGCCAACATGTTTGAGATGGTGGAAGGACGAGCAAATCCAAACAAATGTTTCCTATAAATGCACAGTTGTCTTCCAACTCTGCCAAAGCAATCATTCTGCATCATTAAAATTCACTTTACTGGCAGTAATATCAGCTTTAGACCAGCAGCCATCAGACCTTAACTGAGTCTTGTGAATTATTTGGATACATTTTCTAGGCTTGTTGAATAATATGGGTGTCTATGAAAGGACAGGACTTGTGTGAAGGGACGCAGGACTGGCTGTTCTCGGCCCACATTCACACTCCTGACGTTGAATCATAATGGTTAAATTTAAACACTTCTCTATACAAAAATGTCAACCCTGTGAATCTTAAAGGATTTGCTTTCTCACATTAGGATGTATAAAGTAGTGTAATAATATAATGCACCAGACATTTGACAGGCTATTTTCATATTCATTCGCTGTTTCATGCCATTTTCATTTCTAAACGGCATTGGACCGGTCTGTATAATCTTTGAATTTTAATGAGACTCATTGCTGCAGAGGCAATAGCCTTGATAAACCCTGCTTTAATTGGAAACATTTGTCTGGATTGTATCTTACCATATAGCCATTACTTTTCATTTCAGTCATTAGTATGCCATCTCTTCATGTTTTTCCACGAAGTCTGCACAGGCGTGGTGTGGAATTCACACTCGCCAGCTCAATATGAATGTTTGTTTTTAGCTAATGTACTCATGAAAGTGGTGTGAACACAAATGAATGGCACATGAAGATGACAGTATTTTCACATGCAAGCTGAATGCGAGCGCTGCACGCGAGCCCCGCGCACCTTTATTCAAAGAGCCTCCCTCCAACAACTACTCACAAAGGGACATCATCAGGGACGCTGGAAGTGAGTCAGCGTCGGGGGTATTGAGCGAAACATTTCAATGACGTTATACAAAATCCTGCTTTTACATTCAATCGAATGACCAGGGTCATTCATTTCTCTTATAGTCTTTGTCTATGTGTCTACTTTATTATTATTTTGAGCACCAGCAGTTTCAGAGTGCAATACCACTGTGGAAAATATGCCCGCTCACTGAGCTCCGGTTCTGGCATGACACCAGCTCTGCTCCCCATTAACATTCCCCTACACCTGGGGCATGAAAGCTTCTTCTTCCAAATCACCTGTGGTACAAACAGTAACACTGCCTGGGTGTCTAGGAGGCTAGGAAGCCTGGCTGACAAAGCGAGCAAATGTTAGCCAACAGTATCGATAGTTTGAGGTGAGTTTAACTGTTACATACAGGTCAGGTCCAGGTCATCATACCCGGGGCACAAAGTTACGTAGAGGGCACAGAGTGGGGACGACAGACAAGTCAGTGTAGCGTCAAAATTATTTCAATCTGATCTGTGGACAATGGATCAAAATAAAATCAAACCTCTTTTCTGCCACAAAACTAGTGCACTACACAAATATAGCGAATCCAAGTAAAAGAAAAAAAAAGAAAAAAGGAGAATGTCATTATAAGTTTAACTGATGGTTTTTATTACGCTTGATTGTAGGGGGTGCTCCAGCCCCCTCAGCGCCCCTGCTGCCTGCCTCGATGGTGAGCATATGTTAATGTGATGTGACGACCTCTAAATCTGCCCGTGATGTTTAATCAGCTTCAGTCTCATACAATCGGAATGAGGAAAGATACTGAGCGTTTATTTTTAGACATGTCCTCAGTTAAATTAGATTAAAATCACGGATGGGCAGATCATAGTGAGATTGTGGAGATGTGATACCAGCGATTGTAGACAAAGGAGCAGAATTGCATTTCAAGGATTTTCAAGCTTCTGGTATTTTGTTGTGTTACAGCACATACATACCTGTTTCATCCAGGATAAAGGCAAACAAAGATAAGGTGAGTTATATGAAGGTTTGTACAGTACTTTTGATTAACCATGGCATCACCATGCTTTTTATCATTAAATATAGATATATAGATGGCCAAAAGTATGTGGACGCCTAAACGCGCCACTTACAAATGATTGTTGAACATCTTATTTGACGTGTAGCAGATCTTTTTGAGACTCGTCTTTCTACTTCTTCCACCCCCATCACATGCCACAAGTATTATGTTGCTGCAGTTCGAGGGGCATGTGGCACTTAGCAGAACGTCATACCACTGCTTGTCACTGACACATACCTCTCCTGCCAGCGTATGACAATTCTTTACTGGAATATGCCACTGCTGATGATGCTATGTTGCTGCTGTGCCAGGAAAAGGATGGTGGGCTACTTGTCCTCTACTGATGGGTGCCACTTTACACCTAGCACAGCTAGCTGTAGCTGTATCTTCATCATCGTTATCTAGCTTCGTACGGCGTTAATGCAAAAACGTCTTCGTGCTCCATTAAATTTAAGTGGCATGCATCATTAGAATTACAGGTCTGCTGTGCAGTAAGCATATACACAGCAGCGGCGTATGCCAGCAAGAATCATAAACTGATGGTGGGAAGTGGAAGTGCTATCAGTAATGACATACACTAGTCACAGTGCCATACACTAAGAATTGACATGTGAAAAACAAGAGTGGTACACATATCGGGATATGCCAGTTAAAATTGGTATCCATCAGTGGAAAGCAGTGTTTTCAAGTGCCATGAGTCAGTAGAACAGCAGCGACAGCAGTGACATACTACATACAGTCACAACATGCTACTAAAAAAGAGTGGCATACCATCAGCCACTCAGTCTCTGCACTGCTGTAGCATTAAGTGGCTTTTGTTACTTTTACGAGTTACTTTTAACGACATATATTGTGCATGAAGTTTATATTGACTATAATATTAAATATATAATCTCTGTCTCTGTAAATTACAAAGTGGCAGAAATTTCTCTTGCAGGTGCTGATTTACAGTCCCACATTTTTCAAATACGTTTATGAGTCCTGGCTCGAAGGCCATGGAAGATACCCCTCCACAGGCTTCCTCAGCTTGCTGCTCGCTATCCACATATGTGATGAGGTAAGTTTTTAAAAAAGTCAAAATGTGTTAAGCATGACTTTGACAAACAAGTTCAGCTGAAATCCCTCTGTGAAGAGCAATAACTTTACAAGGACAACTGACTGGACGTTTTGTTGTGTTGCATTTTCAGGATGAAAAATAGTAAATCCAAAAATATGTGCATCTGAAGTGGTGTGGAAAATTGAACAAATTCACAGATGAGTGAAGGAAGCTGAAGTGTATGAAGCTTGTGTAGGATGATGTTTTCCTCTTCTTTCGCTCCTCGTCTGGTCCAGGTCAGCGTGTTTGGATTCGGTGCAGACCAGTATGGAAACTGGCACCACTACTGGGAGGAGAACCATTTGGCCGGAGCTTTTCGACACACGGGAGTCCATGACGGAGATTACGAATACAATGTCACCCTGCTGCTGGCAGACAAGCACAAAATCCAAATGTTTAAAGGCAGATGATACCAAACCCATATGTGCAGTGGGATGCCTACCAAATTAACCTTTTAGTGTTTGTTTTCCTCCCTCTTACGCGAGGACGATATTTTTTTATCGTGATTTCCAAAGACATTCTCACGTGAACTCTCTTCTGGTCTGTCCAGTTTCCTTTTCTTCACTTAATCTACTGTTTAAGAAACATCCATTCTACTGACAACCCAACCCAACAGAGCTTTTGCCTGGGAATGATCATTAAGCCAAAAGCAACACTGCCACTTATTTCAAAATCTGTAATCCCAACTCAAATGTGTCTGGGAGTGAAGAAAAGGGACTAGAAGATCTATCATCAACGAGCATGCTACACAGAAAAAGCTTTTGTACTGTCACATAGTATGCACTGTACTCGGTTTGTTCTCTTTTCTATAAATAGTTGGCATTGTGGCTATAAATTGTCAGACTACTCTTGTCAACAGGGCTTGTTTTGTGTGTATGGCCATTAACACACAAAGCTTCAGAACAAGACCTGTTGATAAGAGTAGTCTGACAATTTGCCATAATGACTCACAGCTAATGGCTCTGTTGATGTATAGACAAAGTAAAGAGGATTTCATGCAACGCCTATCTTTGTCATTCATGCAGGAGGAGCGTCCCATAACCGCCGTCTGATGATCTTAACACTGTGCTTGAGTCCAAATTGACAAGCAACAAACATTTTGATTAGCTTCACAGAAAAAAAAAAAACTTTGATTACGATGTAAATATCACTTCGGTGAAGGTGTCTTAATTATAATAATAGCAGGTATGAGAGAGAATCAGCTCTTTTTTCATCTCGCTGAACGACTCTGATCAAAGTCTCATAAGCGAGCTGCACTACAGAGCTGCTTGTACCTTCCTTGTCTGATTGCAGCGGCAAATTATAGGCCAAAATCCAAAATCAATCACAAAGAACACATTTTGCTATAATTTATACACCCACAGAGCAAAAGCCAGGATTTTAGAAATGCTCAGGTCCCTCCAACACACCACCGACCCCACTTAGAAAGTTTTAACCACGCACCAACAGTGAAGTGGCTAAAATTATTCAAATTGACCATATTTCACTTAGTGATTGATTTATTTTATTACAGAGTATTTCCATGATATTTCCCAACATGATAGTTAGAATGTTCTTTTAAAGCTCTCTCCACATTACCAGAAATGACATTCTGGTAGTCAAATCTTAAATCCATTATGCATAACCTGAGGGTTTTCAAATTTTAACATATTCAGCCCAAAAATACAAAAAACAGTCCCCAAAAACACACCTTGTCTGCTTTCATAGGGATGGCAATGTTGGTTGGTCAGTTGCTGCACTCATACATTCATTCATGCTCCCCACTGGATGAATCTCAATAACACTACCAGCAGGTTTACATTTGCGGGAGTATCTCTTCACTATTGAACACATGGCGATGGAATTTGCCTACCATCACACAAAAGTTGACACGAGAAACAAAAGACTGAGGAAGTTGCAGAATGCTTAAAATAGTCTCATGATTGTAGGTTGCAGGTTGGTCAGAGTTCAGTATTTTACAAGCGAGGTCCAGCACTTTGGGAAAAACTGTGTGGGCAAATAGTTAATAGTCAAACAATTTCCAAAACCAACACTGAATGCCAATGACCTTAGATTCCTGTAGCACTGAATTAAAAACGAACACAATTATATAAAAGGATGCTACCATGGGAGCTTGGGAACTTCGGAAAAACTATTGCGAGTGAACAAAGTTCAGTGCTTCTTCTACAAATGCAAGTTAAGACTTGAACCATGCAAAGTGAAAGCCATATATCAACAACATCCAGAAACATCGCTGACGTCTCTGGGTTCATCTGAGTTGGACTGACACAAAGTGGATAAGTGTACCACGATCTGACGAGTCTGCATTTCAAGTTGTTTTTGGAAATTGACATTCCTCCAGCAACAGCCGGAACCGTAGCTGTGACTGTCTGCACTGTACTGAAGCAGTGGTAGCATCAGACTTTTAGAAATTAGGATTACAGAAGAAGGATTACAGATTTTAACTACATAGCTCATTACAAGGCGAGCGGTCTCATGAGAAACCATTTTAAGACTGTCCATTGGCCCCAAAGGGCTCTACAAGACCTGGATTTAGATTTTTGCTATAGTGAAGCCATTGATGAGATATTCATCACTCAGCGCTATGAAAAAATGATAGAAAAGTTTGAAATGCTCCAGGTTCTTTGTCGAGTTGCGGACATTCTTCATGTATCATGTAAGATACAGCCTACACAGGGGTGCCTTATCATTAAAATCGATGATGTACGCTACGTTTTGGATGTACATTGTGACATATATATTTTTCATGAGAAAGTCTGGTGGTAAGTGCCTTTGATGGGAGTTTTCGAAGACTTAATTTCACCATCAAATTGTGCTATATTGTAATCCTTATTATGTGTTACCAAATTTGTGAGAGACTTTAACAAGTTTATGTTGTTGCTGTGTATTCAGTGTCAGTATTACTATCTTACCAAGCCCAAATTGGTTATATACTGTACTATGTTGGGTGGGTATGTCAACATCTTTGAGGAAACATTGTGTTTTTTTCCAGGCTTGATGCACTTGCTGAACGTGTTGTAGATGCGTGAATGTGTGAATTACTAAATGACTTCAAGAAACACAGACGCTCTTATCCTGCCCCTACGACATCATTTTCGCCGACGAATCTCTGATTGGAACGGTTGCAAATGTTATCTCGGACTCGTCAGGAAATTGAGCTCGGTGGTGCTTCTCTAATAGGCTATGATTTGCTCCGTGTGCCTTGAAACATAATGGGACGTTTGCTCTGTCAGTGTCTTCATGATTGCCTTCCTCTCAACGTGAGAGAGAAGGCTGCTCAGAAGAGGAACCACAACATTTGCTCACTTCAAATTTGTCAGCCGCCTTGCAGGCGACAAGTGGCGCGCGTTTGTACTGCAGGGGACACTGGCACCTAGTGGACAAGAACATGTATCAGCATTAACGTTGCGTGATTTGTCCATTACATGACTGATGGGATGACTTATTAACCTATTAAAATTGTATTGATTGCTCATGTTGAAACATGAATACAAAGCCTGTCACTCAGCTGTATTTAATCTACTCTTCCAGCGAGTTGAGGTCTTCATTGTTGAATTGTCAGAAAACCCATTTAAAGCAGCACCTTCTGAAAAAATCTGTCTGATGCGCGTGTATTTTCCGTAGACTCGAGAAGTTTACCAACGTGTGGGAGAGACTGATAATGAAATCTTGCATTATTCAGTTGACTCCCACAGTGGTGGTATTGGTGGTAACACATTTGGAGCTTTGTTTGCTGAAATATGTGGGGGAAAAAAGGTCAAGGAGGTTAATTAATTATAAATAATACATTTCAGAGGTTTGTGCAGATGGTGTGTGGGTAAGCTGTATTTTAGATGGACAGCTTGTATGTGGACAGACCACACTGGAAGACTGACATTAAATTCATCCCAGTTTGTACAATTTAAAAGGAGTGTAAATGATTGAATTCGAATAT
The DNA here is from genome assembly GCA_014281875.1 of Nibea albiflora. NCBI lineage: Eukaryota > Metazoa > Chordata > Actinopteri > Sciaenidae > Nibea > Nibea albiflora. The sequence goes on along the minus strand of CM024811.1, from coordinate 13,867,345 downwards.
TATAATTAAAGGATATTATAAATGTCTTTGATTGGAAAAGATATACATTTTAGTGTATCTAATTATTTTAAACAAACACCAAGATTGCTCATGACAACAACTTTGGACATGTTTCTCTGGTCTCTGCTATTGTGAAGACTGCGTGTTCTTCACACAGCATTCATCGTGTGTCTATCATTAAAATTGTTTTCTTTTAGCGGATTAAATCAGAAACATCTGTCAGCTTTAATTGGTGAGGGGTGTTCATTTGACTGTTTAATCCACTGCTACATCCTACAGACAATAGACTTATAAATAAAAATAAAAATGTGTGAATGCCAGCAGGATTCTGAGGTTATAATTTCTTCTTTCCACTGAATACACAAGGAATTTAAACACACGTAATATAATCAGTATGTAACATCTGATATGAGTGAATGAATTATAAACTGTACCCCAACAGATGTTTGGTTGCTACGTCGTATGCTTAAATGAGATAAAAACCTGGGCGGCAGTCGTTACCGCTGAAGAATTGGCTCCACGAGTGCCGCTTCACATTTATGTTTTTTGTCCATTATGAGGCAGCTCAGCTTCTCACAGCTTGACTTCACAGTTACAGCTATTTGCTGGCTGCTGTGGGAGAAACTTGTTCATTTTCGCAAATTAGTATAATTAGTGTGGCTGCTGAATCGGCAATCACTTCTTATTAATAAACATTATATTTCTCTGGGTTATCCATAGTTTTAATATCTTGCCCATTAACAGCGCAAACTTCATTCAAACATCAAAACTCATAATACTCAGCGTGGGAGTCATAAGATATGCATTAAGGGTTATGTACCCAGTCACCCGTATTGTATTTTTAGCTCAGCCTATATGCGCTCTACTTGTTACATTAAAATTTCAAAAAGCTATAATACTTTGGCCTGCTGATTGTCTATGTATAAGCTCATCATAATGTCATGGAAAGGTAATGAGCTGAGAAGAGAGTCAGTGAAGCCCCTTCTTTATTTATACACACTCCAATCAAAATTCCAAATGCTCAGTGCTGCACACTGCTCAGCTGCCTCTGAGCACATCATGATGACATATGTGATTTCTGAGATACGATGAGTTACACGCTGCTACTTTTAATGAAAACATTTATAGTTTATGAGACATAAAAGAGCTCCGTACTTGCTGGAATCCCATTACAGCCCATTTCATACAGAGCACAATCTCTCTCACGCTCCACCCTTTCCTATCCTTTATTTATTTATTTTTTTGGAGGGGGTAGAGGATGTTTAGGGTGAGACAGCATGTGTATACATGGGAGTGGTGTAGATCATCTGAAAGGGGTTGACAGCATTTTTCTACAGATTTGGTGCATTATTGAAAAAAGTTTGATGATCTAAAAAACTGGACAAAAATCCCATCCCTACAAAAGAACACATTAAGGTGCCAAGACATATATGAGGAACACCACAGAAGAATTCACACTGTGTATGGATCTGAAGCTCTTTGTAAGAATTGCAGTAAGCTGCAATAGTAGCATCAGCACAGGTGTTTCCGATTATATGAATTAAGGTTCTGCGCAGTTTATTGCAACAGAGACTTCCCAGTGAACCAGCACGCAGCACAGCGGCACCCTGACTGTCTGACCTGATTAGGAACCTTAATTAGTATCATTGGTAAGACCAGTGTTTACCTACTGTTTCCTGTCAAAATGGCTGCTGTGAAAAAGGGTCTATTGGATGGCAAATACTGGTCTTCTGGAAACTGCACAGAAACCACCTTATTATTAATATACATAGCCATACAATCAATGAATAATAATAATGATGCTGACCAATTAGGTCTTTCATAATAACTGTTCATACTGTAAATAATACTACATAATTACTTTTTTTCTCTACCTGCTATTGCTGCTACACCCAAACTGTACATAAATATATATGCTAGTATATTCATCTCAACTTGTCCATGCTGATTATACTGTGTTTATATTTGTATACTGTATATATCCCATAGCATATTCACATTTATACCTGCACTATATTTATATATCCTGTTCATTTGTACATACTCTGCAATTCTGGTAAGACGCTAAACTGCTGTTGTATTTGTTGCTTTGTGCAATAAAGTTGAATCAAATATAATCTAATAATGGCATATATTATATTATATTATATTATATATATTATATTATATTATATCATATTATATTATATTATATTATATTATATTATATTATATTATATTATATTATTAATCATAATGAAGGCTTTATATGTATCGGTACTTGTTTGTGCGGCAGACACTACATTTCCCATGATGCCTTTGCACGTGCGGCGTATGACGCCACCCGCCGTTCAACAAGCAGCACAACAAGGAAGTGTCTGTAGTTCAACTCGTTCGGACGGAGCAGTTTTGTGGTCAAATGTTTTCCTTGTAGCGCAGGTAAGTAACGCTCGAATAAAGTGTTAATCCTCCGTGGAGGTGTACTAACTCCTCCTGTAGCCAGAATAAAAAGCAGCTGCGATAAACTAACGTTACAGCTCCAGCTTCAGCCTTCAAAAAGGCTGTAAGTTAGCACCTGGTTTCACTTTCCACTAAAGTAAACCAGCATTAACGTCCATGAACTTCAGGTTCGCTACGCACTAAAAAAAATAATAAATTAAACAGTGCTGCGTGAGTGTTTGTCAGCCGTCAAATGATTTTCTAACACACACGCCATCTTTATATTTTACTCCGAAAATACAGGCCGAGCTTCCTGTCAGGTAGCTCTGAACACGTCAGGCCATAAACATGACATCCCGCTTAACAAACTCCTCACATGGACTGCAAGAAATCATGCAGCCAGCCTCAAACTCAGAAGCTTCTGTTAGCTTTAGAAGTTGTAACGTTTGATTGGAGCAGAGTTGAGTAATATGTAGTAGTAATAGTAGTAGTAGTAGTTGTGTAGTTTCTCTTTATGAGACCAAAACATGATACTTCCCATATGTTTGGGGACTGACAAAAATGATCTTTATTTAAATTAACAGACATGTTGTAATGTATGTAAAGTAACTTAACATTCAGTCAAGTCAACACACAGTCATCCAACATGTTTCAAAAGTCATATTTTGCTCACAGACAGTCCAATTTGGTCGTACAGGTAATCGAGTAAATCATAATCGAGCCTCCCTTAATGACCGCCCAAACAATCCTGGACTGAAAACTGTTTTCAGTAACATATCTTTCAAAGTCTTTTCAAATGTTTTCAGCGACTATTTTCCAACATTTTTAATGTTCTTTGAAATAAATCCCAGAAATGGCCTTTAAACAAACTTCAAAATAAAAGAGCTGCAGTACAGTTGTTAAACTGTGTTACTGCTATGCGTGGGACAGTAGGCACAAAATCAGTATTAGAGTAATTATCAGAGCATTACTTTGTTACCAATGTGTACAGATGTTGATCAAAATATTGCAAATGACTAATCAAAACTAAAGCTCATGGTCATGGTCATTTTTCATGTTGTATTACGACAAATGAACTTTGTAGTTTCTTTCCCAAAACCTGACTTTGACTTTTCTCCCTCTGATTTGTCTGACTAACATTAAAAACCCACAGATGTTCATTTTATAGTAATAAAAGAGAGACTATTGAAAAGATGTAACAAGGAGTTCCTCGTTTCCTTGATAAGTCTTAGACACTTAGAGCGTTACCCATCGGGCACAGGCATCGACCCCAGAAGAAACGAAAGTCTAGTCTTCTACAAAACTCAGGCTACAGGCTCAGAAGCCGTGAACAAAGTGGTTCAAACCACTTTGACTAACATGGCATAACCTGCATGTGTTTGCATTTTTTCAGGATGTCTGTTGAAAGACTGGAGGAGCGGACGCTGGAGGTGCTGGCGCTGCCCCCAGCAGTGGACGAGGAGCTGCTCTTTCTTTACTTTGAGAATAAGCGCCGCTCCGGGGGAGGTTCCCTCGTCTCTGTGGAGAAGAAGGGTGACGGTGCCATACTGGTTTTTGAAGAGGCAGAAGGCAAGTGGCGACATAGAACATATTGTCTGGGATGTTTTGGCATACATAGGTATGATTTATTAGCCTTTCCATCATGTTAATAAATTAGTAAATTACTTCAAAAAGTAATAACTGCGTGCAACAGTAGTGTAGCCACACTTGTTAGGGGTAGCATATTTACAGTATCTTATGCAGACATAACTTTATACAGACTTCCAAACCAGTTTGCTTGAAACCTTGAAGACTTTTTTTGTCCACTGTCTTATCCTCAGAGTTATATAAGCATCCTACAATAACCCAGATTTCCTATTGGTTTGAAAGCTTTTAAATGTCACTCCTTCCTCCCTCCAAAATCGCTAAAGTAGAAACAATTACGCGCATTACTGTGCTGGACAGAAAAAATCCAATTCAAGTGAAGAGAAAAAGTGCAGTCTTTTGTCATTAATATACTGTATGCTAATCCTACCTTTTTATTTCTTCTCCCATAATTTTGACAGCCGCAGCCCGAGTGCTGTCTAAAGGGCACCACGTTCTGCATAATGTGGAGCTGAGTGTGAGAAAGCCTGCCTCTAAGGACCCACGTAGACTTCTGCTGCAGGGGATCAACCCCAACACCAGCAGTGAGATGATAGAGCTCTACGTGGAGAACATGATGGACATCTCTGACTACGCTCTGCATCCCTCATTCGGGGAGAGATTCCATCCTCATTCACCTCAGCCAGCCCTTCTCAGAAGGTGCATTAAACGTTCACATTTCCCTTTTTCTTAAAACACACTGAATGCTCCAAATTTCTTAATATATATATATATATATTTTTTTGTTTGTTTTTTTTTGTTTTTGGTTTGTAGATTTCCAAAACCTGAGTGCAAAAATCTCCAGGAGGACACTCGAAGGGGCCAGGGTAACTCTTAAACAAGTTGAGCAAACTGACTCGGTCCTGGTGAAGAACCTGCACCCTGGCACCACTCCAGACATGCTCACGTTGTACTTTGAGAACAAAGGAGGTGGCACTGTGAGGGTGAAGGACGTCACACTGCTCTCAGAGGGCACAGCCAAGGTCTCCTTTGTCAGCTATGACTGTAAGTTTTGTATCATATGATCATTTCAAACTCTTTGATTGTTTCTCAGCTTTCTTAATTAAACAAAATGTCTCTCTATATCTTTGATCAGCCGTAGACTCTGTCCTGGATCAGCCGCACAAACTGGAAGGTGCTGATCTCGTAGTGAAGCCATACTTCGACTTTCTTCAACCTACACAGAGTTTAACATCGCAAGCCTCTGCAGCTGGAGGCCAAGATGTGAATGAGACAATCTCAGAGGATCTGAGTGACGTGCAGATGCAGACCAGTCCTTGTATGTTGGTCAGAGCAAACAGCCAGCCCTCCTCTCAGACGGCCTTGGAGCTTCTTCCTGCCCGCGAGACAGTAGTGGAGGCGGCAGAGGAAGTCATGGAGGCTCAAACGGAGGACGAGGATACACTACCAAGCCACATTGCTATCGCTGACCCGGGAAAACTTGCTTTGTTTAAACTTAGCGCCTTTCAACAGGACATTGAAAAGGCTCACCCAAACATCACCATCCAAATCAAAGACAATGGTGTGCACATAGCAGGTATTAACAGACAAACATTTGAACAGATCGAACACTCCATCTTGGACTATTTTGGCAAAATGACTGAGACTAGTTTTACCCTCGAGCCGGAGAAGGCCGAGTTCTTTGCGAGAAAAGATGTAAAAGAGAGACTAATACAAACCCTGAATCAAACTGGGTCACCTGCTGTGTACACCGTGTCAGACTCAAACATTGTGGTAACCTCCCTATCCCAGAACTCAGCTAAGCAGGCATGTAGCTTTTTGAAATCCCAGCTGGGTCACTTCAGCATGCCGGTGGACACGGAGTATGAAGGCATGTTTTACTGCAGAGAATGGTCCGAGTTCCTGCAGGCTCTGAGCTTCACTTCGGTGAAGGTCCCAGAGCGAGGAGGGAATATCGATGCGTTGACGCTGAAAGGGATGGAGAGTGAGAAGCAGGCTGCAATCCTGGAGTTTCTCACCACGCCCATTGAGAGGGAGACAGTCATCTCTATGGTGCCAGACATGCTGAAATACGTCCAGATCCACTGTCATCAGCTGTTGGCTGACATGGACCAAGTCTCTATCTTCCCGCTGGAATCAGAGGATGTTTGTGGGTTAAAGGTATGTGGTGCATCAGTATGTAGACTGCAGCTTGTGAATTTATTCATGTCTGATGCTGTTTTTGAATGTCCTATTCTTCATCATCTTTCTTTTTTTTCAATGTACCTGACAGATCCACGGCCTCGCGATTGCCTGTCAAATGGCTGAGGAGGTGTTGCAAGGTGTGGTCTCCTCTATCTGCACCAGAATAATCACAGTAAACGTTCCAGGGGTGACCCGGTTTTTAGAAGATCAGGAGTGCCAGAGCATCATGGAAGAGATGCAGAGAAAGTTTCAGGTCTACATCAACCCAAAGCATGTGCCCTGGGAACCACTGCCAGATCAGGTAATGATGGACTAAAGCAAACGTTTTCCTTTTGGATTCCTGTGTGTTTTTGAAACTGCGAATGCAACTTAACTTTTCCCCTTCGTTGGCCTGTAATATTACTTGTCATTCATCTTGATGACCTGTCTACCTCGGAGCCTCATACAGAATAGCCTAAGGCTCAGGTTTAGCAGTGTACACAAGGCAGAAATGAAACACGGTTGTTTACTGTGTTTCGGAGCACGTCCTCTTAGCTACTTTCTTTTTTACTGCTGCTTCGTTTTCTGCCTCAGTTCAATTACCACATGCATGATCTGAAATAACAATGTTTATGCTCACAAATGTTACAAGATCATAGAATTTCAAGCTAACTGGGCAGGGTGAAGGTGTGAATGCATACCAGAGGCGGATATAGACGTAATGTGTTTTTTTTTCTATTTAAGACCATTAACTACATTACTGCTGGCCATTTTCCAAAGCATGTCAATATTTAAGATTGATAAATGCACTTTCCAGTCACTTATTTTTGTGAGTGAGGACTGTTCAAATTCTTCCTTGTTGGTGCATGCAAGTATTTGTTGAAAACTGCCATTTGCATTGTTCTTGAAGAGCAGAAAATCGCCTTCTGAGGTTGACTATTCTGCCAACATGGTATTAAAATTATAATAAAATCCTTTCCTGGAGCTCATCGCCAATCTTTCTATGGCTCGACAGAAGTTACTTGCACTCCCCAACAAGGGACAATTTTCACTTCCTTCTTGCAACTGCTTTATCACACAATGGAAATGTTACTGTGCTAAAAGTCTGGAGCCAAAAACGAGCTAGAGAACGGCGCCAGTGACTGCATTTTTATGGGAATAGTTTGACATTGTGGGAATCATATTTATTTGCTGTCTAGCTTGGAGAAGGAAGAAATAGTTGGTGTATTAGTGACCAAGATGTAGCAAACTGATCTTTTTGGTAGCCCTTACCTTTTCCCAAGGTAGAAGTAAAGCCTAAAGTTTTGTTCAAGCAGCAAGAAAATCAGATTTATCCCTCAAATCAGAGCTTTCTCAATTATTAGTTCATGGGGTTAATCACGCAGACCACTGACATGGGTCTTTTCAGTGGACTATCACAGTCATATTGATTGTAACATGTCATAAAAACTACCATGAAAATGCAAATTAATGGAGGTTTCCCTACAGCAGAAGTATTCGGTGTTCGCAGAAACCTTGTATTCATTAACCTTTGATTTATTATTTCAGGACATTTTTGAAACTGCATGGACGTTGATGTCCAACAGAAACTTCTGTAAAGTTTCTTCGGATTATGCACAGGAGTTAAGATCAGATTCAGTACAGACCGATCGTAATGGAGGTGCAGCCAGAGGTAATCAATTATTTCAGTAACTTCAATGATTGCTCAGGTTTCCTTGCAGTCTCAAACTGTCTGGTTACCTCTTTGTAGGCCTTTTAGAGGAGGCAAAGAGAATCGTCTCATCCATTGATGAAAGACCTGAAGATGTTGTGTCCATTTCAGGTCAAGTTGATGAGATGGATAACGTCGACCTCTACTCAGCAGAGGAACCAGCAGACCAGTACTTTGATGGGATAGCCGTCGATACCCAGTCGTCAACTGAAGGCAGCTCTACGAATGGGTTACGCCAACAGAGCGATGACCTTGAAGAAGAGGCCCAACTGTCTCTAGCCATCCAATACTCTATGGAGTCGAACCACGATTGGTCCCTGGAGGATGAGGAGGTACAGCTGCAAAGAGCCTTGGAGCTGTCAAAGAAGATGATGCAACATGAAGCATCTAGTAGTAGTACTAACAACACCCCCCAGGGAACCCGGGTAAAGAGGCGCAACCAAATTTCCTTAGAGGACGCCATCAAGTCAGCCAACACCCTACAGCTACATGTGTTCGCAGGTTATAGCTGTGACCTGATTCGGGTGGACATAGCCTTCGGGAAGAAGGTCAACCAGAGACAGGTCGAGGAGAAACTGGAGCACAGGACTTTGAAGAACATGTCCGAGTACCACATGAAGTGTCTGGAGATGATCAAGAGGAAGCACGCAGTCGAGATTCAAATTCAGGGAACCATAATCACTGTTTCTGGCTTCAATGAGTTTGTGACGGCAGCACTGTGTGACGTGAAGCTGCTGCTGGAGAAAATGTCCAATATGGTACCCGACCAGGATATCCTGAGGGTTGTCCAATGGGTGCATTACGACCCAGTCTCTTCAAAGCCGATTCCTTATTCGCCCGACGCTACAATATTCATCGAGAATGTTTGGAAGATGAAGCTGAAAAAGATTGATATCTTGTTAGACAATCAGCCCCATACCATAGACTTTGAGAAGATGCAAGAATACAACATAGCTTCGGGGAAATCTGCGAAAATCTCCAGGAAGTTGGTCGATTTAGGGGATTTGGGGGAGGATGTACCAGGTGACGAGAACTTTATAGACCTTTATTGATGTATTCATGTATGTTTTTGTTCAGAGCAAAATCTAAAAATGCATTTAAATGATAAACCTTGAATCTTTTGTCAACAGAAGAGGAATACTCTCTGCTGTCCAATCTGCCTGAAGCATCAAAAGTCGACGAGGAATCTGATGAATTTCAGAATGTGGTGAAGAACTTCTATGAGACCATACAGGAATACCACAGCAAGATCAGAATCATACAGGTGAAAAAAATATAATAGCTACATTCTTTGTAACAAATGCTGTGGTCTGCTTGCATTAACACAAAAATTATTTCCCCAGGTGGAGAAGCTTATGAATCGACTGCTGTACAATCAGTACAAGCTGAAGAAGGCGAGCGTACTGCAGCGCGCCACGTATCCGGAAGTCGAGCGGACTCTCTACCACGGCACAAATGAGACGAGTGTGAAAGAGATCTGTGTTCATGGATTCAACAGAAGCTTCTGTGGAAAGAATGGTACGTTTTGTTACGCCACTGTTCTCTTGTCTGACTCCATTTGTTTTATCTGGAGTGCCGCTTTCTGACATGTTGGTTTCTCCACTCAGCCACAGTCTACGGTCAGGGGGTGTATTTCGCCGTCAACTCTGCACTGTCCGTCCAGGATCAGTACTCACCCCCGAACGCGGACGGATACAAGTTTATCTTTGTGTCAAAGGTTCTAACAGGAGACTACACTAAAGGATGCCATTCAATGAAGACTGCTCCGCTGAAGGAGACCGGTGATATTCCCCTCAGATATGACAGCGTGACCGATGACATCACCAAGCCCTCGATGTTTGTCATCTTTAACGATACACAGGCTTTCCCCGAATATCTCATTACATGCCAGAGAATCCACCGCTGAGGGATTCGCCGTCAGATAATGACCATCCGATGTGGGGAAATGTGTTTGAATGTTTATGCTTTGATTTTTTAAAAAGTGCATTTGATTTATAAAGGGCTAATGTGTTATAGTGTACAGGTGGTTGTAATACTTTGCTGTTGACTGTTTTTTGACTGCTTTATCTAGATTTAGTCAAAGCTGATTAAGAGAAACTTAAACAGCTGAATCCAAAAGCACAATTTTAAACTTCACCTTTCTGCTGAAAAAGTCTTATTGTGCCGTGTCTTAAAACCGGTCGGATGCAGCAGTTATTGCATGACATGACCGGCGATAGTCAGCTTGGTAGATGTTGTAATTGCTCACACACTTCAGTGTTTGTTTATCCTTGCTTAAACAGGCAAACGTCCAAAATATGTTGTATCTATGATTCAAAATAAACCATATTTAATCTGTTGCACATAGTCCTTGAGTTGCCTTAATACATGTTAATTGTAATGATGTGAATTGAACCGTTTGGATTTGTCACTCTTCAGCCTGCTGACAGTGTACAGAACACACTGCTGTTTAACTGTGATTACCAAATTCATAGACAAGTCGGATTTAATCTGAAAATATAGCCCTGTATTCTATATTTAATTGTTTTTGGATTCAGTTATTTAAGTTTTCCAGAGTCTGGAGCTTTCTCTTATGCCATATGAGAATTGTTGAAAACTCCTAAATGTAGCTACAGTAACTCTTTGGTATGTTAGAAAAGCAGCAGTTCCAGGGAAAAAGTGATCACCTATGTTGACAAAAAGGAAAGGAAAATAATCACAATTATCCTTTGTAATAATGAAGATAATTATGATATAATTCATATTACTATCTGTCTGCAACTATCGTGTCTAGTGTACACTGCAAATGAATGTATATTATTATTTTAATAAAACAAAGTCACCCGTGAGTCCAGCTGTGTATCGTGTGCAAAAACATGATGAGTCTTGATAATCATTTTCCAGTTTGCCTTACTCGATGCAGTGAAGACAAGCAGCAGGATTCATGGACATGTTTGAATGACTGTTTTGAAGTCCTCTTTCATCAATATGTGCTCTGAGCATAAGTCTTTGGCTTTTCTCATGTCTATGATTTATGCGCGGGATGTGTTTACCAAAGATCTATTTCATTTTAATTGTGACAAATACTGTGACCGCATTTGTTTTGTTATAGAAGGAATTAAGAATTTGCAGTCTTAAGAAAGATCATTGTTATTTTTCAGAAAATAAAGCTTCTTAAAATGAGGATCCATCAGGAGTTTCTTGGGAACAGTTTTTTGGGATCAGCCATTGCTTTGTTTTTGCTCTCCGTGGCATTTTCTACAAGTCCTGGCTTCCATATAAAATAAGAGTAAGAGTACACAACATTATTGTCCACAATTTTGCTTTAGACAAGAGGTACACTTTTTGTTCAACTGCATTACACTCATGTTTTCTATACGAAGAAGTGAGACTGATTCTTATAGGATCAGTCTGTAAGATTTAGTGGCATCCAGAGGCGTAGCAGCTGATTGCAACACTATTGCCTCACCCTCTCCTACAAAGCATGAAGAACAAAGTTCCTATTTAGAACCAGTGTTAAGTTTCTGTTCTCCTGACTCTTCATATCCAAAGAATGGACAGCACATGTGTGACGTCATCGGTAGGTTTCTGAAGAGCCATTTCGAGGCTCAAAATCTCTTGCTCTGGCCGCCCCCATGTTGTCCGTCCTGGCTCTTTCGCCTCCAGGCTAATCTAAAAATCGACAAAGATGATTGATTATTGTATTATGGATCTTAGGCAGGCCCAAAGATGCCTGGGTGTGTTTGCATACATCTAAGCCTTAAAATACTCAGTACAGTGTTCAAGAACAAGAAAATTAGATATAGAGATCAAAACTGTTTTTCGTACCAGGATGTAAACATGTTTATTTCTGTGAAGTTGAATGTTTATTTTAATATAGGGACTTATGTATTCGCCAGCTTCAAGTCGCCATTCGAGGGACTGCAGTTTTCTTCATTGGTCTTCCTTCAGGTTGCCTCTTGTTTCTGCCATATTCTGCAAATAGAGCCTCCTACATCTTACACACTGGACCTTTAAAGGGAAGACTTAATTAATGAAATCAATAATTTAAAAAGTAATTTCTGAATAAATTTCAACAAATAACTAAATATTATACTAGCCCTGATTTTTCTAAGGATGCCTGAACTCAGAAGAAATCTGGTGATTCTGCACTTTCACCTCTAAAAATCTTTGATTTGCAATAAACATGGAGAAATCTGGAGTAAAATATGTTAATTTATGTAATTGTGGTATTCCTGATATTTCCCTGTGCATAGCTTTCTGATTTTGAAGATACTGGGCAAAAAAAAGGGGGGCTATCCAGGTTTTGAACTGTGGGGAGCAGCGACACACGTCGGAGCAGTTCGTCTGCCGGAAATAGAACAGACGAAGAAGAAGAGTCGACTGCAACGGCCACAACAGAACGACAGCTAACGGCTCGCTTAGCTTAGCTACTGGATAGCTAACTTAAGTTAGTAACCACAAAATATGACACCTTAAATACAAACAGAAGAAGGAACAATAAAGCTGCAGGCTCTGATAACGTGTTTGACATCGGTACGTTGACAAGTTTAATTCATAATTTGCAAAAAAAAAAAAAAAACATGAGTCAGGTGCCATGCCAGCTAACACGCTAGCTACGGATAAGAGCGTTGCTAACGTGGCTAACGTACCGGCTTTGCCGTGCACTCGTTTTCTGACGGTAACTGGTAGCAGAGGAGGACTCTAGTCATAACAACGTGACTGCATGCCCGGTGCTGCTTGAATGTATCATTAGATATGCCTTAGCTATCAACGGGAATAGTAATTAGCTGGTTGTCAAGGCGCTACCTTTGGTGCAAGCTACCCCAGTAGCATTCACACAGCATTGCTTTAGCTGTTTCTAGTAAATAGTCACAGCTAAAGGTAGTGTAATGCACTATTATGTGTTTATAATGTACAGTCTGTGAGGACAGACATTGAGACGTCAGCTGGAATAAGAAAGTTAAGTTAAACCCAGCTACATCATCTGGAAATGTACCCAATATTTCAACAATAATATGTGGCTAGTGTTTTTTTTTCTGGAGGGTGGCATTGATTTCTAAGCATCTACATCTTCATGCAGGCTTGTTTTACCCTTCCAGGAAGTTTGGTATACGCTCAAAGTGTTATCAAGAGTTGAATTGACTTGAATTTTCTCACCTGTCAGATGCTGAGCTCACCTTTCCAGGATGTATGCCGTGTACAGACAAGCACACACCCCCACCGCGGTGGAGTTTTCCGTCTACTGCAACTTTATCTCCAGCAAGGAGAAGAACTTGGTGGTCGCCGGAACGTCTCAGCTGTTTGTCTACAGGATTATCCACGACGTGGAGGTAGCTATAAGTCTTAACGTGGCTTGGTTCATCATGTAATACGTCGATTTGTGACGTGTGTTTATTTCTGTCATTGTTTCAGAGTACATCAAAGGCTGAAAAGTCCTCAGGTACGTCCAGGTCTTACGTCACAATATATTTTTTACCTTTTAAATTAGTGCATTTGTGGTCCGACTTCACCCTTTCCTCCTCCTACAGATTCTAAATCTCGTAAGGAGAAGCTGGAGCAGGTGGCGTCCTTCTCTCTCTTTGGCAATGTGATGTCCATGGCCAGCGTGCAGCTTGTGGGAGCCAGCAGAGACGCACTGCTTCTCAGTTTCAAAGATGCAAAGGTAACACTGTTCAAAACACGCACTGAACTTTTGACAGCCTCAAACTGTTTTTGACTGACCGCTGGGTGCGTTTGTTCTCTCACCAGTTGTCTGTAGTGGAGTATGACCCTGGCACACATGACCTCAAGACGCTGTCTCTTCATTACTTTGAGGAGCCGGAGCTTCGAGTACGTACAAAGAAAATCCATTCAGTCATTATGTGTCTAAATGTTGACATGCACAACTGACTGAATTGTTGACTAATTTACTCTCTTTTTTTAAAATCTTCAGGATGGTTTTGTACAGAATGTACATATTCCCATTGTCCGTGTAGATCCAGAGAACCGCTGTGCCGTAATGCTCGTTTATGGCACCAAGCTTGTGGTGTTGCCATTCAGGAAGGACACTCTAGCTGATGAACAGGAGGGTGGAGTCGGAGAAGGGTACGCCTGCAGAAAAATCTTTTGGTGTTTACATGTCGACTCCTCATTGGGACTGAAACTTAATCTTGGTTTTATTGGTACAAAAAACCCCCAATTTTTAAAACAATTTTAACTTGATATATACTAACCTATATATTCTATCTACAGACCAAAATCCAGCTTTCTACCCAGCTACATCATCGATGTCCGTGAGCTGGACGAGAAGCTGCTGAACATCATCGACATGAAGTTCCTCCACGGCTACTACGAGCCGACATTACTCATCCTGTTTGAGCCCAACCAGACGTGGCCTGGGTCAGTCTACGATATAAGCTATAACAACCACTTATTATTCAGCCAGTGTACGAGCGGTTATCGCAAGCTGTACCTTTTGCAACTTCTGTTTTTGTATTGTTCTACCAGGCGTGTGGCCGTGCGTCAGGACACTTGTAGCATCGTTGCCATCTCCCTCAACATCATGCAGAAGGTTCACCCCGTCATCTGGTCTCTCAGTAATCTGCCGTTTGACTGCACGCAGGTCATGGCTGTTCCTAAGCCAATCGGTGAGCTCAGTGGATTCTCCGGAACTCGAGCTGTTCCCAGTTCCCCTACGTGAGGAAGTGTGTTGCTGTGAGCTTCTCTGATCTCTTTATGTCTTCAGGCGGTGTGGTGGTGTTTGCTGTGAATTCATTGCTGTATCTGAACCAGAGCGTTCCACCATACGGAGTTTCTCTCAATTCTCAGACAAATGGAACGACAGCCTTCCCTCTACGTAAGAGTTAACATCCTGAAGAATCACATCTGGACTTCACGTAGCATTTGATATTTTGCGACAGTCATCTCTGGATCATTTTTGTTACACAGGTATACAGGATGAAGTGAGGATCACATTAGACTGTTCCCAGTCTGACTTTATTGCCTATGACAAGATGGTCATCTCTTTGAAAGGAGGAGAAATGTGAGTCATGGCCACTTTTTGCACGTCTGGTTCAGTTCTAAACGTATCTCAGTAGTTTATGATTAACTGACTGTTGCTGTTTTGCAGTTACGTGTTGACACTCATAACTGACGGCATGAGAAGTGTCCGGGCTTTCCACTTCGACAAAGCTGCTGCCAGCGTCCTGACAACCTGCGTAAGTTCTGCCTGTCGCTGTCCTGGTAAGACAGGAAGTGTTATGTTAAACAAACAGCTGTGTTCCTGTGGACAAATACATGCTCAGTCAGCTTTTTGAGGACTTAGAACGATGCTAAACTGATGCCTCTGCTCTTTCTCCCTCCCTCCAGATGGTGACCATGGAGCCCGGCTACATTTTCCTGGGCTCCCGCCTCGGAAACTCTCTGCTGCTGAAGTACACTGAGAAACTTCAGGAGGCGCTACCAGAGGAGGGGAAAGAAAAGCAGGACAAAGAGAAAGAGAGAGATAAGCAGGTATGTTTGCTGGGAAGCACCATCTTTAATTTCACCTCATTCTCGTGTAGCCATAGCAGTGGGCTCGACGTCTTTTCAAAGCAAGCGCGCTCGGAAGGATTTTCATTTCACAGCTTGTAGAATTTAAACTAAACCACCATCACAAATTCTTCCAGGAAGAACCACCGAGCAAAAAGAAGCGAGTAGAATCTTCCACCAACTGGACGGGTATGTTCAAAGTTTATTTTTGACACGTGCCCGAAATATGTGCGCGTGCTTCACTTCAACTTCTTTGTTTTGTCAGATGAGGTGGATGAGATAGAAGTGTACGGAAGTGAGGCCCAGTCAGGCACTCAGCTGTCTACCTACTCCTTTGAGGTAAAAAGAAAAAATCCCCAAAGCTTAATTGCATTTTAATGTAAGTGTAGATCTTTGTGGAAGTTGACAAGTGGGTGTTTTCTTACAGGTGTGTGATAGCATACTCAACATTGGACCTTGTGCAAATGCCTCCATGGGTGAACCTGCCTTCTTATCTGAAGAGGTACACGTAGTGAAACATCTACTCTCTTGGGAATTGTAGTTTTTATTTTGTTGATGTTTCTGACCTGGATGTCATCTTCACCCACAGTTCCAGAGCAACCCTGAGCCTGACTTGGAGGTTGTGGTGTGCTCTGGCTACGGCAAGAACGGTGCCCTGTCTGTCCTGCAGGTTAGTGTTTTAGTGCATGCGTTCTTCGCTAGTTCTGTGCATGTTGAATATTACCGCACCGTCCTAAAACCTGTGGTCGTGAGGGCCGTCTGCCACAGGTCCAGTGACGGTGCTAAAGTGAAGTCTGGGTCTACCAGGGCTGCCTCAGAGATCGACGGAGTAGCCTGTAAACACCCCAGACACAAGCTGATGTTCTGTTTTCATTTGTGGCATGCTTTTGGGAATATACAAGTGTGGAAAGCCTGGAAATGTACTTTGACTCGTTTCCATTCTTTTCTCAGAGAAGCATCCGGCCCCAAGTAGTCACTACGTTTGAGTTGCCAGGTTGCCACGACATGTGGACGGTCATCGCAAGTGAAGTCAAGGAGGACAAAAAAGTACTGTGACAGTTTGGGGATTTCACTGGTTCGCTCCTCTGTGGCAGAAGCTTGTGTTTACAGTGAGGTGTTTGCGTCTTACAGGCTGTCAAAAGCGACGATTCGGAGGACGGGGCAGAGACGGAGACGGGCGAGGACGGCGAGGAGGGAGAAAAGGACAAAGAAGAGAAGGAGAAGGAAGAAGAGGAGAAGACAGAACCTCCCCTGGAGGACGATACAAAGAAGCACGGCTTTCTCATTCTGAGCAGAGAAGATTCAACCATGGTAAAAAAAAAAAAAAAGAAATACTCAATACTTATGTCAGGCAGTTTGATTTGAACAGACGCAAAGATGAACTGAGTGGTTTTCTAATGTAACTTAACTGCACCTGTGTTTTTGTGTAGATCCTTCAGACCGGTCAGGAGATCATGGAGTTGGACACGAGTGGTTTTGCCACGCAGGGACCGACTGTGTTCGCCGGAAACATCGGCGACAACAAGTACATCATCCAGGTCTCCCCCATGGGCATTCGGCTGCTTGAAGGAGGTAAAACCGAATTAAAAAGAGGGATCTGTCATACTCATATCCAGCTGTATATATTTTACATGTTGTTGCAAACATATATATATACCAGATGAAAGCAGATTTAATGCATTAAACATAATGCTAACCTCTTCCACTGACATGTTCTCTTTCATTTCTCTTCTCAGTGACACAGCTTCACTTCATCCCCGTGGACTTGGGCTCTCCCATAGTGCATTGCTCCGTGGCGGACCCTTACGTGGTCATCATGACTGCAGAGGGCGTGGTCACCATGTTTGTGCTGAAGACCGACACGTACATGGGGAAGACACACCGGCTGGCACTGCAGAAGCCGCAGATCCCCACCGTGAGTACATCAAGCTCGTCAGTCATTTTCAGAGGCTCTTTGTTGTGACAGATTTGCCCCCTGCTGGTTAAACCGAACCTCCACAGTGTTACTCTGTGCTTCCGTAATGGCAACACGCAGCTGCACAGCGTCATTACATTCCCTCATTTAGAAACGAGATTCCCATAATTCAGTTTAATAGCTTGTAACCACGATCAACTTTAAAGAAAACCGCCTCTCATTCGACAGCAATCGCGCGTGATCGCCCTGTGCGCGTACAGAGATGTGAGTGGAATGTTCACCACAGAAAACAAAGTGAGCTGCTCCGTCAAAGAGGACACCGTCATCCGGAGTGAGTCTGAAGCCGAGACCATCATCCACGACCTCAGGTACGAGGATGACGTCCATGCATGACACATGCCGCCAGTCGCTATCTGCACAGGTGCAGATTGTTTGATCAGTGTTAAATGTGTGCGCAGTAACACGGTGGACGATGAGGAAGAAATGCTGTACGGAGACTCAAACAGCAGTGCACAGCCGAAGGACGACATGGGCCGCAGCTCCGGAGCGCCGGGATCTTACGGGAGCGAGGGAAGCTCGAAAGCAGAACCCAGCCACTGGTGCATGATCATCAGGGAGAACGGAGTAATGGAGGTATGTGGAGTTACGTTACATCACTTAGTTAGTTCCAACCCTCACCTGTGGGCATGAGCTTTGGGTAGTGACCGAAAGAACAAGATTGTAGATAGAAGCCACCAAAATTAGATTTTTTTTGGCTGGGCTCAGCCCTCGAGATGGGAAGAAGCTCGACATCCAGGGGGAGCTCGGAGGAGAGATGCTTCTCCTTTGCATCGCAAGGCGCCAGCTAGATCGCTCAACATCTGATTTGGATGCCACCCTGGGCGTTCAACTGTGTCCAACTGTGAGGAGACCCTAGGACAGACCCAGAACCTGCTGGAGGGACTACATAGCCCATCTAGCCTAAGATCGCCCCCAGGAGGAGCTATGCCACCATGACCCGACCCATTAGTTAGCTGCTGAGTTCTGTTTTTCTGTTTCCTTTTATTCACTGTGTTTTATTTGAACAGATTTATCAGCTCCCAGAATGGCGGCTGGTGTTCCTGGTGAAGAACTTCCCGGTGGGTCAGAGGGTGTTGGTGGACAGTTCCTCTGGCCAGTCGGCAACACAAGGGGACGGAAAAAAAGAGGAAGTAACGCGCCAAGGAGAGATCCCACTAGTCAAAGAGGCTGCTTTGGTTTCACTTGGCAACAATCACAGTAGACCGTATTTACTGGTGAGTTCGCTGACGTGTCTGCTTGTGTTTTATGCAGAGAAACTAAAAGAAAAACTGAACCTGTATGACAGGAAGTGTGTTCTTGTATTCTAGGTCCACGTGGAGCAGGAGCTTCTGATCTATGAGGCGTTCCCGTATGATCAGCAGCAGCCACAAAACAATCTGAAAGTGCGCTTCAAAAAAGTAAGCGACGACACCGAGTAAGGATGGAACCGAATCGCGTCCTGTTTGAACAAAGTGAGTCCTTACTGTGCTTATTGTCTCTGCGCAGGTGCCCCACAACATCAACTTCAGAGAGAAGAAATCAAAGCTGAAGAAGGATAAGAAGGCGGACAGCGGACCCACCGAGGAGAGCTCGGCTGCCAAAAGTCGGATCGCCAGATTCAGATACTTTGAGGACATCTCTGGATACTCGGGCGTAAGGACTTGCAAGGACTTAAGATTGCAAGTCACACACTCTTTGATCACCAACTAACCGTCCGTGTTGCCTTGTTGTCCCAGGTGTTTATCTGTGGTCCATCTCCTCACTGGATGCTCGTCACCTCTCGTGGCGCCATGAGGCTTCACCCCATGAGCATCGATGGCTCCATCGAGTCTTTCTCACCTTTCCATAACATCAACTGCCCCAAAGGTTTCCTCTACTTCAACAAACAGGTAGGCAGCGTCGCCCTGGTGATTGTGAAAGATCAGATTAACGTAAAGCTGTGTTTTTCTCCCGGGACGGTTTTTAATGTGTGTGTGTTTCCCACAGGGCGAGCTGAGGATCAGCGTCCTCCCCACCTATCTGTCCTACGACGCCCCTTGGCCAGTCCGAAAAATCCCACTGAGGTGCACCGTCCATTACGTCTCGTACCACGTCGAATCCAAGGCAAGGCTCCTCTCTCTTAGGCCGCACAGCGCCACGGGCAGCCAAAGCGGCGACCTGACACAATATCCAAGCTCACACCACACCCCCTGGACTCACACACCTCCAACTTGCATAACGCCATGCAAAATAAAAGCGTATCGATCGAGACGCTTTGAAAAAGTTTGAGATGAAAGCCGCCTCTGGCCTTAAAGTTTTCTCACTGCGAGAGAGAGGGGGGGGGGAAAAAAATCAATGAGGGCGACTTTGAAGGGATTCATCTTTGATGTGAAGTTTTTTGGTGTGATTTTTTTGGCTTTTCCCCCTCTTAGGTGTACGCCGTGTGCACCAGTGTGAAGGAGCCCTGCACACGCATCCCAAGGATGACTGGAGAGGAGAAGGAGTACGAAATCATAGAACGAGGTCAGACATGAGAACACACACCGACACGCACAAGTACCCTCCTTCATCAACACCACCTTCTTTGAGCGACTGCAGTACTTTAGTTTTCATTCGGCTAACTATCAAATTACTGCGTCGACTTTAACAAACCATTTCCCTTCAGTTGTTTTATGGGATACTTACTATGTAATACACTTAAGATTTACTGATATTGTGAGATTTATAAAGGACATTATTGCAGCAGTGTCTAATCGACTTTGGCTGTTTATTTTCCTCCTAAACACAAAGTTTGTGGATATATTACTCTTGTTTCTCCTCTTGTCACCCTGCAGATGAACGTTACATTAATCCTCAACAAGAGAAGTTCTCCATCCAGCTCATCAGTCCAGTCAGCTGGGAGGCCATTCCCAACACACGGTATAAGCTAGTTATAAATATATGTATATCTCACTTCCCTTCCCAGTGCACCTTGCAAATAAGAAAGCTCTGTTTTAATAGACTTTAGGCACCTGTGACTAAAGAGGTCCACACCAGCTTGCGGCAGTTTTGTCTCCCCGTTTTCTCTGCGCCGGGTCATTGCTGTATCCAGCGCAGAGGCTTTGTGCTGCTTTTAGAGAACTGAGGGTTTTTTTTTTTTTTTAATTGAAAATCTTGGTTCATTTATCCTAAGTTGTGGGCAATTAGTTTAGTCTCGCGCGGCTGCTTTCCTTCATTTCAGCACGCGTCACTTGGAAATGTCAGGTCATTTGTCCAAGTCCTCGGTCATTTAGCCGCTCTGCATTATCGTTAGCGACCGCTGCACGTGCTTTTCTGTGAGGAGCCGAACAAACAAGTCGGGCCGGGTACGAATATGTGTCTCTATCTGCTCTGTCAAAACAGATTTACTTATTTTTATTATGATATTGAGGGATGGGACAGTACAAGCTATGCCGGTGTGCACTTTTGAGTGCGTTCGGCTTGCCTACTTTGCCGAGCGTCCGGCATCACTCTTTCAGCACCGCCCGGCTAATTAAGGCAAAATGTATTTTACCAAGAGGAGAAAGTCTTCGCCGCAGCACTGCGGTGTCAGCTGCTCGTGTACCGTGCAGCGCCCCCCCTCTTTTATTGTAATTAGTCATTAATGAAGTCACCTTAAGAATAATGCACGACGCAGCACTTCTTCCACCGGTTGCCTCCCGCCCCTGTTTGTTCATTTTAATCTCCCGCAGGCATGTAAATGGTGTAAATTGAAAGTAAAATGAATATGGAACACCAAAAAAATACAAACGTGTAGCCGACCTTCACTGATATAAACGGGCTGGACGAAATAATAGAAACGCGCACCATTGCGGTGCAATACAGTTAAACAGCAACACACAAACGGAGCATCCCGCTAGCTTATCTTACTGTTACAATAGTCACGGTTTGTGTCTCATTATGTCATTTTAAGACGATATGATATCGCGACAGAAGAATGTGGCTGATCAAAACGTGTGCTCTCTGTCTGAGTAAGGGTCGACCTCGAGGAGTGGGAACACGTGACCTGTATGAAGACGGTGGCGCTGCGGAGTCAGGAGACGGTGTCCGGACTGAAGGGCTACATCGCGGCGGGGACGTGTTTGATGCAGGGGGAGGAGGTCACCTGCAGGGGCCGGGTAAGCAGCACGCAGACAACCAAAACCAAACACACGCTCGCCGCTTTTGTCTGTTTGTAGAACAAGAGCTGAGACATCAGCTGATCGCTTCTTCTTCCGTTCAGATTTTGATCCTGGACGTGATTGAAGTTGTGCCCGAGCCGGGCCAGCCCCTCACCAAGAACAAGTTCAAAATGCTGTATGAGAAGGAACAGAAGGGGCCGGTGACGGCTCTGTGCCACTGCAACGGATACCTGGTGTCGGCCATCGGACAGAAGGTCTCAACACACGAGAAAACGATTTGAAATTCGAGACATTTCACCAAAAATAAATGACAAATCGCGTGACTTCCTTCATGTTGCCGCAGATCTTCCTGTGGGTTCTGAAGGACAACGACCTGACGGGCATGGCCTTCATCGACACGCAGCTCTACATCCACCAGATGTTCAGCATCAAGAATTTCATCTTGGCCGCCGACCTGATGAAGAGCATCTCGCTGCTCCGCTACCAGGAGGAGAGCAAGACGCTGTCACTCGTCAGCAGGGTGAGGAAGTGACACCTCTGTGTCGCGATTAGAAAATTCATTACAAAATGATTGTTTAGAGAGACGTTCAGTCGTTCTACCAGTTGAGAGTCAGGGCCAGAGGAGGTGTTTGTATTTGAGTCAGTTAAATATAACCTGTGGGCTTTTTGATTATGATGGTGTGTGTGTGTGTGTGTGTGTGTGTGTGTGTGTGTGTGGTGTGTGGGTGTGTGTGTGGGTGTGGGTGTGGGTGTGGGTGTGTGTGTGGGTGTCCTGTGGGTGTCCTGTGTGTGTCCTGTGGGTGTTTGGATCCGGTCGTGTTAATCACGAGGAGCTCCGGCAGCTGGAGAGAATTGATGGACTTGTTGATGCTGAACTGTTTTCTTATTGTTTTGGTGACAGGATGCGAAGCCGCTGGAGGTTTACAGCATCGAATTCATGGTGGATAACAGCCAGCTTGGATTCTTGGGTAATGTTTGGAATTCCCTTTGGAAGTCAACGAATTCGATTTCTCTCCGCTCTCGTTAACGTTTATCCTCTTCCTCCTTCCAGTGTCCGATCGAGATAAGAACCTCTATGTTTATATGTATTTACCTGAAGGTACGTCGTACTGTCGGAACGCGTTACACAATCGTACTGTGGCTGTGTCAAACGAACATCCCGTCACCGTCGCGTGTGCTCTGTGGTTGCAGCTAAAGAGAGCTTTGGAGGAATGCGCCTGCTGAGGCGAGCGGACTTCAACGCTGGCGCGAACATCAACACCTTTTGGCGGATGCCGTGCAGAGGCGCTCTGGACACCGGCAGCAAAAAGGCTCTGACGTGGGACAACAAGCACATCACGTGGTTTGGTAAGTGTCCGAGACTCCTCCGGCTAATCTACACAGGATTCTTTTTTTTTAAATTCAGGAATGAGCCGTATCTGTAGTGATCAATCAGTACTTTCAGTGTCCCCATGAGTTTGCCTGTGTCACTGTCGGCTGTCCTCTAAAATGAACCAATTACTCTTAAAAGCATTACTGATTTCATCCCGTGGAGTCTACATAAAAGCACTGAGGAGAGTGACAGCTAGACAGTTTAGAGTCTGTGTGGGTTGAACATGAACAGACGCTCAGGTCTTCCTTCTCTAAGTCAGTTGAGAATTTTAAATAACGTTCCAGGAAAGAAGAGTCAAACCTTCAAATATCCCAATAATAAATGTGGTCTCATCCTTGTTTTTAATGCGCGTTACCACAGCAACACTCGACGGAGGAATGGGCATGCTCCTCCCCATGCAGGAGAAGACTTACCGCCGTCTGCTGATGTTGCAAAATGCTCTGAACACCATGCTACCTCATCACGCGGGTCTGAACCCAAAGGCCTTCAGGTTTGTGTCCACCTACAGTACTTGTTGGACATTAGGAATCACTGCTGGGGGGGTCATATCTTGTATTATGACGTTTGATATCTTCGATATTTGTTCTCCAGGATGCTGCACAGTGACAGACGGAGCCTGCAGAACGCTGTGAGAAACATCCTGGACGGAGAACTCCTCAACAAGTACTTGTACCTCAGTACAATGGAGCGCAGCGAGCTGGCCAAGAAGATCGGTACCACTCAAGACATTGTAAGTACACTGAGAAGAGAGAGAGAGAGAGAGGACACGGTGAAGTCTGTCTCCTTATTCTAACGTCCTTCTCATTTCATCCTCCTCATCACTAGATCCTGGATGATCTTCTGGAGATCGACAGAGTAACAGCTCATTTCTGAGAGCCACATTCCCACACCTCGTCCACCGAATGCTGTTTTATACTGAACGAAGAAAATGTTTTGTTACGGCCATTTTTGTGCAAACCTGATTTGTTTTTCTTACCTGTTAGATAAAAAAAAAGAAAAAGAAAGAAAGGAGGGGGCCGCCGTGTTTTCTTAGGATATTTTGTATAAAAACAAATCAGTAAAAGTAATTTACACAAACCGGTGAGTGTGTGTGCTTATTGATAAAGACAGAGAAGCCTTTAAAAAGGAGGTAGAAGATTTTATTAACATAATTAAAATCATTTTTAAAATATTTGGTGAGGTGGCACAAGGACCTGCGAGGAGTGCAGTCACAGTTGAATTGCAATAACAGATAAACTGAGAAGACCAAGACACAAACACGACGCAGCTTCCATTCAAGTAACTGAGTAACATTCACTTAGTTTCCTTCCAAGACAACCTGTCAAGAGTTTTCTTAACGCGGCTGTGTGTAGCTTGTTTTATCACAGGCACAGTTATCATACACATACATAATATACAAAGACTATGATGTATTGCTTAGCCAGGATGCTGCAGCTGCTACAAAACATCATCTGGTTGAATAAACATAATTTTTTTTCTCTTTTAAACTGCAACTTTAAATTACTCAAATTTGCATTCCAAAACATTTTTCTGTGCTAAGATTAGACTAAAACAAATTAAAAAGTTGTAAATACAGATAAATATTGTTATTAAAAACAACAGAGAGGCTACTCAGATGTGGGTGTGATGCTGTACAGTCCTGCAGTTCAGTGTATTCTAACCCACCGTGGAGAAGTCGCGTCTCACGGTAGAGTTCAGGACGATTTTGGCGTGGAAACGAGCGTTCCCGGTCGAGCAGCACCATGACTCGCAGCTTTTCGGAGCTGCTACACTAGTGAAAGGCTCCCTGCTGTTGGGTTACATGAACTTCCTGTGACACGGCGCGAGCACTATCTCAGGTACTCGTACATGTCTGCGTCCAGGGACAGGAGGCCGAAGTACGACAGCAGGTTCACGATGGAACGGGTCGCGCTCATCGCTGCCAGCTCCCACCTGTGAAAGCGGCGGGCTCGTTAATTTGGAAGCTCCCGATGGGGGAAACTGTAAACTCAAGCTCGAGTCTTTACCTCAAAGCAAGTTCAAACTTGAGGCTCTCCCATGTCGTCCTGACCCAGCGGAAAACCCAGAACTGGGGCAGCATCCCTGCCCTCTCTGCCTGAATCTTCCCCCAGCCACGCACCGCACTGAACAAGCCAGACATTCAGCGACACACTTTTAACCACAACATGGCAGACAACACACTGGCTCATTCTAAATCTCAACATATATGGCAGGTAATCCCTGATTCACCGACACTGACACTGCACCGATCATATTGATCCCTGGAGTTACATATTAGGATCGTTTGATGCTGCGAGTTCATTGAAATGCACCTCACTCGCCAAACAGCTGCACTAACCTCTTGGCCATGACGAAGTAGCGGTCCACCGGCGCTCCCAGGGCGATGTTGATGCTTCGGACCGTGTTGATGTTGCGGAAGACGAGCAGCATGGGCCGAGGCATCGACTTCAGCACCTTCATGATGCTGTCGAAGCGCTGGGTGGCCATTTTGCGCATGTAGGTGGTCTCCTCTCGACTCAGGATGTTGGACAGGCCCAGCTCCCGCATGTTGATGGGCCGCTGCAGCAGCATCTCGCTGAAGAGGAAGTACTCTACGGAGGGAATTAGATAAAAAGAAATTAAGAAGACGAGTGATAATCTTTGAATAAATAAAAAAAAGAGACGTATGTTAAGGGCAAGTGTCCTGACCTTTCACGCCAAGTTCATTGGAGTACTTTTCCATGGCTGCCTCGTCTCTCAGGACTATGGACCTCCACAGTTTACAAAGAGCCACTCTGTCACTGCGGTGAAAAGGTCACAGTTTGAGCTCATGAGCATCTCCCAGATGGTTTTTTTATTAAACCGATTCAGCCAAATCTTACCGCTGACTGAGGTATTCGTACAAGCCGTGGTCCAAGAGCACCAACTCTGCCTTGTTATCGGGACCTCGTCTCACCAGAACTGTCAACACAGAGTTTATGAATAATATTCAATGACCCATCTGAAACCAGGTTGTTTAACAGCAACACTGTTTCTAAAATTATATTGGACACCTCTGTACTACAGTATCTTAGTGCTACACCTGATGTACCCACCATTTCCAGGATGCGGGTCAGCATGGATGAAACCAGTGTAGAATATTTGCTCGGCAAACGTTCGGATCAGTTTATCCGCAGCCTGGAAAGCACATATTTGATGAGGTAAGTCTGTGACAATATGCCGACTTTGAATATCGCGTGTTCCGTAGAGCGCGCCGACTCACATCTTTCGTGCTCAGTCCTTGTTTCTTGATTTCTTCCACGTTGTTGATTTTGCAACCGTCGCAAAACTCTGCTGTCAACACTCTCTTTGGAAAGGAGAGAACAAAAATGAAAAAAGAGAAAGCTTTAGCCGAGTAAAGGGTGGATGTCTGGTTTGTTTCGTAGCATTGATAAAACACTCACCTTACTTGTTTGCTCCCAGAACACTTTGGGCACAGCGACGAAACTGAAGTGTTTCAGCTCCTCCGCGCACCGCTCAGAATTCCGGGCCTCGTTTTCAAAGTCCAGCTCTTGAGCCAATGTAGCCTTCAAGTCCTGCAGAAAATCCAGTGAAATCTTAGGTAAGGTAAACGTCTTAACCTCCGACACATACGCTAGATTAACTGAGGAAAACAACTTTTTTTTCTGACCTTAAGGACCCATCGGAAACCAAAGCTTGGGTGCATGAACTTCACAACATCCAACAGGATCTCCAGTGTCCTGATATCGCCGTCAAACCGATCTCTAAGGTCGATGTACTGCACCTGTGGGGACAGGAATTTGACAAAAACAGAATTCTGAAGGACTTACCACTTTGAACAGTCCACCCCCCCCCACACCGAAAAAGACAGAAAGTTCTCAAGCAGCAACAACAAAGAGATTTATGACTGGATTTGTATTTCCCCCTGACTCAAAGTGAAAGTTCTCATGGTTGGTGTGAATAAAACTTGGCTTGAAACCTGGATTGGCGAGGTCCGATTCTGCTCATTACACGTTGTGCTATCTTTCCGATAGGACGTCTTACTTGGGGAGTCCAAGCCACAATCGGCGCTTACCTTCACGGCTACGGGAGTCCCATCGAACAGTTCTGCTTTATGAACCTGAGCCAAGCTGGCGGCAGCGATGGGCTCGTAGTCAAACGCTTTGAAAAGCTGCTCCGGCGTTTTGTTGAAGTCTTCTTGGAAGAGAGCATCCACCTGTCCCCGGAGACAAACACGATCTTGAGAAATTTCAAGCTGTCCTCCCGACACTGAACTGTGTGCCCTGTTTGTGTTGCAGTTCTCACCTCTTTGTACTTCCTGTTCAAGGCCTTGTCTTCGAGGATTTGCAGGGTGCGGATATACTCGGGGGGTAGGAGGTGGTTGAAAGAACACAGACCTTGGCCGAGTTTTATGTATATTCCACCGTTCCTTACGGCTCCGTCCACCATGCACTCTGCTGCCCTCTGGTGGCAGGCTGACATCTCGGCCAAGTAGGATGGGCTGCTCTAGCAGGGGAGGACGGCGGTGATACATGATTGTCCAGTTCAAGATTAACACAGACAGAGTCAGACATCGAAGGAGAGAGTAGAGTTTCTGAGAAATGGTGATGATAGGCAGCAAAGGCCCCCGGCTAGATATGAACTGGTGACACTCATCAATATTTGTGTTAATCATTGACAGTTAAAGCCTCATGTTATGCAATGTGCGATATCTCAGAGATCTCAGAGACAATTTGGACAAATGTTGCAGCTCATGTTCGGGCGTTTTTGTGGCTGATGTAAAAAGCAATAAAAGCATGCTGTATATAATTAATGTGAGTCAATCTTTTTTTTTTTTTAAGATGAACTGTCTGACCGACTGGCTGGCTGATCGTTTCATTGTCAACTTACTCGGGGTTCAATATCATCCAGCTGAATTTGGCTTGTTAACAGTAGAAACAAAAAGGTATAACCTTTAGAAAAAGATTCTGCGTATCAATTCAGTGTTGACTTATGATGCTTATGATGCTGTGAAACAGGTCCATTTAGAAAATTCAATATCGGAGTCAGTCGTCTATCATCTATCTTGTGAAAGGACCCGGTCACAGAGGGTTCTTCCTACCTCCAACTCCATTCGCACACCTCAAGTTGCTTGGCCCAGATACCAAAACACCCAATAGGCAATAACATTGGCTCTTGCCCTCGGGAGCTAGACGGTCATCACACGGTTCAGAGGTTGACAAAGTTATAGCCATCGGGCTTGGGCCGATTTTTGTTAGATGGAACTTACCTCATCTAGACCGCGGAGAGCCACATTGGTGGTCCACCAGTAATCCACAGAGATGAAGATACCCACAGAGAGAGACCTGAGAACACACAGAGAAGAGGCTCTGCTCTAAAAGGTTTGGACTTGACTTGACCGTTGGTGGCCTTACAGTTGTATTTTTCTTTTAAAAGAAAGAAGAAGAATTCACATGGGTACATTTGCTGACAAACCTGAAGAAGCGACCGAATCCTTCAACCACAATCTTCATCTTCCTCCTCTCTCTCGGTGCCGACGCGGCATAATGGACTCCCACTGCCACAGGTGCGCCAACGGAGAGGCCAAAAAGTGTCTTCCACAACAGTCCTCTGCGCTTACCTTCCCTGGAAACAGGACAAAGTCTCATCTCAGTTCATCAAGACAACAGCGTCGTTGAGTACAGAACAGTGAATCTGTGTGTGATCGTGCTTCTGCCGCTGCTTGGCACCTGAGTG
This sequence comes from Nibea albiflora, assembly GCA_014281875.1. Lineage (NCBI taxonomy): Eukaryota > Metazoa > Chordata > Actinopteri > Sciaenidae > Nibea > Nibea albiflora. Next base: position 13,838,819 of record CM024811.1, on the reverse strand, counting down.
AACTGAAGGATCTGGTCGTTTGGAGCGAGGAGCCGGGATGCGGGTATCTTCTGCGCAGAGCCGTGTGACGCAGACACAACCGCAACTACGGAGAGAAAAGAGTGAAACATTCGGCGGATTGCTCTTACAAAGACACGTGGAGCATGTGGACAGAGCGGTTTACGCTCAAGTCCTGTGCTTATAGTCTGATTTCTTCCTTCTGTGGCTTCCTGGCACTGCTGTGATGGTGTTACCTCCCCAAAGTCAGCTTGCAAATACTAATTATCTGCATTACTGATTAATCTGCCAATCATTTCCTTGACTAAACACTGTCCAAAACTCAAACATACTACTGAAAATAGCAGCAGATCGTGGCATCTGTTTTTAAATCTGTTTTTATAAAATCATGGAGGTTTGGTTAATCCTTGGGTTGCCGGACTGAGCTGACCTTCTTCCGAGTGGTCAGATATCAGTAGAGATCTGACTTATATCAAGCTTGATTCACAAGGCAGACTGTTGAGTAATAGCAGTAGACTGTGTGTGTGTGTGTGTGTGTGTGTGTGTGGGGGAGGAGGGGGTCTAGATCAAGGCCAATCTGACCAGCCGGGGTACTTTGTTGTTTTTGTTCCCTGTCTGTATCTGAGGGACAAAATGTCTCCATGCGCTGACTAATTGATGTAGAGATAGCAGTGATGTCAGGGACCTGAGCTTTAAAATATCAAACAAACTCCGCGTCAGTCAACAAGCCGAGAGGAGAGGAGTCTCACCACGGATCTTCTTCTATGTGTGAGTCGGTAATGGTGTTTCCCCCCCCCCCATATGCACAGTGAATGACACGGCAAGAATAAGTAGCTGCTGTTTGTACTAATCTGATCCACACTGACATCATGTGAGCTTTATTCCGGAGCCACATTTTTTTTTACCCCTAACAACTGCTTAACTAAGTTACAGCCGCCTACCGGAGTGAGAAAAACAGCTGAGCAACCTTGACAAATACGTGCAAACCACAACACTTAACATGTGCTCGTTGTCTTTCACACAACACGCGGCTCATTTAGAGGTTAAACACCTTGCCTCAGCCCATTTGTACCTCGTCGCTAACACGACCGGCTAATTACAGTTGATTACGTGGATAGCCGTTGGTCAACTGTCAACTTATGCTAACGCTCCTACCAAACCGAGCATATATGACTTAAGAGTGTATACATATGCATATATTTACCACTCTGTTCGTCTCTGCTGTCATGTTTCCTGGGATGTTAAAACAGCTGCGCTCTCCGTGATGAAGGAATGCCCAAAGCTTCCTTCCTCTGTGTTTATTATGAAGTATACAAACGTACCACCTCCTCCATTGATCGGCGACTAGCCGCGTTAGCATACCTGCTATTGGTCATTCGGTGTGAGCCGAAGAGGAGAGCGCGAGAGGGTGAACTCCCATCTACTTCCGCTTTCGTGATGTCTCTAAAAAAGAAAGTCCAGTTAAAAACTAAAAACGTTGTTTAATGTAGTGTCTTTTAACAATTTTACGTTATTATTAACTATTGTTGATAATTATTACATATAGATTCCTTTTTTGTGATCTCCTCCAGACATGTTAAAGACAAAAAATAAAAGTTGAACTGAAGTAGTTGTGACGGCATAAAATCATGCTCTCTATGTAAATGTATTCATCTCGTGATAAGATAGAATACACAGAAGTAAGAAAAAAAGCTGAAGACAGTCATTATTGTTATTATTATTATTATTATTATTATTATTATTATTATAGTGAGGACGGAGAAATGTCCCAAACTTGGCCAAACATCCAAGTGAAGTACCAATAAACCAAACAGCCATTAAAGCGGGTCCAACCCACAGAAAGCTGCAACAGGGAGCTCTGCAGGCTGCACCTGACTCCTGTCATCTGTGTAGAAACACGAGGCTTTCATTTTTACTTCAGTTCAGAAGGTGCGACTTTTTTTCAGAGCAGGTGGGTAAACGTAGGCTGTACGCAGACATCTATCTCGATATATTGATATCTGTCTCTCTGATAGGAGGTACCGACAAAACACGTCACAGGTCATACGGAGTGGTTCGAGGTATGCCCATTGTCCCTGGGTTGTACCCGCTTATTCAAAATTCGTCGTTATTGACACCAGCCTAGCACGTGGGACACGACATGTGCGTGTAACTAAGATGAACAAAAATATTTCATAAACTTGCTTCAGTTCAGCAGAGCCCTGTCCACCTGGATGCACTTTTAATAGGTTGTTTGTTTTGCAATACTGTATACTGTAAACCGGAGGTAAATGACGCACCCGTGGGCCACATGAGATATTACTGCTGTATTATTTATGTGTTACATCATCTTACATCAGTTAGGCCTCTGTGGGTTGCTCATCTCCAGCTTTATGGAAAGTTGTGGCAAAGAAAAACAAAGAGAGGGAAAGGCTAGGAGAGCCTGAGTGGAGTTTGTTATTAACATTTTTGATTGGGATTTAATTATTACAGTAAATAAACAAAGCACGTTTAGCGTACGCACAAATAACAGCAATGTCAGCCACATTTAGCCTGAAAAAACGGACTAAACCGGAAAAACAAATCGGCCTTCAAAATAAAGGCTTTAAAATGACTCACTCACAAAAACAAACAGACATACAGGTACCATCCATAACAACAATCATTCGGTTAACCAGTGCCGCGTTAGCTAGCGTATATAGTGAAACTGCAGCTCTTAACAAAGTGTTTTAACAAGCCACACTGCGCGTGTTTCATCGCGGATTTTATTTTGAAATCCCAAGTGGAACAGCTGTGTGTTTCATGAAGCAGGCTGCGTGCTGTACCGGATGCTGTAGCGACCCGTGTCGCTGCAGTGTTGCGCTTTCCTGTTTACGGGCGGGAAGAGCGAACATAGCAGACAGTGGGAGCTACTGGGTTTAAATCGGCTGGACATTTGTTTTAATTCTCCTCCGTGCGTATGGTTTACACGTTTTAATGATACACGGGGCTCTGCGAGTTCTAGTGGATACGTTTTGAGAGGACCGTCGCTGGGAACTAAAGGGATTTTTTTTTGAGAGTGCTGGGCAGATAGATGGAGGAGCCTCCTGCAGATTCTGGTGGTGGTGGTGGCGGTGCAGCAGGAGCAGCAGCAGCAGCGGAGGGCCCCGCGGTGCAGGTGGCAGATATATGCTGGCCGACCGGAGCTCTCCCTCTACGGCTTCTAGAGTGGAAAGTCAAACCCGGGTCTCTTGTTAACGTGGACTCCGTGCTAGCACTGTGCGCTCCCATACCTCAGGAGAAGGGGACAGAGGCAGCCAGGCTGCCGGAGAAGAAGGTGAAATCGGACCGAGCTGGAGTAGTCAAGGAGCTATGCTTTCAACTCGGACAAGTCATACCTCCCGGGTGAGTCACTCTGTTCACTATAGCTAACATTTAGTGACCTGCCCCCAGCTTGGACAGGTTACAAGCGACATGTCAGCTGTAGTTTTGGTCCCGCTTCGCCAGCCACTTCCTCCACCCGCAGTGTAACGTTAGCTAGCTAACGAGCTAACATCGCTACACATACGTGCTAAGTTAACGTTAGCTTGTTTGCTAGCCTGACTCGAACCGTCACTCGCGGCTCGTCAAGTCAGTCAAAACAAACGTGGAGGCTTTTGTCTTGAACCTTCAAAATAAGACCGTGTCATTTTTAGCGCATCTCGTTGTGAGCTTGTCTAACGGTGAAAATGAAAAGCAATCGTAAGCGGGGTTTAAGCGAGTATTATATAGTTTTCTGAACGGCGATTTTGATGTCCGTGCAGTTAAGCATCCAGACAAAACAAAATGCACGCTTTTATTTTGAAGGCTGAATCAGGTGAAGCGTTGTCTCGTTTTGTTTGCCTTGACGCAGCCGTCCGTCGCGTGCGCAAAATGTGTTCACGCGGTGTAGGTTGACAGGTAGAGGACTGGTCCAAGTCTAATGGTGTCCCCGTTTATTTCACAATAACACGAAATGTATATTATTAGAAACACATATTGTCACCATGAGCGCTTTTTAAATTATTTATTTGCATTTAGTTCACACGTGTCAGTGAAGTATAGCTAATATAAAAGAGCTGGGTTACTTTGAATAAGAAGCATATATTTGTTATGAGATGACATTAACAACTCTGATTAAATGATTTGCCGCCAGCCTCTAAGAGATGAAGGCCTCGTGTTGCCTTCAGGTGCGCCATGTGAACTTCTACTGCTGTTATACAGAAAAGTGACATGTTACCTGTTTCTAATGTTTATATAAAAGTGTAGTAATAACTGTGGTGTGAATTACAAAGCAGAACAGCTGTGTTGATTGCACCAGGCTATCCATTATTGTGAATACATGTTTAGCTGACTTGTTCTCAAAGTAATAACAACCCAGTAATAACATTTGGCAGTTACTCAAGGCAAATCTGACCACTGGTAGTAAGTCATATCGCACATTACAATCTCCATCAATGTTAGGTCCTGCCATCAATAAGGTCCCTAATAAACGTCACTCATACAGAGGCCTTAAATGTCACACAACAAATGTTCAATTCATGAGAATCTAAGTTTATAAAAAATGTAAAAGCCTCTCTTCCTTTTTTTCCAGAGGTGTATCATCAGGATAGAAGAATGCAGCCATCCAATAGTAATGAAGGGTCTATGCGCTGAATGTGGCCAGGACTTGACACAGTAAGTAAATGAAAACACACTCAGTGATCTTTAAACTGAGATCCAAACATGTCTCTTCTCATTTTCCTGTTCATTTCTTGACACTAAAACACTGAGCTGATTCCAGAACATCCCCAACAAAACAACGTAAAAGACGATGCTGACAATTTCACACAGTTACATGACACTGTCAGCATCGTTCAGTCAACAGAAAATGGAGCAGACAAAGATTTTCTATCACAGAAGACACCACATTACTATCTCTGCCAATCATATGACAAGATGCATGTTGCCCGTCTCTGGAAGTGTTGTGAATGTCTTGCGGATGGATGAAAGCAGATTGGTTTGTAAGAGAGCCGACGTAGAAGCAATATCTGTTGTGCCAGATCTCGCAAGAGTTTGTTACCGCTGAGGCGGAGACCCATCTTGAACATTTTATCCTGATTTATCTGTCTGAAAAATGGCATTTTAGTGGCTTGTGAAAAATGAGTCCAATATTTACTTCAGTGACTTTGGGGCAAAAGAATCGCTCATAATCCGTGCCCACGTTGTCCCGGTCTCCTAAGAGGAGCTGCAATGACACTTCAGTGTAGCCTCTCTTTTCTTAATTGTCTCTGGAGCTGATTAATAAGTGATCTGTGTAAGGATGATACATTCCCATGCCTCCTGACCCAAGGTATTTGTGCTGGATTCTGTATTATTTAATACCATCAGGGGGCACCAGAGATCACAGACTGAGAACTGAGTACAACACGGGTCATAAATTAAGTGCTCACACTCTGCACTCTCCCTGATGACAGTTTGACAGAGATGTAACATTTTCAGCCGTCAGTGAGAATCCAAAAAGAAAAGTGTGGCTGTAATGAAACATATTGATTAGCACTGGAATATTAAAATATATATATAAATATATAAAATTATGTTGAAATCAAACCAGTAACAGCTGCTACGAACAAGTTTTAATTTGCATCTTTGTGAAAGCCGCTTCTCTTCTCAGTCAATGTTTTCAAGGGCCTAAGAGCATGCATGACTCCCACTCTTTTTTCTCTTTTTTTTTTTCCCCCCGTCAGGCTGCAGAGCACAAATGGGAACCAGCAAACTCCCATCTCCACAGCAACAGTCTCCATGGTGCACAGTGTCCCCGAGCTGATGGTCAGCTCTGAGGTGAGTCATATGAGGGAGATACCTGGAAGATTGGGCCAGTTGGGCACATACGCTTCACTTTCATTACGTTGTAAGACTGTTTTGTGCTTTCATGCTCCGCTCTTTTATTTTGAAATGTAATACATTTTGCAAAATATTTTACTGTATGTTAAAAATCCAAAGGTCCAGCCAAAGCAGGATGTGGATGATTGTTTAGTGTATGTTTTCCCCTCCACACTCAGTCGGGGGACAGTTAAAAACAAAGCTTAAAAGACATAAAGTTAAAACTGTGAAATTCTGGTAATAAGCCCTTTATTAACCACCTTCATAATTACCTTCATTTACTTTAACAGCAAGCAGAGCAGCTGGGCAGAGAAGACCAGCAGAGGCTCCACCGAAACAAAAAACTGGTCCTGATGGTGGATCTGGACCAGACACTGATCCACACCACTGAACAGCACTGCCAGCGTATGTCCAATAAGGTATTAGTCCATCCATCGTATCACTCTTGTGTACTGTCATCACTGTGATGGATAGACAACCGCAGTTTTGTGCTCCGCCGCTAATGTGCTTAGTTCATGAAACACTTCTCTCTGTCTGCGTTGATTTCTCTGTTCATGCTTCGATCTTTATTGCGTTAGCTGAAACTCGATTTTTGTGCATCGAAAAGTAAATCAGGTCTGAGGTCTTGCGTTGACATGTGTGGCCACAGTGGTTGTAGTCATTCATCATAACAGCTTGTCAGGTGGTCAGACAGCTTCAGAAAAAAACTCCCTAACACACTCTTCCGGTGTCTGAATCGAGGCCTGACTCCAGTGTTTTATAATCTCTGTAACTTCTCAAAAAAACTGACTATCAGCCAAGTGTGTGGAGGTGAGAATGGAGCGTTTGAATGCCTCTCCTCTCCCCGTGACAGCTGGCTTTTCACCCAACCTCCAGAGACCACTCTGAATAATTATAATCCCCTTTTTGGTTTCAGATGAGTATAATAGCGCTGTCTGTCACACAGGGCGGTGGATGGATTCAGAGTTATTCACCTGAGCTAGATCAAAGGACCGCCTGCCAGTGTAATTGCAAAGCCTCAATAGAAGTGACAGTGTGTTAAGTACATGCATTAATTTGCACGCAGGGTCACTCTCCATTTACCGTTAGAAGCAAGTACTAAAATAAAAAATACCTGACAGCTTTCAGTCTTTAGTTGTTTAACTGCATAGCAGTTGTTGAGCGTGTTTTTTTTTTTTTGATTGATTGTGTCATAGTTAACACTCCTGTTATTTCCTACAGGGGATTTTCCACTTCCAGCTCGGCCGAGGAGAGCCTATGCTGCACACACGGCTACGCCCACACTGCAAGGAATTCCTGGAAAAAATTGCCAAACTCTACGAGCTACATGTCTTCACATTCGGGAGCCGCCTTTACGCCCACACTATTGCCGGTAATGGACTCACTGTCTTACATTTTACAGCACTTTCCCCACATTATAGGCACATCAACGTTTTAATTAATGAGTACTTGGGAAGGACTTGAGTTGGGGAAACTCCTTCTACTTGTACTGTCTGTTTGTGTCCATGAGAGGGAACTGTCTGCTCATGCTTTGTGTTCCAGCTCATGTCATGTTGGTTCACTGATGTGCATCTAATGTCTTCACGTGTTGCAAGCCGCAGGGGTGCTACATTTTAAAATGCATGTTAAGCGAGTTAATGTTTTGCATTAACATTTTGGCTGCTAAATTACCTGCCTAATGTGCAGGCACATAAGACAATCCTTCCATTACAGTTTCACAGCATCAGACTGGTGACTGACTGGTTTTCTTCTGAATGGGGGGGGGGGAGTCAGTTTATGATTCCAGGAATATATTAAAGTGTAGGTAGTGTGCTTATACGCTGACTTTCTTTGTATGCATACTGCAATCTTTCATCATAGTGTATATGATGGGAGCTGCTCCAGTTCAGTACTCGTCTACCTCCATATGATGAATGTTTAATGCAGTTTGAATTGGATTTTACTTCTGGCTCTGATTCAGGGGAGGTCGGCATGTTTCAGAGAACCGCTCAAGCTATTGACGTCTTATGTTGTGGATAAAGGGGACTCTGGCTGTCTTGTTCTTTCTCTGTCCAAGGTTTCATCAAAGTTCTTTTCAGACATAGCAAGAAAGTCAGATAAAGGCTTGTTCTCTTTATTCAATGAGAAAATACTGGAGGAAAGGTAAAAGGAGAAAATGCTGCTTTGTGTGTGTGTTATAGAAATAAAACTGTATTTTTCTTTGCTGTAGTGTATTTTCAGATGCAGCAGAATCATCATTCAAATGGGCATAATTATTTTTTATCTCCCTTTTTAGGCTTTCTGGATCCTGAAAAGAAGCTCTTCTCTCATCGGATCCTTTCTCGAGATGAGTGCATTGATCCCTTCTCCAAGACGGGGAATCTTAGGTGGGAAGTGCCTTCTGTTAAAGATGACAACTAAATCAATAGTTGGCAGTTTAGTTTCTTGTGACCCTGACTCCTTTTTTCCCCTACTTTTCTACACTGTGTAAGTGTTTGTATGATGAACAAGCTGTCTAAATGATCACGGCATAGCGAGCACAAAGAGTAGAGATCTATTATCCTCTCCCCGTGTCACTTCTGAAAGGTTGTCGGTGACATCTTGTAAATTTAAAAATTGGACGAGTGATGTAAGAAATTTGATTCATAGCGAACCACACAATCTGTCACCACAACATCACGACAGCCATTGAGAGAGATAAGTAATCGCCCCAGAGCGTTTTATATGGAAAAGATTGGACATCTGTCTCAAAGCAGTTTTGCTAGTGTCTTGTGCATGAATTCTCCCGGCAGGAATCTTTTCCCGTGTGGCGACTCGATGGTCTGCATAATCGACGACCGCGAGGATGTGTGGAAGTTTGCGCCCAACCTCATCACTGTGAAGAAATACATCTACTTCCAGGGCACAGGAGACATCAACGCCCCACCTGGATCAAGAGAAGCTCAGATGGCAAGAAAAGGTACAGTTCTTACACATGTTTTTGATAAGACAGCTCATGGAATGCTGAGGGTCAAACAGACCAACCAAGAATGGAGTGAGTAGTTTCCAGCACTGTGCACATTCCCCTGAGAGAGGCATTGAAGCTAACAAGCGAGACAGTCCAGTGGATTCACTGATCCTGGGGCTGCTTTTTTTTTAGGGTCATAGTGCTATTGCTGAGTGTTACACAGTCCTTTTACATACAGTAGTTGGAGTTCAGTGTCAGCGTAATATAGTACAATAAACTCTACCTCCAAGTGAGTGTCAATGGCAGGACAATACTGTGCAAATTGTTTAAAAATTCAGTGTGATTTATACATTTTTGATGAGCTATGCTTCAGGGCCTCGCTATTTGTACTATTAGAGTGCCGTTTTAAAAAACGCTTCTGTGCTGAACACTCATATATGAAGTTCCACTTAGATTTCAAGTATTTCTTTAAACTGCAGTGAAAAATCTCCACTTTGTTGTCAGTACACTGACCAGTTCCATGTATCTTATGCATGTTTAGTTTTGGAAAAGTATGTACATATTTATATACAAATATTAACATTATTTGCGAAGCCAACGAACTACAGTAGAGAACCACAGAATTTTCTTTTAAAGTCGGCTCAAAGGCATTTCTGAGATTTCTTTCAAAACACATGAAATATGATGGAAAATAGTTGCTGAAAAGACTTTGAATGTCATATTACTGAAGTCTGGAGTTAAGTTATGCCAGTTAACAGATAGTGTTGTATTTACATTACCAGACTAGCTGTGTACTGTATTAGGTGAATGTCTATTACTTTCCATGGTGACATCATTAATTATAGAGAGCCTCTCAGGCTGGACCCAGACAATAAATACCCATCAGCACTGCATTCATGTGCAGCCTGCGTTCAGTTCACATGATTAGCCTACACACACACTCCATCCACTAACCTCACCATGAATCAGAGGCACCTGTCAATGAACAAGGAGAAACCATCTTAAAGGTTTCCAATACTTTCACCTCTGTACCCTGTGCTCAACTCATAAAGGCACTCCTCTCAACGATACACTGTTATTCTCTTCATTATCATAGCAGGAAACGAGCTGCTGGGAGCCAGCCAGCGTGTCTCCTTGGGGACTGTTGCCCCCTCGTTTACACCCACTATCGGCTGTCTCGTCAATTAATGATAACTCCTGGTTGTACTGATCCATGTTGCAACAGCTGTCAGGCTCCGTAATGGCCCTTATGTTGTTGATAAATGCAAAGATAGAATTGAGAGTTTCCTATTTGGTTGAAACACATGCTTCAGTTTGCCCAAAGCAGATTTGATCCAATGCTGATATGTGTTTTCATTTACATGAAGGATTTTACTCTTAAAGTCTTGCAATTGTGCAGGCTCTAAAACTACCATGACATATTATTTTTGCCACATTGGGGCATTACAATAATCTGTGAACAAAACATTGATTATATAATCTATAAATATCCACTGCAAGTGGTGGAAGGAACCAAACAGTAACAGACAGACAAAACAACTGCAGCAACAACAAATAGAGACACTTGCACTGGAGTGGCTCGGCATTCCCAGAGGATTTTGGTTTACCTTAGAGGAAGATTTTTACACCACGACGTGCTGCCGCCAAGGGGGGCAGCCAGAGCAGCTCTTCCACGAGCTAAAAAATCTGGGTTATCCATTGAATAGGCTGTAGCAGTGTGAAATGGCAGGTTATTGCTAAAAGCTTTATAATCACAGGGTCACACAGCTTCCAGAATGCGTTAATGGTAAGGACGTGGCAAAAAGGGGCCACGGCCATTTCTGCTAGCGAGGTTTTTATGTTGCGTCAAATGGTGTGAGAAAGTAGGTGGAAGCAGAAGAAAAGTGTTTTGTAAGCTTACTATGTGTCAACCTTCTGGCTAAAATGCTTTAGCCTGCTGTTACAAGAGTTCATACAACAACACTACAGCAGTATGCAATGCAGTATATGAATGATTAACGTCAGCTTGTCTTCCAGCAGGAGGCCCGTCAAGTCGATCAGCTGAGAGCACAGAAACAGCTGGGACACTTGGTGCCGATGAGCAAAATAACGGCCCCAGGAAAAGGGCGAAAGACCTCAACGTTTCCGGAAAGGAAGAGTCCACAACATCTCAGTCATCTCAGGGAGTACCAACAAATGAACGGACACATCCCACAGGGGGTGTGGAGGATGAGTCAGGGCGAGGTAAAGGGTCCGAGACGGAGGCAGAGTCTGGGGCGGGGTCGAAGGAAACTCAGGTGGGTGACCAGACAAATGTCAAGGAAGACGATAGCAACAGGACACTGGTGACACGAGAGTCACAGGAAAGTGCAAACTCATCAGCACCATTGAGTCATGAGTCCAATAATTTGGACTTTGACCTTTCCAGTGACAGTGACAATGATTCCATTACAGACAAGCCTCCCTCATCAGAGAGCGAGAGTGAAGGCAAGTCTAGCCAGGTAAAGAAATCTGGGCAGGAAGGAGCCACACAAGAGCTTGGTGATGGCAATGCAGCAAGAGAAGAGGATAGTAAAGGTCGGACTGACGGAGAAACCAGCTCTGATGCAACAGAACCTTCAGGGGTTCTTCTCCCAGACCCTGAGCTGGGTAACGGCTGCTCAGACAGGAGAGAGCCAGAAACAGAGTCCCAGAACAGTGAACAATCTGGGGTCACCATGGGGGAGGAGCTGCTGGACCAGAGTATGGAGGACGAGGAGGAGGAAGAAGAAGCTGATAACGACCAGGACGATCACCTGATCTACCTGGAGGAAGTACTGGAAAGAATCCACGCAGAGTACTACGCACGTTACGAGGCCTACCTGAGGAAGGAGGTCTCCGAGACTCCGGACATCCGCAAGATTGTCCCAGAGCTGAAAAGCAAGACACTGGAGGGCACAACGATAGTTTTCAGTGGCCTGTACCCGACCAACTATCCCATGGAGAGGACCCGTGAGTCCTACCATGCCAAAGCACTGGGGGCCAAGATTGGCAAGACTCTACTTCTTAACTCCCAAGATCCCAGCCGGACAACGCATCTCATCGCAGCAAGAACTGGTATGTAGAAATTCTGTGTATGTTGTTGACTAAGCAATGTTAATATGACAATTAAATGTTTTTTCTTCCACCTTCCATGCCGTTATTCTCAAGCACAATTTTTGAAAAACAGTCCTGCTTGGCTGATACTCAGTTTTTTGACTGAAATTGATATATAGAAGTACATTTAGTGCTTTTCCTGACATATTTTTAGTAGCCGTGTGCTGGAATCATTCAGAACGGATGCAAGTAATGGCCTGCTAATGAGGCTAGAATTTTTTGAAGGGTCATGCGAGGCTTGTTCAAATGCCAGCCTTGTTGACGTATTGGCAGATTTGTATGTCTGAGCCTTGTTAAAACTTTGGTCAAGCAGAGATAATTGAGACTGAATACGCTGCCATCACCATTACCGTAGCGGAGAGGTCAGCCATCCCTAGATGGTTTATGCCAGTGTGATGAGCTCTGGTTAACATATGACAACGAGGATGTACGAGTGTGCCACAGCAGAGGCTTTGGTTAAACTCCTAGCAGCAGCAGCTCTTTCTTAGCATGCTTTTATTTGATAGAGAAATGACGACATGCAGCAACGGGGCATAGGTTGGAATCAAACCCTGGTACAGTATGAAGAGGCTGCAACAGTGAACAGAGACACTGATACAAATTTCTACTTGATTACATTCTTCCTGTGAATCCATTATGTGCTTGTTAGGCAATCTGAATCCAGCACTGCTGTCACCGCCAATAAAAACTACAGACGTGATTACACAGTTGGCAGTTGTGGCCAAAGATTGATTAATGACACTTTAAGTGTAATAATAATACTTAAAAACTGATTTTCATTTTACAGTACCCCCTTCTCTGTAATTAGACCTACTCGATTGACAGAAACTAGATTTTTTTCCCCCACTCAGATGATATGGACTTCAAATCAGAAAGCTGGTTAAAATGTTTTATATGAAGGCTAATTTTCCACTTCATTATACTGAGGCCGAAAATAATGTGTGTGCCTCGATGGGCCCAACCCATCATGTGTAAACCTGTTGGTTGTAAAAATGTCCTGCTTTGCTTTGAGTGATGATCAGTTCAAGTTGTTTATTATTATTTTTTCTGGTGCTTCACAAAATCCAAACAATGCAACTTCTACTCAGCGAAGAAGATGATGTTCTATCTGAAGAGCACCAAAAGTGGATCCGTGGCTGTATTGCCACCAATCCAGATTACGTTCGGAAAACAAGCACAGGGAGCGCCACCGTTGCCTTGGGAGCCACCGTGGCTGAGAGCGGCACTTGACAATCACTCATCTTGTTCATCAGAAGGAGAGAGAAAAAAATATCAGCCAATGATGGAATCAGGGCAACATGACACTTCTAGAAAGAGCTGCAGAAAATGCCCTTTGCAGTGTTGTCGGAGCGGCACATTTGACAGAGGAGCCACAAAAATTCATAGGTTCACATGTCTACTTTACAGTTACCGTCACGCAGTGCTCATTGACTGGGTTACAGATTTAATAAGGCTTTGTAACTTTAATGTGTTTTAATGCCTTGCACTTGGGTGGGATGCATTCCCTTTTTAAGACCCGAATTATTAATAGTGTTAAGTTTCACTCTCAGTTACACAAATGTATATTTAATTTATTTAAAATTGCGTGTAAACCTTATGTCCTGCACGAGTCCCAAAACACAAACTTGGATGGACACACACCGAGCACTTTTTTTCACCGCCAGAGTTGCCTTGCTGTCCGAGATCATGAAAAATACTGTAAAGAGCATCCGCTTGTGTGACAAGCAGCACAATAGAAACTGAACTGAGCAGGACACGTGGCCAAACAATGGGTGTCAATATGTGAACAGTAGGTGGTTGTACGCCAGGCATAAATAAAAATAACCTAGGGTTAATTAGCTTCTAGACTTCCATTCTGTCAAACATCAATAAGTCTTGTTCAAGCAGAAACACAACTCTGACTTCCAAGAAAACTGTTCACTTGGCAGAAAAGTGAAAGGTAAACTGCTCCAAGGGACGACTCATACTTTTAATCTGTCTAAAAATATTGAACAGACCGTTATTTTCTTTTTTCTTTTTTTTTTTTCCTTCCAGGAGAAGACAGTATGAATTATTCAGCAAACCCAGAGTGTGTGTAATTTGGTATAACCTTTTGGTTGTAAGGTCAAAACCTGCTCTCATTTTCACCTTCTTCTTCTCTCGTCGCCCAGGCACTGAGAAGGTGCGTCAGGCACAAGGCTGCAAGCACCTCCACGTCGTCAACCCCGACTGGCTGTGGAGCTGTCTGGAGCGCTGGGAGAGGGTGGAGGAGCAGCTGTACCCACTAAAGGAGGACTACTCCAAGACGCCGAGGTAAAGAACCATGCCTAGCCGATATGACCTGCTAAAATGACAAAATCTGTCCTGAGGATAATTCCAAGTTCATTTTGTTTCCTTGTCTTGAAGGAGCAACAGTCCAGCAACGTTTCTCGACAGCCTGGGCTCCCTGCAGAAGCCCCTTTTCCCCCCAGCTGCCGTCCATCACAGAGCACCGCCTCCAGCCCCGGAGGTTCGGACCTATGATCCCGTCACGGGGAAGCTGATCCGCAGGGGCCCTCAGGTGTCACGGCCACCACCCTACCTCCAGGCGTCAGGATCTTTGATGCTCTCTGATCAGAGAGAGCAGTCTTGTCTCAGGTAACAACAGTGCATAATTAGCATAATTCTATAAACGTAGACACTGATGGTTGCTACCTCAAAGAGCTCATTTTCTGTCGCCTTGGTTAGTTTTACCACTGCTTTACTCACTGCTACTTTCACCAGAGTCACGTTTGTGTTGCAACAGGGTTTGATTGACAGCTTTCAAATCCAAATGAAGCAAATGCACCAGCTGAAACAAGATGTCCTGACTTTTTGTCCACCGTAATGGTCAAGCTTCAGCACAATTCTACACTTTACAGCATTTTTTTATTCGCCCTGCCTGGTAAATCTTTCTCTCAGACTACATGTGTGGTCTCCCGAGATAACCCTGACGACATGACAAAGCTCCCCTCGAGCCATAAAAGTCATTATATAGCAATTTTATTTTGTCCACAGGGCAAATAACTAGTGAATGTAGCAGCCACTCAATAGATTACCATTGTTTTTCAGCTGGTGAGTGAAGTAAATCCACCAATCCACCACCCAGTTGCATATTTTACCAGCATTTGTCTGGTGGATGGTGCTAATTTTGTGCCCTGAGAATAATTTTCTTCTGTCAGAAAAATTGCGACATGAATATGACCCAGTCCTCGAGAGTGTTCACATTTTCTCTTCCTCACTTTTGACCTTTGATGCTGACGGAAATGCTAGACATCCCCTTGCGCTGCCACCGGGAAAAAAAAAAAAAAAACACACATGGGAGTCATGCAGAACTATAAAATGTAAGAAAGTGAGAGTTATGCTATCGATGTGTCCCTGCTTAGTATTGACTGCTGGATCTTTTTAAAACAGATCTTAGATGTACGGATTGGTCCTCTGGGCCTCCTTCATTCTCTGTAAAGTAAGACAGCGGTTGGTGTAGTGCTACGCTACTTTGAATTGACAGGAATTACCCTCACTGGAGAGATGTAGCGTCCTCAGGTATCAACCGAGGTGCAATAACAACCCCCCAACAAACCTTTTATTGTATGGATTGGTTACAGCAAGTGGCGGGGGGGACCTGCCAAGACGAGCCTGCAGGCTTGTGTTGCAAATAAAGGCACAATGAAATCCAGGCTACTTTACACTAATAGTGGGGAAAGTCTCACTTCAACACAGTCAAATACTAACCTTAAAAAAAACTGTTTTACACTCATCCAGAAATATTTGTTTAATTTCCACATTCTGTTTGACTTGCATGATGTGACAAGTGCAAGAAAAGCCCCGCGCTTCTTCAAAGTCACCTCTGATCTTCCATTCCATTTGCCATCCATCTGTCAGTCACAGATGCCAATGAAGAGTGTGTCCTCTGTCCGTGTTTTGTCATTGGGGCCGGCTGTTTTCAGATAGCTCTACAAGAGCGAACGCAAACTTCAGGTTATCTCTTTACCGGACAGTCACGGTGGTTTGAGATGTTTTTAAAATATCTTATCATGATACTCTTAATTAATAATCACAAGCATAAAATTGGCCCACATGACTCACAGATTAGAGGCACTGTGGGGGTTTTCTGCGAGTTGCGTGAACTTTGATTTAATCATCAAAGACGATCTGTGCAATTATGCGCTGCCAAGTGGAAGTATGAGAAGTTCCTCTTCCCACTTGCATAAGATTTACATCCAAAGGGCCCTCATTATAGAGAGAAAACCTCAACCTTTACTCTTTTACCTTGTAGTCTACATCCTAAATCTGTCTTTGTTCTTTGTTGACTGTACAGTACATATTTAAAAGTGTAAGCTATTGAATCTGCTAACCACATTTTGATCTGATTTGAAGAATAAAGATTTGACACGGTGCTTTCCAAAATAATTAATGCAAGCAACAAAAAACTATAAGACAAATGGTTTAGCTAACGAACTAGAAGGCCCATCTGCCCCAGGAAGCAGTGTTTTATGCTCATTTATCTGTTCTTGTGCCACAGGGGAACCTCAAAGAGTCAGCCAGATGACGCGGCAGGGTCCAGCCAAGACGACGAGCAGCCGGGACCGTCTCGCCGGAAGCGACAGCCGAGCATGTCCGAAACGATGCCTCTGTACACACTTTGCAAAGAGGACCTAGAGAGCATGGACAAAGAGGTAAGGTTACTGCTACCTTTTTTTTCTTTGTGTTGTTTTCTCCTCCAAAAGATAACGCAGGTTCACAAAGAGCAGGGATGTCCTGAAAGGCTTGAGCACCTGATATCTTATCTGTTACATGTGTTTGCTTGTGTTAAGTTGTACCAACAGTAACCGATATTACCTGGAGGGTGGTCTGTAAGGAGAAAAAAAAAAAAAAACAGGCTGTGCATACAGTAACCATGGCGTTCCAATAATGTTGTCTCAGCAGTGATTCTGCTTAGTTTTACCAGGGTTAGATTTCCATCGCAACCTCACAGCAGGGAATTAATGGATCCACCTGCTATATTATTGCTCTGCACTGGAGAGCCAAACTGTGCCAGCAACGACAATCAAACACGTGTTGTTGATGTCGCAGTATAGATCTTGATTTTTGGACGACTTGCTGCGTTTTGTGTGTGTGTGTGTTTGTGTCTGCGTGTACCTTTGGAGCTGCTGTATAAAGGAGTCCTTGTTGTTGTTTGACTTCTCTTTCACTCTTTTCTGTTCTTGCCTCGGCTGATAAGAGCCTTCTCGTCTGTTCTCTTTTGTGCAGTGCTGATGGAGCCGTAATGAAGTATTTCTTTACAGGCTCAGCATTCACTTACTCCACAATAAAAGTTTCATTTTCACTATAAAAACCAGTGGCAGGCTTTTATTTGCAAGCAGTCGCACGGTGTGTGACTGAAGTTCGCTGTCATTTGCCGCACACCGACATGTACTCGGGTATTTGTTTGGCCGCGCTACAAGGATTTTCTTTTCTGTTTTTATTTATTTATTTTTATTCTACTTTGTGGTAGCGTGTCAGGTTGACTGAAATCCGGCGCGTGGGTGAAGTCTGCCATGTGATACAGACGGTCATTTGTAGGTACAAATGTTAACGCCAGAAATAACATTGCACATTGAGATCACACTGGCAGAGTGTGTGCCCCATGTAGAAAGGCTCAGTCCTCTCATAATTAAAGCAACTAGTGCTCTTAATGCTGAGCTCTTTTGTCGACAGTAATGTCGACCCCGTGCTAACCTACACGTGACCAAGAAAAACTGAAACTGGAGTTGAAAACTGCAACAAACTGGCTCACCACCTAGCCTGGTTTTCACATGCTTTTGCTGTCATGTCAGTCTCCTTGCTGCTCCTTTTCTTTCTTTTTTTTTGCCTTCCTTGCAAGGCAGGTGATGTGATTACTAATGTCTGGGAGCTCTGCACCTCCTGCTTAGATAATACTCTTTAATGGAGTCTGAATTCTGCTAATACGTCAGCAGGGGAAAATGTGCAAAGTGGATCCTTGAAATCTGTCAAGAGCCTCTCAGCGGGTGATTATTCTAAAGAAAGAGCTTTTTGCCTTGGTCACATGGGACCTGACATGTGACGAGCTGTGTCTGAAGTGAGGTCACGTTTTGGCTAGTGAAAATCATTCAGTCTCTCTCACATCATGGGATCTCATTGGAATGTTGCATTGGCTGAACTCAAGTACGTTTTCCCCTAAAGTCACCTAAAAGTTCATAGTGTGATGTATTCTTGACTATGACGTAAATAAATTGTTGCGTATATGATTTACTATATATGATAGCCATCTTAAAGCTGTACAAATATATTTTTACATTAACAATGGTTGGACCTTTTATTGTCTTTCAGCTCATTGTTTGGTTTTAAGGACTTTACTTACTCTGTTGATGAACTTTCACGGCTCTCTTTAACCTTGTTTCCAGGCACAGTGGTACAACTATTGTTTGTTGGTGTGAAAAATAACTTCTCCGCACAGCAATGTATACCCAACTGTTTTATTTTTTTATTATTATTTGGGTTTCCCAAAGAGCCTTTTGCCTTTTATACAAAGAATGCACATAATGGATTTGGATGAAAAAAACAATAAAGGAAAAACATTTTGTAGCTTTGTGGCCTTCTCTTCCTAAACCTTTAGATTTAACACTGGTTTAAAACCCCGCAAGGAAATGGGACTAGTTAAATTTAACCGAATGAGACAGACGTCAGTGTGATTGGTCATGCTTTAAATGACGAACTGACTCCTGTTTCTGGGATGCAAAGCAGTCTGCCCGGTTATTAACTCAGTTGAATTCAGAGGTTAAGTAACTCTGTAGCTGCAGGCGACGGCTCAGTCTGAGAACCGAGCCATGCCTTTCTGGAAATAGATTTTCTTCTTCTTTTTCCTCCTGCACTCTGTGTGTTTTTAAAGAAAGCTGCATCCTATATCCTTTTCATTTTATGTCCTTATATCTAAGCTCTTCCAGTAGCCGGATGATAAAATTTCTTTGGGGAAGGAGCGAAGATACAATCTATTGATTTTTCCATATGTGTTAACTGTAAAAATAAAGACTGGTTTGTCTAATGCTGAAGCTTCTTTGGGTGGAGGTGTGCAATGACATCTGCCATAGAGTCTTTTGGGTCTACTACCAGTGGGCGCTACACCTGTCAAGCTTACTGTTCTCATATGGGACATACGCAAGCGGCAAAGTTGCTGCATGTATGATGTTAGTTCTATCAGTTTGTTTGCACTTAATGGCTACATACAAATCGTTTTAGACTAAAGAAAAGTCTCCATCTTCACCAGGTGATGATCCATAATTAAGAAATGGTAATAGACAAATGGCTTATTCAAACTACAGTGGAAAAACACGTCTTGAACTGCATGTTCTGCAGTAGACACCACAGTATTTATGACTCTATAACTCCCAGTGGCGCCATAACATTACTAAACAAGACCACCATTAGCTACAGTGGTAATGCTGCCACTCTTACTTTTTTAGTTGCTACTTCTGTTTGCACTTTATGTTGGAGCAGATCCAATCTAATCCATAATCCATCCATCTCAACCAATTTTTTTGGGTTTTGGAAAGTCTAAAAAAAAAAGAAAGCCCTCCAAACTCTTTAAATGCTGAGCGTGGCTTGCTAGAACCCTTTGTACACCGCTTGGATATGCTGACAAATCCAAAGTTTGACAGGCCTGCCATGCTTAGTTTCGGTTGCTAAGATAAGATTGGACAATCACTAGTTGGGAGATGCGTATAGCGAGCAGATAATTGCTGAGAGAAAGAAAACCTAAAATAGAAGGTCACTTTTAAAACCCAAAATGTGTATACGTCGTGGTATTTGAACACAGTGGTCCTCCTCTTCTCGGTGAGAGATGTAACCGTCGCCCTCATATACAACAGCTATGGCAAAAGCAGGACATATATTCAAAGATCACGTCTGTGTTTGTGCCTATTAGATATCATGATGACTGCAGCAGGAAGCAACCTGGAAATTGTGTTTCTATTATTAATCTGGAAATGGTACATTATGTCAGTAGTTGGGTCAGGCCTTCCGTATGATTGCGTCTGAGCTGAGGTGGTTAGACTGAAAAATGTCCTCTGTGCCTCATTTTATTGGAGAATATGGGGTAATTTAAAAGGAGAGAATGCAGCATTTGAGAGGCATATTCATCATGATTATTGGACAGAATGCAAATGTTCACTGTATATTTTGTGAACTTTGCAAATGACCAGTGCTGATTCATTATTTTAGGGTTTTTTTCATCAGAGAGGATCAGTTATTTGCCCCCGCTTATAACTCACGTTGTTTTATGCCATCCAAGGGTTACCCTCTTGTGATGCTTTGCCAGTTCACAAAGTTGAGAACTGATGCCACTAATGTGGTAATCATTCACCTTCTGTGCAGTCCTAGGGAGACAAGATATATCTATCTAACCGTTATAATCACTCCAAGAACTACTTAATTTATCTCTTCTTAGGAACCACAAAGGCCTGCGCTTTAAGTGCCAAATTCACTGTGCTTTTATGCTTTTGTTAATTAGAACCATAAAACAATAAAACTTTGTCATGGTAGCATGGACTGAACATTAATTTTCAATCTTAAAATTAAAGGCCAGCCTCTCTGCTAATGTAGCACTAACATAGTTTAAGATCGAATTGGTTAATGATGTGTTAAGCACTCACGCCGGATATTGTTCCCAAAACACCATCAGCCCTTATTGTGTAAATGTGACATTTAGATTGCTCGAGCTTAAAGCTGAGTGAAGTTCACCGGTAAGCGGAGAAGATGTGGTCACATTTTGTCCCATCAGGTTGCCTTTTCTTTTAACGTAAAATGGCACTATCACCATCTATTGAAAAGCTCAATCTCTTCGCAACGTTGTAATAGATCCAACAATAACAGTTTTGGCATATTTTCAGCCCATTTTTAACGTATGCATGGGCCTAGTAGTGAAACACAAGACGTGCACAAGTCCACAAACCAACCAAAGACCAGAGCTGAAACATCTACTTTATTTTACCAGGCTCTCTATGCCCCTTTCCTACGGACAGCATGCAACATGCAAGGAGACAAACGAGCCACAGTCAAAGAGAGAATGGTGATTGTTAATAAATTACATTTGAAAAATAGTAGTTCATAGATCCAGTGGATAGAAAAGTAAATATAGGTGGCTGATGGAGACATTTCCCACCACTAGGGCTCAGCTTTCTGTCCGTCTATCATCATTTAGAAGTAGGGACTGTTTTCTTCTTGCAAGCACAATTTAATCCTAGTCCAACATATTTTGCACTGTCGAAAAAAGTAAAGCATTTGACTTATAGGAAGGCCCCTTTGTAGATACACTGCGATTCAAATGTCATCTTCCTCGGGCTGCCTTAGCTAAAGGGCAGTCTGTGACGTTCTTAAACACTCTGGTTCTTCAGGGCAAAGGGAAAGAATCAGTCTTAATTGGCTGGAGCAAGGTACACATCTGAATCAGGTAGACAGCCTCACATTTAAATGTCACCAGTGGTTACATGGCGGTATGTGTCAGCTTACCTGGAGCATCATGTGCAGAGTTGCCCAGCAAAGAACAGCAGTGTACCAACTGGGTGACCTTTCTTTGGAATCCCTGTTCCCTTGTTGGCTTTGTGATGACTGGTTTTGGCTGGAGTCTCTTTCATCTGCTGCTTTCAGTAACATGATAATGCACCACATGCACTATCAGTCCTTTGTTAGATATCATTAGTCAGGAAAGGTTGCCCTGTGTCTACCTGACAGTCTCTGTGACTGTCACTCCAATTACTTCTTCACACATTTATCCAGTCATCTGAACATACTCCGCAATGTCTAATCCAAAACTAGATTGTTACATCCACATCTTTCTGCTCCTTTACAAAATGTCCACTTCTAAGTGGTGTTGAATCCAAAATGCTTCGACGCATTACTGCTCAGACGGTTTGTGTTTATGTCCGGCACGGCTAGCTTTATCAGTTAACGCCGATACATTTCATGAACAGGACAAAATGGCTCAGACAAACATTCATAATATTTAACCACGACCATGATGTACTTGACCGTAACCAACTCTTTTGGGGGGCTTTTCTTAACCATATCATAGTTATACAGAAGTGACAACTGTGCCTAGGAATACTTTGAGACTCACCGTACTGTAATAATATTACAGCGAGCCATTTTGTGAAATGTTAATAATCCATGCATGCTTTCCGCTTAAGTAAAAATCCCACTGTATCTCACTGTATATACAGTGTGACCTTAGATGATTTATGATGTGTTTTACTCAAAAGACAATATTGCCTTGTGGGTTTATTGCCTTATGGGCAACAGTTTCTATAATGATGGATTTCTCCCTCTGTATTTGCATTTAACACAAGTACCAAGGGATCTATAGGAGCAAATTGGAAACCTATAAAAAAAAAACAGTGTCTAAGATGGATATTAAATGTATTATGAGCAAACTCTAAGGTAGTAATAATGAAAAATAAGAACTAGACCACCAAAAGATGTGTGTTAAATATATATTGATTAACCTGTGATACGGCAGGCTTTTGCAAGAGGCTGTAATGTCTGAGAATATATCGTGATTTCACATCTTTGCCTGTATTAATCGCTTAAAAAAAAAAAAAAACCTCTTGGATTTGTCATTGTGTTTTTGTTTCTGCCAAAATTTCAATATTCCCCTTGTTGCTCATTACTGGGGGCGAAATAAACTAATATTGTGGGCTGTAAAACCAAAACACTGCGCAGAAAGATGATTAAATCCTCCATGGAGCTGAGGGCCACTGCAGAGTCAGGTGATGGGTGTGTTCATCACTGCAAGCAACACTGTGCAACAACATTATTAAGGGCAGGCGACAGTAAGGTGAAGGCAGGGCTGAGACTCGACTCGAGAATAGGTTCTAAGTCGTCCAATCAATCGGGATCATATGCCTCTGAGCTTATTGATTCTTTTTATCAATGCACGCATGTTTTTCTTACAATCACACATTGAAAAACAATGATGCCATACATCTATTTCTGTGCTGCTGGTGGCTTGCGATGCAAAGTCAGAGAGGAGGAAACACGAAGAAAGACGACAACAGTGCTTGTTGTAACATCTTTAAAATGTAAGGGTGGAAACGTCTACAAACATCTTTCCATGTGACATGGGCTTCAATTCCAGCAATGTATTTGACATACAAGAGTGCCATTTCAGTGTTATAATAAAATAGTTGCAGTGATGCTGAAATTCTGCGCCGGCCTACTTTTTTCCATACAGAATATTGATCAAGAGTCAATAAGAGAATCGATGAAGGACAGCGCCACTAAACAGAATCTATAATGACATTAGAATCAGTAAAATCACAGTTTCCCAGTCGAACTCATTGGTATTCTTGCAGTGGACCGATTATTACATATTATAGTACGTACATATATTATTACAAGATAAAGGAAAGATGATTTCAGCAAGCACTTGATTGCTCCATGGACGGCATAATAAAAAATGTAAGAATTCTCTTCATCAGAAAGAAAATGTTCTGATGAAGAGGATTGTTCATATCAACATTTTATTATAGCAGGAAAATCACAGGTGTCAGTGAGCCAGTATGTGCAACCCTGTTAATAGGTCACAGCCGTATATAATGTAAAAACCTAAAACCGTATATACACACATGTGCTGGATTTGAAGTCCTGCTGGACTTAATATTGTAGCTGTCTTCGGTCCTGCAGAACGGTAGATCAACACATTTCAACTGCTCACGGCTACACGGGTGAATGATTATTATACAGGTGAAGATTTAGACACAGGTCAATGTTGGGGTGACATGTGTGACGCCACAGGACCATTTGGAGGTACGGCTCATTAAGTCTGGGATCATAGGAGATCTACCACAGTCATAAGTCACAGCGATCCCATGCTCTCCTCTCCACCTGCAGGTATTGATCTCCCGCATTGTTGGTGAGATATAATCCTTTGGCGTTTACTGGGGGAGGACAAGCTTCTGCACAAGTCTGCAGAATATAAAGGCTTATTAGGGAGTGTTTGTCATATTATTAAGATGGATATATCATCATAGATGACTTTCCTTGTGTTTGTTTCTTTCTTAGTTGTGTTTCTTCTGTCTTCATCCTTCTGTAAAGTTATTGCCAACTGCTGTTGCGCCCTGCCATGGCTAATACCTAACAAAAGAGTGAAGACATCCAGAATGCACTATATGGACAGTCTTTTATTGCTCTGGGGCAGCAGATTTGTAATTACAGCTTTAGAGTGAAGAGCTGCAGTAATCCCAACAGAGCTTCCACACATCGCTTGAAGGATTTGACTCGGCTGATAAAGAGATTTCTGTTGATTTAAAAGCTTCATTTAATTTTTTTCAAAGTCCCATGTTTACTCTATTGTGACGCTCCGTCTCAGCTGACCACTCTGCCCCGGCCCGATATGAGCGCAACTTGTCAACATAATGTTTCACAGACCGTATCAACACAAAGCACCGAGCTCTGATAAGATGCGAAGGCCATGGAACGTGGAAATGCTCGGACGATAATTGCGTTTGTTTGGCGCGAAGTCCGCAGAGATTGAACATGGCAATTGATGCTTTTTATAGGCCTCGCAGAGCAGATGTGTAGGAGGTGTTAGGATGTGACCATTCCACGTCATTTGGACTGTCTCATCAAATGGTGTCAAATGTGCATTTTCCATCAATATGTTGGGAACCAGAACAGTGGGTGAAGATATGGCTGGAAGTAGTAGTAAACAAACCAGTGTGTAACATTTAGGAGAATCTTTTGGCAGAAATTAACTATGATATCCACAAGTATGTTTTTCATTTTCTGACAATAGGAATCATCGTGTTTGTTGCTTTAAAATAAGCTCCTCTACAGAGGATGTGGGTCCTCTTACACAGAGTCGGCCATGTTTCATGTTTTTTGCGAGCTTTGCAGCTACCGTCGCTTTTCCTTTGAAAGGGGAGGGTGAGGTGAGGGGTATTCAGGTAGTTGCAAACTGCAGCCTTACAGCTACACGCCACTATATCCCACACACTTTTTTTTAACAGCAGTAAAGTTGAAATCATCAGTCTGTGGTGCTGTCCTTGGTGCTCAAACTGTCCGCCATACATACGACTGTGTTTTACTGCAACGTTTTTAAAAAAAGCTGTGTGAGTTACAACAT
Source organism: Nibea albiflora (assembly GCA_014281875.1). Classification (NCBI taxonomy): domain Eukaryota; kingdom Metazoa; phylum Chordata; class Actinopteri; family Sciaenidae; genus Nibea; species Nibea albiflora. Next base: position 13,813,830 of record CM024811.1, on the reverse strand, counting down.
ATCGTACCAGTTCACAACCTGCAAATTACTGCTCTCAGGCGAGCCACTCCATCATCCAAACCAGACTCCAGCGTCTGCCCTTAAACCTGGAGCACTATGAATATTCCCCCTTCTCATCTTTCCGTTTGGTCACAGTCTTTGGCAGCCTGACAGAAATATCTTCAATCATCTGACTGTGCCCAAGAATGTCCAGTTTTGGTCCTCTTCCATCCGTTCTACTTGGAGTAATTTGCTCAGGATGTTTCTTTTCTTAAGCATAAAGGTTTAGAAAAGAATCCCTAAATCTTTGAATGAACTGAGTTTGACCCTGTTCCACTGCAAAGTCATGTTTTCAGCTTGGCCTTATGTTACTACCCTTGACTAACTTCAGCCGCAGTGTAGCACATCTTTCAGAGATGATGGGAAAGCGGGGGGAAAAAAGAAACCAGTATCTTCTTGTTTGCAGAGTCTCTCTGGGATCTCTGTCTTTTAAAAGATGCTTGTATCTTCTACATTCTTCATGCAAGTGTCGGCAGCGGTGGAGAAAAGAACTCCTGTTGTGATTGTTTCCATCGTAATCGAACTTGGCCTTGGCTCAGTAGCCGTATGGCATTTGGCCCTCGGTGCGACCCTGAATGAACATCTCAGGTGAATTATGGTTATGAACAGGAGGTGTCTGAGGTTTCTATGCTAGTAATGCACAATGTTCCCATTTCTACCTCCCTCCTTATACATTTGCATTCATTTCCTCCTTTCATGGACCTTAGATGAAGAGAACTCCTGTTGTGATTGTTTCCGTCATAATGGGACTTGACCTTGACTCCGTAGCTGTATGGCATTTGGTGCGACCCTGAATGAACATCTCAGGTGAATTATGGCTACGAACAGGAGGTGGTTGAGGTTTTTATGCTCTTGATCCAACGCTCCCACCATTTTTATTTAGCTAGTAATGCACAATGTTCCCATGTTTACCTCCCTCCTTATACATTTGCATTCATTTCCTCCTTCCCTGGACCTCAGGTGGGCTTTTCTCTATTAGTACAAAGCCCCATTCCTCTGCACCCACATTAAATGACCAGTCAATGGTCTTACTCCACTCAGCAATCAACTGTCTGCCCCATTACCACCTCTGACTACCTTTCACAGAGGGAGACAGTAATTTTGGCTGGGAATAAAGCTTGTTATAAGCCCCCTTCAGTGGGAATTGGCTATTTTTTTTTTTTTTATTTCTCCCCATGCAGTCCTCTGTCTTGTACAATAACACCGTGCAAACAGAAATTGGTCAGGACAATGAGCGCTGATTGACTGGCTGCACGGAAACGCGTTGAGCTCTCACTGTGGGTCTCTCCTTCACCTGTTCCGCAGCTGATTTTAACAGACAGGTACGCTATTGTTTCTATGTTAATGTACCGGGACTATGTCAGACCTCAGGTGAAGCTGTGCTCTTCAAAAACTCTGAAATAAAACAAATAAACGGCCTGAAAACTTTGACTTCATTGCAGGTGCTGACTGTGCAGCTGATTGCTGTGTCAGCTGGCAGTACCTACTGCAGGCTTTCACTTGTTTGTCTTCAACTTTTGATGAAAATGTGTTTGTCTTTTCTTGTTTGTAGCTTGAGACAGTTTAGGCTGGTGGAATGTAAGTCGGTTTTGTCACATATTTTACTCACTTTCACTAATAAATACAGTTAAGAGTTCAACAGCTAAAACATCCAATATTAGTATTATACTTGAACTTTTCCCTTACAGTAGCGTATAAATTATTCTTTCTGGTTTCCTATGGGATACCTTTTCACCTTGTTGCAGCAATCTAGCTCCTAAATGTGTCAGTACACCATGACATCACTGATGGGTGTGGTTACAGATGCAATAAAGCATCTTTCTGTCCACACTGCAACCACACTGATGTCAGAGGTGAAACAGTGTTGCTCTTTAATGTTCGCACATCTTTATATAAATGTTAGGCCGGCCTCCATGCTTTCCTGGCCAGGCTGCTCCACCTTCCCGTCCAGCAAACCAAATGATCAATCAATTAAGTAAATCAGGATCAAATTACAAACACTAATAGACTTCAAGGCTCCTAACTGTCAAACCCTAAGTGATGGCTGCTCATTTTCTTCAAGTTGGCCTGAGCCCCAGCTGAAAACTCATTGCTGTGGGCAACAGCAGTTCACTGCTCCCACAGTAACAGCTACAACTAATTGCCAGGCTTTCATTTAAAATGAATGACTGTCAGCTTCTTTTGCGGCGCGTTAATCTTTTAGTGTGAGTAACACCTCAGGCCAGATTTGAGTCTGAAGTCCAGAGTTTAGAAGTAAAATCTTAATAGCTTTAATGGACAGGAAACACAAGTAATCGTTTCATCGTAAAAAAACAAAAACGTGTGAAATCAGCCCCGTTATATTCTGTTTTGATGCATACTAGGCATATGATGAAAAGATAAACATCTTTTCGAGTGCCCACGGCCAAAAAAGTCATCCAGTTCATATCCATTTCATCTGGTGCTTCTTCTCCCAAACAGAGAAATCATCACAGTAAACCACGGGGTAGCTACAGACCGTGCCGATCACAATAACAACAAAGCGTTGAGCCAAAAATAAATTCCATGCCTTAGACTAACACTAAACTCTATTTGCAGCTTGCAGCGATAAGACCAGTACGCTGACTGTAAACTTGCTTTGAGGGGGGTGCCGTGCTGTGCTTTCAAAAGTTTCGTGGTGGGCTCTACGCTTGGCCTTTGATTGCAGCCAGGGGAAGGATGCTGTGGGAAGTTTACCGCACTGTTTGTGGGGATCGGTAATGCTTTCATTCCTGCTAAGGTTATGAGTCCATTTCTGACATGGTGCGCTGGAAATTGGTTTTTAAAGGGTCATGATCAGAATGGGATACGACTGCACTGACCATATGCTGTATAGTGCCTATTGGTACTTGTCAGTAAGAAGTGATTTGATTCATGCACAGACTATGGAAGTTTTTGATCTTATATTTTATTTATTCTGTGCTCAGAGATGAGCTATTGCCACTGCATGGTGTCAGGGAAACGGACCAAAACCAAATGCTTTCCTTTCATCTTTCGGCATAAAGTCCTGCTTGCTCAAAAGTATGTCAAAGTAGTATTCTTTACAATCGAAGCTATCGTGATTTACTCTTAAAGTCAAATTGGAATATGAGTTCTCTTCATCTTTTGTTGAAGAAAACATAATCCACGATACTGACACTGTGGGGATTTTGAAATTGAATAAAAATTCAGCTTTGAAATCATTTAAAACTTTAGCAGCTGTCACAAAGGCACTCTCACAAAGGCTGTCCAAATAACCAACAACAAAGGCTGTAATGAGCCTGGCTTGATGCCTGTAATGATCCTAGCTCTAGCGAGTCCCACTACATTAATCCCAGCTTTCCCCCAGCTACTAATGAAACAGCGGAAGAGATGATACATATTTGCTGTGGCAATATTCACCCCAGACTTCCATTGATCTAACGATTACCAATTGGTTAACATGCTCTAATTGGCCAGTAACCTTGGGGCAATATAAAAGTATGAGCTGCTCAAGGAATACAAAATTGATGAGCTGGCCGAGCGCTTATTATTATTGTACAGCATGACATTATGTATTGCGTATTTCCAAGATCATTCCCTCATGGTCGAAATTTGATGTTGATGCGATGAGATTATTACCCTCTCTCAAACATGGTTCCATTTGCGGCGGCGGGTGGACAGAATCAATCAACCGCTGTTCAATGCGTTCTGCATTACAATAAAGACAAAAGAATTGAGTCCTACTAATGTTTGGTTTGTGTTTAGGCAGTCTAGCACACAGTCTGGAGTGTTTGTTACTCCAGATTCTACTTGTGTAACTTTACTTACTGACTTTACAATTCTGTCATCTGCGACTACTTGTTTAATGTCACTAAGATTACCATTTTGTCAATGACAGTTACACATGAGTGGAGTCCAATTGCCACCTTATCAGTAAGATTATTTTCTTTATTGTAAGATAATGTTGCCACAACGTAATTATACAATTTGCAAATGGATTTTACGTACTGTATTTGAGTTCCACTGTTGCCCAAATCAAATGTCTCCTTGGGGACAGAGTATAGCTTTTCATATCTTAAGTAGTTTATATACAATGGCCCCTTGAAAAGGCCTGTTTCTTGTTACGTTTTACAGCAGTATGTACAGTTGCAGCATAAATCATTATCTTCCATCTTTGTGATCCTCTGTGATCAAGCGAAAGCTCTCCGTACGGTTTGACGCGATTGTTCTCAAACAGCTGTTTCCAGCCACTGGCCGTAGCTCTACTGACATGAGACGTGAGAGCGGCATCAATTTTGTTAATTAATTCTCAGCAAGGAAGCCAATTAGAGTATTTCCCAAAATTTCTAACTATCCCTCCCTTATCCATCAGTTTTATCTTGTGTATTTATGCAAAAAAAAAAGGATTGGCTTTGAACTCTCAAACATCATACGGGATCAGTATTAAAAATCTTTTATCGTCAGTCAGTCTCTAGTTGCTTAAATGAGACTCTTAACTGTTAGCTTCGAGTTTAATCACCTTCCAAGATTACAGTACAGTACATAACCCAATTATTTCTAGAAGCAAAATCCACTTCACGGATATAATTAGATGCATAATTGGAATCTGCAGTGCATCAAGGGATTGGCTTAATGCACGTGATTCTTCTTTATGACACTTTACGCAGACATTATTCATCGAATAGAACATTTCATTATTTCTTTTTAATGATTACTTACAAATAAATGCTCGTTCAAGTAATTTCCCCAAACTTATCTTATAGTTTTGGCTCTGATTTGCTGATCGTCTTCCACAAAATAATGAAAGCTTATTCAGTGGAAGTAGAGAATGTAATTAATCTTATCTGCACTTGAGAGTAGGCTGTATGCAAAGAGCTACAACGTTTATGGTAGTTGAACTGAAAATGTTACGTAAACTACAAACCAAACTGTAAGTAGAGAGTGAATTTGACTGCCCCCGTCCAAAGCTTGAAACAGAAGTGTCTGTTTCTCTTTCAAAAATAGGTGGACGACATCTTAGGCGAGGAGAGCGACAACGAAAGTGAGGGCCGAGGGAAGGAGAAGCCAGGTAATGAGGAGGCTGAGGATGAAGAGGAGGAGCAGCAGCAGCAGCAGCAGCAGCAACAGCGGCAACAACAACAGCAACAACAACAACAAAAGCAGCAGCAGCAGCATCAGCATCCAGGAGCTGGACAGATAGCAAGAGGAGGGCCCGGTCCTCAGGTGCTTGGCATGGAGGAGAGGATCCAGACACCATCCAGGTGAGGCCACTCAGCCGAGTAGCGTGCCAAGGTGAGACACTCCCTGACAAAATCCACCTTTCTATCTAGTGCAGTCGTTCCCCTTTTTGCGTCTGGCCCTTTTTATGTCTGCGTGTTACTGCATCAGCAGCCTTAGTAAGTAAAAAGTGGTATATAGATATCATATAGCTCTCTCCAGCCCAAATATGTACTATCATATGTTTGTTTCTTCAGTTCCTCAGTGGCATTACTGTTGGAACGCTCCTCTTTCACTGCTCATCCTCTGCATCTTGAATAAACACCTCTGGGCGAGAAGGATGCTTAAATTGCAGTTGGCAAGAATCTAACTCCATTGACAAATGCGCTGAGAAATTGCGAATGCACCGTGTATTTTCAGGCCTTACTTCTCCAATGACTATTATCATAACACAGCACTTAATCAACGTGGCCATGCTGAAGCCAGACGGTCTTGTCCGTTGCCATGGAGACAAATTTCAAACAGACAGCAGGCAGTCGAAAGGGTTCAGAACAGATGAGAGTGTTTTTTAGTGCTGAAAGACGGGCCTGGGTTGAGCCGAGCTGTTAGATTCAGGCTCTGCTGGCAGATTATTTTGCTGTCGTGATTTGTCCGTGCGTTCACTTTGTGCCTCCTGTAACATTGTGTGCATTTGTACTAGTTACTAACATGTGCGTTTCATTCATCATTAAACATGGCACACGTGACGGGAGGAAAGCACAGCTTGAATTAGAAACGAGAAGAAACACACGGTCTCACTCACTGCTGGTATATTTAATTCAGCATCATTTCAGCATTTTTTTGGTATATGGGCAATAGATGTGTATGTGTACGCATGGCTTGATGAGCGTCGCCAGTTTCTCTTTTCTTCAATGAGACACTCGGATGTAAATTAGCATTTTGAGTCTTGATCGGCTCGCTTGCATCTCTCGTTTCTTTATTGTTCCCGAATGAATCAGAGTCTAACAATGTCTCCGAAATCACTCGCCACTTTCATTTTGTAGCAGATGCTCAATCATTTACTCCACAGTGGGCCAAAAAAATTGCGATTTTAACTTTCAGACTTTTTGTTTCAGACCATTTGTTAGACTTTATGAGAGTACTCTGTACTTCTAACTTTAAGAATCAGACGTGCTTGTTATAGCAGGAAAAGCACAGGTTTAAACTGATTACATCAACGTTCCACCAACTATCGCAGTGCAGCAGTTGATAATGTTATTAGTTACATCTGTGCAGATACCTTGTGTGGGGTGTTTTTTTTTTCCCCCCCACACCAGTAATTCTTTCAGAAACCTCTCATATTTTTCCTGGATGATTGTGGTTGTGGCTCAGTATCCATGGCTACCCAGGCGTCTGCAGGCAGCAGCATGATTCCTCCTCGCTTCCCTCTTTTGGATATGTCAGTCCGTCTGTCACCTGATCTGACACCTGCTGGTAATGAGTCAAGCCTGAAATACACCGTCCGCTGTGTTGTTTAGCCGTTTGGTGTTGTTGAAAACTCTGGAAGTCCAAGTCAAGTTGGTGCAGCGGTGCAGGGGGAGCGGTACATGATGAGACAGCCTGATGCACGAGGAGAACCATGTATGTTTGTTGATTCAGGAAGTATTGTCCTTTCAAATAAGGAGGTAGGTCCTTCTGCAGAAATACACCAGGGACATAGTCTCATAAAATGACAGCTTACCTCTGTGTTTCTCTTCTCTCTATATTTTTAACCACAGTGATGCCCCAACAACTATTTTCTGGTTGTATTTTGTAAAGAATATTTAACTCACATTTAATATTCTGTCTGTTAAAAAACAAAAAAATTGCCTTTGGTTCCCCCTCCTATAAAAAAGTTTAAAACCAATGTTGTTAACGCAGCATCTAGATCACAACCAGCCACTCGTATCTCCTGCCTTAGTGTCTGCGCTAACTCTTTTTACTGTAGGAGCCCTGTATAAATAAATGAACTACAAAAGAACGGAAGTCCTCACATACTGTGAAAGCAACATGAAAATTAAAGATTTAAAAGCAAGGAAGAAAGACATGATTGTAAGATACCTTGTACAAGGCGAGCCGCCACGTTCTCCTAAAGGAATACTCAAACTAAAAATATAATTCCTTCAACCTTGACGCATCCTCTTCCAGCCTGCAATGAAGGACAGATGTGTTTTGCATTAATACTTTTATATTTTGTGTTATAATGTATCACATTTCTTCAAAGAACATGGAGCGTATAGGAGTGTTACACTTCTGAAACGTTGAGGGGAGATTTTTTTAAAAAGTGGTGAAAATTGAAGCAGCACAGTTCAAACTTTTATGCTGGGTCCTACATTTCCTACACTTGTTTTTCTTACCTCCTATATCTTTCATCATCGTTCAACCCCCTCACCCAGTGTCTGTAATGCAGGCCACATCAAGGTTAAAGTATGATGAACTTTCATGTGTAAAAGTGCCCCCTTTTTAACAACAGCAAAATAATATTAAGATACAATTTAAAAAAACAAGAAGTGAAAATATGTAAGAATATGCAAGTCACCATATGTGTGTTTTTTTTAAAGTAAATTTCCAAACATTTCACATCGGAACATTTATCAAATGTTGAAGAAGAGAAGTTTAAAACTTTATCTGACTCTAGTGAGAGCTTACCTTAAATTCACAATGACAAGTACGAGTACAGCGTGTATTCTGTCAGCATTAACATAGGTTAGAAGCTCTACTGGAGTTAAATGAAGGAAAAACAAAGTCGACATTATCGTGTAACTGTCTGTCAGACTGCATTAATGTGATTTTCCTGTCTTACAGAGGAAAGAATTTCTTCATTGTTGCCCTGTAGGCCATTAGAGGCAATTTAAGATTCATACAAGAAACCATATAGCCGCTTCCTGATTTAGTCATGACTCTGTGGGACCTTTACTCCCTCGGGAGCTGGCTTAATAGTTGCCGTTCTGTCGGTCACCACTTTCTTATATTCGGCACGAAATAGACATACATCCGTTGCTAAGATACCGTAGTGATGTGAACGTCTCTGTTTTGTTCTCACCATCGTTCAGTATCCGCTCCTGGCTTTCTCTCTTGTGTCCGTCTCATGTGAAAGTGGCTTTTATTTATGTTCTTTTCAAGCTTTCCACTGTAATCCATTTACAGGCACAAAGGTAGCACTGGAAATGCAGCCATATCCACGTTCACGTGATGGATTAGTTGCCTTGCATGCATTTCGGATACAGTCAGGCAACTAACATGCTTGCAAATAATCGCGTCTTGGTTATATTTAATTATCTTTTTCTCGTCCCAATTGAGACCCATCTTGCTAAACATAGAGGAATTTCCACCCACACCGTCAGATTAAAGCCAAGGAACAATCTGGTTTTCAAAAAATTAAGAAGCAGTGTGCGTCCCACAGTTAGCCAATTAAAATAATTAGGTGCATTTGAACCCAGCCCCGGTAAGGATTCAGCCCTCATATGTGGCGTGCGCTCTTCCCGGCGAACTCCTTGTGAGCCCCACAAATCATTTCACTTGAATAATTACATGCTGCCTTTTCGAAAGCCACGAACACACGCTGGGTTAACAAGAATCTACCCGGGGCCGATGTTTTGTTTGTTCGTTATTTTAAAGTTCTTTATTTTGATAAATCAGTTTTCTGCCTCATTGCGCACTCCAGGCATCAAGTGTGCGGCACATGCGAGGGGATCAGCGGACCCTAAAGTCTTTCAGTCTTCAATCTGAGGTCATAAAATGTCTTGAAGTTTATTTTAATGACAGAAGAGTCTCACATTTTGAGACGATTCCCAGACTCGTGAGGACCCACAGGAGTTAACGTTGGCGTATTTAAATTTAAAATCTGTTGTTCTCCAGTCAGCAAGGCCATTTTTGTCCTCATTTTAGAATCTGTACGATTAAGAGCAAAGGAGATCAAACATTTTGTCATGATTGCAGTGTTATTATCTGATCTTGTGTTGTGTGTAACATTATATTGGCGATTTAAGAGGAGGTCATTGAAGCAAACAAGCTTTTTGGATGTAGTATTTGTGCAAGCTGACGCTAATCAACACTTTAATTTTATAATGTGAATGATTAGGATGATTAATTATTATAATATTATTTATTACATTAATTATAAGAGGCAGGAACGTATCTTATTTTGATAGATCAACTCTGCAATAATGGGATTATAAAGTATGGCACCATTTTTGTTCATCTTGTTGTTGAGTCTCACTCTCAACTGGGATCTGTCTGTGTTCAGTCTAAACCCGCAGAGGTGTATTAAACTTTTTGATTATTATTATAAAAAATATTACCCAAGCTCCATTGTGCAGTCATTCCATCTGGAAAGTGTATCACGCTTTCTTCTTTGAGGTCTGAAAAAATATTCAATTTGGTTTCAAGCTCTGTGCAGACACCTTGACATCCAGGAGACGGGATTCAACTTGATTGTCAGTAGGTACCTGTACAACTAAATACAGCTCAATGCTTACAGACAGTCTTCACAAAAGTGGTTTTATCCATTTGAAAATTTAAATGTCAGTGTCAATGTTCTGTAGCTTTAATAGTCTCACCCACACTTGAAGATTTGTCACAAAATATTTAACAGGGTCGGCTTTGACGTACAGGCAGCACAGAACAAGGACACTGCTTTAAGAAGTCTGAGCTTAGATCCTGTTCCTTGCCAATTTGCTTGTTTTATAAGAACCACGCCATTCTTCACTTAATTTCAACTGAATAACTTTCTCATTTTTTAAATATTTTTTTTAGGCTACGTCTTAAGCTAATACATCATAGGTTGTTGAACCTCCAAAGCTCTCCTGGCGCGGTTAAAAACAATGAGTGTATTTGGGAATTGGGTACGATGCGGGGCAGAGTCATTGCTAATGTGTTTTAAACCCTTCCATTACTGTCGCCTCTAAGCAGCCGCTGAACAAAAGGATCCACTCACTGACCTTGTTTAATCAACAGCAGCCTTGAATTGTCTGATCCCCAAACTGTCTCAACTTTCTGCCTGTTGTGCTGCTTCTTCTGCCTTTTTGACACTGAATCGCGTTAATACAAATACGACGTATCTGTGTGACTCAGAAATGAGGAGATTGCCAGCGAGCTGGCCTACTTGCAGATGGATGTGTTGGTATTCATTAGCTGTTAGTCTGGATTGATGTGAATGATTTATGGCGAGCAGTGGCACTCAGGGCTCTAACAAATTTTAAGATTTAACAAGGAGGTTGCGGATGAACTTTTATCTCCCATCAGCTCGCAGAAACTCCCCTCGCGTCGCAGCGGAGGCGTCGCAGTCGCAGTTCCAGGCTGTAGTGCGCTTGTCAGGTTGAAGTGGTTTGATGTGCCTTACTTTTTCTCCCTTTACAGACATTCAGACACTTTCTGTGTTTCATCATGTGTCTCGTACTTCAGGCACTGGCCAAATTTTATGGCCTAATACTTGGCCATAACATTTCAGCCTTCAAATAGAAGGTTTCTCAAATTTAAGTTATTTTTAAAGTAATATGAACAGTCTGAATAATTGATAATCTTCCCTGCTAGGGGAACCGCGACATCGACCAAGGCATATGTAGGCTTTTAACAAAGGCTGAGGTCAACTGGAGAGACATTTTCCTTGTCTTTTCTTTGTCTTGGCCTTATTTTCTTGGACACGCAGGCATGCTAGCAATGTTTACTGTACATGCGCTTTACAAGTTTAAACTGTCGTGCTCAAATCATACACGAGGCACTGCAACAATGACAACCCTAAAGCAGAAAACCCTCCTGCGCCCTGTTGTCACCCATAAAACTATGGGCGAAATCAATACTGGTAACAGGCTTCGTATTATACCGATGATTTAGATGATCTCTGATATCTTCAGCTTCAATTACAACCCACCAACAGTTTCACTGTCTGCTTATGGTAATATTGACAGTCACCACTTAAAACAAAAATCATCTTTATGTGCATTATAAAAGTCTCGTATAATTTGAGCACTATTCTTGTAGCACTGATCGGTGCAGAGTTTTCACAATATTGTTTATTGTCCCCCTTGGATGGAGAAGTGACCCCAGAAAAGTGCTAATGGATCCATTTGGCCTCCTTCCAGACAGCCCTGGCTCAAGCACAGATTCTGATGTCTTTTGTAAAGTGGTTTAAAATGTCACCCAAGATGGGGTCGTATCCTGGGTGGATTATGCGTCGTTTATGAAGTGATTAAGTTTATGTATTTATTCCATTGGCTTTGGCTCTAGTTGCTCCCATTTGTCTTTGGGTATGTCTTATAAAAATTTTTTTTAAAAAGTAGTTTTACATCGCGAGGGATTGCACAGCACTAAACTCCAATTCAGACAGACTAATTATGGAGTTGAAGCCAAACAACAAACAGAAGCTTCCAGTTGAGGATTAGAGTGTGTGGATCTTTTTTTTGGTGCCAAGTGATGCACAACTCGGGGATTTGCTCCTAAGTACTGCTTCTCTTTTACTAGCAAGATAATCACAAATGAATGTGTCTACAGATGCACACTCGCTGGGCGTGGAGTGGAAGGCAGTGTCCTTAGTCAACTGGTTCAGCTGATTGATTTAGTTTAGACAACAGAACATGTAGAAATGCTTTAGAAATGCTTTCTACGAGACAGTTGAACTGACATTCAAATAACATTTCAAATATGTTTGCCTTGTCTGCACGGTTAGGTTTGTGTTGTTTGTCTGCTGATGTCGAGTTGCTGAGACGTTAACCGCACAATATAGCGGTATAGATTTACAAAGCCTTCATTAATTACTGTCTTCTCATCTCACCATTAACCATTGTTGTCCTTCCAGCACGCTCTCCTTCGATTGCCAAACCTATTACATCACATTTCATGTCATGACTTTTACAGCGACTGGACCCATTCGCTGCTCAAACACGTCTGCCGTTATCAGCTCTCCTCACTTTTAATTTCCTGTGTTTCGAGCTGACACACATTCGGATGCTCCATCACTCCTCTTTTCCCGCGCTGTGTACCTCTGGAGTGCATTTATTTCTCGAGCGAAAATGAAAGTGTGAAGCGCGTCGGCTTGAGCGAGCATGTCATTATAACATCGCCAGAGCGGGGGGGTGACGCGGGAGGCAAATGGGTTGTAAAGTTTTCCATTCAGGCTGTCAGTCAGCAAAGTGTGAAATTTAAATTGTGTTTTATCTTCTCTGACCCTGTTTGTCGGACGTCGTTCGGACCCAAGGTGGCCTGATTTTGTTTTCGGCACGTCATGCATGATCGAACCTGTATTTCTTATGTGTGGACAGCCGCACACGTAGTGTTTGTTGATAGACAAACCTGTGTGTCAGCCTGGGAAGATTGATAAAAAATTCTCAAATCTTAAAAAAGAAACATTTACTGTAAGACAGTGCAGTTTTTAAACTTCTGCTCTAGTGGAAAACATTCATACATATATGCAGTGCTTCTCCACAGACCGTCTAAGGCTTGCAATCAGCCACCAATCACACCGGTCAAACATGTCCACAGGTGGACCAGGTGGACTAACTACCTGTTGTGCTTTCCGGCTTTGTTTATTTCATGTAAAGTGAGTCTGGCTCACAGTTATGCTGCGAAATGTTGACACGAAGAAGTTGGCTTGTGTCCGACGGTTTGAGAGGGAGAGAGAAAACATTGGTTGAGGGACGTAGACAGTGAATGAGAGTGAGTGAGACGGGCGTCAAGAAAGCCGGTTAATCAGCAAATAAAATGTTATTGCCTGATTGTTTTACAGTGGTTACATTCAGCACATATAGACACACCGCCAGGCAGTCACCTCTCACACCCCCCACGCCGCCGGACAACTCTGCAGTGATTCGACGCGGCGCCTGATCCTTTCTGAAATAATAACTGGTCTTTCTCTGACTTTTTTTAGTGATTTAATTGTGCCCTCTAATTAATCAAAGGATAGATGTTCATGGGCAGCAGAGCGTGAAGTCTCGCCTTTTTTCTTTCTTTCTTTTTGAACGCATCCACTGTGCGATATCAAAGCGGTGCTTCAGTCTGAGAGACGATTAAACGCGAATAAAACACAGAAGCAGGAAAATGCCCCTGACCTACCGAGAAGCTGTCACTATTTCATATAAACCTTTCAAATTAATTTTTGACTCCAGTGATGGATAAAAGCTGATGATGCTCTACTTTACTCTTAGAAAATAGTTAAGGTTGGACGCACCGGTTAGCTCACCTGCTGGAGTGTGCACCCCGTGCACCCCAGGGTTCGATTCCACGCCCCCCAACCTTTCTGTCACTCTTCAGCTGCCAGTAATTCCAGTTGGACTGAGGCTATAGTTAGCCAGATGTTGCAGACTATTTTATCCTTAACTTAATCATTAACAGCTCAGTCACAGACCTGTAGGCTGTTGGACGAACCTTTTTGAAGACTCCTGATAATGAAGCAAGCTTTCTCCTCCGTACTGCGACCGAGATGACACAGAGCGATTTAATGCCTGTTGCAGAGTCTCTCTCATTCTCCATCGTTCGCTGCTGCAGATTAATAAAACTAATTTGGCCTGTAATATTTTCTCAAATTCTTCAGTATTAGAAATGGCCCAACTGTGAATTAAGATTTAGTTTTGAGGATTGGGCTGCAACCAACAATAATTTTCATTATAAAGTTGCTTTCTTTTATGCTTTTTATTCATTGTTAATATTATTAATTGTTTAGTCTATAAATTGCTTCTCACATTTTGGAAACTGGAACCAGTTTGTGTTGGATAAAAACTTCAATCTGTTGGTCATTGTTGAAAACATTTCACATGCTGCCATTGATCGATTTTATTTTGTAGCTGGTCAGCCCGCAGAGCGTTAACTGACTGAATCTGCAAGCGCCAGTTGTTAATGTAGCCTGAAGGTCGGCGTCTTCACTTCTCACAGCTTGTTAAGACATTAAGTCACATCAAACAGAAATCACAAATATTCCAAGTTAATTTGTATTTCAATTTAAAGTGGCACATCCAGCTCTAGTGTGAAATCCACTTGCCATTTACTGATAACTCTCGCTTCGGCAAGTAGAGGCTGTTCTTAAGTAAGATGTTGCATTCGGGTAACAGGCGCCCTGGGAAATATTTCATATAATGGCGCACGTCCACTTTATCTCAGTCGAAGTTCTTGGTTCCGCAGCAATACATACCTGAGGCGCGTTTTAGAAATGGGTTCAAACAAATGGGCCACTGCTGTTTAAACTGAAGGGAACACAGCACAGCATGGGATGTATTGCGCCTGCGGCACCGTAACCGACCGCGAACAGTGCTCCTCTACTGTACGTACTGTTGTGCTGATTGAGCAGTATTTGTTACATGGCGGTTTTCAATTAATTCTCAAAGCTCTCACATCAGTGTTTCTGCGCACAATGAGGGGTTCCCTTGTGCGTTCGTATGTGGTCATGGAATTTCATACGGCCTGTCACGCTCTGGGTGCAATCATTTCGTTACATTAGCTGCACAAGCGGTGCAACACTCTGCAGTGTCATTCCAAGTCGAGTGTTCTGTGATGTGCGACTTTTACTTTTCTCTCTGATTAGCCGGGTCTGAAGATCATACCACCTTTGAGCGCCTTTGCTTCTAAAAGTATGCTGTAGGCTCAGCGGAGGCTGCTGTATTTGCTGTACAAACCAAAGCAGTCATGTACATTACACTATATGACGACTCATCTTCTGATATACATTGGTGGACTTCATGCCTCCTACGAGAATAAAAAGAGTCCATATCTTATTGCTGCTGGTGTGCCGTGGTGCACACATGGGAGGTCATGGTGAGGATATATTACAGGCTGTGTAACGCAGGACACCTTGATGAATGGGGCCCACGGCGTGAAATAAATTTTACTATTCTGTGTCTCTCAAAACCGTTCACTCCCACCACGCTGTCGTCTCGCTCTTGCTGGCATCATTACTAAATTTCTTTCTTGGGAAGTGTATATTTTCCAAGAGCAAGTACAGCCTGTTGTTCCTGGCACCCGAGATTCATTAGAGTAAAATTGCTTGTAACGTTGGGCAGTTTGTCAGGAGCATCACCAAAATTGCACTGATTACTGCTGAAAAAGATGTAGTTCCCTTGTATTGCATGTAAGCTACTGCTGCTCACAGAGAGAGGAGGTGTTAGTTGGTTGAATCTGTTCATCTTTTTTTTCGTGTTTTTCCCTGATTTCTCACTTTCTCGTGGTCCTTGAGCTCAGAGCAAAGCAGCCCAATCCAAACCCCCGAGACAAACAGAAAACTTGCTGCCTTCCCATCCACACACTAAAACTCATTTAGAGCCAAATACACCTTATCACTCAGCACTGCTTTCATATGTCCCCCGGTTCCAAAGAAAAAGCAGTTCATTCTCTGTGCAACACTTTGATAAGGTGCAGATTTTTCTTCTCGGTGTAAAATGTTTGACTTCTATATTCTCCCTGACAGCTCAGGATATTTAGACTTCACACGTTGACCCCGGTGAAGCTTTAGACCAGGACTGATGGGCTGATTGCACCATTGTTTCGTCAGGAGTCAAAAAAAATTTGATTTGCAGAGTTTTAAACTGGTCGATCCCAAGTGGCACCAAGAACTCTTTGAAAAAAGTTTCAACGTCATTTCCAAAATGTATCCAGTGTGACGTCAGTGAGCTGACCTGCCAACCCAGCGATGTCTGTAATGCTTTAGAGGCAAAAGATCTAACAGTCCAGCATTTCTGTATTCTCTGCATGTAGATCCATAAAACATGAAGTTACCCATCTCATATTGTCAAGTCATATTGCCACCATTATACAGTCATTCATTTACATGTTTAACCATCATGTCATACATTAGCAGCGTAATGATTTTTTTTTAGAAAGTTGTTACCTTTGCCGATCTTACCCATCCATTAACATGATTGATCCATTGACATGGGGGTCCCATGGGTCACTGAGATGTTGTGATTCTTGGCGCCCTGCTTAAATATTAAACGTTTGGGGCAGGCCAGTGTTAGATGGAGCTATAATGGAAGCCAGCCTGCTTTGGTGGCGGTTAGTACCTGACAGCGTTCGCTCGGGTCAGTTGACGGCAGCTTGTTCGTTTCACCGAGACAGCTAACACGCCTTCTCAAAGCCTGTTCTTCGCTGAAGAATGAGAAGTGAAACAGCATTTGTGCTGACGTCTGACAATGTTAGCTTGCTTTATGGATCTGTTAGCCAGGCGGTCGCGTCGGCAATCAGAAGAGAGACAGATGATGTCCAAGTAAAGCAAAAAGATGAGTTTTCGTGACGCTGCGTCATTCTCTTTAATGGAGAAAGCTCATGGCCTTGATGTGGGCGCCATGCCTCATAGCCGGTTGGCTTCAGTAATAACGTAGAGGCCTCTGAGGCTAATGCTGAGAGAGCATTCGCCATATTAAGACACTTAAACAAATGTACATTTACACGTATGTGTATATGTTGCATCGTTGCAACCCTAACCCTTGTGGCAAAGGCAGCTGATTCTTTCTCTTCTGTTTTCTGTAATTCATGCAGGGCCAGTGTATATATATCCACTCATAATCAGCAGTATAATGAGCTGTGTTATAAAGGCGAATTCAAAGCCTCTTTCGAGCTAATGATAGCGATATTACAGGAGTACCATCAGTTCCACGGGGCAGTTTTGTCTTCCGTTCTTTCATTACACTTCCATGGAATTATGCAAAAAGGGTCTAAATGTTAATTAGAAGTCCAATCTGGCAGCGTCTGAAATTGATGTTTCACTTTCAGTCGGTTTGCTGAAATGTGTTTCTCTGCCTCTGATAGACAGGCGGTGTTCAGGCGGTGTTTCAAAATGATGTAACACTTGCCTACTGTGCAGTTTAGTATATCTAAATGCTGTTTTGATCCCATAAAACGAAAAGTCAGTACATAATGCAAAGCTATATCAGTGTCTTGATGCCCACTCCCTGTGTCTTACCGCCACCCTCACTGGCTGTAAACTGTCTGCCAGCGATGGCTTGTTTGTTTGCAATGAACGCTGACCACCCACCAGAACTCAAATTTCCCCTAATTAAATAATAGACGCTTTCACACCGTGGAAGTTCTCCAGTGTCAACTTTTCTCAATAAACAGTGTGCGCCGTTACAGTAAATTACCATACTTGACATTCATCGCCTCATCAAATTGCAATGCAACTGCCCCCTCACGGCTCAGCCAACGCGACTTCGGTTGATTTTGTTGTGGCCTGAACATAAGTGGTACTTTAGAAAAATAAGATTAAATGAGCCTTCCACATTCGGCGCACGGTTTTATTGTTTGAAAATGTAGCCGAAAAAACGGGGCTGTGAGACGCGCGCATGCATAAATATACGCATATACGCACGCACGCATGCCATGACTGCTCTTGATGTATTCACGGTGTTCACGGCTGCCGTGCCTTTTGAAAACACCTCAGCCTCGGTAGCGACATGCTTACATAACATTTTTTTTTCCCGCTTTCATAAAGTGTGATTATCTTATCAAATGTCACCTTGATCTTAAAACGCTTAATATGCCGTCGTATTGGAGCACAAAAAGAAATGTAGAATCACAGAAAAACCTGATCATCTAAATCTCCCTCCTCACCAAACGACACGAGCTGAAGCACGGTCGGGCCGGTTGGTCTCATCAGCATTTGCCACCTTTTTGTTTGGTTGTGCGCTTTGACCGAGACGAACGGGGGGGGAAAGAAAAAAACAAAAACACAGCCCGTGTTGGCGCACTGTGAATTGGACTCTCTCGCTCCTCTTCCTCTCACTTCTCCGTCTCGTCTTGCTCTTTTCTCCCACCCCGGTGCTTCTTTATTCTTCAGGCTATAGTTCTGTGCGGAGCTGGCTATCTAGTCTGGCACTCTGCCCTCATCCTGGGGATTAACAGAAAGCTTTGTGTATGGACTACATGTTCTTATGAAACGTCTGTCCTTGTTCTTCTGTTTTTAATCATTCAGTGTGAAATCTCAATTCCTTCACCGAGCCTGTTATATAATTATTGCTGGTCTTCATTATTCCCATCTTGCTTAGGTTATTTGTGGGCATTATAGAATGAGCCGTATCGCACCAATTATTTATCTACAGTATGAAAGCTTAAATAAATTCTAATGTCCTAAATATTCCACTTTTTGGGCTTTCTTTGAGGTGTTTTTATGTATATATATATATATAAATGTACAACAGCCTACACATCCAGTCTTATGTATTCTGTGACAAATGAGTAAGAGATGCAATTTTGTGACGGCCAGTAAAACCTTCTTCCCACAGTGACTGCTCCATTTAAATGAGCAGTGCACGCAGATAAACAGCCAGGGCCTCTGCAAGTTAATATTGGAGCTGTTGGCTCAGACACACAGCTGATATGCATCTTTTCTGTGCCTTCTGTGACTGCTTTCCTCTCTGCCCGAATGTGACACAACAGACACTAATCACGAGTGAATAAGTCAGCCACAGAGACCTACCAGAACGTCTTTATTCGCAGCTTCCTCTCGTGTCATTTTTAAACTGTATTTTTTTAACCCGGGTTTTGTCTCTGAGGCTAAATAAAGGCTGCGTCTTCTTCTTGGTGGAGGTTGCTGGGGGGGCTAGCGCGACACAGAACTGAAAAGAGCGTGCGCGCTTGTAGTGGTGCCAACACATTATTGTTACTCTTATTTACAGTTTGCACACGCAGCTGTTTTTTGGTTTTTTTTGGTCTGGTTTTTCCTGAATTCATCGCGTCCCCACCACTGCTAAGTCGAAATCAAGACAGCAATTGAGATTCGTGTCGTGAAGACGAGCGTGGGCAGACTAAGAAGAAGACAATGGCATGATGTTTTTGTTTCATGTGTCCTGGAGTTTAAGAATGAAGTTTTCCCAAACTACCAATACAGTCTAAATTTATTTTTATTTTTAATATGAGGGGAAAGTCAAGAATCGGATTTCTGAAGATTTATGATTTATCTGTCAGTCATTAGTCGTTTGATCCATTAAAATATCAGTAAATTATAAAACGCACTGTTACAAAGCCTTAATCGATTATCAGAATAGTTGCATTAATTTAATATCTAGTTGCTAACCAATCAGCCAGTCATTGCAGCTCTGCTGTCAGCTCTTTCAGATTGTTGTTTTGGCATGCAGCGCATGAACCTTGTTTACACGCTTAAATGTAGAGCAATAGCTACTAAACACTGAGGATCACCGTGATTACATTTGAATAGCTGATGTTGGGGAATGCTTGATGGGGGGATGTAAATGGGAAAATAAGGCTGTTATCTCCGTGCCTCCATTGTAAGTCAGAGTCCGTGAGCTTTCCAATTAGAACGTCTGCACCCGAGGGTCCTGTTGTGGGTAATTGTTTTTAAGGATCGACTGCTCCACGGTACTGTATCTCTCCGCTATGTCCAAATTGTTCTGTTAACATTAATGGAAGCTGTTGTCTTCAGCTCATAGACAGACTCTTTTGTTGTACAGGAGCTGCCTTTCCCCCCCCTCTGTGAAGCGAGAGCCTTCTTATCTGTCCTGTCCTCTGCTGCAGGGCGCGGTGATTGCTTGCTGCAGATTCATTAAACGTCTACTATTACAGCTGGAACTTTATGTCTATCTGACTTCCAGGTTGAGAGTGAAACAAACAGACTAATTGAATTTAGCTTTAGTCACTGGAAACAGTTCTTTCTCGGCACCTAATTTATACTTAAACACAGCTGGCATCGTCGCCTCTTCCTTTCCTGGTGACGCGCAGTCAGAGTTGCTTCCGTTAGACCGTCCTCTGTGATTATGTGATTTGTCAGATACAACAACTCCTGGGCAGCTGTATCCAGCACAGTGAACAGAACCTCTGTCTCCTTCTCAGGGTGTCCTCAACCTCCTCAACATTTCTCCCTCTCCTCCGGCACCCCGAGTTACCATGGTTACGGGAACACCTCGAAACGTTGTAATGATTCTCAATAAAAAGTTTTTCTGTTAGTGTGACGGTACAAAATCACAAATATAGCCCCATCCTGAGCCTAGAAACATGTACAACATGTAGCCGTCACATCTTCTGCCAGGCCTGGGAGTCTCAGGGCGAGACAAGCACCAACCGAAATGTTTCAAGCAATGTTTCCTGATTCAGAAATAGCAAAAACATCTGCTGCACGTGGGAAAGACAAAACGTGATAAGGTTTTCAAGAAGGAGCTTGTTGACCGGAGTGATAAATAGGAGTGCACGCACCCTATTGCATGGCAATAACCGAGGCATTAACTGTAACAGTGCGCGTCCCCTCTCATTTATCAGTCCTGTTTTTGCTATATGACTAGTTGCATTGAGGTTTTAAAAAAATATTATATAAGGTATTAAAAAGGTATTAAATGTAACCTCAGATTCCTGCATGAGCCCTGCTTCTGCTGCATGTATGCTGCTCGTGGTTTCTATTCAGACAAACTGCTGCAGGAAAGGTGAGTAAGAGTTTCATGGAGTCACTATAAGGTCAGCTGTCAGGTTAGATGTGGAGGTAAGATGTGAGAGGATGTGCACAGTGCTTTCAATAGACATTTATTGTTGCAGGATTGTACTGTCGGGTGCTGAATGGAAGAAACTTGTAACTGTGCTGCAGCAGTTTTTTCCCTTCCTATCAAAGCCATGCCAATACATCTCCATGGCCTATGTCCTAGTCTGTATGAAGTACGAATAAATATGAAACGCACTGAGTCTCTCTGCTAGGGGTGCAGGGGTACGCTCAGGTTGGCCTCGGCGTGTCACTGAGCCACCCTTTAGGACCGCCCACAAAATCCTGGACTGAAAACTGGTGAAAAACTGAACCTCCACATTTTTTTTTTGTTCTTTTCATGTTTTCGGCGACTATTTTCCCAACACATTTGATGTATTTTGTACTTTTTCAATGCGTTGATAGCTGAGGATTTTTGTAAATAATGGAGGGGTCACATTGCAGCTGTTGACAGGTGAGGACTGGGGTTCGAGTATCTGCAATTTGTTTTCATGAAAGAAATTGTGCCTCCCTCATTACCTCCACTGAGATGCCCTGCAGCAAAACAACTGCTCCTATGGAGGAGCACTTCATGCGGCCCACAGATAATATAATAAGAATAACAAATATTATCTTTCAAATTATGAATAGTTACAACGTGCTTTACAATATGGCAATTATAGATAAGGCTGCTTGGGCAGTTAGATGTCCATTCATGCATCATAGAACTGGCATTAGCGAACCATCCAAGGATAATAGTTTTGTAAATAAAAAAAAAAAAAGAATAATGCTATTACTAATGCAACCTAAATGCAGCATAAAGTCTCCTGCAGTAGTAAACCTAGTAGCAAACCTTATTAGTGACATAATATCACCTACGTTAATTTGAAGATGCATTACATGAACTTAGAAGAGACTGCACAGTAGACGTTCTTAAAGGAAGTCCATTGGTCCTTATATAGTCGGATAAATGACCATGAGTTTTCTTAAATGTCAGGACATTTGGAATTATAGTTATATATTGGTGAACACCTAAAACACTGTTCTTTGTGCTCTTCAGCTGTTGTTTCTTACTCTGCTGTTGTGTTTTCCTGACGGTACCCGAAGATGTTAGTCCCATAAAACACAACAATACGTGACAGCCCATTGAAGCTGACCATATTAGTGCTACATAGCATAGCCGAGTCAGTCAGTATTTGATAGTGATTGTCGTCTTTTGTGGCTTTCCCAGTGGCATGGAATGCGGGAACTCAAAAGCCATCAAGTGTACATTTACAACGCTGTGTGAGTGTGCTGTGAGGGATAATTTGAAAGCCTTGTCTCGCCTCATGGAGTCGATCAGATCCGTCAATCTGGCCCACGGGATTTTTTTGTCAAGTGACACCCAGCTGTCTCGTCTGTCTGACAATGAAGCCCGACACCTGAATCCCAAAGGTGCTTTGAAAGATGCCACATGCAGGAAGGGAGGATTATGAACGTAACACGGGTTTAAAGGACACTGACAGCCGTCCGCTTTGCTCGCGTGGAGTGATCCCCCCCGTGCTCCCCGTTCCCAATAAACACAGCCCAGCAGTGCGAGGAAGAGGTTAGGCTGCGAGGAATAGGAATGCTTACTCAGGCTTTTCACATATATGAAACGAGGAGGAAGGAGGAATACGTAAGTAGGAAAAGCAAACTGCAAGTAATCTGACCCAGTTTTTTTTTTCCCACTCTGCTCGTGGCTCCAAGCTGGTGATGCAAGCAGTTTTTCTATTTATGCTCTTGGATTCGGATTGATCTCACTATGAAGCAAAGAGATGCATCTCAGGGGGGGGAAGGCTGGCCTGTTAATAGCTATTGTTTATCACCACCCATACACACGTATCAAAGTGTATACAGTATGTTTTTCTGCATGAGCAAAAGGAGCTTTTGCTATGCGTGTGAGGATGTCCCATAGATTTTATATCTTCATCCTCCAACTTAAACCACAAACCTTAATCTCTTATCCTGTTATTCTGTGAGAAAATGTTGAATTTATCTTTGTCGTGTTTGCTCTTTCCGTCAGCCTGACTCGCATACTTTTACTGTCAAATCATGATTGACACTTTCCCCAGAATAATGTTTAGCATTTTCAGAGAACCAGCGACTTTCAGCTGTACTGTTTCATGGGTATGTGGAAAGAGCAACAGTAACCGCAAGAGCGCATTTTTACTTTTTTTATCTTCTACTTTAATGAAGGAAAAGCCAGAAACGCGCCCCACATTTTGATCTACAAGTGCAATGTCCAAGGAAGCTGGGCTCGGTTTAGGTTCCTGAAGGCATTTTCCAAAAGGCTTTTGACTCCTCCTCCTAATGGATGCCAACAATCAACGTATTGGCTTTGTACAACAGGGAGAGTTCAAATATGGTGAACTTCAACCTGTGAATTTGAACCACTGACCTAATGGCAAGCTGTCTGACCTTTTTAAAGGATGGAGAGGTGGAGGGTCCAAAATCGAGTAAGCTGCGGTACAGCAATACTTTTGTCTGACCTTTTTTTAAAAAAAATTTTCTTGGATCAGCCAAAAGAAGCTAATATAACAAAAAAGAAAAGACTCGCATCTTAATATCAAGTATTTGAATCCAAAATCTCCAAAACTTCAAAACATAGAGGCCTCCAAGCTTAAACCACAGCCAGTGTGGTCTCAGCATTGAGAAATAGATGACTATTACGTTCGTCAGTGGACAGCTGCCAACAATAGATGTGTGAAGAGAAGAGCGCCTCATTAGGAGCCACCTCGTCATGGTGGGGCAATTAGACGGCTTGGGAGGAAATGCTTTGAGCTCAGACACTGCTCAGTGCTCCCCACCCACTGCATGGACCGATGAGGAGAACATAGGCGGTTGGAAGGTGGGAGTAACAAAGTAGTCATGGTTTGAAGGCTGTTCTGTAGCTTTGTTGTAAAACCTCTATGTTAGCGTTCAGAAAATTTAAATCTGAGCTACGATTTCATTTTATTTGAATGTCTGTGTTCATAGCACATTGCACCTCATTTTAATTAGCCTCAGTCAGATAAATCTCATTCAAGATCGTTTCTTTTGGCGTCTCTTGACCACTACTTTTTTTTTATTCTTCAATGAGAGGTTTAAAATTCAGTTTGATGTCCCATCAAACAACGTCCATCTGGGCTTTATGCCACAGCGGGTGTCCTGCTTCAGACAGAGTGGAGGAGATCGTTTTATTAAAGCTATAAATCAGCATCATAATTACCTCAACCCCGCTGTATGAACTGTATATACGACGCCAACATAATATCTGTAGAGGTGACGGGGTCTCAGGCAATGCTTTCAATACATTTGTAGCATCTAAAGTGCTCATGTTGATACAGTACAGTTGATGATGGAGTCTGATCATCTCCATTTCAGTGCATTTGCTCGCACGCAACACTCTAAAAACAACAGACAATTTGGAAAATAGTATTTGCTTTTGATATTATTGTCACTTCTGCTGGAAATACAAACCTGGGGCTACGGGACAGTGGCGGAAACAGCTTTGGTACGAGAGATGCTGGGAAGTTAGAAATGTTGAATTCAATGTTTTGGGAATTTGAGGATATCTTAAGCTCAGCTGCTTCAATTCAACGCTTGTTCCTTAAATGTGTCGTTTTTAATTCGCCCAGCATATTGACAGTGCAGTACTAAATCACTGGGTTGCCCTTTTTAAACATTCCAGTCACACAATACATACATAGTGTTTTGGTGACTGGATTCTTGACACCTCGGCTTTACATGGATTAACTATTAACTTTGAGCTTTTCCAAGTGACTGGACTGAACATAGGAGCACCAAGTCACTTCCCCATCGAAAGAACAAACATATGAATCAAGCGAAGCGTGCTGTTACTGTTGATACGCATTGATTATTTTGTGTGACATTCACACAGCCTGAGTAAGGCTTTCCTTTTGCCATCAAGGGCACTCGCGCGGAACATTTCTCCAAGCTTTGAGAGCTTCGGGTTCAGTCGGGTTTTCGCTCTCCTATTTTGAATTTCATTCCTCAGCCTAGCTCGCAGGTGTCACCTGTCGTCGGCGGCTTGCTTGAGTAGGCTTTAATATTTGGTAGATATGAGAGTTAAAGCAGACAGCCAGAAGCAAAGGGGTTGTTTGCATAGCTCTGGTAGAGCATTGAGATAGAAAACCCCAAAGTAAAATCTCATCTTGAATATTTTATGAGCAGGGATACCCCGAGCTTATGAATGAATTAGCAGAATTGGAGCTGATCCAAACAGAAAAAAAAGGTTAAAAACAAATACAAAAAAAAAAAAAACTCAGTCTTCGGCATTCGAACTCCAGTCTTTTATGAGTTTTTGCCTTTACTCAAAGACAGTCGGACATTTTATTGGCACTATGACTGTGGATTGAACCCAAAGTCTCTCCTTCATGGGGGAAGCATCTTTAACAAATGTCCTACCTTTGCCAATCCATAAAATGTAACGAGACACTTTTCTTTTTTTTTTTTCGCCTTCCGTACTCTTTGAACCAGCTGCAGGGTTCAGAGTTCTGAGCCCAAATCCATCTCGAGCCCCCGTGGAAAGATTCCTATAGCCTTGTCAAAACTGGTGCTGTCAGTAAGCAGACAGAGAAAAGAAGTAACTTATTAGAAAGTACGCCTGGGGGCTTTCATCCGATTCTGCTGCCAGTGGCAGAGCCAGAGATGGGGTTGGTTTGATGCAGACGTGGGTGACTGGGATGATGTGGTCTAGTGAAACTGTCACTTTAATTTACATTTATTTTATGTGAATGGGCTGTTGACTGTTTTATCTGTGATACAGCAAGTATCATAGCATTACATATAATAAATGTTACGTTCGCTGTTTACAGTTTTATTATGTCAAGACCACAATGAGGGCGAAAACCAAATCTCTAGGTAACCTACACACACTTTAGTCTGGGGAACAGTGAATCTAGTAGTGTAAGACAACCATATTACAACTCACTGCAACACAGACGTTGTGCCATAAAACAGAAAGCCATTTGTAGACTATAAAGTTTCCACCATTCAGTTAAACACAAGCCACAAGGGTTCAAGCCTCTCGTATGAAAAATAGCCTATTATTCCTCTATGAGCCACATGGTGCAGGGAGCATCAAGTAGAGGTCATTGGACACAGGAATAAAATATAAATGTATGGTAAAAAACAAAAAAACTGATGAAGCAACTGTACACCTCATGCCTGGCGCCAAACAGCAGACAGAAGACTTTGCTTCAAAATGACTTGGTCTTGCTTGAGACCTCGTTGTTGCACCGTCCCGCATTTGAAACACAGTTGAAAGTCATATTGTTTTTTGAAACGCGGTTAAACAAAACTGACACGTCCCACGTTAAAAACGTCCCTCGCTGCAGCGCTTTTGTCCTCCCGTTTGTCAGTTTTCATAGGAAGATGATATAATGAGGGGGCGGGGAAAGATAATGTACTGCTTATCAGCTCACTGCATATGGAGCTGTTGAAATCATGAGGGATGCTACTGGATATATCTCACCATCTGCATTTGACACCTCTGCTGTAGACAATACGGGGGTATGGGAATAATATGATATGGGACTGAGGTGACAAGCATGGCTGAGTTGTATCCTTTCGGCCCTTGTTAGGCTACTTTTTCAAGGCAATTACTCACTAACAGTAACGACTGAGTCTGCAACTCATTGGGAGCTGGAGGATACGGAGAGAATAGCTGCTATCGGAACTAATTGACACATATGGATAGAAAACAAGTGAGGACTGTGGAAGGATGCTTCATTTATCTTAGTAGTGGTCAGTTATTTGGATCACTGATTAATAAAGATCAGTTAGGATGAGGCCTGTAGATGTTAATCGTGCCTACACCGGAGGAAACTTTACACGAAACCAAATGTATTTGATCTGCTTCCTGAAAGTGCAGTTCATTACTTGGTTCATTCCATGCTCTGTTTCCTCCTCCTTCACACCTAATTTCCCCCATTTGCCTTTTCACTCCCTCTTTCCCTCAACCCTTCCTTCTTGCTGTAAGCAGAATTGTCAGAGGCATTTAAAGTCTCCACCTTTTTACAGGGCTTCCTCCACTCCTCATTTTTCTCTTGGATAGAGTTTGCACCCTGGGACTTCAGTAAGGGCTTACTTTTTTTTTTTTATCAGACTGCGATAGCCACTCTCCATCACAAGATTAAACTATAGTCTAGCCCGTTCTGTAAAGTCTTTCCCAAACTTGGCTCCTCTGAATTCTCCTTTGGGCAGCGTTAAAGAAACAGTCTCATAGAAGTGTATATCAACTACGTACAGATGCATTGCTCCTGACTTGTGTTATTCATTTTGTATCTTGAACGTTTCTCTAATGTGTTGATGTGGTGAGGCAGGTGTAGCTGCAGGCTATTTGTTCACCATGTCCTCCTGACACCCTTAATGCAATCATCCTCCCATAGTACACGCGTATAATAACATTTCAAAGTAATGACCTCAGCGTCTGTGTCTGTAATAATGGAAACATTATTACGTTTTGCATCCTAATGACATTTCTCACGACAGAACTTTGTGCCAGAATTTTATTTTGAAAACCATCTGGAGAAACCTGGGGAAATGTGAGATTTCACCAATACATCCGTTCATTTGGTCCCAGTTTTTAACTCAAACCAAGATCCTACTAGTTGTATAAATATCTACTGTAGAATGCCTGATTACTGCTCAACAGTTCAAACGCGCCTTGCCTCTTGCATCATCAGCGGGAGCTTGATTTTAAGTGCTCTCTCATGGCTCATGGCCAGCCTCACTCTTGGCTAAATTCAAACGGTCAACAATTTTATTTTTGTTCAAGCTTGTAAAACCTCTCTCAGTGAAAAATAGAACGAAGTTAGCACTCCAAAGTGCTCCTAAAGTTGTGATATTAGACTTCACTGCCACATCTTCAACTTAACTAGCCAGCATGTTTCATAAGATTCATAGCCACCTTTTCATTTGCTTTGATGACAGCTCAGCACATTCTTTGTGTTCTCTCAATCAGCTTCATTAGGTCGCCAAAAGTCTTGACTAGTCTCGACTGTGGCTCAGGAGGTAGAGCGCGTTGTCCACTAATCAGATGATCGGCACGTCAAAGTGTCCTTGTTTGGTTTGGGAACCCAAAAAAAATGCTCCTTAAGGCTTCGACATCAGTGTGAATGTGGTTGAATGGTTGACTGAGACACGTAGTGTAAAAGCACTTTGAGTGGTCGGAAGACTAGAAAGGCTCTACAGTCCGTTTAGCATTTGCAAGGAGTTTCTCCCTGCTACATGGTGGGAACCACACATGCATACCACCTATTGGATACAGTGTGTCCTAACATTTGACTGGCCTGCAGTAGTGTTAAACTGCACTGCGTTATATTGAAAGGGACTCGGCCGGCCCAATATGAGAAACACATTTCAGTATAATGCATTCCAGTTGCTGTATTGGATCACATTGGATTGTACAAGTCTATCTAATGAAGTGGTCGGCCGGTGTATAAAAGAAAATAATGGGGAAACTTTGAATTACAGAGCAAGCCCGCGTCTGTAAATCTTACTTATTTCTTTTTTAACCTGGCGAACCTTCTCACAGCTCTTGACTTCCATAGAGGCAACATGAAACAATTGGACTGCACTCCTTTAAAGAGGGAGCGGGGTATTGGACTATAGTGAGAGCTTTGAAGAGTACTTTTTTTTTAAACCCACGCAACTCTCAGGTCTTTTTGGAAAGGTGAGCTGCTAATGATTAAATTAGAATTCAGATGCAGCTATAGTGATGATGGTTGTTTGTTTCATAATATTAGAAAGGAAAAAGTGCCTATTTAAAGCTCGAGGGTCATCAGTTTGGCCAATTAGCCTCCTCGGGTCATATTGGGACGTGCTGTAGAGATCAGCGTCCTTAAGCACACACGCCCACCAATCAATTCAGGGAATATCTATGCCGCACAAACTGTGTATTATTGTTTTCAAACTGTATCACACACTGTGATCATCTTCATTAAGGCATGTATTTAAAGATTTTGCACCTGCATACACAGGTACAGAACTAAAACAGTGTCTTTGTGTCTGTAGTGTGTTTAAATAACTAAAATGTAAGTAAAGTTGATGACTACAGCAAGCTCAGTGCCAGCAAAAGTCGAATGTAAGTGGATCACAACTGTAGCCTGTTTTGGTGCCGACGTGAGCGAACGTGATGGGAGTGTATGCAGAGTGCGTCCCCGTGGGTGGCCGGATTAATAGACAAAGATTTAGATTGGAAGTAATGATGCGAAGCAAAAAGCTAAGGAGGAACTGATCCCCACCACCACCCGCTGTTTCAACTGTTAATATTTGGAAAGGGGAGAGATGGCGGGCGCGGGTGTAAAGTCACACACACACACGCTCAAGGTGGTGGTATACCGGCTAAATTTCTCACATTATTGACAAATAAATCATCATTAATCGCTAACCTCCACTGTTGCCATTGTAGCTCAGCCTCTCATTACCCTCTGACCACTGAGCCTTGATCTTGTGGCTCGGAAAATTAAACCTCTCGTCAATTTGGAGGATCGGAGCCGCGCTGTTGTAACACGAACACGGCCATCTCCTTCCCACACACAAATAATCTGCAGGGGTCCAGTGTAGCTGACATGTCACAGAGCCTCTCGGCTGATATTAGCTGACATCTGACCTTTTAATGAACACACAACCAGAGCCCCGCTGTTGCGGAGGGTTAGCGAGATGCTGTCTGACAGCGGTGTGGTCTAATGAGAGGCCCCTCGCACCAGAGCTGGTGTCAGACCTCCACAATAACCATACAAACCCCCCCCCTACACACCTCATTGGCATCATGCTAATAAGCCACTCTGCAGAGGATGTCATGGAGAAGCTAAACCAGAGGGGGGAAGAAGGATGGCATGTTTATGCAGTCATAGCAAAGAATTCTTTAGGCACTTAGGAATGTGTGCTATCTTGTTATTTAGTTTTTTGCTCCCTTGAATATTTTGGGTTCATCTTGAGTGTCTTGTTTGCAGCAACAGGTAAGATTTATTCTGTCTCCAGTACACACACACCTAAAATTGATGTATGTTTTCACCTTAGGCGAAACGTAGCAACCTCACTGACTGAAATGTGTCACAGACTATCGTAAAAAGTGAATGTTTGCACAGATTCCTACTGTTCTTTTCCTTGTATCACTTTATTATTTAAATCATAGACCAATTATAGGCTGCATTTCTTTTAAGGCAACGTTTTGGTATTGCTTGAGATGTGAGAGTGAGATGAGACGACCGATACAATATCATATGTATTTGAAGTACAGAGCTGGAGTTACTGTAGAACGTGTTTAGCCTAGCTTAGTGGAGAAACATGCAGACTATGAGAGAAAGCTAGCTACCCTCTGACCAAAATAATGAATATATAAATATCAGCAACTCTGAAGCTCACCAATTCAGCTGTACATGAAAAGAAATATTAAGCAAAAGTTCAGATGTGCTGCTTTCAGTTCAAAGAGTGACAGCCCAAAAGTTTTAGAGGTGTTGGTTGGTGTTAGACGTATGTTGTTTCCTCTTTGGCCTGAAACGTCTCCATTTTTGATGCTAAGCTAGGTCAACCACATCCAGACTCCTCATTAAACATACATGACGTGAGATCATTTTCATACATGCATCTCATACACGACTCATGACGCATGAAAGCAAATCAGATGCCTGTGGCCTGTTTGATTTGAAATGGCTTCTTTATTAGAAGGTTCAATTTGTTTCTGTAATTGTGGAGTTAATTGAGACACATCGTTTGATTTCAGTGCCACCGTCTCCAGAGTGGTTTGGATCTTAAGCGCACCCTGGGCCTCATTTGCACTTCAATTTTTTATGAGCGTTTTCTTTTCCCAATTCACTTTCTTCTCCCAAAGGCGTTACTGTCTCGTCTCTTTCTCTTTGCTTTTTCTAGTAATCTTTACCCCTCTCTGCATTCATGTCTCCTCCATCTCTGTATCCCTGGTTTCCTGATTATTCCAAATCCCTCATCACCACAGTATCACTGCTTTGTTCTTTAACATTGGAGGGCCTTCAGATCTCCTAGCAGCTTCTCTTGGTCCTTTGTGAATGTCTTCAGCTTGGAGGGGGGAGCACATTGGATACAGTCCTAGTTAATTGCTTTGTGATAGTCTCAAGAGAACACACTGTGCTGAACAAGCAGTACAGCAAACTATTCCCTTTCTTTTTATGTTTTCTATTCCAGGGAAACAACAGTTTTTTTTGTTCATTTGTTTATTTATTTGGTTATTTACTATTGAACAATATTTATTTATTACATCTCAGGATTCACTTCTAGCTAGAAAACGTTCTCCAGATTTCATTTCTAAACATTCAAGGCCAGTTGGCAAATGTCTAGCTGATGTCTACAAACCCCTGAACATCTCTTAAAACTTGACCCCTCTTTTTTTACTACCTTGCATTTATTCAGAAACTATTTTTATGGGTGGTTTAGAAAATTAAAAGTAAAGGCCAATGGCAGGCAGTAGAGTTCCATTTGATCAGATATGAATCGTTTTCATGACTGCCTTGAAGGAAGAATTTGTATTTTTCAACCTCTGTCTCATAATTATTCTAATAATAGTGCCAATTATGTACTCTATCATCTCCATTGTTGAGATTCAGAAAATGTGACTCCAGCAAAACAAGATGTTGAGGCAAGCAGAATCCAAAACAAAGTAAACACAGAAAGTAGACCACTGGATTAGTAATTGTAGGTAACTAATTAGGTACCTACTATCAGGGAAACTTGCTGGCTAATAAGCTAGGTGTTTGACAAACAACCAACTCATCATCTGTGATGGTGTCTGTGGTGGATTCAGATTAGGTCCTCACTGATGTGAACGCTGAGGATCCCGAAGATGCTGATTCTTTATACGGTAATCCCGTTAATGGTGTCAATCGATGTTTTTCCTGTCGCTTTCTACAGTCCACAGTCAGCTCATTTGTTTTGCTGACATTGAAGTGAAGGCCACCTCATTGTTATCAATGATCGGGCTGATGATGGTCGTGTCATCAGCAAACTTTCTGATGGTATTGCCTTGTAGTCATTCCTCTAAAGGGAGTACAGGAGAGGGCTGAGCACGGAGCCCTGTGGGACGCCAGTGTAAAGAGTCAGGTTGGAGGAAGTGGTGCAGGCTGTTTGCATAGCCTTGGGTCTGTTTGTCAAGAAGTTCAGTTAGAAGTGGCTTAGACGGGATAATTTCTGCCACTCAAATGTCTGTATGCCAAGCTACAGCTAGCAACGTGCTAGGTGAGCTTAGCACAAAGCCTGGAAACAGGGAAACAGCTAGCCTGGCTCAGCTCTGCTCACCTTTACAGTTCTCTTTCTAAATAATCTTTTTTTTTTTTTTTATCTCCGCAGGGGACACAAACGTAAGCACGACGAAGCCAAGGAAGACGAGGAGGAGGACGATGACGAGAAGAAGGAGGAATCTGCTGACGAGTCTTCGAAAGACTCCAACGAGGAAGAAGGCGGCAGCAGCTCAGAGGCGGACGAGATGGCTGCGGCCTTGGAGGCGGAGCTCAATGACTTTATGTGACATGGAAAATGAAGGGACTTTTCACAGGAAAAGGACAACAACGACAAAAAAAAATCAGCCCTAGTTGCTCCTAGAAGTGGTACGAGAAATCCTATTTTTCTGCTTTGGAATCTGTGTGTACTTAGGATGTATGAGCCATGAGTGTGTGTGCTGTAATAAAAATGAATGTCCTGTACAGAAATGACTTGTTGCTGTGTAAATAAAGGCTTAATTTTTTTTTTTTTTTGTAGCGTTGATATATGGCCTTTTTGGCATAAAAAACTTTGATGTTAACATTTTATTGTAAGATAACAAACCATAGGAGACATGAAATTTGATACTTTTTTTGTTTTACTCTTTTCTATTTCAATTTTTATATTGATGAGAAAAAGATAAATGAAATTATAAACCGTACATTTTGCTGGTCGTACATGCCAAAGAGTTTGGAATAGGTTTGCCAAGGGGTGCAGCTAAATATTTTACTCTGGACTTCCAGTTTAACTTTTCTTTTTTTCTTTTTTCTTTTTTTGGCCTCAACAGTTTTTTAGGGTCATAAATGCAACCAGCGGATCTAGACATGTGAATGTGTTTTCTTGAACCATTTCTTCCTCCTCATGGTGTTTGTACTTTTCATAACCTTAATAGTAAAGTCAGCTTCTCAGCCTTTGTCATAACCAGACACTTGGTCTTGGTGCACCACCACTGTGAACTGAATCCAACTGAACTCGTAGTTCACAAGTGTGAAGAGCAGACACTCGCTAGGCCTCTGCTTATGTACACTGGAGCTTATATCTTGTTGAAGCCCTGTTGCCTCAAAGGGAAAGTTCACACAAAGTAACTTTTAGAGTTATCTAACTATGCAGATAATTTTTTTTTGAGGGAGGGGTTGCCAAGGTTTTTGAGTTATACGTCTCTGAGGTTTCAGCCTTTACCCCAGTACAATGGTACTGTGCCCCAGGAGGTCCATATGGTAGAAAATATATGTATATATTAATGTGAAAACTAAACAAAGCGATGGATGGCGAATAGTTTTGTAGATATAACATGTTGTTCTGTATTGTTTTCCATCTATTAAGTAGAACAGAACATGGGATATTTGTCCACGCCAGTAGAGCCGCGGGTTGTAGTCTGAGTGAATACCACTTTAGACTTTTCTGGATGAAACAAGGCCAAGACTAATGGACTTTCTCTAACCTTAACCAAGTGCTGCCAGTGCCTAAACATAACCATAAAATGACTCCCTTAATAATGCTGCAGTATTTGTGAGCTGAAGAACTGAAATTTAGGCCGAAAACAATGAAAGTTTACATTTTCCAATGTTCAAAAACATTTCAAAAGTGGGCAGCTGTTGAGTTACATTAAATACATTTTTAAAAAAGATCTATCTGTTTTATCAACGTCCTCTGCGTAAGGATTTCCAGGCCAGTATCTTTCTAACACAAGACCTCTATGTACAATTCAATTTGTGGGTTTCTCAGCATTTAAAAAGATTCAAGTGTCCTCTCCTATCATTCCAGTTGAGCAGTGATTCAAAAAAAAAGAAGTGGTTAGCTGCTTTTAAAACTGCTCATTCATAAGCAGAAAATCCTTTTGAGCTACCAGGATTAACCATTAATTCAAAACAGACAAAAGAGAATTTAAAAATTCTTTTGATTTGTGTTGGGGCCGCAGAAATCTCAGAGACAATAATATGTGCATGTTAGATGCAGTAGAGGAGAGCAAGCTGTGTGAACAGACCTGTGTGAGGCAACGTGCTTATATGATAGAAACGTCTGCAGTCAGCCCAAATGATCATTAACAGCAGGACTCACCAGCATCTCAACTTTTTTGGTGTTCTTTGCTTATATGACCGTGCTGCGTGCACTTTACTAACTGCACACATTACGGGATTTCTGTGTATTGAAGATCAAACGCTTCCATCTCACCATCGTCCTTTCAAACCACCATCATGCGGCGTTGCCTAGTGCGACTAATGGAGCGCATACAGCGTGTTGAAGCAAGGTTGCTTATATTCACTGGTAATGTCTGTCCTCCGCGTAGACGATGTAAACCGACAGACCATTCGCGGCTCACTCACAAGAGTTCTGCACCGCGATCTTCTGCACTTAGGGTGTAGAAATAAGTAACTGGAGAGCTGATGTCGCCTTCACTTACCCAAACGAAACCCAATCAAAATGTTCCTTTTACAGTGACAGTCATCCTGTTTTTTTTTCTTTGTTTGTGTTGATGGTGGTTTTATCATGAGTTTCAACTGACATGTAAAGTATTTGTAAAGTCTATTTCCTACTTGACCCCGAGAGAAAAAGATACTTTCATCAAATAAAGATGTTTCTAAGTAACGCGGCTGACTTGGAGTGTTGTTTTGTCGTTGCATCCCAAAGTGAATGGCACGTGTGAAATGTCCTCTGTATTCCAGTATTCCCTAATCACTAAATTGTACTCCAGATAAAGCCCATTAGCCTTTTGCTGCCTCTTTGTTGGGTTTTAAACATTAGGATCGTAATGCATGTGGCGCTATGAGACTCCCACCAGGACATGCTACTCAGTTAATGGGCTCTGTGTCATGAAAGCCATACCAGAACCATTAGGCCTCATTCCATCTTGACGCTTGGCTTGAAACACATGTAGCAAAATGTGCAACCTGCAAAGAGCTTCTTTATTGGAGTGCGCAGGCAGCACGAGTCATCAGTTTTGCAATTTTAGATGCAGGTAGGGAAGGGGGGGGGAAAGTACAGAAAGAATATCCGTCAGGTTAAAGAGCGACATTTCACTCTCAACTGTGATTTCATTAATAAACACAAGACATCGATATTACTCTATCATCTTGTCGTTGAGTCAAAATCATTCGTCTTCAGGTGTGATGTTGATTGCACAGGACAGAGCTGAACAAATCACAGTCATAAAGGTCTTTTTTTAAAAGCGTGACTCTTGCAGCTCGGTTATGGCGCTTGCCGCGTTTCTTTCCCGTAACGCGGGCCTTAAAAGCCAAAGCAAACAGCAGTAAATGGAGAGCTGTTTATCCTGTCGTGAAGCTGGGCAGCTTGCTTCCGGGGTGATCCACCTTTGAATGTAAATAAATGTAAATTTAGCAGCTGCGTTTTGTTTATGATCCACGGTGGTGAGTCAGCGTGTCTTACGGATTAAAATGACCTAACGCTAGCGTGACCTTTGTTCAGTCAAAAAGCGACAAACAATGACATTTTCCCGGCGTGGTGTGAGCCCAGGTGAACACATTTTTATGGCCAAACAAACATTTTTACGAGTGTCATTCGAGGAAGCAACAACTGCGGCGTGCTGGGAATAAATGCTATGACACCTGGGTAGTTGTCATGAGCGGTGATAACTACTCAGTGGCCTGAACACAGAAAGACTCACACACTACAAATTCCTTTCCGTAGTTACATTAGTGTTACTTAGTTACAACCTTTTTAGGAAATATACCTAAACTAAGATATAGCAAGACCTCTTCAAACACAGAAAGTCAGAGAAAAACTGCTTAATTAAGGTTAGACAGAATGTCTTTAAGGTAGCTGTGGAACAAAGTTATGTTCAGTGTTACTCACCAAAACACGTTGTGTAAATCCTCAAGGTCTATCAAAAGTGCTGAATGCATTTTCCATCCTCATAAAACATTCACAAAGACATTTTTTAAAGTATTTTCAATTATGCATGCAGCATATCTTGATGTGATACCACCTCAGCCAGATTATACAATGGGCATTCTGGGCAAAATGGGTCCGCACACCAAGAGGCAACTTCCAGAGCTGTGAAGTGAAGCCCATGCAGAAGTGCTATATAATGCAGTTCCTCAAACGTCCACTTGAGAACTGGCTACAGAACGAGTCAATCTCCATAAGCCCCCATGTTAAAAAGTCCAAAATAAACATGATCAGCAGCCAGAAGCTGTCGTTCTGGTCTGAATTATCAAAGAAAGAAAATAGCTTAACCTCCAAAGTTGGCTAGGGGCTCGTCAAAAACAGGAAGCTACCCATAGAAAAACTGCTCAAATTCTCAATGGTTTGTTTTTCTTATCAGGATGTAAGAAGTTCAAATACTGTAATTTTCGTCCTTTGATGGAGCATTTGGGTGTTCCCAAATTCTAGTGGAACAGGGTCATATACACAGTTATTAAGCTACAACAACTTCCCCCTCTCTTTCCAACTCTCCGTTCAGTCAGATGTCGGCACTGTCGAGGCAATTTGTTAGTCAATGTTGCAAATTTGCATGTTTAAGTTTAGCAAAGTTGACACAATGCAAACGATTCTGATTCCACCACTTGTAAGCAAATGTGCTGATCCTGTTAAATCAGTGGAAATAAATACTGCTGTGACCAGGATTCAAGGATGAACATAATGAGATGCGGTTACAAGTTCTGGTATGACGTCATTCTGTCAGACTTGTTCCTTGTTTCTTTATTTCAGACTAACCTTAAGGCCTCCAGCTGTTCAGCCGGACTTGAAAATGCAGACGAGGCTGGGGATCTCTCCCCCTTTCATCACTCTTCTCTCCAGACGTCCTCACACAAAAGGTTGGCCCAACATGAAAAATGCTTTCTTCACTGGGTGAGTGACAGCTGCTCCCACTGGTGCAATCCCAAGGATACATCTTCATATCTCTGATCTTTCTGCTGAGCGTGATACCCCCCCCTCCAAGGTGGTGAGTCATGGATGTGATTGGTAAGCCGTGAAGCCAATAAGAAGCTACGGTCTGATTGGCACTTGAGGTCAGATCTCTGTTCCTCTTACAGCGTCTCTGTATTTAGTTCTGTTCAGGGTTGATAGGCTCAGAGACTGAATCTGAAGAGAGGGCCTCAAAGGTGAACACCAGTTCTGATGGATGGATGGTTGTCTTTCTTTAACGCGAGAAATAGAAAGGAACCCTCGGGGTCTGTTAGCCACTTACGTGACCTTCTACCGGATCCCGCCTCAGCAGGGGTGTCAGCTACAATGTCTTGGTTGTACGGCAGCATGATGTGGTGTTGTTTTATGGCCCTGAGAACTAAGATTTTCTCTGATCATCTACCCTGAAGAACTTTTCATAGACAGTTTGCTAGAAAGTACAGCCCTTAAACCGTCATATAACGAGTCTTAAATCGTACTTAAATCACACAACAAACAACAGCTTTTGTCTTCAGGGAGACCATTAAACCTGTTTCTGCTCTGTCTGTCTTGGTAGCTAATGGTACAGTAGTATGTAACAGTGAACATTTTGACCTGTACTTTAGTTTGTACACCTGACCA
The DNA here is from genome assembly GCA_014281875.1 of Nibea albiflora. Lineage (NCBI taxonomy): Eukaryota > Metazoa > Chordata > Actinopteri > Sciaenidae > Nibea > Nibea albiflora. The sequence continues at coordinate 13,776,461 of CM024811.1, read as the reverse complement.
TCTTTCTTTACACGTAAGGAATAATTTCTGCGGTGCATAATGAATATTACGGTGTAGCCCATATAGTGGCATTAATGTGCTGTAGGTGGTAGATAGTGAAATCATTATCATAATCATCATTTTCATGATCATCCATATACTTCTACATAATGTGCACCTATACGCAATGATGGATAATAATTCAAATCGGAGCGATAATGGTATTCGTTGTACTGATTACCATTATCATTATGACTGTCATCGTGATAATTAACATCTATCATGGTCATCATCTCCATTGCCAAGTTATTAGTGAGTACTGAGACGAGCAGGAATGGGAATAAGAATAAGGGTGAGTATGGAGGACAAAGAGAGAGAAAAAAAAGTCTACCTACCTTCCCTGCATGTCAACGCAGTGTTGGTGGCCAGTTTTTAGTGACTGTGCAAGGCAAGGACTTTTGTTTAATGTAATATTGTAATCTTGAGTTTGCCTAAATGTAAAATATTTGAACAGAAGACCAACCACAAATTTTGTGAGTGCATACGGAAGCTCTGATCAATTTCGGCATTCTACTGTTATTTCTGCATCAGCAATGAATAATAGACAGTCGCTATGGGCAATAAAATCATTTTTTAATCAATAAAGTCATTCTTTTATCAATTATTTGCCCCAAAATGTCAATAATTACATTGCTGGGGTTTATGTTGGAACACACTTTTAATAACTCACTGGTCATTATCCCTCATGTGGAACATTAATGTGTCGATTTCTACACCTTGAGTCATGCGAGTGTGTCTCAAAGGTGAATCAGGATGAAGAATAATAACAGGGCTCAGATCAAAGGTTGTCCACACCTTTCACACCTTTCATTACCAGAGTGCAGACATGCAGCAGCTGTTAGAGGAGAGTATGTAGGGCAGCAGGGGGAGGTGACAGTGACAGTGGGTGTATATTGGTGAGAGCGTCCACTAAAAAAGTGAATCGAAGGGACTGATTACTCTGATTTAAGTCTTTACAGGACGCACCATTATTGACTATCTGCTAAATATGCGTGACTTATGAAAATAAATTATGTAAACCTTGTCATACACCATTTATCATGTTTTGAATAACCACCGCCTCAGTACATCCCATCTAAACAGGACGCAAACTAAAGCCTGTGAGCTCCAACAGCAATGGCAACTTGACTGTGTCGCCTCATTGTTATTGATGTACACAGTCGGCATGATACATACATGTTTCCAGCCATGTAATCCCTCAGAATCTCTGAAATGGTTTCACGAGAAAGTCCTTTTCGCAAGGTCTACGAGCATGCTAATCAATCACCGCCGGTGTAAGCTACCAAGATAGATAACGGCATGAGCGCAAAGCTGCATAATGAAACATGATAAATCAAGTCAGTGATTTCAGCACTTGAGGGCATGTTCAGAATAACAGATATGTTCCTTCCCTCCGAGTAACTTTGAGTCAAGGAGGAGACAGACTGTCAGGCTGAAGCCCATTTTTAAAACAGGTCAATATAGTTACTAATAAAGTTTTTAATAGGTTCCAGAAATAAATTAGCAGCACACTTTTAATAAAATGTGCAAATCGGGGGGAAAAAAATATAGAGCTGTTATCTGGGCCAGGTCAATGCTAACCATGGCATGAAAAGTGTCCAATTGTTCTCTTTGAATGATGAGCTTGGATTTGAATGGCCTGACACTTTAAAGGAACAGTGAGACATTTTTAGGCTCACTTGTTGTACTGTGAGATGAAAAGATAGCAAATATGGCACCAAACGTGAAGCCAGAGCCAGTCGATGATTAGACAAACTGCCTCCCAAGGTTTGAGTGAATGTCACTGCACTTTGAATGCTTACTGTATTCATGTACAAGTCAGCTCTTATTTTTAACTGGTAAGACTTCAGCAAGCTGTCTCGTTTAGCTTAGCATAAAGACTGTAAGGAAGGGCATGCTAGGCAGGCTTTGTCCATGTGTGCGGCAACATAATCTAGCGCCTCTAAAACTCACTAATTGACACATTATATCTTTTTGTTTGTCACTGCCCCTGGTAGTCTAGTCTTACTATATAACAGTCTTCTCAAAATAAACGTATCTTCCAAAATATTGAAGTTTTAACTCAAACAAACAAGATAAACATGTTAATGAACTTTAGCCGTGCTACATTTTTGAACTTTGGAGAGAGTCAGGCTAGCTGTTTCCCCTGACTTCCAGCCTTTATGCTAAGCTAAGCTAAGCTAAGCTACTCCCAGCCCCAGGTGTATTTTAAAGGTACAGACACTCGAGACTCGTTTCAATCCGTCTCCCGGGCAAGAAAGCACATGAGCATATTTCCTCTTGCGTACATTCTTTCGCCGTTAAAATAAATTAGTATCATAAAAACAGAAGTCACTGCTGGATTGCAGCAAATCACAATGACTGAACGTTTCTTCATATATCCAGATCTCACAGGGTTATCTAGCTTTTATCAGCCAATAGCTCTCTGGTCCGTCGTCATTAGTGACTGAGAATATTAATCAAAATCCCACACCTCAGCTAATTTCCGTTTCTCCAGAAATACAGCACTCACTAATACCCGGGGTATTTTTGTCCATTGCCATGTTCTGTTGATTCCTCCAGCTTCTTTTCTGAAAACATCAAAGACTTTTATAAATTATGTGTTGTACTGGCAGATTTCTGTGTATTATGCACCGTTTATGTGGAAGGGATTTTCAGAGCGCAGCTTTGCAAAAAAGCAAAAAACATCCATCTTAGCATGTCAATTTGTCCAGTAATGAGTCTTAAATTTATTTATTTTTTATTTTTTTTGCAATGCAAGTCAACTCTTTTCAAAGGATTTCCTTCCTTATCCCCACGCAGCTGAGGAGGACATCGCTGCATAGCATCATAATCCAAATGACAAAGCTCTTTTACATTCATCTGACGGGACTAAAATCCAATGTGTCTGCGTCAAGATTTCTCAAAAGATGACATTTTCTGCAACAGACGGAGTCGGACGTGATGTTTAATAAGCAAATAAACAGATTTGGAGGAGCAGGATGTTGGAGGGAAGACAAAAAACAATGCCAACAGCAAGTACATGCTTCTTATCAACTGTTCAAAGAAAGCCTTCTGTTCAAAGACACGTTCAGACTTGTTTCCAGAGAAAACACTGTTGCCACCGTCTGTAGGCAAAAAGAAAAGCCGGTCCCTGGTTACTGTATTTCTTTCAGAGTGTGACGGATTTATTAATGGCAAGCGTGTTATTCGTGGCGGTGAAATGTTACTGCGCTCACCGATGTGGACATCTGGGTCGGTTGGCGGCTTTATGATGACTCAATTGTGTCTTCCTCCCCTCTCTGACGGTGGGATACGAGGCTCAGCCCGGGTTCACTGACTCACAGCTTCTTGGCAGGCTTTTAACGGCTGCTTCCAGATGACCTTTAGATCCAGGATCTGTATCACGAGAGATTAACAATATCATGGGTCATACAGATTCCAAACACACAGCCATGAACGATTTCTGCTCTCCTATTCCCGTCCTTGAAACAAGCATTTTATGATCCTGCTAACAAACAGTTTGACAACAAAGGGAGCAGAAGTGTTCATCCGATGTGTGTTTTCATGCCCTTGTAGGTATCGGGGGAGTTTTTTTATTTTTATTTTTTACTGTTTATGAGTTAACCGCACGCCCTCAGTGATATAAACACCGTTATGATTTGATTAGGTGCCTGTTATTTAATGATATAATCACACTGGAGATAATATATGTTGCTAATTATGATTTCACACAGCAGATGGGATGCCAATCTTGATAAGAAGGGGGGGGGGGGGGGTGTTATATCATCCGCACCATTAGTGATAGACAGGACAGAGGTTATGTTTTATTCATTGTGTTCTCACCAAAAAGAGCAGCAGGTACGCAACCAGAACAATTCATTGCAGCGTTTCTCCAGTAAAAAACAAAACTTCACGACTTACTAAAAAAAAAATTACATATCTGTGCCACTTTGATTTACAGTCCTCATATAGCCATTGGCCCCCGGGCTTCAGCGGGAGCCACAGTGCACTCTCTCGTGGATATAATGGCGTGCAGACCAGGGTTAATTAATCAGGAAGTGGCTTTACTGCAGCAGAAGCCGGACTTTACCAGCAGTTCAAGTCATGCTTAATGCTGAGTCCTGATTGCCTTAACTGCATTTGGCCTTCAATTAATTTTTGGCAGGTGTAAATGGCCATTTTGTGTTGTAATGGTCCTTTACAAGAATTCCAAGCTGTCCTGTGAGCTCAGATCTTTATATTATGAAGCTCTACAATCAGATCGTGTCATATTTAGGCAGAAATCACCTTTCATTAATGTATGCAGTCGTTATTGGTTAGCTGTAAAAGAACACTTTATGACTCTTAAATGCAGCGGCAGCAAACTGTCATAATTGCAGGTTAATTGCATAGTTCTCTATAAATTACCCTGATTATAATAAGCAGCTTTGCTGGACTTTTATTAATCTGAATTCCAGCCGTATAAGATGTGAAGTAGGGAGGAAGAGGACATACTGTACAAGGAATGCTGTTTCGCTGCTGTTTGTGCACACGAGGTTAGCTTTGTATCTCAGTTTTTGAAAAGCACTACAGGCTCAAGGTCATTTTACATGACATCGGGCCCGAAGGTGTGAAATAACAAGCAGCCACGAAGGTACAGTGGGCCAATGTCCTTTGCTTTAGCATGCTAGCATTAGCGAATTAGCACAAAGCAAAGCTGAGCTTGGATTTCATAATAAAATAGGTATTAAAAATTTACACCTGAAAAGTCAGGAGCTCCCCAAAGTCATTAGGATGCATCATCTGTAAAAGAAATCCAATCTATCTTGTAGAATTTGAGATATTTTATTGGATAAGTGAAAAGTTTGACCTGCTGGTGTTTCTGGAGCAAAGTCATGAAATAACTTTGATATATATATATATATATATATATATATAAATTTCATAGCAATCCGTCCAGTAGATGCTGATATATTTCAGTCAAAGTGGTGAACTGACCGACATTGTTATTCATAGAACCACGGAGCTGGTAAAACAGGGAAAGTCAATGAAAGTGAATCAAATCTTTCAGTTTGCAGGTAGGAAGGTTTTGACATTCTGCCAAGATGGAAATTAGCACTTTGTGAACTCAGGTGCACTCTCGCTATAAAAAAATAAGTAAATATGGTTCTTTAAGAGGAGGAAAGCTAAAACGCTTTGCTTTCTTTTCAACACTTCCAGAGTTTGCAAGTCATCGCGCTGTATTCTGGCCGTCTTTCAAAGTCATACAGTAGCAATGAGCAGGGAGGCAGACAGCGTGGAGACGGATGGTGAGGGGAGGCGTGTGGGTAGGTGGTGGTGGGGGTGAAGGGAGGTGCAGGAATAGGCAAACCTGAACGTTGCTCTGTGACATGACGGACGTCCTCCGACACCCACAGCCCACTCCATTTATGAGATGTCTCCTGCAGCTGGTGACAGGGGTAACAAATGTGGCAGCCAGTGCCACCCTATGAATCCGCCCCACACGCCTCTCTGTGGCTGGGTGCTGATTGTCTGTGACACTGGAGCCATGCTGGCGATGAAGGGCATGGAGCACAGATGCTCTCGCAGACTGGGAGGAAACAAACCCTGAGATATCCATCCATAACTTTGACAAAAAGTCTAAGTCAATGTTTACTCTTGTCCGCTATGGTCTTTACAACTTTCACATTTTATGTTCTGAAACCACACATGCCAATCGAGACTATCAGGAATGGATAGCCATGCTAGTGACTCTGCTGATGTTTAGTTGGTTGGCCTGACCACTGCTATCTTGGTATTCTCTTGCCTCTTCTGCCTCCCAGCTAACCATCTACCAATCAAAGCTGTCGTGCTGATAATTATGCATAACTTTAAGCCTTAATATAATTTGAACAGGTGAGTTATGGAAGAATGGAAATTCACCCTCAGTACAGTTGTCATCAATGTTGAAATTAACTACAGAGACCAAAACAGTTTTTTGTACCAGGCTGTAAACATGTTTTTTCTGCTGTGAAGTTGGACATTTTAACATGGGGACTTATGGAGACTGACTCATTCTGTAGCCAGCCTCAAGTGGCTGTTTGAGGAACTGCAGTTTTCGGCTTTACTTTACAGCAACAGAGGTTGCTGCTTGGGTTTACCAAGGTCGCCATTTTAGTTTGCATGATAACATTTCTCTTAGGGAAAAGAGATTATGACTGAACATTAGCAACAACACCAAAAGTTTAGCACATTTTGTCAAACATACAAGGCTCTCCAAATATCACCATTATGACAGCCGTTAGTGTAAAGTATCCTATTCGTTCATGGACAGGAGGCAGGTATTCTTTATAAGAAGGTGATTTATTGTTGACTGTTGAATCCTGAATAGAGCCGACTCAAGAACCGGAGCTAGTTTGATAGAAAAAAGACACTTTTTGCCACCATTACAAAATCCAAAACTTATTTTATTCCAGTGATCTCACAGTTTATTCATTTGAAATGTTGTAGCATATTGGGTAGCATACCACCAGTGTTGTACGTGCTAAAATTTGAGAAGCATTGGACGAGGTGGCGGCGGCAACAGAAGCATGAACGAAGCGGTTCATGTCACTTAATCGATGGCGCCCCATTAAACCACGCTGGTGAATTATTTTATTTCTTTTGTGTTTTATTATTTTTATTATCATTATACTGATAATGGATTTAGTCATTTAGTCGACTAATGAGTCCAAAAAGTAAGTCTCAGGATGTTGGTCCTCCTTCTTACAGGTTTCATAGTAGCAGGTGGAATTACCCCGCTGGCAACCCATCTTTTGTTTCAAGAAGAATAAGTCTTAAAAGCTCAGTATGAGAACTGTTTAAGGCAGATGTTTTTGCAGTGTATGGATTTTTTCTCTATCCGCTGCCAGCAAAGTGTGCCAGCGTGTGTGTAAAACAAAGCAGTCAGCGGTCAGAGGTTCATCCAGAGATCCAGCTGCTGCTGAGGCTGCTCTCTGAAGCTGGCAGGGCTCCTCTTAGCGCACACTGTTTGACAAGAGATGTCAGCTTCGGCACACACTATTCCTTTTTCATCTCTGACTGGCTGGCGGGACCGTGGCACGTTGAAGACGCGCTAGTAGAAAAACTGACGGAAACAACGGCGTAATTGCCGCGCTTCAACGTTCTTTAGATGCTGGAGCTCGTTGCGATTCTTGATGGACACTGTGACATTTCCCCCCTCCTGCCTGTTTCTTTCCAAATCAAATAAAACCATGCACAAATCGAATTCAAATTGCTGTCTTCTTCTCTGCAAATCAAATCACACGTTATTATGGTAATATGCTATGTGTGCGATATGTACACCAACGCACATCCAAGCACCATTAAGAAAGTTCCTTTGCAGTTCTTTCTGCGGTGGATGGAGGAACTGTTTCATCCTCCAGGCTTTATAAAGATTGTATTTTTCCATCTGAGGAAAATGTGACATAAAGGGAAAAAAATGTACTGTAGGAAGGAAGTAGGTGTGGGATTTTCCTCCCTCTGCTCCTTTCCCCTTCTCTTCAATATTGCACAAGAGCAGCAGAGCACTTGTCAACCAGTTGGGGCCAATAAAGAGAAAAAAAAAAGACCTGTTCTCTGATGGGATTCGATACCACGAAGATTCTACAATATTTACTTTCTCCCATACCCTTATCTCTGACACTGTAGATGAAACAATCAACAGCGCTGAGATTACTGTGAACTGAACTACACTTCTATCCCATCCAAATCCACGTTTCTCCTGCCAAAAGAAACACCTACCATTCCACGTCTTTATGACTTCGCGCGTCACCTTCTTCAAAGTGCATTAACTCGTCTTGAATAACATAAATCTATCATAAAAAAGGTTGTGACTACAGAGGCTCTCGCTGGTATCTGCCCAATTTTTCAGGATAAAGGCATCAGCTCAGCAGACACCTGATATATTGACTTTTTTATATCCCAATGCAGCTCGAAGGTATTTCTCTCAGCGAGCAGTCCTTAAAATCAGAGAGTTTAAACAAACGGACCCTCCGCTTTTACCGCGGGTCAATGAAAGGTTTTCATGGCTGTTAAAGTAAGACAGCACTGTTTTCATTGTTTCTGAGGCACGAGACCGAAACAATATTCATCTGTTTTTTTTTTGGCTGCTTGGAGAGAGCAAGCTATAAACACAGCTTTGTTTATAGAGTTTATGAAGTATATATAGTTATATGACAAATGTGTTGTTGTTAGACCTCCAGTTTTTATCTGCTGAGCATGTTTTTTTTTTACTGAAAATGGCTGTCTGCTGCTGCTGGAAATGAAGTCGATTAGAGCCGTCAAGCAAAGTAAGGTGATATATAGAACCAAAACAATGAGCTCAAAGATGCTAAAAAAAAAAGCTCTGTGGGCTTTTTGAAGCCGAAAATATGTGACGCCGGACGCCACCAAGTTGGATGTAGTGCTTCTTCCACTTGCTGAGGTGGGACGAATGACGCCTGGGTGCTCTCATAGCACCTACCTGTCAATCAGAGTGGTCACGCAGTTAATTATGTGTAATTCTAAGCCTTAATATCATCCGAACGGGTGATTATAAAAAGAAATTATCTCTATAGAGACCAAAACCGTTTTCTGAACCAGGCTGTTTATTTCTGCTGTGAAGTTCGGCATTTTAATACGGGCACTTATGAAGCTTGACTCACTTCTTCTCTCGAGCAGCCACTCGAGGAATTACATTTTTTTTATTTTAGCATGGTCCGCATTGGCTTCATTTCCCAGCCACAGAGTTTGCTACTTGGGTTGTCACTACTAGTAACACCTTTCACATTACTCATAGTCATTTGATCTACTGCTAGTACAGAAATATTGATAAATGCAGCATTAAATGTTGCTTATGGATAAAGAAAACAACATCAAATCTCGCTCTACAGTGCAGGATTCAACTCCTAACCTGTGTGGAGTGATACTTCCTGAGCCCAGGTCCTGCTGCTCAAAGTCGAAAGACATTTAAGAAACGGGTCTATAAAAGGGGAAAGAAGTGCCTACAATGGAATACATTTATGTCATTCATTCAACTCTTAAGTGCCTTTTTTTTTCTAAAACGATTTGACCATTATGACTCATTATCTCACAGTGATTACTGGATGTTGGAGGCATTCTGCAGAAGGTAGAATATATCTTTTCACTCAAAGAAAATGCGGCGAGAAAAGTCGTGGGAATGAATGCCATTCAGGGGTGACATCTGGCTTTTTAGCACTCAGTATAAGCATGTATTTTACAGCTTTATTTCTGCTCGGCTACCCATTAGCTGTTGCCCCAGTGACTGCTTGTCTCGCTCTGGTCTACTGAATGAAAAAGTAATGGAATGGCTCTATTCCATTGCGGTTGACAAATTATAGCTGCGTGTCTGTTTGTGTTTAGATCTCGGTGTCTCTGCCGTGCTGTATTGTATCATCTCAGTGTGTGTGTGAGGCAGTGAAAATAAGTACATTGAATCTGCCTCTTTTCTCCTGTGGCGACACAGCGCCGCAAACTGCACTAACAATAATAATGTCACTTTAAATTGATTAGCTGTGCCACATTACACATGGCATTTATACTGTGGTGTCAAGGTGGGTTGCACTGAAGAAAAAAGGCATTCATTAATTATTTTGGAAATTTTGTTTGGTCACAGTCGTCTTAAAGTAAGACGACACTCTATTCATTGTTTAGCAGGCAGGAGACTGAAACAGTATTCATCCATTTTCTTTTATTCGAAGAGAGAAAGCTACGAACACAACATTGTTTATGCATTTCGGTTGATATGGCAAATGTGTGTTTCTAGCTCCTTAATGAATGCAGCGTTCCCTCTCCTGTTAGCTTTCGATCTTTATCGACGTGCAAGGGAAATATGTGCATGTTGTTTGCCGGCTAGTCATTCCGTTGTTTTCTGATACAGACTGATTGAAACTTGGTTTAAAAGCATTCATTTATTATTTTAGGAAACAGTCGAAGTCTAGTGTTGCTTAGCTTAGCTGCATTATTAACATAAGGCTCGACTGGCTCTGTCCAAACAAAACAAAAACTGGCTACCAATGTTCCTTAAACTCATTTATTAATTATATTTCTGTTTTAGTCTGTTATGTGCTCGACTGTTTCTTGGCTGAATCTTGTCACTGTGATATTGCATTCATGCAGAAAAGGGCTGGAAATGAACCTAGGTCACTGCAGTAAGGACCTAGCCTTGGTGGATGGAGCGCACCTTCTACCAAGTCAGCTACGGGGCACCTCATAAAATGTTAATTAAACTAGGCTGAGTGGAGCCTAAAAAAGTTTGGCACTATTGCACAATTTTGGTTTAAAAAAATACCAAAAAGAAACAACCCAAAGATTTAAAGAAAGGTATAAATGTCCTAAAACATATTTAAGACTTTATTGCTACACACTTTTTAGAAAAGCATCTTTCAACCAAGATATCAAATTATATCTACCAGACTTAAATTCAACCAAATTATTAGATGCACCACAGTGAGACATTTTACATAAATATCACAAATATCTTGTCTCATGTCTGTATAACTGAACATTGGATTATATCAGTAACATTGTAAAAAAAAAAAAAGAGCCAGATGAAGATCAACAAGAAGTCATCCCGCCAAGATAGAAAGGTGAAAGATTCAGATTGCAGTCCGTACCTCTCTGTAACCTCTGCCGTGATCTACCTTCTGTGATGTCTGGTGAAAGAAACACGAAGAAATAACTATTAACATCGCACCTGGCTGGTCTACTTTCCAAAGACAGAACACAGTTAGGTGTTTTCATACCCTTTAATGTGTTTTGGGGTCACTTCCTCTGTTAGTTCCTCTTGCTCCTTGCAGCAGCACAGCAGTTCTCCTGCAGGAAGGAGATATTTTAGACTTCTCATTCCAGTTTTGAGTCAACCAAAACTTGCCTGCTGGGCACCAGAAAAAAAGCAGATCTAATTAGTCTGTGAACTTAGACAACAACTCTGAGCTCATTCTTTTTTTTTTCTCTCTCTCTCTTTCACCAGAAGGTCTCTGCTCCGCCTGATACCAACATGCTGTGAGATGAGCCCCAGCGGACTGACAGGTAGACACAGCAACAGCTTGACTCATTAATATTGAAGCCCTCTCTGCCGGCCTCGGGTCAGGACGAGATCTTCCACAAGGTGAGCATCTCATTACGACTGCAGATCATAATCATGAGGCCAAACCTGGTATTAGCTGATTCATAATTTACATTGTGCGAGAAGGCTGCACGTGTTCATTTCAGGTTGAGCTACGGTGCTGCAGTGCCCTTGAAAAATTACCTGTTGCGTAGAGAAAATAGATCAATACCTCTGAGATGACCGAACGAACCTTTACATACATCAATCCTGTAAGAGAAACAGCATTATTATAAACTATAACCTGCTTTCAACAACAAGACATGACAACCACAAAGTTCATGAGTTTAAAATGTTGATGTTGCATGGATGTGTAATTGGTGTCCCCAACTGCAACCTGTTTCTTGCTCTGTGTGAAGTTTGCAGGTTTAAAAGGTTAATTTGCGACTCTAAATTGCCCGTAGGTGTGTATGTGAGTGAGAATGGTTGTTTTTCTCATCATCAGCTCTGTGATGAATCGGTGACCTGTCCAAGGTGTGCCCTGTCTCTCACCCAATGTCAGCTGGGATTGGCTCCAGCCCACCGTGACCCTGGTAAGGATAAGTGGTTATGGAAAAGGATGGATGGATGGGCCATAACAGGTGGAGGGGACAAAAAGTTTGGAAGCCCTCTATGGTCCTTAAATAAAAAAATACAAATGACCTTAAACGATCGAGGAACGACAAGACAAAGTTCTTAGTCTTGCTTTGTGTGTTTCGGCGCTGCTCTCCCTGCAGTGGAGATTCAGGCCTGAGAGGATGCAACGCTGAAAACATGTTGTAACCAAAATCGCAGGTTTAGCAGCTCGTTATTCACGGCCCAGTCACTTCATTCCCCCGCAGAGGGAAGGAGGGAAGGAGAGGAGCGAGATGATGAAGTCAAAGTTTATTATGTACCCGCATGGCTGATGCAGCATATTTGGAGCATGGTAATTCATCAATGTCAGGCGCTTGTGGAGAGCGGCTAATAGCGGTATCAGTGTAACTTAAATCTCAGACACTGTAAACTCATAGCGCAGATGTTGTTTTTATTTTTTGTAGGCGTTTTCGGGCAGTGCATGAAAACCTAAAACAGCTTCCTGTCTCCGAATGATTAAATTAAACACGATTTTAACACACGGGGACAGGAAAAGTCTAGAGTTTGGCCTATGAGAGCGGGATGAATACAAGAGAACGGATGACAGATTAATATTGTCTGTCTGTGTACAAAGGGGGCCCAGGAGGATCTTTTACCTAGATGTGAGCTAGAATAAATGTAGAAGCATCTAAGTGCAGCATCTAAAGTCACAAACAAAGAGAGGAATTGACTTGCAGGGTTCATAACTCCTTGAGGGACTTCTAAAGGTTTTCTGTTTTTTCGCTGACTGTGGGAGTTTCCCCCGCTCCATTAAAAAGTCCAATTAACTTTCCCCAATTTTAAAGGATCTCTTGCTATCAAATCTTTATGGTCGGTCTCTTCTCCCTAAAGTCTCCTCCCCGGGTTATTTTTGACTTGAGTAAGGACATTTTTCTCCACTCAGAATGACTTCTGCAGATAGTGCAGGATTCAACATCTTTATTCTTTCAATGTCAAGACTTACCCATGCAGTTTTTCCTCCAAAGTCAGGACAGGAGTGTCATTACGAAGGGAAGTCACTGAAAAAGAATAAATGCCACCATTTCAAAACACTGTTTTGACACTTTGTGTGGGGATGCTCGCTTCCTGTCATTTTTTAATGCGTGATGATGTGACTTTTGAAAAAAGAAATAACACGTTCTTCCTCTTCTAATGAAAAGTTCCAGCCAATAAACCAAGCTGCTGTAGCCTTACTTGGTCTGGTAAGACCTATTGTTAGCTACAGTAATATTACTAAACTTTAGATAGATATTGTTCTGTAACCAACATTGCTGAGTCAGTTTGTTGCCATTATGACTCCTCTTTGGCCTCTGCCGTTTTGTCTGTATGTAGAGTAGAGTGCTGCCAGCATAAACATCAACACTGACCACCTGGTCTGGGCAGTACGGCTAACTGCACGGGGCTAACAGCGGCTACATTTCACAGCAGTTACTTTACCGTCCACCAGGAAACTCTGTAAGTCTCATTTTGAGGTAACAAAAACACATTTTAATGTGATCACAAACTAATGCTATTCATATTACAGTCCACTTCTGCCATAGTCCGTAGATCGAGCACACTAAATCTTACACACTGGACCTCTAAAGTCAATGTGTCTCACGGTGATTAATGTACACATGATGAATGTAAACTAATGGGAAGTGCAGTTCGTCTTTTTCCACTACCCGAGCTACACTCTGCATAGGTCGCTGCAGGTGCTTTACTTATACTAATGACCAATACATCATTGTGTCCAATCATGCTATAGGCCTTGATGTAATGACATGGTTGATGCAGATGCGATGGAGGGCAGTTTTGGGGGGGAATTTAAAAGGGGACTCCCTAATGCCTGAAAATGCAGGCATGCAGGTACATTTACTCAGCAGGGACAGATTATATTGCTTAATGTTGCATTATGGGGAATGTAGGTATTTTGGGTGCTTGGTCCACTATAGGAACTAAAAGTCAGGATATCTCGGGCCTCTGCTGCTTCAGTTTTGACCTTATTTTTGGTAATCTGTCTCTAACAACCAATTTTATGGAAGATAATGTTGGCGAATGACAAAAAAAACAAACAGATTTTGAAAGATGTCTCGTCTTGATGTTTGCCAAAAGAACTTCAGTCAATAAGAGTCACATTTCCGTTTGCCTGAAGGGGAGTCCTCTTCTATTCTTGCTTCTATTGTTGCTTCTATTCTTGCTTTTGATGTAGAGCTCAGAGGTCAAACTCACACACACTGTGTGAGTTCTGTGTGTTGCACAAGGACACCCAGTGTGATGAATGGGAGTTTGACATCATATCATGTCGCCGATGGGTTATTTCTGCAAGCAACATACAGTCACTAAAAACACCTGTAAACACACCACCTGTCCTTGACTCTGTTTTCAGTCAGGGTAAAACTGTTCCCACTTAAACTCTGGCATCAGTCATTTTTGTTTTTTTTATGTCACCACATTTGTTGCTTTTACTCCGAGCTGTTAGCAGACATTTAGTAAACCAGATATCCTGCAAATGGATGCTGCCACTGCCATCACCACTGTTTACTTTGGAATCAATCGGACTCCTGCAATCATTGTCTCTCTGCTGTCTCTCATTTTGAATGCGCTCAGTGGAGCTGATGTGTTGACAGAACCCCGGTGCTGAAATGAAAGAGAAGCCACAGCCAGTAAGACAGGCTTTCAGCTGGTGGCCACACCTACTGTACTGGTATCAGCTGGGTGTTTCTGTTTGGGACTCCAGTGTGGTGGCTGGCCCAGCCACAATGTTACCACACTTTATCAATCTATTAAACTAGACCCAAAAAAAAAAAACTTCATCCAAGAGGTGAATGTGTGAGTCTATATTTAAATAAAATGACATATGTGAACATACAGCTGAGCTAAGATGATTAGTGAAATCTGATTTCACCGATAAACTTTACAACCCAGAAATATTTAGGTGCCAAATGAGGAGTATGATGAGGATAATTTAGTCCAAATTACTCACATGGTAAGAAAAAAAACCCCCACATCCTTACAGTTCATTCTTATCTCATAACAGTCAGAAGACCCAACATAACAAACACTCCCCCTGACGCTGTGAAACTGTACTGAAGCAGTTCGTGGTCTCCCAGAGACGCAGTTTGGCTGAGCGCAGCGCAGCGCACCGCGGAGCGCGCAGCCTCGGACGCACTTGAACAGCCGGAGCGGTGTGACCACCAGTGAGCTGGAAACAGCTTTTTCACCTGCTCTGAGCCACACACACACACGCACACACACACACACACACAATGCTCTGCAACATCTGCTGCCACGTCGTCTCTAAAGGAGAGAGGAAGAGTCTGAGCGGAGTCTTTGTTGATGTGGAGTAACGTGTCTACCTCTTTTGGCGTCTCTCGCGGACCAAACGATTCCTCCTCTGGGACTTCAATCTGCCGACGTTTAAACGCGCTTTTTTGTTGTAGACTTTAAGAAAAAACGCGCAAAGTGTTCATGGCACTACAATGTCCCGGAGCATCTGCGTGGAAAACTTAAAGGCATGCTGCGTACTGAGCGGTGCGAACCTGCGAGCGGGCTGAAACAGATGGACAGGAGCTCAACAACGCACTGGGTGAGTCTGACAACTGTACTAACTACTACTGGATGCTTTTTGTTGCTTTGAGGGAGCCACAACGAGGAACTGAAGCACAGTCTGTCACATGTGACAAACTTGTTCTTTCCTCTAATTCTCAATGAGTGTTTTCATAATGTCCTCTTGGTATTCTTTATTCATTGCAGTCCCATAATGCTCCTGGAGTGCTCCCAGAAGCGTCCTTATGATGCTTAATGTTATCTCCTCCTGCTGTGGCATTACAGTGCTCCCACGGGGAGCATTAAAGCCGATTCCTTTCATATAGGGATGTCTCCTTGCATCCTAAACAAGCTGTCCTCACCTTTCTTTCTTTTGACTCCCAACATGGCTCCACTTTAAATCTCATTTACATCTGTGCCCTCTGCACTCTGCTCATCAGGGCAAACCGTACCTCTCTGGAAGATGGTTCGAGGATAATCAGATTTTCCTTGTCAATATTTGAGTTAAGGACTTACACCCTAAGTAGATGAGAGGCTTTTTTTTTTTTTTTAGCTGTCATGCTTTTTCAGAGATGACCCTCCTCCCCTCCTTCCTCCTCTTGTTTTTCTCGTATGGATTTGACCACGCATGTCACTGCCTCCCCGTGCCCGGGATCATTAACCTGTTGATGTGTGCAGACGGATGCTGACCGCGTCTCTCCTGAGCAGTGAATTCTGCGATTCACAACTGACTAATGAGAACAGAGAACAGATTGTGCCAGGCTGTTCTGCATCATGGTGGCTTTCAGCATGTTGTGCATCAGGTTTGCCTGGTGAACCAAATACTACAGCATCTTATTTCACACATTAGTCCGCCTCCTCCTCCTCCTCCTCCTCCTCCTCTGTGGCTGAAGGTGAGCTAATAGGAGCAAAGTGTTTGGTGGGCAGAGAACCTGCAGACTCAAGATAGGAAGCCGCTGCTCCACTTTTTTTTTGTTGTTGTTGTGTTTATGCGATGGAACATAATGACGAGGTAAAATAGAGAAACGCAGAAGCGAGAGGGGGAGATGTGCCATGCTCTTCATGTGTTTGTAAGTAGGCGTCTGTTCTTCTTTTTTGTTTTCCGCTGTGATCTCTAAACTCTCTGTCCTAATAACTGTGCTTCCACACAAACAACAACGCTCCCTTCTCTGCTTTCAGGCTCTCCATCAAATGGGTCCTTTCCCTTTCCTGCAGTTTATTCAGCCCATTATCCCCTTCCCCCTGTCTAACAAGCCGCTGGATCCAAACCTTTTGAATCAACTGATTGACACCGACCGCAGGTTTCATTTTCAATTAGAGACGGTCACGCTACTCCTGAAAACTTCTGAGAAGCGGTCCTGATGTAAAGTGCGACACGGGGAGTTCTGAAGTCTCCAGCAGTGTTAGCAGGAGGCAGTTATTGTATTTTAGGTGGGCTTAGGCAAAAGTGAGTGGGCTAATTTTCTCCAAGAAAAACAAACTTGAAATCTGCTCAGTGCATTCGGAGACTCGCCTCCTAAGAAAAACCTCAGCATCAGTCATTTTAGCGAACACCTTTCACTGTAACCATGATGATGATGAAAGTCCCCAAAGCATCACAAAATAAAAAATACATTTCTCTGCCCAACCCTGAATTGATCCAGCCTTAATCTAATCTGCTTTTGCACCGTTTATCTACAATAACAGCTCAGTTGTATCATTTTTGTATCTAAAACACAAAATCTGGCCTGGGACCTCTAGAGCTCTGCACTAAGTGCCGGACAGAAAGCATGGAAGGTGCTGACTTGAAAGACAAATTACCCACGTTTCTCTGAATAAAACAACAGTTTATGGCATCATGCCTCATTTGATTTAACTCATTTCCCCAGAATCAAATCCTTTTAGTGAGACGAAACCCGGCCGGCCAGCAAAAGTCATCAGTTCCTCTGACTCAGGGTCTAAAATGTTCCCTCCATCTCTGCCCCTGTGACTGTTATGTTTGTGATTATATTGTGAGAAGTACTCTCTCCGTGATTATTGCATTTCAAGAGAGACGCTTTACGTCATTCTAGGTTATAAAATCGCTTTCCTCCCGCTGATTGCTGCTGCTGCTTCTGCAGGCAAGAAACTTAATTGTCCTCATATTTTTGAGTGCACACTGTCATTGACAAAAATGAAGTCATTCTCGGGGAGAACAAATCAGTTTAGATTTAGCATCAGGTCAGGTGGATAATTAACAGTGTCATTCAAGACCTCTGTGTCCCAAAATAGATTTGTGCTTCAGGTCTTTTGCAGAAGACGAAGATGGAGTGGACGCTGGGGAGGCAGATGTATCATTGATGATGCATGCGCTGCAGACTTATGCAAAGAGGCATGTAAATTATATTTGCATGAGCAACTGGTGGCAGAAGAACAATGCAGAATTCAACAGTGCCCCATCTCTAGCCTCCAGCTTTGTGAAGAGGAAAACAGGGATTAAGGGACGTTTTCAACGGACTCTTTTGTCACAGATCCAGATGCACAACCAACACAGAGGTCGAGAGGTTACAACAGCCTAACCTCATACAGTATGCCGCACTCACCCCATCTAATGGGGATGAAAGGGATGCAAAGTACTTGAAATAAAAGAGATTAAAAAATAGCATGTTATTGCTTTATTAATGACCTGGTTTGATGCGTTATGAGGTTGTTTTTGTCTTTGCCTGGGACCCCTCAAGCTGTCTGAGGGTAGATCTGAAGATTTACAAGTAAGATTAGTAAAAGGGTTTGAAAAACCAAAATTAATGTCACTGACTTGATTTCCAAGTCGACTAAACCGCCTTAATCAAAATAAAGATTTTAAAACGTTCACAACAAATGACAAATTCAATCAGTAGAAGAAACATAAAACATTTTCTTAGCCTTCAAGTAACAAAAGAGAACTTTTGTCGGCCTTGTGTTCCTACAGAAACAGTCCAAGAATACATAACTGTGGGCACACAGGTATTTCAAAAAGGATAATTTTAGAGAGGAGTTTCAGTAGCCTACATTTTTTCTTTTCAAACCCTGAATCTAGATACATTCATACATTCCTCTTAAGAAAAACTATCAGTATAAAGAAGTAAAATACAGTGTGCACTTCTTTTTGCTAAATTGTCTTCAAGGCATAAAAAGTTGTGAGATTAAAAAACTCTGCACACCCACGGCTGACCTACACAGGTTTTTCGTTTTTAGACTTCTGCACAGGACTGTGCCGTCTGCTTGAGCGACATCTTCCTCACTCTTCTTTGCACCTGTCAGTTCACTCTTCTTCCTTGTCAAAATCTGGTGCCTACAGTACCCACAATGCAATTGAACTGCTGACAGATCAGTCGGCGATTCAGGCATGTTATGCTAGTGGCTCATGAAGTCTGTAGCCACTAGGCTCAAGCAGAGAAGTGAGGTACGGAGGTCGGTAAACTCACTACCTGTAGCCCCAACTGATGTTGACTCAAGTGACATCACATGAGGCAATTTGACTTTGCATAGCTATTTGGATCAGTCCAGTACAAACTCCATAAACGCCTCAGCTATGATAAACTCTGCACTGTAAATATGAAGCTGCAGCTAGGGCATGGTAGCTTAGCTTAGCTTAGCTTAGCTTAAAAACTGGAGACATGGAAAACAGCCATCTGGCTCTTTCCTAAGGTTAAAACAATCCTCCTACCAGCACCTCTAAAGAAAGCTAATGAAAAGCTAAATTGTCATCAAACGATAGCAGATGGGTTCCAAGATTAGATTTTGGCCAATGTGTTCCACCTCTTTTGCTCTCCACAACACAATCAATACTAATCGGACTACAAACGGAAACCAGAACACTTGTGGGGTCAGAATGTTGTTCCGTCGCCAACAGGTTCTGCATTCATATTCAGATATCTGCTAGAGATGAGCGGAAATCTGTCTCCCTGTGTAACAAGTTGCTAATCGGAGGAATTCTTTTATCAGACAATAGCTGGATGGGTTGCTCTGAAGTAGAAATACAACTTTATGTTTTTACACTTGGCTTTTTGTCCGGATTAAACAAACAAGATATACAGTTTCTCCAACTGTATTTTTTAATCCATTTTATCCGCTTTAGAAGTGCTGGTTAAGTTTATTCTGTGGCTTTTGGATGGAGCCAGGCTAGCTAATTCCCCATTCTTCCAATCTTTATGCTAAGCTAAAGTAGCCATCTATGAGCTGTAGTTTAGATCAGATTACGAAACTCCACAAACAAGACAGTCAATAAGCATATTTCTGCCACTATCCTGCTGCAAATGGCGTCATCTTACATTTATTTGGTCACAAACTCTAGACTAAAGCTTATTATGAGCTTATTAGGCTTATTTCACATTGCTCCTATGTGGAGCCTCCTATATAACTTGAAATAACTCTCTCTGAAGCCACCGCTGGGTGCGGTGTCATGCTCAATAAACTGCTCCTGTCAGAATCACTTTGCTGAGTCGCGGTGGAGGTGCTGCTCTCTGACCCCCTCCCTCTGAGAGATTGGCCTGTTTCAAAATGATTGGCTGCACAATGGAAGAAGAGCAAACTCCGAGGATAGCTGGAAGGGTCCCACTCTTAATTTGTTGTGATGATGTGCCCAGCCTCCCTACATTGGCTCCACTGCCTCGGGTCCAGTACAGTCATTCTTAGTAAGTAAAGGATCACTGGCCTGTTGCTGTACTTGCAGCCCTCGTTCAGTGGATTGTGTATCCAGATGTTCATGTTAAATAAGTATGTGTATGTGTTGTCCTGTAGCCGAACAAAACCGAGGTGGTACCAAAACACATTGGCACCAACCAGGTGTGTTCACCGTTGCTTTACCTCAGGGGGTGGCTGCAGGTTTTCTTTCCAACCAAGCAGCAGCACACCAGACTTGACTCATTTAATCAACTGATCTCAGTCTTCAGAGAGTTGACTGGTCAAACTGTGTGCTCTTGGTTGCTGGTTGATGAGGTTAAGAACTTCTAAAAGTAGTTTCTCGGTTGATCATGGCTTTTTTTATGCCGCTTTTAACTGTTTTTGGAAAGCTGAGGTTTCTTCAGCCTCTTGAGTAGCGGTTTCCAAACTTCTCTAGACCACAGCATCACTTTAAAGGACTTTTTTTTTTCCCCGCCATGGCACCCAGAGCTGACCAACTTCCTATAATATATTAAAGCCCAATTCTCATTCACTCAGAATGAAAGCCAAAAGTTCCAGATACATATTTAACGTCATATAAAAAATTTAAATGTTTATGTGTTTATTTTTGCTCAAAATTAAAATGAACTTATCTACAAGGAGAAACAAGCTGAAAAGGGCTGGAGGCATTTTAATGGGACGTATGAGCCTGGCAAGGACAACACGGTCAGTGTCAGTGACTCAGGAGTTTTCTTGTATGTTTTATATGATGTTGGCACTGCTCAGTACCACAGCAAACCAGACAGGGATGTACAAGCAGCCAAAACCTGCTTGTTAAGCCATTAGCCAAGCAGCCTGATTTTGGTTTTGTTGCTCGGCTCAGGTTCAGAAGCGTGTTGCGTTACCATGACAACTGGCAACAGCGAGGTGTCATGTCATTAGCGGCGGCATAACTGCATATTAATACAGTGATTTTGGTATTTGCTGCTTTTTTTTCCTCCCTCCTCTGTTTTGTTATGTTATGTCTGCAAAACGTACCGCGGCCTTGTGGTAAGGCGTAATTAGAAAGAGGAGTGGAGCGCTGAAAGCCTGTATTGGTGAACATAGAGGCAGTGTTAGATGCAAAATGAATTAATTATCCAGCAGCAGCACATTTTGTTGAATTCAATAACCCTGTTTCCTCTCTCAGATATTGAAATTATATAATTTCCTCTAAGAGGGGATAACTTGGAGGTTTTACATTCCAGGAGGGAACCAACGCTGTCACCTCATGAACTAAGTATAGATTATGAACTAAGTGTAGATAATGAAAGTTTTTATAATATATATATATATATATATATATATATATATATATATATATATATATAGAGAGAGAGAGAGAGAGAGAGAGAGAGAGAGAGAGAGAGAGAGATGTGGAAATAGGATGTGGTCTATATAACAGGCTGTGTCTTAATATGATTATTGAACTTGAAGGAGGACTTAGGGCTATAAAAGGACATCTGATCAGCACCTCACTTTACTTTTCTATACTTGTTACCATGTAAAGTGCATTTGAGTACCTTGAGTACCGTTATTGAAAATGGTTGATTGATTTTCAATGTGGTGGAATGTCATTAAAACTCTTGCAGCACTCTTGGCCAGTCCTCAAGGCACTCCAAACCTAAAACCATCACCTTGTCTTTTATACATTTTCTTTAGTTGCTGTTGCCGTGCCTGAAATGTTCTCTCCGCTAACAGCGAGAGTACATAAATCACTCAGAAAACGTCAAACTCATGTTGACAGGAAAGCCTGGTTTGAATAATACATCTTCAAAACATCAAACATATGTTTACTTTATGTTTTCATATCTGGCTCGTTGTGCTGTACATTCCCCACAGTTTGTTACGCAGTGCTTTAAGTTGTATCGTTGCGTCCTTGTGATGCAGTAAATAGAAAAACAGCTTTATTAATTTCTCTGCATCGGGTTCAGGCCACAACTTGACATCGAGTTGCTTTTCTTTGAACTTCAATTACACACATTAGACTCGAGGGAAGTTGACTGCTTTGACTTGTGGGTATTCTTTAACGGTGTTCTGTTTTCAGTCCAATAAGAAAGCCTTCATGTCAGGACTCTTTCTTTAATACAGTTTTCATGTTTGAGGACGACATGTTCTCAGTGGGTTTGACTGGGTTTCCACTCGCAGCATGAAAATATGAATCATTAAACCAGTGTGTAGTGTTTAGTTGGATGTAGTGGTGCAGTCATCTTGACTACGATGGCTGAGAAACGGTTCATCTGTTTTGTTCTACGGTACCGGAGAAACAGTTCAACATGGTGGACTCTGTGGCATCTGTAGATATTAACATGATGAAAACATAGTTATGTATTTTATATTCACCTTCTGCCACATTCTGTAAATAGATCTCCTCCAAAATCAACAATGACACACTGGACCTTTCGGGCCAAACACGCTACTTTGTGCATAATGTTGTCTGATTACATCCGATGGCAAGGTGAGTCAAAGAGCCTGTGATTTAAAGGCATGATTGCATGCTATAAAGTGGAGCAGCAACATTAATCCAAACGTCTATCCAAAATATTTGCTTCGAGGCTTGGTGACACAGTCGCCACCCACACGGCTAGATGTTAAGTGCTGTGTAACAACTGCTAACTGTCAGTTAGACGGTCATTAAAAGGACTACAAGAGAAGGATGAGGCAGTAAAATCTTTAAGGCAGGAATGTTCTGAAAGTTGCAAAAGATGGTGGTTATTAGACATTTGATCATCTAAAAGCACTTTGTTTGCACACTGATGCCTTTAGACCGTTCATTGACTTGACTTGAGAGATAGAAGCTCTCCAATCTTAAAGTTGTTGACTTGTCTTTTTTGTCCTACAGAGACATGCTGTATTACTGAATGGGTGACAAACTCCCAGTCACCTTAAACACCCTGTGAAGCCCTTTCCATCGCATTGTGCGGGACAGGGATCCCCCAGCAAAGTGGCAGTCATGTACCAGGAGGTGGCCTTTCTGGCAGGCAGCACCGAACACCAGTTTACCACCTTCCACTTCAACCCTGTGGAGAACAAGCAGGAGGTCACCTCCAAGAAGGGTCTGTTCTACAAGCGAGCCCAGCTCCTGCTCCAGCCTCAGCCTCGCCAACAAGATGGAGATGAGATCGGCCTGGCTGATGGGGCGGCCATTATTAACGTGGGGGGGATCAAGTACCGCATCCCCTGGTCCACGCTGGAGGAGTTCCCCCTGACAAGACTGGGCAAGCTGCGCAGCTGCAAGCAACGAAGCCGAGATCATGGACTTGTGCGACGACTATGACGGCAGCCGAAACGAGTATTTCTTCGACCGAAGTCCATCGGCTTTCCGTACAATCGTCACTTTCTTAGCAGCGGGGAAGCTGCGGCTCCTGAGGGAAATGTGCGCCCTTTCCTTCCAAGAGGAGCTTCTGTACTGGGGCGTGGAGGAGAACAATCTAGACTGGTGCTGCCTCAGGAAGCTGCGGCTCAGGCAGGAGGAGTACAAGGAGCAGCAGAGGTTGGAGGAGGAAGATGCCGAGCTGACCTCGCCGCAATCCTGTGAGGAGAGCCAGCAGCCACCGGGAATGGGTTCACTGGAAGAGACCCATGCGGGGGGCTGCATGCAAAGACTGAGAGACATGGTGGAGAACCCCCACTCTGGGCTACCAGGGAAGATCTTTGCCTGTCTGTCAGTGATATTTGTAGCCATTACCGCTGTGACGCTGTGTGTCAGCACCATGCCAGACCTCAGAGAAGAGGAGGAAAGGGTGAGTTCCATTTATCTTTTCACCAACCAGTAATAACTTTATTTAATTATTATTCACAGATTCAATTTAAAGTTATATTACCCAAAAAATCTAAACTCATATCTGGGGAACCAGATTTGTTTTCTTGAATTAAATCCTGACAATTATTGAATTGGAGTCATCCAGTCAAGTCAGTATCAAAATCATTCACCCAACCGTGGCTATTCACACCGCGACTCCGAAGCAAGGGAAGGTAAGACAGGATCAAATTACCAATTTTAGGAAAAAAAGAAACAGCCTTAGGTTGGGATGTGAATGCTTCACATCTGCTACACTAGAATTCAGATTATGTTGATGCAGCAGCCCACATATCTTCCTGGCCTTTATTGTAAATCATCGTGACAGAGAGAGACAGAGGCAAAGGCTCAGGGACAACGAGGCTTCTCCTCCGTTCACTTGAATACCAGATTATTGTGGAGCCTCTCACTGTTTTTTTTTTTTTTGCAGCAGCATACATTCCTTCACAGCAACATGAGATCCATGTTCTCCCAAATATATGCGGTAATTGACAGTGCATACACAACGCAAAGATAAAAAAAACCCAACATATTCACACAGTTCTGTATTTGCAAAATCCCACAGATGTTCTTCCCATGCAGTTGGTTTTACTTGACCTTCTTCCAAAAAATGAATACGAAATAAACTCAAATGAATATGAATTATTGTTATGTAACATGATGATTATGCAAATTGTAGCCATGAAGTCTTAATCTTTACGGTTAAGGCTTGTTTACCCAAACCTCATCTGGTGCTGACCAGTAAACAAACTGGGAGCCTTATATGGAAAATACATTGATCTATGTTATGTAGACTTTGATGCTTCATATAAGATTCATTTTAATTGCTAAGTAGACTGTACATAGCATTTTAGAATGCATCTTTGATGTTATAATACAAAGAAAACAAGAGAAGATCTAACACCCCTGAGTTCAACATTTTAGGAATAGACATGTTCACTGGGGTATAATTAGCTTAGCCTAGCCAACAACTCTAATGCTCTAATTAAAATGTCAGATTTCATTTATTTCATGTAAAAACACTAAATTGTGATTTTATTTTTCTTTGGCTAGCTTTGGCAAGCAATAGCTTCGGCGCGGTGAACAGTCAACTTTTTTTAATGGATGGTAGCTAGCCCCTAAAAAAGGCACTATAAAATGGCATATGTTGATTTGTATACAGTATGCAAAGTAGCTACGGTGTTGTCGGGCTAAAAGGTTGCTGGATTTGTTGCTGGGCCCTGTTTTCTTGAATAAAAGGCATGAAAAGCAACAATTGGCAGACATTCGCATAGCCTTGAGGTTCCCTGAGGTTTCCACTCCACCAAGAACAGTGTATGGTAACCCACAGTGTAGGTGTAGATGCTGCAAGCAAGTACCGGCCTCATGGACAAACAGTTGTTTAGTCAAGAAATTGTTACGCTGATGATACTCACCATAAAACCAGAAACTGTTGTCATTTCTATTTGTCGTTAAATCATTAAAACAATGTTTTCACAGGCTAGCTAACCATGTCTAGGTCTGTAGTATGTGAGGCACAGACAGTCACTCTCAGAACGAATATTTCCCAAATGTTGAGCAATTCCTTTAATACCAGTATCTGAATATGATCATAGCTAGCAGTGTTTTAGGAAACGCAGCTGATAAAGCTGGAACCTGTTAGGTAGGAATGTCTAGATTAAATGATGATGCTCATAACTTACAGTCCCTGGTCTCTAATTAGGTCCGAAAAGTGAGAGCAGAGCACATCCACTTGTTGCCGTGTTTAGCTTTCATCTTGCAGGAAGAGAAATATTTCTACCTCGGGCTTTTGTTCCCACTAACTACACATGTTGCCACAGTCAGTGACAAGTGGAGCAAAGAAGCATATTAAAGCCGATGATGTCTTCCTCCTCAGCCTTTTCATGTCCGCCTTTGCCTCAGAGACTTCAGAAGGGCTCTGGGATCTGACTTCAGAGCGTCTTTGTATTGCTCTAATTCACCTCTTGAATGACATCAGCGGACCATAGCATGATTAAACACAGCTTCTCCCGCTGTCAGAGATATGTCTTCATCAGCAGGCTGCATGGGAGCGGGGGGTGTCTGCATGAAGTGCGTAAGCTTCAAAGGGAAAATCAATCAAGAAAACAAAGTGGGTGAAAGCTGAACGAGGACCCGCTTAGCATAGTCCAATCTTATCTCTAATTGTCATCCGTCATTACACGCCTCTACGAATCCGCAGTTTTAATTATCAGAATCAGAAGAGCAACAGGTGTGATTAGGGACACGCTACGTTTCAAACTCAAACAGCTGAAAACAGTGTCATTGTTGCGCCAATTAGCCACCCAGAGATGCCTGCAGGAGTGAGTCTCCTCTCCTGAGTGAGGAGTTCATTAGAAGAACCCAACCTGAAGCCAGCCATGGGAGGCAAACCCCGAAGACGCAAGGGTTTATGGGCATAACGAGGTGGCTGTCTTGGGAAACGTTACACAACGCAGGGAGGCGAACCGCAGTCTGACACTTCTTTGCGTAGTCATAACCTCCACAAACGCTAGAGACGGTGAATTAAAACAAAGTGCCATCCCCGAGTGCCAAAGTCTGTTAATATGAGCTGACACATTACTTCCTCCTGAAAATATTGTGAGTACGCTTTTGTTTACAACCTCTGGCTGGATGGTAATTAATCTGCGTGCACACGGGCGGATACCGAACACAAAGTGGAAACTTTCTCATGACGGCTCAAGTAGAAAACTAAAGGTGGGATTCCCTGCTGACATGTTGCCACCAGTGATTGTGTGTGCCGAGGTGTCAGGCAGTATTGGCTCTCTCTTCATTACCATGTTAGGAGAAGAGTTTGGCCTTGCTCTGAAAACGTATGCATGGGTTTCGCTTCCTGTATTGTCCTCATTCAAGCTAACGTCAAGCATTCCAGCAGCTGAACACTTTGATGAATCCAACTCAAGTTGGTGAATTGCCTTTGCTAATTACCACATCTCTTTCAGTCGAGTCCGCCCACTCATCCTCCTCCATTACACAGCCTCCTAATATCCATTAGCTTTGATAGTCAGTCTTTTACATCTGCACAGATCCTCCCTATGCTAATGAAAGTGATGAAATGATCATTTCCTCAGACACCCATTTCAATATTATTATTATAATATATTGTGTATTTGTTATGTATGATGTTTTCGGGACTTCGATTATGGCTCCGGTGTTGGCAGTATAAATGCATGCTTGGTGTAGAATTTTTTTGTAACTCAAGATGAATGCAGTGTCAATGTCAGTCTGCCTCTCTGTTTTGGTCCTCATCAACTTTCAGGGGAAATATCCAGGTGATTTAGCTGCTAAGTGCTAGAATATGTTCACCAGGGTTTTTTTTGGCTGAAAACAGCTGCCTGCTATAGGTGAAAACAATGAGGCGGTGAGAGCTAACCAAAACAGTGAGCTGAAAGAGGCTAAAACAGTTCAAGAACAGCAGAGTCGGGTGATCGCGCTCTGTAGGTCCATCACATACACGTGTAAGGCTCTCAGAGCAACAATTTTATTTGCCAGTAAATGAAGTCGTGTTATGACGCTGTTAGATGTGTCGGATGTGGATTCCGGCCTAAATGAAATTGTACTGCTAAGCATGAGGGCAGTGCAACTTAAACTCAGGAAGCAGACATCTTTATGTGATTGGTCACTTGAGCCGGAGCGAGTTCGGACAGAAACCAGAAGTTTTTAAGCAGCTCCCTGAAATGGAAAGCACTTAGCCTGACTCTCTAATCTAATGTGGCTCTTAGAGAAGCATTCAGTGGCTGGGAGACCTTTCTCTACACCCCCCCCCCCCCCCCCTCTCTCTCCCTGCACACACAAACAAAAAAAAGAGAAAGCTATATTGCATTTCATATTTCATGGTCCCTCTTCCACTCTGGATGAATAGGGGATTAAACATCTCAAGTGTTTTGTCGATTTCTTCCCTCAGAACTGCTTGCTCTGTTCACATAAGCATCTTTGAAAACTGTTTTCTTGTCCCATTTATCTCCTGCGAGAGCCCCGACTGTGGATCTAACCTTTCGGTGACTCTGCTCATGCCTTAGAGCCCTATACACTCCATTCTCATGTAAATCCCAGTCACTTTAAAGTACACCCCAATCCCGGTCATATATCATCACAGGGGAGCGGGGAGCCATAGCTCAGCGGGTATGGACAGGCGAAAGAGAAATGTGTGCAAATGCTAGGAGGAAAATCTGTAGAATTGTCTTGGTCTGTGCTGAAAATAGGAGGTGCACATCACTCTTTTCCTCCTCCTGACTGGGAGTTAGGCATATATGGCTGTTCATGCTCAGAGAAATGTGCAATCCGTCACGGCGGCCATGATTTGTGTTTCTCATCCAGGGTTCGGTGAATAATTTCTGCCGACTTGAGGAATGATTTCTTTTGAAGTGCAAACTGTAAATCCAACGTTGGAATATTGTCCTGTGTTATGCTAGAACTTTATAGCGCCTTCTCTACTGTCAGTTTCAAAATGTGATACGCGACGCGTTGTTCCACTTTACAAAAAGCAAATGAGTGGATAACGTCAATTCAAATAGGCGCAGTCACAAATTTGCACGACTGCACAAAAACAAAACCATAAGATCCCCCTAAAACTATATTATTCTACCATGTTGAGCTGCCTGGAGACCTACAGCCAGCGGCTATTGAGGGGGAATTTGTTTTTATGATTTGAACTTCGGCTGAACAATATCAAAATTTGCTTAAATTAACACTAAATCAAGAGGCAGTGTGTAACGAGACCAGACTAGCACAAAATATCACCTCTTTTTTCAAGGATAGAAAACAGAAGATGATCTATAGATGTCCAGTTTGGACGTGTGTTTGGATTCCTTTTCTCTTTGTTTTATTCGCGTCTTATATTTATTTTGCAACCTTGCCTGAATCTCAGCATCAGCTGTCAATGCCTCTTCAGTATTTCTCTGTCAAGAATGAGTGATGACCCAACAAAGTGGCCAGACATTGCTTATCCGGACATCTATATATTGAATCTGCAGCTTACCCGTCCTTTGAGAGTCTTCAGTCTCTCTTCAGGAGCAAGGACACAAAGACCAGGCTTAAGAAGTTTCACAAGTTTTGGAGGCACCAAAATAGGTTGCAATAGGTTCATTGGAGGTTGACATTTATATCTAAATCCCATTATGACATGCCTTCAACAAACCCTAGATACCACCACAGGTATCTAACTCTCTACCATATGCTTTGGCAGGCTCAGAATTAATTGAGAACCAACAAACCTAGTGTAAAAGTCATTAAATAATGTATTTCTCCAACCCTGTTTACTGCTTGCAGAAAAATGCTTCAGCTGGGCTCGCTCTAATTACTCCTCCCCGCGGAGCTGCAAGTACGCCCGACTGAACAGCCTCTCGACACATGAAGAGGAAACACCATTGACTTAAAGTATTAGGAAATTCGTCTCCTGTTACCATAGAAGCATTTGCATTAGTAAACATTTGCAACCAGAGTCGCCTCACTGCCAGTACTACCCAATATTTCAAAAATATTTCTTCCAGCGTGACCGCAAAGGAAGCACTTTGCTGTGTGGATGCAATGACGGACACTGACCGATGATTCTCCGGGGACCTGAGGGTAGGCTTGTGCTAAAATCTAATCAGAACGTGGAGAGACTTTGGAGTCCCACGAAGATTGAGCTTTCAAGTTGTGTTCGAATGTTCTGCTTAAGTGGAATATCACTCAAAATAGCTATATATTATTTTAAGGCAATCATTTCCAGCCCAGTTGAGCTGCATTAGCCTCGCCCATGAATGTTAATGCAAATCAACTCTGCCAGTAATGGGTTTGCGTTGAAACAGCAGTGTGGGACAAATGAGTTCTTACTAAATCAAAATAAACTTCAGTGGCAAAGAAGCAAAAACTAGATGCTAACCACTTGATTTGACTTCTATCAGTTATAGTTATAGGGGGGCAGAGAGAGCACTTTGCAAGGCATCAATACTGATGCTACTTTAGATTAGGCTCGATCAGATGAAACTGTAATGACCCCCATGGGGAATTTGGGTTGCCACAGCAGCGGAGTGCCCGATATAAATAACCGTGTATGGGCATATAGTGTAAAGACACAGTGCTCCTATTGTTGTAGGATGAAGTGAATGGCCGGCTATTTAGCGCTGCCATTATCAGGTGTACAGATGGTGTACAGTGCAAATACCCAGCAGAGCAGAGTGCTGGTCAGAGGTAACATGCATGCACACTAAGGTGTGTGAGTGGCTCTGACAGTGAACGGCATGCACGCATCCTGAAGGCTGCCGTAGAGATCGCAGGTTGCAGGTGGAAAGGAGTAAAAACAAAAAGCAGTTTTGCCCAGCAGAGAGCAGAAGGCATCGGCCATAAAGTTCTTTAGACCTCCCCAAAGAGCCGACTGTAATAAATACATATTGACAAGCAAGGAAACTGCCTGGGTGGAGGCCAATGCCCCGTGTGTGTGAGTTATGGCAGGCTATTGAAAAATAAATAAATTTACCAAAGGATTAAAGAATTTCAAGGACGAAGGTGGATCCTTCTCACCAACGATGATGTTTATTTAAAAAGTGAATCTGAGCAGAACATTTTGCCTGCTAATCAACACTCTGCGTCTTATTCGCAGACACAGAAGCAGTGAGGAAATTCACTAAACTGGTTCGTAGGGACAGAGTGGAGGAACGACTGATATAATTTGGTCAGGAATGATTAGACACACAGCGCACACAACACTGTTGGGTACATTGGTCATATTTGTTAGAATTTGTGCAGCATTACTAGAGGAAGCTTCCATCTGCTCGCTTTCCTCCCCGAGGCAGGTTTCTCTGTTCCGCCCCGTCCTTCCCATTTGCCGTCTCAATTTTCCCAGACAGCCTAGTTACTTGCAGTCATCTCCAAATCCAACATTCGGTGTCACAGATTTCAAATTGAATAAAAGTAATTTTAAGGTTGTGCGAGAAGAATTAAAATGAGGATAGAAATATACAATTGACTGACAGTGTTTGGATGTGCTGCAGACAGGCATTGGGCCCTGTGCTGACGGTGAAATGTAGCGGTTTAAATAAGCGCTAGGCTAATGGTTATTGAGTACATCGTTAGCTGTGGTGGACGGCCGCCTATCCCAGCATTCATTGTGTAAGTGGCAGGGTACGCCACGGACAGGTCGTCAGTCTTTTACGGGGCTAAAAATAGACAGACAAATACATTTCCTCTAGGGGCTGTGTTGGGTTACCAATTCACTTAACTGCAACCAGTCTATAAATGACAGGAACTGTGTTCATTACCAATACAGTTTTTTTTTTTTTTAGCTGTGCACAATTATTGCCTTGCACGTCATGAAGATGCTACATTAATAGCAACCTTCTGACAGCGAACGTCGTCACTGGGTTTGAAATAGTGGTCACGGATGGACGTGATAACTTTGCTAATCACCAAATCTTACCTGCTGAACATCAGTATTCTGACGTTTTTCTTACTGATATGCTGCCGTGAGCATTTTAGCCAATGTCTCTCTCATCTGTAGTGTGAGCAGTATAATGTGAAGCCGGACTAGCAGCTCCACTATATATAGCAGTACGCGGCCGTAGCCAAGCTGTTTCTCTGTGCTAAAATTACTTTACGTCAGCCCCAAATATTTCATTCAGCTCTGAATGTAGCACTGTGGTTGGCCACTCACCCATGTGCAACGTCGTCACGGCCCTCGAAGGTTTACTAATTTCATTTAATGTGGAGTTACTGTTTAAGCACAACTCTCGTGTTTGTGTGGCTAGTTCGGGGTTGTTTTTGAGTGTGGTTTGCCGGACGGTGAACGTAGCCCTTCAGCCTCGGGGGGGCAGAAATGAAAAACAGGATGAGGCAAACGTGCCAACATGGTTCGACATTAATTTTACACATTTAACAGAGCTGACGTTGTCTAAAACTGCCTAAATGTAAAAAAAAAAAAAGTGTCTAACAGTAAACGACCTAGCGATTTTTGTCTTCATAATTTGTTTCTAGACTGCTGCAAGGTCTCATTTGTCACGTTGGCATTAATGCTTGTACCCTGCTATTATCTATGGAGCACCAGAGCTACTGATCCATGAATGGTTGAGTTCGTGTCGTTGTGTAATGCATGCAAGAAGCAGAAAAGATGATTTCATTTTTGTATCTATTAACTTCATCTTCAGCTCCGGCCCTTGGTAACAGAGCCCTTTTCATCCTCCGTGTAAACTCTTTTTAAATATTTACGACTGAACGCAACTTGCCTTGCAGCTGATTGCTTAATGTGCGAGAACATCTAAGTGCAACTTTTTCTTTTTTTGCGTTTGCACATTCAGACAATAAACACACAACCCGAACTTTGTCCGTATGGATGGGAATCCTAAATTGTTCCGTAACAAGATTCTCGCTCTGTGGAGAAGCGTTTTAAGATGGTTTCTGGAAGAGAGGGAAATGTGTTGAAACTCAATCTGGCAGGCAGAACAAACACTCAGTACACACAGCCGAGCCCAGCGAGGTGAACAAATGAGAGCGGTAAATAAATCCATTAAAAGCATGGGTGGGCCGAAGACATAAGCACTTCAAGTCCGCCTGTTTGTGAATCACACCCACTCCGACCTATCTGCGGGGATCGGAGGTGAGGCCGTCGCTCCTTGGATTGTTTGGTTTACATGCTTGTCTTCAGCTGAGACCGGGGTCAGAGTCCCCTGATCGCTGAGACGTATAATTGTGTGCTTTTAATTTGATCCTCTGCGCATACATCAGAGGGCTTTTTTCAGCGTGGAGGATGGGTGAGCGGGCGGGCGGGCGGGTGGGGAGGGAGTGGAGGAAAAAGAAGCACTGAGCCAGAAAGCCTGTGACAGAGAACAATCCAAATACGCTGGTCAAATTGAAGGAAAAGGGATGGTGTCAGTTGCAAATGTGTTACCAGCGGACTCCCCTGTTGATGCAGGAGAGCAAAGCGACGGGGGAAGTGTGAAACATACTGGTTAGCATGTGAAAATGTGTGTGCTCCTTAAGGATTTGGACAGTAGCACGTTTATTTGTTTTGGCTTCCGACTCTTTATTACTTTGGATGTGAAATGGCAGCATGTGGTTAGGGGGTGGATTTCAGCTCAGATTTGAATCACTTAAGTGCGGCGGCAGCGCTTTAATATCCCTACGTCTGAGCAAAGCTGGCGAAAAGAATAAAAAAGCTTTTGCAGATTCCTAAAAGGTGGACGATAACCCAGACATCAGGCGTATAATCGGTTCGAGGAAGAAAATATGATACTGATGATATGAGAGCTAGACTGTAGCAGATATACTTTACCCCAGACTGGACAGAGAAGCTGTTTTATCGAATAAAAATAATATTCAGCAAAGCACTGTTGCCTCTCAAATCTATCCAAATGTTTTTGGCATTCTGCAAAGAGAGAATATGAACAAAAAGTGTTTTTTGTTTTTAGATTTCACGTCCAATTTGGCTTGAAGTCCATCCGAACCCAGGCTGACAATCTGTGCTCTTAACCTCCTAGTTACTTTATTATTTCACATTTCAAAATAAGAGCATGACGGTTCGTTTCACATCTGGTCAGAGACCTATGGAGCTGTGCGGAGGCAGATAACATACTCCTTATTTAACTGTGAGCTTCAGCCAATGGAGACTTTCTGATGTGACACTGACTAATAGAAAATAAGACTCCATATGTCCTCCTGCTTTGTTTGTACTCCAGAGGAAGCAGCTTGTGTATTTAAATTCAAGTCTGTACACATAGTTGCACGATAATGTTGTGAAGGATTTGACTTTTTAACCAGCCGAGGTCCAAGAGATCATTGATCATGAATGTCACGTCAATTCCTCGCATACTTGGCCTGCAGACATTGCCATCCGTCCATCCACGCAGCTAGCGTGGCTAAAAAAAAAATCTGCATGTCACATTTGCGCAAGCAAGGTAACTTCAGGAAAGGCCCAAATATAGACGAGGCGGAGGAGTGAGTGCAGTCCAAAATTATTCATTAACACAGGTGGTGAGACAGGCCAGGGTCAAACAGCGCAAAAAGAAAAGGCAAGGTCCGGAATAAGAAGGATTCCAACGCACAAGGACAAAACAGGGCTGAATGCTTGACACGCCGAAGGACAACAAGATGACAATGAAAGCAAGGAGCTGTCAAGTGACGACATGACAACAAGACACAGGTGAAAACTCACGAGGGTGGAAGAGATCATTAAACCAGGCAAGAAACGCAAGAAATTCCGGAAATAGGTAAGAGGAAGGAACTAGAAAATAAAAAACCCAAAAACCCAAAAGAGAAAGAGATTTTGTCTGGTTTAAAAGATAGCAAGACATCTTGACAATTAAGTCGTCTGCCCCCGTGGGTACTTTAGCAAAGGACACAACACAGGCGGAGTTCCTTTTTCCAGCCATTCGCAGGCTTCACTACTCTCTACTCATTGCCCGGCGTCTGTTGCATAGTTGCTGCCGTTTGTTCCACCTCCTCTCCATCCAGGTCCAGCATGCTACTGTTTTAAAGGACAGTGTGATTAGTCAACTGGTTACAGGTATCCTAATCACCTCGACCGGCGCTGCTCCCCTGGGTCATCCCTACACCTCTCTCCTGCAGCCGAACTTCAAACTTCAGTCTCACCATGCACTGTGAAATCAATGTTCCTTTACGTCGCAGCTAAAGATGAAAGCTGGTGTCGCCGCAGTGTGAATATTTTAATCAAACTATGCATTTTGTCTTTATCTGACGACATTTTTGAGACTGTACACCGAGTAAAGACCTCGATATGCTCGAAGCGGCTACCTTCATCTGCCACGGGGGCAGATTCTGACTGCTTTCCCTGTCAGTGAGAGGACGTAATGTTGAGTAATGGCGTTACTGAAGAACAAAGCACATCCATCAACTGACAGATCTATACCACTTTTGATCACGATGACGACTTTACACTCGATATTAACGCTATTTTCCTCCTGCGCTCTCATTTTCTTGGTCAGCCTTGACTTTAGCGGTTTATTACTGCTGCTGCCGCTGCATGAAAGACTGCAGCCGATAAGTGATTTACATGGTCTTTAATGGGCTTAGTAAGTTGGATATCTCAAGGGCAAAACCCATGCTACATGCAAAATGAAGTGTGTACTCTGAAAAATGCATGAGGCTCAATCTGAGAGGAGGACTTTTTTTTTCCTGTGAGGGCGGTTAGTTGGAATGACGACTCAATGGAGCCGTGCGGATGACTGAGCAAATGCTGAGTGAAGTGGTTTGCTAATATATATAACACTTGTGGACGTTCAAGATAAATTTTACAACCGGTGTATGTATGTTGTTACTCCGATGGCTCGCTAATGTCATCGTATGTCTCCACACAACCGCAAAAGTCTGAGCTCGAGACACGTTAAACAACAGGACTAAGTCTGCAAAGATGTTTTAGAAACGTAGAAGGAGGTTAAAAATCAACCTACTCGAGACCGGTCTCAAGTAGATCGCTTCTGGATGGTCTCATCTTGAAATCCACTTTGTTTTTACTTGATCTTGTCTGGGTCTTGGCCAAAGAGGACTCTGGATTTTATTTCAAGACTGCTCAAGACCACAACTGTGATGAGCAGGACCCAGAAGAGAACAGTAGTCATTCTGTGAGGTATACTGAGACCATTGGGACCGCGCCTCAAACAAAGCGATTTGGAAGACTATAGCTACATATTAGCTACCAAAGTAGGCTATATACTGTCTGGTCTTAGTCTCGACTTGGTCTCAACCCTTCAAAGTCTTGGTCTTGTCTCGTTCTCGATAGACTCTAGTCTTGGATCAGGTGGTCTTGACTAGAACACCGTTTGAAATCTCAAAAAGTGTGTTTAAAACTTTTCTTTGTTGCTTAATTATCTCCATACATTATCATATTCCGCATCATCTACACAAATAAAGAAAATAATCTGTTTTGTTCATTAAGATTTAAGCAACTGCTGAAAAAATGAAAATCAAAAAGTTTTCTTCCAAGGGCGGCTTAACAACCAGGTAATCTCTTATAATTCTATTTTCAAATATTTATGAGTGCTATTTCAGCAGTCTTGAAAAAAAACAGATTACCATTAAGCTCAATCCACAGCATCTTTCTTATGTAACGTTGTCTGCACATCTACACCTCTCGATCGCTCGGGTCTGATGAGTCAGTGAGGTTTACGAGATGAGATAATCAAATCCTTTGTTTTACACTTCATCAATCTTTCAGCGGCGCCTGTGCCGTGTTTTGTTCTGCGAGAGAACAGAGTCACCTTTTTGTTTTGAGATCAAACGCATCACGCTCTCCTGTCAGCGACGAACCCACAAATCAAACAGCTCGGCTTTGAAATAGATCCTTAATTACTGACTTCGTGCTGCGTCTCCTTGTCACCCTTATCTGAAGCACTTTTGGAGTTCGCATATCTCTCGCACTGAAGGGTATTATTGCTGGTGCATAATGTAACGCAACCCTTAATGTCTGTCTTTATGTCTTTATTTTATCCGCAGGGTGAGTGCTCCCAGAGGTGCTATAACATCTTTGTGCTGGAGACGGTGTGTGTTGCCTGGTTCTCCCTGGAGTTCCTGCTACGCTTCATTCAGACCCAGAGCAAGTGTATGTTCCTGCGCACGCCTCTGAATGTCATTGACGTGGTGGCCATCCTTCCCTACTACATCACCCTCATTGTGGACTCTCTGTCAGTGGGGGAGAAACCTGCAGGCTCAGGGAACAACTACCTAGAGAAGGTGGGGTTAGTTCTCCGAGTCCTCCGAGCCCTACGGATCTTTTACGTGATGAGGTTGGCCCGCCATTCCTTAGGCCTGCAGACACTTGGTCTCACGGTGAAGAGGTGTACGCGTGAGTTCGGCCTGTTGCTGCTGTTCCTCTGCGTGGCCATGGCTCTTTTCTCCCCACTGGTGTTCCTAGCTGAGAGCGAGATGGGTGCCAAGCAGGAGTTCACTAGCATCCCTGGTAGCTACTGGTGGGCCGTGATCTCCATGACCACGGTCGGCTACGGAGACATGGTGCCCAGAAGCATTCCCGGCCAGGTGGTGGCGCTCAGCAGCATCCTGAGCGGCATCCTCCTCATGGCCTTTCCCGTCACGTCCATCTTTCACACCTTCTCTCGCTCCTACTTGGAGCTGAAGGAGGAACAGAGCCGGGCGCTGAGACAGAAGCCGGACATGCAGGACAGCACCAAGTCTCAGAACAGCGAAGACTCTCAGGAGACGGACAGCTACCACGGCATCACGGAGGCCGCGGCGACAACCATACAGCGCAGGAAGTCCATGGCTGCTCAGAGGGCTGCTGAGATAAGAGCGTCCATGAAAACCTAGCTGCTCTGTCCGTATGCATTCAAGTGGCAGCCGAGAAGACTCTGACACCCATCACTGGGACTTCAGAGTTGACAAGCTGTGGGATTGTGAGCTGGGAGGAGATTTTCTTCTCTGGGGCTCGATGTCTCTGCTTTGATCGTGTGAAGTGCTTGTGCACCAGAGTGTATCTGAGTTTCTAAAGTTTCAGAGAACATTTTTTTCTCCCCCACAAATTTCACTTTAAAAGATGGGTAACAGTAGAATATTTATAAATGAAGAACTGAAATAACATTTAAATAAAGTGACTGAGACACTGACTGCGATTCAGACTTGAGATGAGTCTGCGCAAAAGGGAATTCTAATACCAAAACATTGTTATTCAGACCTCAGACCAATAATTAATGTTCCTCATGCAACTGCATTTAAGAGCATTGTCTGAAATAAAGCTGTTTGCTGATATCACCTCCATTCACTCTGTACTGTGTTTGACCAAATCGGATAACTTACTGTACCTGAGGCTCACACATATACACGACGAAGCAGAGCTCATTAATCTCCAACATAACAACACAAAGCTACTTTAATCTGTCAAAGGGCCATACAGTCAGCGTTGCTCAGTGGCAAATGACAAGAGGATTAGTCCCACATTCACGCATCTCCATTAGACAGCTTCGTCCAGTGCACATGCTGATGTTTTAAAAAGAATAATTAGCATTTTGGGAAATATGCCAATCTGTCACAATTTGGGACCAGTGACCTGTGGACCAAGTAATTCTTACCGCGAGGTATAATTACGGTTTGATGTCTGTTCAAAGAGGCAACAGCTTCAGGGCAGTGAAAGCAACAGATCCCAAATGCCCAAAGTCTAAAACCATTTCAGATAATTCATTTCACAGTCACACAGGATTTCCTCATATAACTGCGAATACAGCATTTCA
Organism: Nibea albiflora; assembly: GCA_014281875.1. Classification (NCBI taxonomy): domain Eukaryota; kingdom Metazoa; phylum Chordata; class Actinopteri; family Sciaenidae; genus Nibea; species Nibea albiflora. The sequence goes on along the minus strand of CM024811.1, from coordinate 13,738,594 downwards.
TTTTCTTTTCTGACTCGAGTGCCTTGAGAGTGCAAATTAGGTTTGGATATTTTTTTAATTATATCATGTGTATAAAGTTTGGTCAACTCTGAATCACAGTCACTAGATGAACAGAATCATTTAAAAGCATGAACATATTACACAGAACTATTATATCTACAATATTTAGGTTTTAAGGAATGAAAGTACAGTTTTGATGAGGAATGTGTGGTGCAATTAGACATCATTTGAATAGAAACTTAGATGGGTTTGTGCTTTGCAACATGAATCCATAGCCTGAGGAACAGCCTCTTTGGAAAAATGTAATAAAGATTATAATGAACACAATCCCACGTGGAGAGGCTTTGATTTTTTACAGTTTCTTATGCACAAGGACACTGAAATTTGCAAGAGAGTGCGTGCTGTACTTCTGCACTTAGAACATCCTAAATTGGTCTATGGCCTGGTTCACGTCCCCCCCCCACATCCGTTCTAAATAATAAATGAATTTTGTTTCCAGTAGTGATGTTGGCTCAATGCGCTGAGAATTTGATAAATAATGACACACTATTAGCACTGCGAGGTCACGCTAGGTAGACCCTGAACTGAGTTCACGGTATGGCCGAGATCTTGAGCAGTTCATTATAGACTAAAGAGTCTTCAGCGTGTGTTTCCAGTGCCACATGTGAAGTCAGTGAGAGATTATTTAGAAAGGAGGCATCAGATTCTTGTCTCGGAGGTGACGCGTTAACGTTAGCGTACTAGCTGACAGTTGCATATTAGCTACATATCGAGCAGACGCGCGGCAAACGTTAGCATTGGAGTTTTTCTGGAGTCCTGAAAAAACCATGAACTTAATCCAATATTCACTCTCCTGCTGCTTTGGTGAATAGTCCCCAACACAAAATATCCGATTCTTTAGCTCCTAAATGCTGCATGTTCACAATTCACAGCTATTCGCTAATTTAGCTTGACTAAGCCTATGTGTGTACGACACTCCATATAATATTTGAGTTTGATGGGTGGTGTCTTCTTGTTTTAGCCTTTTCAAAACCAGAAACAAATGTCAGGAACATATTAAACTGTTCGTTTAGAAGTGTATTGATTGTAGGTCGATACAATAGTACATTATTTTGCGGGGTTAGCGGTAACGTTAAAATAAACTGTTCACAGCTAGCTGCTCCTATCAAGAACCAGTCCATGATATTATAATGGCGTATCGGAGATGAGGGTGATGCTTGCAGCTCTCTTCTGATCTTTATTGGATCTTTATTGGACAAATGCAAACACAGGCAAACTCATTATCCCAGATAATAAGGATGAGCAATTACACCATTGTCTGTATCTGTTCAACCAACTCAATTATCTGTGTCTGTATTCATGAGAGTTGGCATACTCACTTTCCTGTCTTCAGGACAGCCACGCCCATGTTTTGGGTGAAAGAAGCGCTGTAACCGCGCCTAAAAGCTGCTAAAAACACTACATTTTGCACCTAAAATAATAGAAGAGAAGTCGTGCTTACAATTCTGCTTCCCCAAAGACCAAAAGTAAAAGAAGACATGAGGTGTAAATGTTAATCTGTGTTAATCCAATGTTACTGACGTATGCCGACGGTGCCTGTAGATTGAAGCAAATCAGAAAACAGTTTCATGATGGCGTAACCAAAGTTTATACTGTGAAAATGATCACCCTACCATAAAACACCTTCATTTAGAATGGAGTTTTGGTTTGACAGTCTGTCCACTGTGAATATCTAGAATAGAGGCCCCTTCATCCTTAATAAATCACATAAAACAAGTTGATCTACCATCTATTAATGAACCTTGTAAACAGCATGAAGGAAGTAGGGTAAAACCACTCGTAGTAAAAGGTTGCACAAATGGACAGGGACATGACGCAGGGGCAAATTACCCAGATGGGCTGTTGTCATGTATCCGTACTTGGAAGGGGCGAGGCTTTAAATGGATGTGGGTAGGACTAACCAGAAGTTGTTTATTGAAGCCTGAAATTGATATGGGTGGATCAGAAGTTGCTATATTTATTAGACACTATTTGCAGAACAGAACATTGCATTTGTAAGAGAAGATTTTTAGAACAAGCTTTTGAAATAAAAGTAGCAATATTCATTGTTTATTAGAGAATGGATACTGGATACTTTTTAATTTGATGACACTTGGAAAAATGCATTATCCATAGCAGATACTTCCCAAAAAGTGAAATTATTTGAAAATTCAAACAGCATAAATCTAACCTAACCTTGACTTCCAAGAGTTGCCACCATTCATTTCCCGAGGCACAGAGCGTTGAGTTTTATTTTGAGGACGTTTAGAGAGCTTTTATGAATTCCTGATCTTGAGTTTAAATTCAAGATTGAAATTGAAATGTGCTAAACTTCTGTCAGCGAGTTGTGTGTGTAATCTCTGAGAGACAGGCATGTCTTGGTTAATGGAACAGTGAAGAGGCTTGAAGGAGGACACATTAATAATGTGGCTCTGCATTTAGAAAACGCCTTTTCAAATCCATCTTTTTTACCCTTCTTGGCTGGTACATCTATTATCTGTGCACTGTCTCCTCTTTTGTACCAGTGGAGAGCTTGATGTGAAAGCCCAGCACATTACGATTTATGTGCTTGTTATTTATGCTCAAAGCCCAAAGAAGGACCACGGCCGGTGGGGCTTAATTCTTCCTTTGACAATTGATGTCTGCCAGAGCTGCGTCGCTGATGGTCGGACTGTGGACGTCTGCACAACTGACATCATCTCCGTTAAACAAAACATGACGCATGAGTCTCTCCGTGTCCTCTTTATTGGGTGACAATGCCACATTAGAATCCCAACAAAACTTGGTGATTAAACAGGCCCAAGTGTTGATGGATGTCATGAGTTATGCATGTGGATGTTTTGGCAGTATAATAGAAAAATGAAATACAAACTAACAAATGTAACATAAAGAAACAGTGAAAATTATATTTTGGTACATTGACAAACTAGGTGTGGATTTCACAGATGAGCTAAAAGTTGGCGTTTTTTATGGTAAAATATGTTCACGTGATAAAACAAATGAGACAAATGATACAAAAACACAACGTAAAAAAAGTCAAATCAGACGCAAGGACACTCCGAGGTCACAGCAAGAACCTCTCAGGTATCAGCTACCCGTCACCCTCACCACTGTCTGAATACAGAACAGGCGTACACAATCTTAGTGGCATTTGGACATTATAAAAAGGGTAGCAAAATAAATAGGGCGACTAGTGTGTGCACAAAAGGTGTACATCCGATACTAAGAAACCAGAGTCATTCGTATGTTTTTTGGGGGTTTTTTTTGGCTAAACTCCTGCCATGTCCCACTGGAACGAAAGGGAAGTTTCCATTTCTTGAGGCTTAGAAGAGGAGGACAGAATCAGGTCTTCTCTGGTGCACAGTTCACTGAAGGGCTGACAGTTGGAACACCTCTAGGTTTGGCATTTCTCCTCTTCCCCCCGGAGGAAAATTACAAAACAACAACAATAAGAAAAGCCTCACTGTGTTATGCGGGCTGCTTCTCCATCTGAACAGGAAATTCATTTCTTGTGACAAAGTGGTGATAAGCAAACCTGCCCAAAGCTGCACCGCACGGTGACGTGGAGCCATCAGCGGGGACACCGGGGGACGTTAGTGGATTCGTGATCTAAATAATAAACCGGCTTGTCGGCGTCACCCACAGCGATGGGAAGTGAAGATTTGATTTTGCTGAGCATATGCAGAAGTATCAGTCTGCACTTTGTGACTGTGCTGTAATTTCTGTTGGCAACAATAATAATAACCACTGTGCTCATCAAAATCTGAGATCGTTTGACCTTCTGGCAATGTCGCTGCCTTCCCAGATCAATTAACTTGGTATGTATAATGAGACTGTAATTCCAAGTAAAACATTCACGTTAGCTTCCTTGTTGTAGTTCTGATATTACGTCCCACCAGGCGGAAAAGAACAACAGAATGTCAACAAGCTGGTGGGCACACTGATTGCAAAGCCACCACATCATCTTCAGTTATTCTAACAGAGTCCGCAAGAAGCTAATTTAGACTAATTAAGACGGTGTGAGGGCAAGGCTAGCAGCAACTTAGAATAATGAAAGAACACTCCACAAGTCGGATAACGACGGACATTTCTGTTCTTCCCCATTTAGCCGACTTTGCCGGAATGCAGCATGAAGTTGTAATAAAACAAAAGCTAGACCTTGCTAACTCAATTCCACGATGTGTTCAGACTAACTGCAAAGCTAATTGCTGCCTGGGATTATTTGTGCCAATTTGACCACTGGAGTGTTTTTTTGCGGACAGCTAATGTACACTGAGGCTAGCTAGCAGTGATCAAAGTTATATACAAAATCTCAACAGCTTCAGTACAAAAATCTAGGCGTAGGCCTTCTGACGGCCGCAGCCCAAACACTGGTCGTGATGTTGACGATGTTTCGTGACGTTTCCAACAACTGAATACTTTTGCGTCCAGCAATGTTGGCTTGAGGCTCAAGGACAGCCCTTATGTCTTTTACACAACCGGGTTTTCACCCGGTTCGCTTCAATGGCACATGTGTTCATGACCAAAAGCCAGTGCGTTGCGTCTTCAAACCTTTGGAACGTTTCTTCTTTTGGTAAAAGTTTTGATTGCCTCTCGTTTCTCACAGTTCGATTCCTCTGTCATCCCACAAGACTGAGCCTCTGTGGCACAGCACATGGCAACCATCTGTCCAACAAGTGGTAGACTGACCAGCATTTCTCCACTGAGTTGGGAAAAAACGAAACAAAACTACAGAATAACAAATGCCATTTTGTACATTCAGTTATTAATGTATCAAGACTTTTTTTTGTTGTTTGATTGATTCAAACATTTATATTGCTGGTAAGCCATGTTTGTATGTGTGTTTTAAGGCAGAGGGTCCATGCAAAAAATCATCAGCTAATGTGGGTGACAAAAGCTGGTCCACGCTTCCTCGAGCACAGATTTCAGTGCATACATGTGCAGTCCATAAAACTGTATATATTCACGTGTGTGCATAATATTTTCCACATGCACGGGTTGACTGAAGGATATATTCATTGAGAAGTCTGCATTCCAAGACACAAGCATACCGTCGCATTAGAAGAAGTCAGTAGGATAAATAAAAGGAAAAGGTTTGTTTGTAACAAGTGTCCTTCGCGTATCGCTGCAGACACCCTCACCACAAACGTCTGTGTATGTTAACGCCTTATTTATGGGTGTGTATGTATTCTTAGAGGTGAGGAGTGAGCAGCCTGCATCGTCTCAAGGTGCTTTGGTACTCGTGTATGTTTATACATCTCCGCAGCCTCTAAAAGTGCTTCCTCACTGGTGTTCTTGAGTGTTGACATGTCCCCGGAGAGCTCGAGGAGGCTTTCAGAGGGCTTTGGCACTGGTGGTGTGGGAGACGGTGTGGGACACCGGTTTCTGTGGGTAGCGGCTGTAGTAGTAAACCTGGAACAGGATGGCGAAGTCCACGAAGACCTGCAGCAGGCCACATGTCCAGAACTGCACAGGAGCCTGGGTGAGCAGGAAGTAGCCCGTTTTGAAGGTGTCGCCGCTGGTCCACATCAGCACCATCTTGATACTGTGAGGAAAGAGGAAGAGAAGGGATGATGAATAAAGGATTGACTGAAGGGTTAAAACAGGAATTGTTCAAGCTCAATGTCAGCTGCTACCATTAACCCCAAATAGCAACCTCCGTGACTGAAGTAAAGCCGATGTGTGAGTGCCAAAAACTGCAGTTCCTTGAGCGTCCACTTGAGGCTGGCTACAGAATAAGTCAGTCTCCATAAGCTCCCACATCACAGCAACTGCACTGAACGTGATTTTGTTTTTAAACTCACCTGTCCAAATTATATTAAGGCTTAAGTTTATGGATAATTAACAGTGTGGCTGCTTTTGCTTGGCCGTCGATGATAATTATTTTTAGAATTAAGTTATTTCAAAAAGCAGATTTTTAGATTTAACACTTTATTTATGTTGTTTTTAATCACAATTACTGATTTATTTGATAATAAACACTACCCATACATTTCCACTTAGTGTTAGCACGTTGTCACCAGACCTTGCTTATCCAGACACATCTTAAACACATTTCCACTTGTTTTTTTTCTGTCTAAATCTAATTTGGAAAAGGGTCAGAGGATAACAGAATTCAGTAAAGAAAGGGAACAGCGAATTTGCCACGGTAACAACCATGGGAAACTGAAATAATGATTCTTCTCAGATCGCAGGCTTCTCTACATCCCGTGGCACATTTTTAACCATAAAAATCAGTGTTTCCGGTACACGCTGAGCTGGCTGTTCAGGAGGCGATGCAGGGGATGAGTTGCAGTTATATAAAAGAGTTATTGTTTTAGAAGCGACTGAGGAAAAGCGCCCGTGTGATTAGAGAAGGCAGGAGTTATTTAAGCTCAAGCTTTGTCCTCTCGCTGGCACTGGAAGCACTGTGAACTCAACTAATGAGATGGGAAAAGGAAGTCTAACGAGAGTAGGAGAAACATAGGAAGAAGAAGAACCGAGCCCCGGGCTCCAAAAACACAACTTTATGTACATGTCCTACTCTCCAAAAATAGACACAGCATACAACGGCACAGAGGAAAGGTGGGGACATCGCCTCTGAGAGCCTGTTAAGTCCCCATTAAAAGCGCTGCTGCTTGCTGTACTTTTGCAGAGCTCACTTCTTTTTCCTCGAGGCAGGGATACAGTGTGGGCAATGTTCGCAAAAAAGACAGGAACGAGCAAGCAACTGTGTCTAAAATGCATCCGTGCGCACGCACAGACACGCGGGGCCCCTTCCTGAAGCAACTTGCCTACGACAATACGAACACACGCTGAGGCATTTGAAACGCTCCCGCTCAAGCATGTCGGCCTGGTTGGTCAGCACTATTTGAATAAGCTTCGCAGGAGATTTTGTTGTCGCTTCTGAATTTATGGAAGTAGAGCTTGTTTATTCCCAGTGTTATCCAGCCACTCGGAGACATCTCTGCCTCCGCTTGAGTCCGGCGCACATTGGTGAGCGAACCGACCACAGCCTGGTCTGACCCGCGGTGCAGCAGGGAGTTATTTCTCTCTAACACACGAGCACTTAACTGTGACTGATTGGACAGTTTGTCTCTCTACTTTCTCAATGTAGTTACTGGATGGTTCCCAAACTTTTTAAACTATAGCACCCCTCTATGATTTCTCCCCCCCCCCATAGCACTGTGCATGGCAACTTGTATATCGTTGAGATCAGGGCAATGATGTGGTTATGGCAAGTAAACCAGGTTAGGCTACCAAAACACTTGAGGTTAAGATGAGGGAAAGATCATAGCACTTAGTGAAAGTACAAAATGTTAATGGTATGCCTGCGATGGGAGGGTTAGGTGTAGTAGGTTATCGTATCGACTCTCCCCCAGTTGAACGCGGTTTGGTATATAAGGCGAGGCACTGGCCAAGGCTGAATCGATGCTGTTGCTCTCTTGTCTGCGTTGGCTAATCTTTCTCACTGTGCCCGTCAGTCTGAGATGATGCGTGGTGGTGGGCGGTGCCTCGTCTCAGGATGAAATCCTAGTATGGCTGAGTAATCCCTCGAAGTTTGTTAGTAACTTTGTATTTAGGATGTTAAATATAAAAGTTGGGATCAGAGTTGGGTACGGAGCCCAAATGGTCAGGGTCAGGATACTGGTGAGGCATGTAGGCGAGACGTAGGGTCTGAAGAACTCCTCAGACTAGGTTAGACTAGACTAGTTAGAGTTGGGCAAAGAAGCCTGAGAGATTAGGGTTAGGATAATCGTCTGGGGAGTGTTAGGGTTGAGAATGTCCAAAGTTTGAAGGCCAGCATGTGGAGGAGATGTCTGGATCTAGGCAAGAAGCCCAAGTGGTTAGAGTTAGGGCTAGACATACACACTCATCCACCTCTGTTACTTTTCACCCAGACTACATACGAGGGCACACTGCTTCCTGCACTGGCACAAAATGTTGCCATTGGACGCTAACTGTGAGCTTGACCAGCATGAATGTAATTCCTAGAGATGTTGGGCTGGACAGAACGAGAATAAATCCCTGCAGTCAGGTTCCAAACATCTTGTGAAAAGCCTTTTCGGAAGAGTGGAGGCTGTTACGGCAGCAGATTAATGCTTATGCTGTTGAGCGGAGACGTTGAACGCTGGCTGGCAAATCGAGTGAAGTGACCCTTCAGTTAAAAGCTCGAGCAGAAAAAGCAGCGTGAAGCAGAATTCACAGCCGCGTGGCAAAGTAATGGAAAGGCCGGCCGAGTCAATCTGATGACTTTCCTCTCAACAGCTGTGTGCACAACAATTGACCCGAGGCTAATGTTCATGTTCGTATTTCATCACATCTGATATGTATTCGATGTAATATTCCGCTGAAGTAACAGAGATCAATCACAGCTTTAATCGCATAACGCGGTCGCAACCATTAATCGCTGGCGAGGTCAAGAAATGTCCATAAATTCATACATTTTGTCCTAACTCATCCTCCTGATGCTGAAACAGGACAGCGCTTGGAAACCTGCGGCAGGTGAAACACGGTTTATGGCGCTAAAAGAAACGGGAGACTTTGCGTTCAGCAGATCCCGTGTCTTTCCATAAGCCTCGTAACAGATGTAAAGGACGGATGATAGGTAATCCAGAGTCTCCCCGCCCAGCAGAGCCGAGTGTAACCCCAACCTCGCAGGGGGGCAGAGCCTTGCAGCCAAAACGGCGTGTGCATTATTCATGTCTCCAGCTTCACCTTAGCCCTTTTTGATTTCCAAGGCCAATTTGTGCAAAGCTTGCTTTTCTCTCTCTCTCTCTCTCTCTCGAGTTCCTTCATACTCTCTGCAGCATCTCTGAATGTCCCTTCTGGTTTCCATTTTCACTTTTCTTTTCTCCACGAGCCCACTCTCTACAGCACTTCTCTCTTCCTCCCTGTCCATTCATCTTCCCACCAGCTCCTTCGCCTAACTCTATACCTGTTTGCATTCGCCTCACCCCCATGCCAGCCGCCCTCACACTCCGCTCTCTCAGCGAGGAGCTTGTTAGCTCTGTGGAAAGAGACCCTCCCCCGCCACCTTCCCTCCCTCCCTCCCCACCTCTGCTCCTCAGTGGCTGCTGCCTTGAGTTATGACGATGTACACCTGCAAGTAATGATGAGAGAGGCAGGATTCGCGTTTGATCAATTCCTCCGCCGGTTCCCTAATAAGAGGTAACACGGGGAGGGCTGGGGGAACAGGGTGTGAACACGTCTGGCTACTTATTTGTCACCTCCTCTGAGACATATATAGCGGGAGGAAGGGAGAAAGCATGCTGAGCTCCGGGCTGAAATGACGCTGTTGGAGAAGCAGAGCTGCACTGGACCTGACAGTTTCTACAGCGGGCTGCAGATGCATCGTACGGCAGCACCGGCTTTGCATTTGTATGGTTTTTAATACAAACTAAAGACTGAAGGCTAACTGAAGGCTAAGACTGAATCCCCAACTACGGTCATTTTGAAAAAGCTCCAGGATAAAAAATAATAATAATACTTGGATGGAATAATACTGACAAAAAGAAGTGGGGCTGTTTCTACAGTACAGTACTATTCGGAAATCCATGAATCAACAACACAGTTTGTCCGATAAGTGGCTATAAACTAGTTTCTTAGTTGCTAGGAAACATCTGGAGCGCTGTCCAATAAAACTTCATATGTAGTTATATCTTTCTAAACAGACTCATGCTGTCGGTTTTCGTAATATTATGGTGTATTATCGACATCCAATACACCACAGCGGTGAGCACATGCAGGAGGCGAATGGTAAATGGACTTCTGATCACTCAAGATGCTTTCACACTCATTCATCTGTTCACACGCTGATGGCATTAGCTGCAACTGCTGATTAGTTGTGGAGCTAGTCCTACACACACATTCACCTTCACAGGCTTCATTCGTACACGTTCAGGGGCAGTTAGCGGTTCAGTATCTTGCCCAAGAACCCTTGCAGACAACATGCAGACTAGAGGAGTCAGGATTCGAACTGATTAGTGGACACCTCCTGTGTCACACCCATTTTTCAGGACCGGATCATCGCGCACTTACTACAAGACTGGGAGGTCCTACCGTGGGAGTCACTATGGAGGTCGATTCAATTTGAGAACCGTTTGTTTCATGTCTTAATGTGAAGGAGGTTACACTTTCCTCATTGCTCCATTCAGATTTTTGTGTTTTTGCTTGCCTGTTTTTCACATGCATGGAAACACATTTTGGGTCCAGTAAGGTCAGAAGAAACAATAATGCCATCGATGTACACATAGACACGTGCGTATTATTTTAAGACACTTGGGGGAAAAAAAGCCCTTTAAAAGAGAAATAAAACTGGATTGTGTAATAATCTCACATTGTATCATTTTACACCGTGCTGGAGAGTATTGAAAGAAAAGCTTGTGCGATTGTACAAATAACTGCAGGTTTAAAGTTTGAAACTTTCGCCGTGCCCTCGCTCAGACTTATTCAATTTTCTTCAAATATCGAGGGTCGGGGTTGTAAGAGCGAAATCATTTTGTGGACGAGGTACTTGAGTTTCACCTGCAAAGAAGTGATTTTTTTAAATTAGTTTTTCTTTTGTTTTGTGGGCGTTTATTTAGTTTTAAAATTCATTTTGCAGTTCTTGGTGGTCCTCGCCTATATCGTCAGTATTGCCTCCACACACACACACACACACACACACACACGCGCACGCAATGTGTTTTCTGAGGAAAAACATGAAATGCAGATAGGTTTCCATTTCTGAATCTCCACACGTTTTTTTTTTTTTTTTTGCCCCTTGAAGCAAAAGAAATAAAAAAAAATTCATGTTCATTTTCATCTACCCTGATAAAGAGGAAGCCGCCCCCTGAGTGATGTGAGCAGATGGAGAGAGGACGGGTTGGACAGATGATCTTAAGGTTTGCCCGGCTGCAGGGAGCCGGAGCTGCTCTGTTCTACGGCCGCGCTACACACAGCAGCACCACACGTATCGGGCCACAGGGGCGATGGCCCAGCAACATCAGTAGCCAATACAGATCCATCCCAGCACGTGTGTGTGTCTGTGTGTGTAAATGTGTGTGTGTGTGTGGACAGCTGGCTGCAGGCTAAATAAGGCTCTAGCACTCTTATCTATCATACTGGGATGCAGCTCAAGACCACGAGCCTTATAAGGCTTCAGTTGGCTGTCTCCGTGTCCCATCTCCCCGTTTTGTGTTTGTGTTGTATTCTATTTGTTTTATGGCAGGCTGGTCAGTATCAGCATGCAACTCAGGCTCTGAAAGATTGAGACCATCTAATAATAGCAGTGGCCTGAAAACTATTAACTTCAAAACCCTCTTGCCCCCCACGCACCACACACACACACACACACACACACACACACACACACCTTTCACCAGACGATATCCGTCTTTGAGTATTTACAGTGGCACTGGCTGAGATAGCTACTTTCAAATCCAGTTTAAGCTAGTTGAAAAGAGACGAGACAATTCCTAATGATGCACAGGCAGCGTCAGGGAAAATCAGTGTTGTTTCACTTTTAAATGAAATGCTGGAAAAGTCGCAGAAAAGTGAAATTAATGACTGAGACAAATTGCTGCAGCTAATTACGGGACGAGAGCCAGCTTATTCCCAACAACACAGGAAGCCTCTCAGGGGCTCTGCGCTGCATTTCAGAGCATTTCCTAATTTACGTTTGCTGATATCTCTGTTTTCAATTCATTGAATCGTGACCTTTTTTCTTTATTATTTTTTTTCCCACCGCCTTTTTTCTTCATTTCTCCAGGGTAAGAATGAGCTGTGAAATGAGAGGTCTGGGCTGGCTGGCTGGCAGTCACCGTATGTGAGCTGTTTGGGCTTGATAACTGCATCAGCGTGCAGTGTAATAACCAGAGCCTGCAAAAAAAAAAAAAGGGAAGGTCCCTCAGGTAGAGGCGCAAAACACAACGACCGGACCACCTTACGGCACAAGAGAGGAACACGGCGCTGCCAGCCCGAATATGGGCGAAGTTTTGAGTTGCGTTTCTGCTAATAGCAACCGATGAAAGGATTTTGAGCCAAAGAGAATACAAGCAGAGACTGAGGAGGAGGACGGGTACGTGCCTCTTTAAAAAAGAGGCTAGCGGGCGTACTGACTTATAACAGCTGATACTTTTGGAGTGGACCATTAAGTGTTACACTTGAGCTCCAATCTATTCACCCACGCGCAATTCACCTGTCAATCTCTGGGTTTTCCACATGCATGTCATATGTAAGATGATGCTTTTGCAATCATCTCACGGGGCTAATTTTACTTGGCTAAGTCAGCGCGGTCCATTATTCCGGGCGGGAAAATTGACGGCCGTTGGCTGGGAATGATGAGCCTTCTTTTGTCCAGCTCTGTGTGAGACCCCGGCGTTTCAAAAGAATTACCAATTTGCAGTGGTACACCCGCCACGACTGAAAAGAAGAGGAGGGAGAGCAGCTGAAAAATGGAGGGTTGGATAGGGAGAGGAAAAAGCGCGATCGTCACACGCGCAGTGTACGGATGGCATTAATGTAAACCTCTACGGAGCAGTTACTGGTGTCAAACAGCATCGGCGAGGTTAATGGACACCCTGGGACTGAATTAACATCAGACAAATACCAAATGCAGCTTTATCCTCGTGGGACGAACACCAGTGCAGGAGTTATCACCTCGTCCCCGAACTCATCCATATTTCATTAATAGAAACTGCTTTGCTGCTGCCTGTCTGACAGTGTGTCATGGTGCGGCGCTGGTGTGTACACACACCCGGGACATCCAAGTATGATTCATTCCACTGGCAACTTTTAGCCTGCTCTGACTCCAGCCCCCCCCCCTGCCCCTCCGCCTACTTGGGAAGGTGTATAAAGCGGCGAAGCTTCCTACTGTGTGCCTGAGAATGCGAGTACTGGAAGTCGTCTGACACGTTTACAAATGTTATGCCAGTTCGGGAGGAGCGAGGGCGCACTGGCTGGGCCATTAACAAAGAGGAAGTCAGCAGTGAGGTTTTTCCACACGGATGTGCCGCATGGGATCCGATTATTCTAATTTTTTTTTGTTTTTTTCTTTTGTTCCAGGCACTTTACAAGAAAAAAACACTCTGCTTTATATCTCCTGTCTGTCACTTTGTCTCTTTGTGGGGTTATTCATTCACACCAAGGACCAATCTATTCCCTAACCATTACCTCTGATATACAAAAACAAACCTCATCTTTATATACATTTATTTATATTTACACATGGAATATATATATACACACACTATATACATTTACACACAGAAACCTTGAGTGGAGTGCTGAGGTAAAGTAACCTAGCAACAGCCTGCCAGACTCAACAGGTTTTGCACAGAGGGAGGAGAGGACACGCAAACAATAAACAGAACTGGAAATGACAATGTCCTCTGCCTTCTATGGCAGCTTTATCTGCTTTATCTGCACCGGCTGATGGCTGGCAGAAGGTTGCGGGCGGGGGGGTTGGCAAAAGGACTGACAAGAGGAACTGACACGAACCTTCATGTTTCCTGCTGCCTCTGGATTAGCACTACAACATTACGTGTACGATGATTGATTATAAGCACAAAGAAAATTGTGTCTGGCAAAAACTTTTAACGGAGAAAAAATGTGAAATTTATGCAAAAATCTGAAATGATGCAGTAAAAATGTCAAGCTACTAGGTTTAAAGTGAGAATTAAGGGCGCCAGTCTGGCTGAGCTAAAACAAAGTAAAACAGTAAAAGCCTTTGGGATAATATAATCGACACAATAAACACTGTGCATGATTTAAAACTCCTGCTGTCTATTGTACGGACTGGTGGTGCGTTTTTATCCCTGTGCGTAATTGGTCAAAGGTAAGGACGACAAATTGTTGTGCTCTTTCTCCGACATCAATGGCAATCCTTCAGAATAAAAGCGCTTTATTTTCCACAAGCTTCGACACACCCACACGCGCATACACCAATCTAGGCCTCTAAAGTGGCTGAAATAACGACAAGAAATGTTGCATTTTGAGTACAGGGTACAGCTGTGATCAGAGACTTTCTCCCATGCTGCCGTCTATATTTAGGGACGCCCATATGTCGAGCCTGGCTGAGAGCATGTTTACGGCGCTGTCTGGGGGTTGGTGGGAAATGAATTCTGGGAAACCATAGGAAGACCACCAAAAAGTCAGATACACTCGCTAATCGCATGAAAATCGCAAAATCCTCCACGCTTATCAAAGACAGAGTGGACTCCTACTGCACGCACAGACAGAGACAAAGTGATGGGTGGGCAGGAAGTGTAAGAGAGAGAGAGAGAGAGAAAAAAAATCAAAAAAATCAAGAATAAATAAGGCATGGGACAGAGAGGGTATGGCAAAGCCCAGCGTGGGAGCTGTCATGGCCGGTTAAGTGGACAGGCAGCCCTGCTGGAGCTCTGTTATCTGTCTGCTGCAGAAAGCCAACCAGCAGAGGGAGGAGGCGGGGTGGAGGCACACACACACACACACACACATAGCTCCGAGGCAGGACACACACTGCGAGAAACCTTTTTTATCGGGCCCGCGCTGCGGACAATCTCAACCTCGCAACTCTTTTAATACAAACATTATCAGCTTCATCTTTTCAATTATTATTTTGTACGACTTCAACATTTTTCTTCTATCTACCATACATATATAGACATATATATATCCCCTTTTCACTCTATGGTGCTGTTGGGCTCTCTGTAAATCCATTTTGGTCTCACTGTTTTCTACTAAAAACTTTTAAAAGTGCCATAAAATTAAAGTTATATATTGTATAATATTATTTCAAAACGCAGGTTTCCAGGGCTTGACAACAGCTCATAAAGCTACCAGGATTGCTTTTCAAAACTGTATATATGCTTTCAAAAAAGCCGCTAATAACAGCCTGCGACGCGATGCAAATCAAGATTAATTAGCTGAAAAGACACTTGAGCAATAGATACAGCATGACAGAATAGCTCATTATCACACTGATTTTCAGAGAAACGTCAGCGGGCCAATTGTCACCGTGACATAATAAATAGTTGTCAGGAGGCCCGTCCTTACTTCCTGCTCGACAGGTGCCAGAAATACTTAATAAGCATGTGTCAGCGTTAATGATCATATGGGAGACAATATAATCTGGAGCCATTACTCACAAACGTGCGTGTGTGTGTGTGTGTGTGTGTGTGTGCTACAGGACAACGCACCCTCGGAGCTGCCTGCGATGGAAGCGGCGCTCATAAATAAAGCAGCATTCATCAGGATAAAGACATTATCATTAATCAAGGACGCGACTGGCTTTATTTTGAGTGCGATCTGACTGACTTGGGAAATTATACCCAAAAAAAAGAGTGGCAGTAAATAAGATTTAAGCCTTCAAAGTGTGTGTTGGCACTGTGAGACACGTACTTGGGAGTTTTGGTGACTGAAGGCGGCCTGTGCTTAAATCCTCACGCTGCCAGAAATTTAGGACAAACTCTGACCGCTGCTACGGCCGACGTCTACGAAGCAACAAGCCAACACAGAATATGACAAAATACGCCGGCCGGCGTGACGTTACGCGATCGCCGCTTCTTGATTGCAGTTTGCGGTTCCTATAATTTCATGCCATAATTCATCGTTGCGGTTTGTTTTTAAGAGCACTCAACATTATTTCTGACGGCTTCTTCTTCAAAACAACTTATCCACCAGTATAAAAGAGATTTTAATGCCTTTGTTCACCACTTGTAATGTGTCTCTCTGTTCCTGTCACAGTTTTGCAATTAAAGCTTTCTTCCGACTCGTAGACTAGCGAGTAAATGAAACGCACTGTGACAGCTGTTGTTTACATGTACAGAGTAACGCAGCTTTAAACCTGTTTACCTGACTGATATCCTGCGACTGAGTCTACTGAGGCTGTGAAATCAATCATCGCCGCTGGTTACTTGCGACACGTGTAAAGAAAAGATCTCCCTTTTTTCTACGTTTTGAAATCAAATATTTCCACAGTGCTCTTTGAGTCTGCAGCTGACGAAAACCAAAAGTGAACTAATAATTTAATGCCTGCTTAATATGAGAGAGCAGAGCAATGCTTGTTGAGCTGGCTATGACGTCTCTACTGCAGCCCCCGAGGGCAAAATGCCAAAAAAAGAAAGCATACTAACTTAAAAGTAGGATGTGGAGTGATGAATCCATACCTCATGCCCTCTGTGGACTTGTTCTGATAATTGCAGTGGAGCTGCGGTGTGCCCAGCATTGCTTCTGTGAAAACGGCCAGGAAGCCCAAGGTCTCCACGAACAAGGCAGAGTCCAGGAGGAGGTAGGTGATGTAGGCCGCCACCAGCGTGAAGGCCAGCACGCACTGCAGGTAGTCCACGAAGTGACTCCACGACCAGAAGTGGTTCCAGTCGAAGTCTAAAAATGTGCACAACGCACGGGGAAAAAACAAAAGTGAGTCCACGGAAATTATTATCATTTTTTTCTGAACCAGCAACAGAAACATCACTTCAAAGTTTAGGTGAACTGATGCTGTAAAAAAAGACAGTAAAGTAAAGTGGATCTAAAAAAAAGAGACAAGGAATCACTTTTTTAGTCACATCACGGTGAAAATTCATTCTGAACTTTGAGGACAAACAAACAAAGTGTTAGTTTTCTCCCAGAAAACAAACACGGCAATGATTTTGTTGATGACCCGTGGATGCAAACGGACCTGAAGGTCTCCCGGGTTATCTCAGCTTAGACTTGGAAAACATTTAACAGCTTCACTGCAAACTAGCCGCGTGGAGATTTAAAGACAGGAGTATTTACATAAGCGCGGAGGATCAAATGACGCGTTCGGTCGCATTGTGAGGAACGTAGGATCAAATGGTTTTTGATGCTCGGCAAATCCTGGAAGTAAAAGTCAGCTCTTGCCCCCTACTGCTTCAATTTAGACTTTTCTGATTTAATCTGTCTCTCGTGCGTGCTCAACTTTATGAAGGCGCAATACTGAATCGTTTCAAGTTCTCCTTCAAAGCCTTATATGCCGCTGAAATGTATTAAAATAGAGAAAAGGTCCATTATCTATGGGGAAGGGATGTGCTCCATGATGACAAAGATTATATTAAAAATATTCAGAAAAGGTCAACCAGTCTGACAGCATATATATATAAAAAAACTTGTCTACTTTCACCCATAAAATAATTAAAAGAGAACATAAATTGTGGTTTTCCCGCTCACCTCACTTCTTGTTTTTCTTTTTGGAGCTCTATCTATATCTAGTTAATAAAAGGGTGAAAAAAATTCATCATTACATTTTTAAACTTCACACTTGAGCTGTGAGTTCTCACACGTCTCCCACAATCCCGTTCTCGTATTAAGAAAAAAAAAACCAAAACTATATGTCACTGCCACAAATAGGCACGATTTGAACTCATTCAGATTCTCATAACCCGCTCCCAAAAAAAAAAAAAAAACAGAAGCTTTTATTTCAGGGTCTTGAGGGAGGACGCTTTGTGAGAAAGAGTGAAGGTGGTGAGAAGCCCTGAGGGCCGAGGTTATAGTATTTTCCAGGCGGTAGTAATGGGCTGGGTGGAAATCTGGACACTGATGAATGATTTAAACCTTGTTTCCTGTCCTAACACACCTCACGTGCGCGTTCCTTCTCCAAGGGAATGATTAGATAACTGATTCTGAACACACAACAACACCGGCTTCCCGTAACAAGCCGCAAAGCCAATGCTAATCATACTGCGATAATATTCTCAAGGCTGCAAAGTGTCGACGCACTGACGGGGCGAGGGAGCGGGTACGGTAAGCGACGCAGGACCTCTCCAATTTTCTTCTACTCAGCCGACATGTGTTTTCGCGCGGGCTAAGGGAAGAAAACAAACAGATATATGTGACTGCTCGTTTCACGCGTAAGCACATTGAAGGAGTTTATCATGGAAATCTAATCAAGGCTGAGCGCGAGAGATGTTTCTGCAGCGCTGCATCTGTAAACAGGATTTCCACAGGCCTCA
Organism: Nibea albiflora; assembly: GCA_014281875.1. NCBI lineage: Eukaryota > Metazoa > Chordata > Actinopteri > Sciaenidae > Nibea > Nibea albiflora. The sequence continues at coordinate 13,720,640 of CM024811.1, read as the reverse complement.
AATGTAATAGAGCCGATTCGTTTAATCATGTTTAAATGATGCTCTCTTTATCTAAGAGCCACATCCATGCACTCTAAGGAGGCCCCGTGTGCTGCCTCCAGAGAAATGAGCATTTGGCTTGTTTGGAATAACTTCACTACACGCTAAACTTACCAAACCTGCTATTTTTCAAGACAGGGTGTAATCAGAAGTGAAAGGATAGGAGTGTTTTTGACATTTGAGTTCATGATTTAATAAAATATTTCATTAGAGAATTATTGCTGACCGATTCTGACATTTAGATGGCATTTCTACATGAATGCGCATGGCAGCCACCAATGCGTGCGAGCCTAACCTGGCGTCGCAATATCGAGCCAATCCAATTGTTCCTTTCTCACAGACAGGTTAGACAAATCCCATAAACGTAACCGAATAAATCTCAGAAAGAGCAATTAAAACCAGGTCGCAGCCTTCTGTGAGCCCACCGCGCTGCTCCGTGCACTGAGATGCACCGCGGCAAAGGAAAAAAAAACAACAACCTCAGAGCCATGTAGGACGGCAACACAATGCGAACAAAAGACAAGCTGTTCTCAAAAAAGGTGTAACAGGGCATGTATTTCTGTTCGGAGAATAATCAACACTAAGAATATCCTTTGAGAACTGTTATGTGTGCTGCAGAGCAGTGTGTTATCCTGTAGGTGTTGTGGCTGCAGATGCCTGGTGTGGCTGTTGGAGTCGTGCTGGCAGCAGAGCCGGAGGACTGTGAATCTGGGCCAACTAGCACCAGGCTGGCGCTGCCTGATAACAACCGAACACAGAGGAGGGGGAAGCAATAAGGGGCAAGAGAGCAGTGTTCATCAACCACTTGGCCCGCTGAAGGCACGCACAGCGGCACATTAAACTCGAGAGCGAACTTCTGATATGGCCCCAAGTGATAATTCGACTAGGCCCCCGGCTATAAAAAGATACACACAATACATTTGGCATCGTTAACAGTGTTACATACCGTTAGCCAGCTAGATAACAATGACACGTGTGTACAAAAATAGCTTTAACACATTGATTCAACAGTGTAAAAGTTTCTTAAACAGCCTCCAACAGTAGAGCTAAAAGAAGAGCGAGTACTCGAACTGTCAGGTGGCCAAAACATGATATCTAATGAATGAATGCTAATGAAAGGCGTAGCATAGTTTTAGCTTATATTTTCTGGGATACAAGTTGGGTAGTAAGTATATTTTCCCCTTAATTAAGTTTTAACGAGTTTGTTCTTCACATTTTTTTTGTAAATTTACAGTGATTTCTGAGCTTTTTTTATTTCACTTTACAAACACACACCTGTTGAAAATTGACCTTCCGTGAGCTCTTTTTCTTGAGTTGAGGGGGGGAGAGATAATACATGAAATGTCCTCTTTGGTGAAGTTAATAATTCCCCCCCACACACACACATCTTTGAACTTAATTTGGTGGTAGGAGAGGAGCGGAACACCATCCTTATGAGAACCTGCGGCTCGAGCAAAAAAAGGTTGTGATTAAGACGTGCGTTTCAATTACATGTGCCGTCCCTGTCTCGGCCCCCCCTGATTTAGTAATTATGCTCCTTCGTGCCGGCGCTGTAGTGTCATCTCTTAATCTTCTGTGAGCAGACTTCGGTGATGCACACAAATCTGCTTTCTGGCCAGCAGCCAGTGTAAATGTGTCTCGTAGGCAGATCGGTGTCACACCATTTCAGACTGACCACTATGGGATGTTTATTGCTACCTTTAGCCATACACTCTCTCTTGCTGTGCCACTTGTGTTCCCCTCGGGCATCCTCCTCCTCCTCCTCCTCCTCCTCCTCCTCTTTAATCCCTGTGCTGTGTGACAGCCACAGCAGCACTGCGGTAGGAAGAGACAGGAGCTGCACACAATAGGCTTCCCTGTGGATGGCCAAACGTCTTGCGCACAGCTTGGTTTGAAGTCTCACCGAGTTGTGGTACATGTGTAGGAAGACAGAGGGTCAGAGTTGGAGATTTCAGTCACTTGTTTACCAACTGTTTCCTGCCAGCTGCAGTTAGGCCATGGAAAAGTCTACGAGGGTAGTTGAAATAATGATTCGCTGTCACTCAAAAGCACCCATAAGAGAAGGAGGAACATTATTGTGAGGGACAGAGTATAACAGCTCGGAAAATTGAACCTCAGATTTCAGCTAGCTTCATTTTCTGAATTTTAGACAGGAAGCTATTTCACAATGACTAATAGGCTTTCACTGCCAGTCGAAAAAAAAAAAAAAACCCAGCAACTTCATTCTGACTGCCACATAGACTACATGCTACGTCTCTTCTATGAAAGAACTGAGGCTAAAAGCACGGCCTCTACCTGCCCCTAGGGAGCAGATAACTGCACCTACAGGACAAGGTGATTCATTCTAGGCTGACAAACCCAATGAATCCATAGGTACAAACTCCTATGGGACCAGAATGAACAATGAGCCAAAACCAAGTATCAGAAAGAAATCGGCTGCATTGCCATGTACCCGCTGTAACATTGTTATCTCCTCGCTGCATGGGATCAATCATTGTGACACAATCAAGATGAGTGCAGATTTTATGAGACTTGTTCTTGAGGAAAGCCACAACCAGCAGCGGAGGACGTACATTTTACTTCATGTGGTAAAGGGGCGATAAATGGGGGATATACTTTCCAATTTGTGGATGCCATTCCAAATAAATGAGTCATGTCCAAATGTTAAGTTATCTTCAGAGGGAACTGGACAGGAAAGAAAACATTTGCATTCCACCACTAAAATTTGGTTTCTTCCGCTGCAAACAAGATACATTTACCTCACTGGCTTCTTGGCAATTTCGGAAAAAGTAATTTCAAGACTTATCACGGAGGGGGATCTGCAACAGTCAAGAGATGGAGATAAGTACATCATCCACATGCAAATGGGAGCTATAAACTGTTGCCAGAGAGTAGCTGTTGGGTTTTTGAGACTGACCGCTCGGTCACCACCTGCGTTTCGGCCAATATGTTCCACCTCTTTTGCTTTCCACGCCAACTTGTTTATCTCCATGCAGTCAATGATCAAACATGATTGATCCTCGGACTATAAATAGAAACCAGAACCCTTCCGACTCCAAAGTTTGCAGATATCTGATTAGAAAGGTTACTTTGAACCAAGTATGAAAAGGGTTTTGCGTTCTTTAAAACCTTTCTGCGAAAAAGTTGATCTTTTTCTGAGCTCTCTTTTTTTTTTTCCTGTATTCCCCATTCATTCACTCCATTAAAGTCTCAAAAAACTCTTGTGTAAAGAATTTTACGCCTGAAACTAAACCGACCAACTACAAGTTGAATCATGGCTCCTGCACATCCCTCTACACCCACGTATTATGTGGGCCCCACCTTGTGTATTTGGACTGAGACCGGACAACTGGCTCTCAAAAACACCTTTTCCTTCAGCTGGTTAAAGAAGCTGGTGGGGCCCACGGCTTAGAGGGATGCACCTATTCATAGAAGATAGAGATACGGTAAGTAACGTCCTGCTTCGTATGGACTTCTTCTTCTCCCCACAAGCACAAACACACCTACTTCATGAGCAATCAATAACCCGTCCATGACTTGCCAAAGCATCACAGTATATTATATGTGCACAGACAGCAGAGGCACCATGAGGGAATGAAACTCTCCTCTCCGTGCAACCCAAAGAACAATCGGTCGGATAAATTACGGTAGTTACAATGAAAATTAGGATGAGGATTAGGATGACGTCTTGAGATATGAGTGGGAAGTATCTGCCCCGTAAGTACACTTCAAGAACAATTTTGACTGCGACCACTGCAAAAAAAAAAAAATGCGGTTGAATATTTCATACCCAGGAATTTACATTACAGACACTGCCGCTACTAGGTTTCAACCCAGTCATGTTTCCCTTCAATCAAAACTATTTTCCTCTGTGTCCCTTCCCAGACTTCCATTCAACATTCATGGCTGAAAATATCAAAAACTCATTTTAAAGATTAAACTGAGCTGAAAATGGAATGCGGTTGTCGCAGACAGAGCTGCTGGCTTTCAGGAACAAACAGGCGAGCTCGGGAGTCGGAAATCACAGACGGCCTGAAGTTTGCATACAGATTTCCCATCGCGGAGCGGAGCCATGTTTGATGGCTTGCTTGTTGACACAAATTCATTTATATGCTTGCTGGAGATTTTTCAAAATCCAATCAGGCTTCCCCCTCTTTCAGGTCTTCAAAAGTGAAACTTAAACTGTCCCCACTGTTGCTGTCGGAACTTTTCCCTACAGTATTTCATACGACTTTCTTCCCTTCCAAACCCTTTTACCTGCACCTGAGTGATCACCAGCATTTCGGATTCTGACACAGTCAAATGATCTGATCTTTTAATCTCCTTAAAAGGATTGCAGCAAGCAGTCTTCCATATAAATCACACTGAGCTGCTATTACACCAGGATTTCTCCCGTCTGAAAGGGAAAAACTACAAAGCCTTTAACAAAAAGGACATGCCGTACACGGCACACATGTGGACAGACGCGTGATTGCGGCACCACGGGCGCTCTTCAAATCTTTGTCTGCTCTCGGTTTCGTGACATTATCTCAGTGAAGTATGTCTCCACCTATAATGTTCACAGCATGTCCAAGTTCACGTCTGTAATAATAATAATAATAATACAGCCTTCTTTGGGCATCCTGGGAAGTTCTATTAAAAGTCACAGCCACATTGTGTTTTTCTTTCCGAGAACAAATGTCCAGCTGTTTGATGGAACCGCCTGGTGAGATAATAACACTGTGCTGCTATGAGAACAAATATGTACTGTGATGAAGGCTTAGAGGAAATGAAGGGAACAAACGGAGAAATATACAGGTTGAGAATTTGTCTTGCTGACTAAACACTCACTGAGTCACTGCGGAAAAAAAAAGAAAAGAAAGAAAGAAAAAGCTACAATGTGAAGCTGTTCCACCTGATGGATGCACACCAGTTTGGTGCTGTATGTTATACTGTTAGCTGTCCATCATCCATGACTGTGACCACAGTTGCTCCAGGCCTCTGAGTGTCTAACCACAGCTCAGCATTACCTTTTCATTTCTCCCACCACCTGAGTGCTTTAACGCTTCCATCGACAGAAGTTACAACATGCTTACGCTTGATATCTCCGCCCGAAGATCAATGAGCAGGCGTACACCGACAAAGCTGTGATCAAAGAACATGGCTTTCTGTCGGCTCTAATGCCTCTTGGCAGCGCTCACTGATCGATGACCGTTCGTGGAGGCTCGAGCCCCCGGCGCTGAAAAGCCGGCTTCTACAGCTGATGCCAGATGACAGGAGGAAGACGGGATGAACCACAGGAAGTGACAAAGTGGGCGAAAATTGGTTCTGCCTCTTAAAATGATTGAAAACATCCAACAAAATGGTACGAATAGCAAATCTTGTGTGCATTAGTCAGGTTCGAGAGAATCTTTGATACACTCACATCTAACAAATATTGTTTCCTACTGCCATCTAGTGTCCACATCAGGAACGACGGCCCCCTTCCTCACTGACTCTGTGACCTGATGGTATAAACAAAGTTGTGTTCTTTTGATTTAACGGGAGAGTTTTTCCCTTTCGGTACAACTGACAAACTCTCTTAAGTGAGCGCCACAACAAGCCACATTTTGACGCAAAGTCAAAATAGTGAATACGATGATGGCTGAATTCGATCCAGCTGTTTTGGTTTCGGGATCTCGGACACTTTAAGGCGGGGGTGTCAAACTGTTCCATAAAGAGGGCCAGGTGTGGCTGCAGGTTTTTGTTCCAACCAACCAAGAGCACACAGTTTGACCAATCAACTCTCTGGAAGACTGAGATCATTCGATTAAATGAGTCAAGTCTGGTGTGCTGCTGCCTGGTTGGAAAGAAAACCTGCAGCCACAGCGGCCCTTTTAAAAGGAACAGTTTGACACCCCTGCTTTATTGTTATTAGTAACCACACGTGCTTTTCTTAAAATGACATGACAAAACGTGACAGAGGCTGACCAAAACAAAATCCCTAAAACAGCCTCGCACTGTAGTTTTAGATATAGAGCTATGGCTCTAGAGATCAGACTGTGGATACATGGACTTTCTAGTGTGATCAACTCATTGTCGGTTTCGTTATTTTCATTAAGAGGATAATTACATAATATCACCGGCAATATTCTTTCATTAGCAACCAGAAAAGATCATGTTTAAACCTCATTATCCTCTCAGGAAGCTTGAAATTACGCAAGATGTCTAGAGTTTAAAATTATACCGACAAACCTTTTCAACAAGATCAAACTCTTGAGGGCAAACAAAGACAACGTCTGCCTTAATTCACAGCTGCGCGCGCTCAAACGCACCGAATAAAGACCGAAATCAACTCGTGTGTGAGGCAGCTTCCTGTTCAAACTGCAAAGTGTGACACATATGTATGTGAAAAACGTGCATTGTGCTGAGACCGAGGGTAGTTCAAAGAACGATTTTCAAGAGCCGGTTAGAAGACGACATCGATTAAACGTCATTAGCATTTGACTTTGCATAAATCAGCCATTAAGAAGATGCTTTTACATTTAGATTTCAGGGCAGGATTAAATCAGCATGCATCACTTTAAGGGTCATTAAACACACACATACAAAAAAAATATATCAATCATTTCGAACAGCAAAAACAAAAAGGATGAAGTTAGAACTACGAGATGTCAGTAAGTGGCTTCGAATCGTTTTCTCAACTAGTCTACGTGAGCCTTTGATTTCTTCTGTCATTTATATGAAACGACAGATTTGAGCACAAATACTACATGCAAACCACGTCCATACGGAGCCCCTGAGGGGACATGGGCAAAGGAGAAATCCTCTTTGCGGAACAGAAACTTACAGATCGTCTTATTTTTCCCCCCACGTCCCCTTAGGGGCTCCGCACATCTTTCAATGGAAACTGGTTGCTTATTTATAGTGCGCGTGTCACATGCATTGTGAAAGCATCACAGCGGTGGCTACGGTGGACGGACAGTAGATGCGTTACACGAATCAGACGTGGATGCAACGGCAGGGCTACATGCGGGTGAGATGGGCTCATGCTTCATCTAAGCGTGTGGTAGGCGGTGTTAGTCGTCGGTTAGAGTCGGGTGGTGCTGGAGGGAGAGCCACAGGTGGGGGCGTCATGCAAGAGACACAGAGATGGAGGTGAACTACGACTGATGTTTCATGGCAGACACAGTGGAGTTCTGTACGTACCCAGAAAGAGCCTCTTAGGGATTCTGATCTCCTCGTCCTTACTGTCTGTTGCTACAGACAAAAATAAATAAATAAAAAGAAAAAAAAGGGGGGGAAAGAAAAAAAGAGCTTGGTTTTCTTAAATTTTTCACCCATAACGTGTCAGGTTACTGAACTTGGGCATGAGCATTGGGTATGTATTGCTGCGTGACAGCTGCTCAGACTTTTCAGGCCATCGTGAGGTATTGAGGAGTGAATTTCTGATTAGTTATATGACTGATTACAAGGTTTGTTCAAGTTTCCTTGGTTACTTTGCACCTTAAAGGGATAGTTTGGGTTATCTGAAGCAGGGTTGTATGAGGTACTAATCCATAGTCAGCGTCTTTACTGACAGTAGATGGCCGTTAGCGTGACTCCGGTTTGAAGAAGCAGACATGAAAGCTAAGCAACACAGCACAGCACTAATCAGTCTTGGTGTACTTTGAGTATTTTCACCTTTACCTTGCCGTCGGACAGACCCTTACTGACGGGAAACTGAAGTGTTTGTATCGATCTGTGCTCTTTTTATCTAAAGCCAACAGACTTCATTGACAAAAACAAAAAGGTGATTTTACCTCGCAGAACACGGGGGGGTAGTCCACCGCCGCCTGCGTCCGTTAGTTTGTTTGCGTTACCGTGCGACAGGCGGTGTTTTAACGCGACAATCCGGATCTGAGAATGTTAATTGCCGCAGATCGAGGCGACGGTAGAGCAGTAACTCTCGTGTTCTGCGTGGTGAAAACAAGCGAGTTATTAAGTCTGGAGGATTTGGAGAGAGCGATACAACTGCTTGATTTTGTCTGGATTGAACAAACAAGATATAAAAGGACAATTAGTGAGTTTTAGAGATGAAAGGTGAGAGTAGCTCTTGGCAAATAAATGTTTGAAGTATACTTCTCTAGATGTCAAACTATTACTTTAAATTGAGTTTTCGCAGAAGTCTTGAAATGTCTGACCGGGCCCTGTGTCATTTTTCCACTCACAAAAATGTATGTCACTGTAACTAGTTTGAACCAGATGGATACGACAACATACAAAGATAAGTCATAAGTCCATCTGGAAGCTGTCGCTGTCTGAGGAATTAAGTTTTCAGTGCTGGACAATCACTGTTTGTTAAGACGGCTGACCGGCCTGTGGCTCCTCTTTGAATGGAGACTACTGTTTAAATGTCATCTGTGCTGAAGCTTTTGATTCACTTACTCATCTCGTTGTCACGTCTGACACTGAGTCTAAAGACCTTAGGGCTCGTTCTTCTCCCCCCCCCTCCCCTCTCCTGTACCCAGGCTGCAACATGGTGGAGCAGAACACTATGCCTTGCCGTAAAACTCCAGCTGCATACGACATGTGACGCATGTGCCTTTTATAAAACCACAGAGGACTTCCTTGTCCGCTTATTGTAGAATCAAGCAACAGGATACGATGTGTCAGCATGGAGGGAATACTCAGTAACTTCATGTGGCTGTAATGGAGATACACGAGTTCCGTTTCCAGGAACAGCGACAGCTTCAGATTTTACTGCACACAGCAGTAGAGCTGCAACCATTAGCATCTACTGAATTAATCAACAACTATTTTGATAATCAATTCATCGTTGTGAGTCATTTCTTGGAAAATGATGTCCAGATTCTCTGATATCGTCTTCTCGAGCGTGACTATTTTCTAGTTTCTTTAGTCTTCTGCGACATACAACTGAATATCTCTGGGCTGTGGACAAAACAAGACACTTTTGGGCATCATCTTGGGTTTTGAGAAACAGACATTTTTCACTATATTCTGACATTTTATGGACAAAACAACAAATTGATTAAACTGAGAAAAGGTTACGCTTACTTTGAACTGTGTACTTTTTGAATTATCTCTATATCTCAACTAGCACATGATCTGATCTGGATCAGTTGTGTTTACCTAATTTGTAAATATTGGTGTTAACAGAATAATAAAAGTGCCTAAATATTTAAATCTATATATTCCCTACTAAACTTATTAAATTAACTAAATTTACTAAACTTATTATTCACTAAAGTGTTAGATGTTTGACCATCAATATGAATAATTTTCATATAAATCAAATAGTAACATTCAAAAAACAATTTTTCATTTGTGTGAAGCCAGTGTCTTTCCGTTAGAAGGAATATTTTGAGAATTATTACTGTATAGTTTTGGATCATCCACTAACAAACACGTGCAATCAATCCTCAGTTTAAGGGGCAAAGTTCACCTCTGAGTATAGTTTAGAGCAGTTGTGAGTGTTCAAGCAGGTAATACTGGATTAATCAAACATTACCAGTTTAGGGAGCGGCCCTGAGGTCATTTACACTGGGAGTTAAGGAAACCTGTTCACATTATACTCACACGACCTCATTCACACACGGTCACATGTGCTCTAAGCATTCACTCCCACACACTCGCTCTCGCAGGCACATGTCTTGATAACACACACACACACACACACACACACTTGCTCGCACACTGTTGACTGTTAAAACTGAGCTTTTTTTATCTGCACTGTTACAGAGGCCCAGCAAAAGGCTTTCTGACCTATGAAGGAGCGTCTTTTGGTGTTGAGTTCAGTGGCCATGCGGACGTTGGTGCACAGATTCAGCATGATGAGCATGGTGGCGATCATGATGATGCTCTGCCATAGCAGGAGCGTCTCGAAGTAGCGGCCGAATCTGATGGGGGGAAAAAAAAAAACGGACGAATGTGTGAACACACTATGCGACATGTAGCAGGCATGAGATAGAGTCAAAGCATTGCCACCGGGGACGACACGCGTACTCGCTTTTCAAGTTCTCTGTGGTTTGGTGTGTACAGATGATCTACGCGTCTTGTTTGTTGAATTTAGGTGTCGACACCGGGTAAAAATGACCCGGCTTCTCAGCTCCAGGACTGTGGGGGGTGTGACAGCCGAAGGCACTGAAGCACACGTCCACTCATGTGAGCTTTCGAGCAGCCATTTTGAAGCCACTCAAACGTGTCAGATGAGTTGAGAAAATGACACGGCTAAGTTTGAATTAATCTCCATCTCTGCTAGGGGTGCAGGGGTCGCTCAGGGTGGCTTCGGCGTGTCATCGAGCCACCCTTTAAGGACCGCCCACAAAAATCCTGGACTGAAAACGGGTGAAAAACTGTTTTAACCTCGTTCAGAGCCTTTTCACTGGAGATTTATCTGCTGTGTCAGCAACAATTTAAAGTTATTATGCATTTGAGGATGATTTCTTCGAAGCCGAATTTCACCGAATACCCCACTGATTCTTGTGCCATCCTAAAACTGGTCACATAAACATACATATTACGGTTTCGAGGCAAAAGAGTGTTAAATTTGCTGATTTTTAAATGGAGTTCTGTCACCACACAACACGGGGGAACAAACATTACCTGAAGAGTATCCTTAGGATGTTTGCCACCAAGAGGACCAGGCACACATAGGTGGAGAAGCCCTTCTGCATTCTGGGTCCGGCGGATGTCTCTGTATTGGGGGATGTAGGGCACAACACCACCAAACACCATGGCACCAGCAGCTATCCATGCCACCAGGCTGTTAAACACGGCCACAATCTGGTCAAACACCTCATCTTCCATGTTGAGCTGCTCCAACAACAACAACAACAAGAAGAACCAACTTAGGGAAGTGATGCCAGCCGGCTGTCACCGGTCTTCGTCCTCCTTGTGACGACTTTGACAAGCACGACGGGAGTAACACATCCGTGTTTGCCGTGCATAGTCCTGACACACACACACACACACACACACACAAAACAAAGAGGCAGCTGCAGCTAATGCCACGCCATCATAAGCCGAGCTGCGTGGATCCGAAACGACGAGCCGGTGGAGGAGGTGGAGGCAGGGGGCTAACGTTACTGTAACAGCTGTGAACAACAGACTAAACAGTGAGAAAGCGTCTAAACGTGAGCTACGGCACCTACTGACCCACAATGAATCACTAAAGTCGGCCGTAGTTGCAGTGAAGCAGCAGCAGGAGCAGCAGGAGGAGGAGGAGGAGGATGGAAATCTTCTTCCGTTTCTCTGATATCAGACTTCTTCTGTTGATGCTAGCTGCCGTTTTTCTTGAAGAGGAAACTCCCAGCGGTTCCTGAAATATTAAAAAAAAGAAAAAAAGAAGAAGCTTAAAATCAGGATGAAACTGGAAACAAAATAGCATTTCCCCCCTCCCTGATATAACCACAGTTTTACCTCTACATACTAACTGGCCCTTATTCAGCCCACACTTCCTCAAACGTCACGACGTACAAAGACTGTCCGACTGAGTCAAGATAGTTCACGCGACATATCCAAACAAAGATTGAAGAGTACGTCAAATAATAGAAGGTTGTTTAATTAGCTTTACCTCTGTATATTTTTGTACTATCATCTACTACTACTGTACTATGATTATCATCTTCTATTTTATGTTTATACTACTACTTAATATGTCTAGGTTGTTTTCTATTTATCTAGGTTGCTCTTTTTATTTCTACGTCATTGTGGTATATATTGTAACTACGGGTGAAATGCTGTTGCTGCAATGCAATTTCCCAGTTTGGGATTAATAAAGTATTTCTAATCTAATCTAATCTGAAGAGAAGTCGATGTGGAAGTGACAAAAAAAACAACAACAACAAAAAAAAAACTGCAGTTCCTTGAACGTCCACTTGGTGCTGGCTACAAAATGAGTCAATCTCCATAAGCCTCCATGTTTAAACTTTTTGTATGCAATGTTTACTGCTTTTCATTTTTAAAATGTAAGGCCTGTCATGTTTTTTGTGACCACTGTAGTTTCTCCTACACACCAGGGAGAAGACAATCCTACACACTGCTCCTTCACTGCTGTAACACATTTATAAATGTCACAATGACGTTTTACTAAATATATTTCCAAACAGTCCTCCTAAGGCTAACCACGTGAAGCACTGCAGCTTAAATATTTCATGATAACCTGGTTTATTTTAGTTGACTTTCTTAGCACATCATGCAGTGCCATACAAACATAGTGCTGTAGTTGAGATTAACAGACCTATCTAATTCTGTTTAACATATTCAGCAGCACTGAATGCAGACACTGGCACCAAATCCAGATTTATAAAGGCTTAGTGAAAGTTATGTAATCCTCATGGCAGATCCCTTCATCTGTCATCTGTCACTGTGATCCAGGATCATCTCTTATATAAAAGCCGGAGCTTCAGTCCGGGGAGAGGGAATTGTTCCTCATCATCTACATAACGCCAGTAACACTGAGCTGAGCTGTCTGACAGGATAAACCAGTTTCCAAAGAGTTAATGAAATTGCTCCGTCTATGTGCAACCGTGCATACACACCACTACGGATGTAGAAGCCAAGCTCGTCAAAGTAAGAAAGTCAGCATGAGACCGGATGTTCAAAAAAACGCACCTTCATAATAAAAGCGTAAAAGATGTCACAGAGGGAAATGTGTCCTTTAATGTTGCAGAGCTCAAGGTAACTCCACATTTTCTTTCACAAATCACCTTCGCTTTCACAGGATCACTTCAATGTCACTTTACTCTTGCTACCAAGAATGTAATGTTCATATCTATTTTTACAGCCTAATACACCTTTGTCAGTGTGAAAAAACATTAATACATTTTCTATTTTAGTATATGTTGTGTCTGTACACACACACACATCACGTCTATTTCCTTTTTCTAATTCAGTACTGTAAATCCTGTAAATAATTATTATTTACCTAAAATGTTCTATCTTGTCCAACACATTTCATTGCATTGTTGACCCTGTGTTAACCTGCATAAATAAACTTTAAACTCATAAGTGAACAAAACTACAGCTTGTCATATTACATACATTGTTACATTTGAAACATGTATTTTATGTCACAGCTACTCATTGCTTTAGCACTAATACATATCTATGTATTTATTATTCTCATTAGACCTCGCATACAGCAACGCTTTCGACGTGACTTTTATTTTGAAATGACGCACACTACAACCGGAAGTCGCATTGTTTTGACTCCGCTGGCTGAAATTACCGCAAAGTTATGGGAGTCACAGCTAACGCTTTGGAGGGGAAGCTAAGTTGTGACATTTGTCGTCGTCGTCTCAGCTCGGTTCATCCGGACAAACACCTTGAAGTCAGTGCGTGTGTCCGAGCTTTAGACTCCATCAGAGGCTGAGGAAACGATGTCGAAAACAGACAGCAAAGCAGCTACAGACATGACAGAGGCGGTAAGTTTGGTGCACATGAGCTACGTGTCCTTTAAAATACTTTATCTGTGTAACGTTTTTTTTCTCCCCCTCTCTTTAGATGGAGAAAACGATGCAGCAACTTCACGGAAGATTTCAGGCGGTGTCTGAGCAGCTGGAGTCTAAAAATATCCTTCATGTCGTGTTTGACTGTGACTGTTTACACCCGGACTACAGCTGATGATAGCCTCACCTTTACAGCATCCAGGCTCAAGCCTGTAGTCTCCACTGGGAGAGGCGTCATGTTTAAACACACCTGAGAGCACCTAACTAATCAATCTTATCAAACACACACCTGTGCTAACGTGCAAGGCCACTAGGGGGTGCTCGTGTATTCCTTGTATCTTAGGTATATAATAAATAGCAGCAGATACCTTAAGTTGTAAGTTGTAAGGACCACAATGATGATGTTGTTTTCCCTTGTGTGTGCAGTAGGTGGCGCTGTGTGATAACCAAAGGCCACAGTATGAAGGGTGGACGTGCAAGTGACAGGGAAAGTTTGAAAGGTGCAGTGTTTGGTTACCTAAGGGACATTTAAGGTTAATAAAGGGTTATTGCTGTATCGACAAGAACGTGTGGACTGCATGCAGCACTTGGAGCATTAAAGAAAAAGTTAAGCAGGTCAGCCGGGTCGTTCCTGGGTTAAACACCTCAGTAATGGCCTAAATTCCTCGAACAGCTTGACATAGTAGGTAAAGACGTGGGTGTAACTCATGACATTAAGGAAGGCTCATTCATTTTAGGATTCGCACCTGTGCTTTTGCAAAATAAATGTTCCTTGTGCCTTGTAGCCCCATTCCCCTTCAATTTTGACCCTTTTTGCTGTAGAACACATGAAATAAAGTGTAACTGAACCCTCAGACCGACTTATTTTCAGATGACACCTTTTGCATACAGGTATTTACTGCTGTTGTTGATTAATTCGGGTCCACATGTTGGCGGTTTAGTGCAAAGGCTGTGTTATAGGGCGGCACAGTGGCGCAGCCTCACAGCAAGAAGGTTCCTGGTTCGATGTGGGTACTCCGACTTGGATGACTTTGGAGGCAGGCAATCTGTGGTGTCAGCAACCAACCCCCCACCCCCCCACACATGACCACCGGCGGCTGTATCCGTGCCACACTGAGTGGTGGTCTGTCTGTCACTCTGATCAGGTGGTGTCACACGCTATGTCCTTGTCTCCTTACCGGGAGAGAGGGAGCTAGTAAATTTGAGGGTCTACTCAGACGTTTAGAGGCACGGTTATTATTCACTGTATTGTGTTGTTGCTGTCTCATTCCTGTACAGTTCCTGTCAGACTGTCCTTTACTTTTGCACTAGATGAGATGGGAACCCGCATAGGTGACCTTGAGAAGAACGTGGCTGAGCTCATGACACAGGCCGGCATGGAGGAGCAGGCCATTTCAAAGTGACAGCAGGACCACCGTTCATCTGTTGGATGCGTCTTTGCCATGTGACCTCCAAAAACACGAGAGTTCATGTTGTTTTGCCAGCCATGATGTCGCCGAAGTCGTGACTGCAAAGGTCCACGTGCGCATCAGAAATCTCGAAATGGGACTTCTGGGTTGACGTCACTTGTTATCACTTTACAGTTTAGCCAAATGTTTTCCAAGGTGCCACTGCTAATAGATTCAGTACTAACACACTAACACACGGCCTGATGTCACTGACTGATCTATTATTAACATGCCAATGTGTCGTTTTTTTGTTATCACAATGGATCTTTTGCTTTTCACGTGTTAACTGAGTTATATCAGCAAATGTCAGAGAAAAACGTGTCAGGTGAGCATGTCTGCGTCTTGTGGAGGTTAGGGTGAACGAATGGATGAGCCTTTTTTTAAACCAAAGTAGATTTGTTGGCTAAACCTAACTGCGACAGTTTTCTAAGCTTAAACCGCATGTTTATGACTTTGTCCTTGCCTGTCCACCTTTAACAACATCCAGTGACACTTGAAAAGCGTGTCCATTCAGACAACAGCTGACCAAGGTGCTTCATGGTATCATGTAGAGATTTATTGTAACAGACATGGTTTACTTTTTGATGCATTGAATGCATTTACTACCTCATATAATACTTTCAAAGCCTTTTTTTAATGTGTTGAAACCTGCATTTAATACATGTTGTGGTCTTCTCCTCTTTTACTGCCACCAGCTGTTGATGTGTTTATGCATCAGGTGCACACTATGTGTCAGATCATTGTTGCGCTACAGTGCCTCTAGTGGTCAAACACTCAACAGGCTGCCCTCAAACACAGGAAGGAAAACTCTTAACCACCAAACTAAAAGTATGGAGTGTGATAGGGAGCAGCCAGACATCTCTGTTGTTCTTTCCTAAACTGCTGCCTAAATATTGTAAATTAGAAATGCAATGCAAGATTTTTTTTTTCCTGGATTTCTGTTGATCACGTCTATGCAATTGATTTCTGGGCATAATATATCATGTAACGTACAGTTGTAAGTCATATCGTGTCTTACTTCATCCTCTTACCTGTGTAAGCACAGAGTAGCCATCAGATGCTGTCGTTCTGTGACTGTTAATCACTGTGCACCAAAATGAACATGCAACAGCCAATAAAGATTTTTCAAACATTTTCACTGAGCACTTGTTGAAATGAAAAATTAGCTGTCCAAAGACCACCAGCTCAGTCCCTTCTTAATTATTGTTATTTGTATATCATATGGTGACAAAGTTGCATTTTTGTTTCCTTATATCCTAATATGTTTTCATAAATGACCAGCCATAACCTGGAGATAAGGGAAATATGGCAAGTAAATGAACATTTTAATTCTTTGATTAGTTAATCTGCCATCTATTTTGCACTTTTTTGTATTTTTATTATATTTTACCCAGGTGTATCAAACACCTGGGTAACCCGCTGTATGTCTTCCAGACACCTGCTTTTATAGCTAAATGCTAATTGTATGCAAGTTATCATCCATCTATCAAACGCTTCCACCAACTGTTGCCTCGCATGGCAGATTGGAGATGGTTTTACCCATCAGACGAGATAATGTGACGTGCGAAGAAAAGTGAGACATTTGCTCACTGTGATCACAAATGGAGACACTCAAAGTGCGTCGGGCACAAAAAGGCTCAGACTGGCAGCTCATCAGGCTGCAGCACATTTCAAGCTCGTGGGTGTTTTTTCCTTCAGATGGCAGCGGCAGCGAGAGTAATGCTGACATGTCTGTAGAAATAATGAGAAACAGGGAAATGGCATCATAATTACAGCCAAACAAAGACAGTGGGAAGCTTTCAAGCAGAGCTGAAGCGATCAGGCAATTAACCGATTTGTTGATCGTCATGAAAAGAATTAGCAGCCATTTATTTTGTTAATCAGTCAACTGGTAGCTTCTCAGTGTTGGAGATGGGCTGATTTTATTTATCTAGCATGATCATACACTGAATATTTCTGTTTTTGGAATGGTAGTGGAAGAAAACAAGCAATCTGAGAGCACCACCTTGGCCTTTAGATCATTTTATGGATGTTTCTCCCTGTTTCATGACGCTTCATAAAACAATTAAGTGAAACTAAGACTGAGTTGCAGCAGCTACTTTCAACCACTTCACTCCTCCTTACCAGATAGAGCTGATCGGCTGCACAACATAGAGGTCTTGAGTGTAAATATACCTTGATTCAAAGCATGTCAGCGAGTGAGTTAGCTTCTGTAGTGAGGAGAACATTCAACATTCAACTTTCTTTTCTCTTGCATCCAGTCCTCAGAAAGGTCAAATCATCCTTGAGCACCCCTGGAGAGAACTATTGTTCAGTGTCTTGCTCAAGGACACTTCAGCGGGATGCAAATTTCCCTGCCAATACAAGAAAATATACCAAAGACACATTGCCCGTTGACTCCATGATGGAGGTGGTGCTGACACGAAGCTGTAACGTCCTCTAGTGGTCACATGACCTCATTACAGGTATTTTTGTGTGTCGCTGGCCGTGGTCCTGAATTTTCTTTGCTCAGCTTACACCTGAACGTTTGTTTGTTTGCATGGATTCATTAAACACTAATTTCATAGTATCGGTAGCAGAAATAGTCAACATGAATATTAAATATGGACAAAGGTATTTGCGTTACCCTCCTATACCTTTGTGCACTTTCAACAGTTTGGGATGAAACGGGTTCAACATCTATTGGAAAGCCTGAAACCAGATGAGTGGTTGGAACGAGATGTTCATCCCTCACTTATTATAGACGTAAAGTTTAGGTGTTCACATTCTGGTCATTGTATCGTCATCGGTGTGTGTTACGGGTCACCGTGGTTGTTGATGCATTTGCAGTGTTTGCGCTGTAGATGGCAGTATCTGTTAATGTTGCTCTACTCATGTTAAGACAAAATCATCTTAAAGACCAGCAGATAACATGTGACAAATGAATTAAGATGAACACTGTCCGTCCACATCACCTGGATCTGCGTGAGATGCACGTGTGTGCGAAGAGGCGGGCAAGTGGGAGCGCACTTCAAACACTGACTGCGGCCTCGCTGTCACGCTCATCGAAAGTCAAAGAGCAAGAAAGCTGCTGACCGCGTTGCCGTGGCAACCTGTGCTGAAGCAGACACTTGTCAGCTTGTGTACTTGCAAGTGTATTTGTGTGTGAGCGTGTGTGTGTGTGTGTGGTACATTTGTGTGTTTACCCGTGGCTATGTGTGCTTGGAAGACGGCCAAGAAGACAGGGGAGAGAGGAGAACAGGGAAAGGAGGGGGGAAAAAAAGTGTGTTAAGCTGATGTATTCTGTTCCTTGCAACAGTGTGAGTGCGAGCGGCGGAGACACTCTGAGCAGTGCACGATACTACTTTGGCTGTTGGGGCGGTAAGTGGAGTTCACACACTCTTCTCCCCTCGGTGGAGAGCTGAGTGGGTGTGTGGAGAGCCGTGGCCGACAGAGAAGGGGAGGCTGAGAGGTTCAGCCCTGTGGCCCACGTCGGTGCTCTCCACTGGGAGGGAGGGAGGTAGGGAGGTAGGGAGGTAGGGAGGGAGGTAGGGAGGTAGGGAGGGAGGGGGCTCTAATGGCTGTATGCGTGGTTCGCACTCTGCACTGGATAGGGGAAAACACTTCAGAGTGTTTGTGTGTGTGATTACATGTGGGTGTGTACACTTGTTCACCCTATTTCTCCCTCTCCCTAATGCTAAAAATGTCAATAGTCTAAAGTGGCTTCCTCTCTTCTCTCAGTATCCACAGAGGCATCTATCTATCTATCTATCTATCTATCTATCTATCTATCTATCTATCTATCTATCTATCTATCTATCTATCTATCTATCTATCTATCTATCTATCTATCTATCTATCTATCTATCTATCTATCTATCTATCTATCTATCCATCCATCCATCCATCCATCCATCCATCCATCCATCCATCCATCCTCAGGCTTATATTTTAAAGTAAACAGCATGACTCGAGCTCTTTTTGCCTCTATTTTTCCTCTTTCCGTGAATTCATCTGACCCAACCTGATGGAGAAGAGTTCACTACAAACTAGAAAATTGAATGAATTTACCACCTTAGACATCGAAATAAATGTTACAGGTTTAAATACTGATGCAGAACGACGATCAGACCAGAAGGATGAATAATATATTTGGTATCAAGTTCCAGTAAAATCAGATCAGAAAAAGTGAATGTTTTATTTTTCTGTGTTGCAACCACAAACGACTTTATCCAGTTGGACCTACAATGGTGTGTGAAGACTTGCATCTGAGATGCAGTAGCGTGTACACAGGCTTTTTAATATATATACAGTAATGATAGTTTCACTATCAAATCTAAGACAAATTCCCAGAAATCAAGCAAACATTGCTGTAAACAGTCTAATCACATACCAACAATGCATTCAAACATGTGGTCATGTGGTGGTGGTCATTAGCAGTGGAAGGAGGTGGTAGTTGTAGAGGCTCTAGTTGCAGTAGCAGTGTACAATGGTTGTCCATTTACTCAAGTGCTGTACTTAAAGCAGAATTAACACATTTACTGGCCACTTGGGGGACGGACACAACCCTGACAAATTATCACGTAAGAAAGTCCAGATGTGTTGGCAGTAACTCGGTCTGTGGGGACTTGGCTTAGGAACCCGAAGTTGGGCACAGTATGAAGCGTGGACTGGTAGCTGGAGAGGTGCCAGTCCTGTCGAGTTGCCCTTGAGCAATGCACCCAAACCCCTAGCCGCTCAGGCTGCTCTAACATCTCCCCTCTCTAACATTGCTGTGTGGCTCTAAGTGTGTGCAAACTGTATAATGGAGTGGGACAAAATGTAAATTCCCCCCCTCTGGGATTAATGAAGTAATTCTTTTTCTGTGTTACCCTATATACAGTACTGATATAGCAACATTAGCATTCATTCGGAGTCGTGCTCCTAGCCGCCTGATAAATGTAAGTCCTATTAGTCAGTCAGAGAAATATTTGGGCCATTAGCGGCTAAATGTTCCACTTTGTTCACCGGCTAGTAGCTAACTTTGTTTGACTGCTGTTTGCTGCTGGGCTAATAGTTTGTTGTGTGTGTGTGTGTGTGTGTGTTTTTTTTAAAATTTTACCGGAGCTTTTTCTGCTGAAAACTGCTCTCTGCTATATCTGGAAATGAGGTTAAACAGTAAAGCTGCGGGTGGTAAAAGCAAAACAGTGAGCTGAATGCTGCTAAAACCGACAAAGGAGAGGGGAGCTGTAAGACTTATCACTACCGTGAGCAATATAGTTCATATTACACATTGTCATCCATTACTGACATAAAAAAAAATATATATATATATATAAACTTATTGATATTTTTAGCCATTCAACCTTGGCTTTCCTCTTTGGTCTGACAAACCCAGAACACATATTTATTCTTACAAAGGAGTATTTTTCTCCTGTTCCAGAGGTGCGAATTTGTCTCCCATCACTGCAGCAGCAGTAGGAGCAGTTGCACTAGCACCGCCAACAGTGGCGGTAGTGCTTTTCCGTGCAGCAAAGGATGCCGCGGCGCCGCAAAAGGTCCCCCCAGTGTTGCATCTTCTGTTGACGTCCACAAGGTCACGCACCGAGAGAGCAGCTCTCGTCTGTGATTTCCCTTCCATCTCCGACAACAGCACTTGCACGTTGAAAGGGGCCGAATCCAACCAAAGAGAGCGAGAAACCAAGAAAGGTGTTGGCAGAGATAAGAGGTAAAAATAGACGGGCGCTCTCCTCTGCAACACGCACAAACACACGCACACATACATATGGGGGACACCTGTGTGTTGCCTACCACCTGAGGTCCTTTGATTCCTGGTGTGCTTTAATCTGTGCTGTGCTCTTGCCTGTCTTTGAAGTGAAAATCCTTGTCACATTCGCCTCTCTCTCTCTCTCTCTCTCTCTCTCTCTCTTCTCTCTCTCATTCACTCTCTCTCCACACACACAAACAAACGACAAATGACAACCACCTGTTATCTTTGTCATAGTCGATGCAAACTCACAGCCCATCCCAGAGCTCGCCCCTCATTCACATATTCTATTCTATTCTGATCTGTTCTACTGCACCGGAGGCAAGCTGCGCCCAAATTAACCCCGGCAGTTATTTTAGGGCCTTTGTAACATACATCACCTTCTGTCTGCTGTAATACATTTATAGCTACAAGAATAGAAAATGATTTCCAACTTTGCCCTGTCACAGAATTTTTTTTTTTCGTGGTGGGAGGAAAGAGCAGACAAAGGTTTGGGTAAAGATGAAAATAAAGGTCTCTAGGGGAAGGTATTTTTATTTTGTATGGATTCCTTTTTTCATTTTAACCTTTAAGACCTCTCATAAATCACATACAGAACAGAGTCATAAAACAAAAAAAGAAACCTTATACTTAACCTTTTTGATCAGCTTTGATAAGCAAGATATCAATATTTGATGATACCTTTATAACTGTCAAACAATTGCATGATCTTATTTGTTTCTTTTAGTGAACCTCACTGTTTACGTCACTTAAATTTGCACAAAACTCCATATGCGTATTTCAGTACCTGTGTAGTAATAGTTTGTACACCACTCATGTCACAATTTAATATTGAATTGAATCCCAATATATTCACACATTAGCATGAAGAACATTACAATGTAATTTCCTATCACCTCCCTTTGTTACCAGCGATTTCCAATCAGAATTCGGCTCAGCTACGTGCAGTATAGCAATAAAGACTGACATGCGATGTACAGCATGGGTTTGCAAGTAGACGTTGCTTTATTTTAAGGGGGTTGTGAGGTAAATTTGCCGGAACTGACTTGATTTGCATTGAAAATGTAATCGCTTAAAAACTCACAATGTGACAAATGTTTGCATGAAAACTCAACAAGCGCACGTGTATACGCATCCGTTGTGATATTTATCCAAAGTATGTAAGTTTTATTGCAAGGTGTATGGTGACATAATGATTTGATGAAGTCAGTATTATGTATGAGGTGTTTTTATGGAAATATCAGAACATTTTGACAGTAAACATGACAGCGCCTTTTAAATTAACACTATGCGCTATATGCGAATGTTATATGATGACTCATGCGTCTGGTTAGAGTTCAGAATCAGGAGTTACTTTCATGTTCTGGTTACATGATTTTACTGTTGCTTACAAGAGAGATGTAAGTACCCTTTACACCACTGTGGGAGGCCTGGTTATTTTTTGTTGCATGAGCACACTTTTATGACAAATACACTCCTCGACAGTTTATTACTCCATCTCATTTCACCACTTTTTTCTGACACAGTTTATCTTCTCACCTGTTTTTTGTACCTCCTCTCAATCTGTTCCGCTGTCCCCGTGCCCGGCTCCCTCTCTCTCCCTCTTTCTGCCTCCCCATTTCCTCTCATCCCCTCCGTCTCTCTCTTCTCCTTATCCCTACTCGCCCTCCATTTGCCTCCCTTCAACTATTTCATCACTCCATTCCCGTGTCTCCGTCTCTCTGTCTCACCTGCATCTCTCCCTCTCTTTCCGTATGACTGAAAAATGGGTGTGTTCTGGGGATTGGCAGCCAGCAACCGACCCCGTCTTTGTCACCATGGAAACTGGGTCAGCTTCATGGTAGCCATGGCAGTGAAACGTGTGCGTTCTCCTGCAACAGGTATGTGTGTGTGTGTGTGTCTGTGTGTGCTCACGTGTGTGTGTGTGTGTGAGTCAGTGACATGTGTGTGCAGGTTGGGGGCATTCTGGAAATAGACAGGCCAGGGAGATGAAAAGCAAGTGTGTGAACAGGTGTGTGTGTGTGTGTGTGTGTGTGTGCTTGTTTGTGTTCATGTGTAAATCTGCTCGAGAGAACACGTCGCCTTATAATGTAGTCATTTCTGAGGATACTGACATCGACATGGCAATCACATTATTCTAATAATGATGGTGAAATTACATGAGTCATTGCACATTGACAGATTAATATTGCACAATAAAAACAACGGCAGAATATTGCATATGCCACTGTATTGATGCTGCTATAATTCTACCTTGTATTGGAAATATAATTGACATAGAAGGCCTGCAAAGCTTTGGATTTCTCCTCGTGCTGAAGCAGAAAGAGATAATCAGCATTTAAAGGTGCAGGGTGTGAAGATTTGTGGCCTTTCAGAATAAGGCAGACATGAAATATAAATAATTATACAATTTTATTTCATATATAAAACTCTGTTACAGTGGGAGCGGCTCCTCTTTCCATTGTAACAAATGATATATAGCAAATTCAACAGTGTTTTTATCTACCCAAATGTTAGCATGCCAAGCTAATTAGCTTAGAGTTATAATGGCAAGTGAGCATAATTTCCTAGTTCAGGACGCGCATACATTCGTTTGTTTGTCGGGTTTCAGGCTATGTTCATGAGTAGCCCAGATCTCTGTCCATGACTAGCACGTGCACTGATTGAGCGCTCAGATTAACGGTAGCAGCTCTGTCGTACTTTTTATTGGATTCATGGGATTTTACACTTCAGTGACCCCGGCCAATACTACAGGAGGGAATGTCATGTTTGCGATTCATTTCTCTTGAAAACATATACTACTTGAGAATTTGCACACGTATGTAAGCTAAGAAGCCAAACAAAGCTGTATTACAACTTTGTAACAGCCTGAGACGAAGTAGACTTAAGCAGTTTTACACAGTTTTACAACAGGTCAGCTGGAAACATAAAATAATACGGCAGAGGCAGCCTTTTCCACCCAACTCAAATAACTAATATTAGGTTAATCAACTACAGTGGCTAGCTACAGCCGATGAAATCTGCCAGCAACAGTTCAGTTCTCTCAAATAATTTCTGATGACAACGCCTCGGTGTCTTGACACCGGGGCACATAGCAGTCTTTGCCTAGCATGGACTCATGGAAGTGGAGTTATTATTTGACATACAGGTTGTTTTCTAGAAATGGGAAGCCTTCTTTCGTCAGCCTCTGTGAGTGAGAATCAAAGTCATTTGTAAACAGCATTTGTGTGAACGCAAAACCTGACAGGTGTAGCAGCGGGAACAAAGCAGGGCATATGGCCCGGCTGAGTTGTGCGTAACGAAGACTTGCAGATGCTTTACAGTGTTGAAGATTCTACTGTTTCCTCCTTTTACTCATTACCACATTTAATTAAGAACCTGTCAGACCTCCTCTCTCTCCTCTCTCGCTCGTCCTCATGCCTGTTGCTCTTCTTCTCTTTCCACGTGAAGTCACCGGAGTGGAATCATCGTCCGATTCGAGGTGATCGTCATGGTTGCTGAACAGCCCCCCCTCTCCCCATTCCCCCCCCCCTCACTTCATCTCTCCCTGTCTGCTCCCTTTTTTTTTTCCCCGTCCCCTTATGATTAAGCGGTTCAGTGCCCAAGGTGGTACATCCATTGGTCTGCTAAAAGACAGGGTCATTAACACCAGCGAACTCCATCTACAGGGAGGTGAGAGTCGTTAGCTGTAAAAGTGGCAGGAGAAAAAGTTCATACTGTAACATGAATTATCAGTGAAGAGAGCCTAAAGGTAATGTTGGATTTTTAAGGTCAGTATTGATGCTCCCCCCTTTTTTTTTTTTGACTAAATTTTGTAATATATTTAATACATGTTTTCACATTGAGGAAAACACACAAAAACCCACGAAAGGGACCTGCCTATGAGCATCAAATTAGTGCTTTTAAAATTATAACATGCCCCTAAAAAAGTGGATGTATTCATGACAAATGAAATTACAAATATGGAGAAATGCAGCAACTAGAGTAAGATTTCAGTGGCACCTGTTTTAATTAATACAGCAGATTCCACACAGAAATGTGCGGACGAAAACGCTGACAGCAGGTGGATGCTGCTTTGTGCACTAATTTAGAACGATGGTGAGAAAGACGAGAAATGCTTACACCTATAGTAGTCAGTAACTTAATGTAAATGTTGCATATTTACATATATATAAAGGGCGATTAAATAAGAGGTATACTAAAACTATTATGTCCAGTAAATTTCTGATATTAGTCAGCTTTGTGAAGGCAGTTTGTCTGCCTGCTGTCCTCTCAGCGAATCAGGACCTGTACTGCTGATAAGACAGCTGCTTCTAAGGACAGCGATGCCGTATGGAGATGGGTGTGGGTGTGGCATTTAATGGTCCAACTCCCCAGTAGCGTTTACTTGCCGCTGACATCTTGCATCTTCTGTTAATTCCCTGTAAGAGTTATGCTTGTTCAAAGTCAGTTTTGAGGACCTTGAACGTCCCATGCTTGAAGGTGTTATTCGTAGAGTTTGGGCTTTTTGCTGAAATACGCTGAAAATGGCATGCATGTTCAGTGACAGTTCCCTGGAAAGACAGAGACAGAGTCCAAAAAAACCCTGGCCGCTTTCCTCACCTCCCCACAGCTGATCAGTCACAGCATGAAGTGGGTGTGAATGTCACCTGTAACAACACCTAACAGTGATGTAACAGGGTCCTGGAGTACACCTACAGCAGGAGGAGAAGTTAAGCTGCAGGAGTCAGCAAAAAAACAACAACAACAAGGTTTTCAGATATTTTTCAATTCTAATTATCTTATGCTGAGCACACACTCTCGCAGATTTGAACAGCAGATCACAACTCCTGCATAGCCAGGGCTTAATGAAACAGTTCAATGCAGTCGGATGTGATTGCAAAACATTGGGTGACTCATAAGACAGATTTAAAAAAAGAAGATAATCAACGCAGCAGAGGCCAGGATAATCCAACTTTTAATTTATAATGTGACTTCCTAAGACTGACTTCAACCTGGTGTTAAAGTCAACTTCATATAGAATCTTGTCTTTAACATGCACCACACAGGTAATGGTTTTCATGCCACACCACTTGCCATACATGCCATACTAATGAGCATGTATAGAAATTGGTGATTTAATGCAGCCAGTTTCAGAGTACATATGGACAGTTGCACACATGTATTTGTTATGATTACATTAGTCAGGATCATAATCTACACCGCTAAATGTCAAACAGGTGCATCAATACAAGACATAGCAGCCAGCTAATAGTAATACAACAACAAGAAGCCTGGCTTGACGTATGTCTTTTAGCCTTTTATTTCATGAAGACTCTTGTCTGACTGCCCTTACTCATTTACTCTCTTTACCTCTTCTTAGCTTCTTCATCAACATCGTCTTCTGTCTTTTCACTTCTGGCATGGTGTCCATGAAGGAGCCCAGTCACACTGCCCACATGCCCAGCTCCAGTTCTGGCCACTCCCCATCAGCATTCATCTGCGCCCCAGGCCTGAAAACCTCTTTTTAGTGCAGGATATCAATGACAGGAACACCACTCACCAAATTGCACATCAGTGTAGCATCAACATGATTTTAAATATTTTATTTTATGGTACAAAAGTTACACAATGTTGCTTTAAGGTCATGATAAAGTGGAGGGTAGCTGTTTTGCTACTGGAGCACCAAATAGTCCTGATTATGCGTTTAAGGCTTTAGTACATAAAAGCAGGTTCCACTGCAGATTTTATAGATTGACAGACTTCTCCCATCAGCAGAGTCCTCTCTCATCAGCAGATTTAAGATTTCAGCTAATTTAAAATGACTCCCCCGCTTCTCCTTCCCATCTAGAGCAAGGAGGCTGATATCAGTCTGAATAATAAGATCATCCTGATTGAACACCTGTCCTGTTGTTTCTGCACACATGATGCATAATAACTCTTCTGTTGGCCTGATGCTACAGTGCACATACTGCCTAAGGCTCCCTGTAGTTTCTATCTACAGCATCAAACAAAATGGCAGATAGTGACCTGCGATGTGGAGGTCATCGCAAGACATTTTCCCCAATCTTGTTACATACTACAGAGAGGAGGAGGAGGAGGAGGAGGAGAAATAAAGAGGGTGGAGGAAAGAAAAGAAAAGTCATTAAAAGGAGAGATGAGGGAATGGTCACGGGGCTCTGTTTGGGACACAGCAGCAGGTTTTTAAACCTGAAAAGGCAACAGTCATAGCTGTAGTACGCTACAGGCTTGTGTAAAGTAGCCTGACTAAGACTTGCCAGATTGATCGACAGAAGTGAAACGCACACACACAGCGTCCACGCGTTGTGTTTAATCATCAGCGCTGGTAATCAGCTGCTAGGACACATTCCTGTCTCTTAGACACCCACTCTTCATCTCTTCCTCACGCGGTTTGTCTCTCTTTACGGCCAGGGAAAAGAGGAATAAAAAGAGTAAGAGGAAAACGATGCAAAAGAAAGCCGGCAAAGACAAAATACCACTAAATCAGGCTTATATATCTGTAAGAGACAATTAAGAAGAACACTCACAGTCCCAAATATCTTGAGAAAATGAAATGTGAGAATGATTGCAATATGAGTACAAGTACAAGTTCATGGCATGTTCTTGACAGTCATGTACAAATATGCACAACAGCATCCCTCTACTGGTTAAAAGCCGCTATTGCAATTGAATTTTGCTATTGGGTGATCTGGAGGCACGTGATGCATATGGTGGCAGCTTTCATCACCAAACACTCCCAACTCCTCGTCAACTTATATAAAACCAGTGCCTCTTGACTCTACAGAGTGTGGCCTCCTATGTAGACATATTAACATTCCCGCAGCACCAGGTGTGACGCGCACCTGAGATGTAGCCCGTCTCCGCTGCTATCTTGTCACATCTCCAGCGTCGAGCTCATGGCTGATAAGTTCCGTTAGCTCTGTCTATGGGCAGCCGGACAGCCTGTCACTCTGATCTACATTATCTCCCGTGTCACACATTACATAGCAATGAGGCCACATACCCTTTAGTGATTGTCCTCTGCAGCGGCTATTAGCCAGTGACACCCTACAGGCTAATAGCCGTGGATGATGTAGGGGAAGATGGGCTCGTCAGACTCCACACCTGCCCCCACGAGCCTGTCTGGGAGTAAGAAAAGTCGTTTTCTTGAGGAGCGACTGGCTGCGGTTTGGATGCATTTCGGTCAATGAAAAAGGTTTGTGTCCTTGCATTTATTTCTACACTCCCCCCCCTTCCGTTTTTAGTTAAATTATGAGAAATATCTGATCTCTTTCTTAAGATTTTCTCCTGTGGAGCGTACAACAGTTCATCGATGTCAGTATGTATCAACAAAGGAGCACGGTGAAGAGGGGTAAAAATGGAGAGGAGAAACTAGAGGACAGGGGGAGCGGAAGTATCAAGGGAGAATGGAAAAGGAAGATGGGAGAAAGAGGAGAAGGGAGGGAATAGCAGCTGGAAAGAGGCAGGCGGAAGAGACGTCCTTTGTAGAGCGTGGAAAGGTCAATTAGACAGTTTACAGGCCGCCATCGCGCGGAATTACACACCACACACAAGCAAAGCTCAGACGCACACCGAGGCATGAATGGAGGTTTGAATTTCATTATCAGGCTGCAAACGTGCCCATCAATTAGCATGAATAAGATTGTATCACCTCTCGCTGAGGGAATAGGCCTGAAATCACAGCTACGTGCTGTGATCCACACATACTGTACCCTCCAGGTCTGGCCTTATTATAATAGCTGCACACTGTAAAAAAAAAATTGTGATACAAAAATCAGCCTGTGAAGTGATAATATCACTCATTTTGAGTGGAAGATGAATTTCTTTCAGTGTAATTTTGTACTCAAACGATATGAAGTGGTGCAAAAACAGAAAAAAAAATTGGAGTCAATAGAATAAGTAGTTAAAAGAGCAGTCGAGGAAAGTACAACACCAAACAGTGCCAAAGTGTGGAGATTAATGGCGGGTTGGTGACAGAGGACAGGAGAGATGAAAGAGAGAAGAGAGGGATGAGAGGATGAGGACAGGCTCGATGGGTTGTCTCCCATGGCAACCCTTTGCTGCCATTGAACACACACACACACACACACACACACACACACACACACACACACACACACACACACACACACACACAAACACAACCCAACCATGAATATTCATAGAATTAAAAGGGAGAGAGGTTCATACTATATTCATGTCATTTTCAATAAAGCATATTTCAATTAGAGGGTGAGAGATTCATTTTATATCAATTAATACGGTTTCAATAATACATTTTTGAATTAGAGGGAAGGAGGAAGGAGAAGGCGCGATGACAAATTGGAGAAAGGAGGAGGTGATTATGCTATAATATTTAAAGGAATGGTTTGATATTTTGACATTTATTCTTGCCTGGATGTGGTCATAATGTTGATACCATTCTCATACCAATACGGTAAAGATAAGAGCTGGTTAGCTTAGCGTGGAACAATACAGGTTAACCAAAGCTTTACCTTGGTGGATTTTTATGCCTTCAGAAAGAGTTAGGCTAATTGTTTCCCCCTGTTTCCAGTCTTTGAGCTAAGCTGGGCTAACAGCACCTAGCTTCATAATCATTGGCAGTATCAATCTTCTCTGTGTAATTCCCCAAAACATCAAACTATTTATTTAAAATGACAGCCGTTTTCATTTCAGCCGTTTCCCTCCCATACTGGTTCCATACATTCAGGCTGAAACGGGTTGTTTTATGTGATTATCTGAGGCTGAGTGAATGACGCTTACCTTGGACTGAAGGACATACACACACCATCGCATCCAGTAAGTGTGTGTTGCAGTGGTCCTGCAGAGTGATGGACATTTACCTTGTGCTAGAGATTATATCACTCCCAACAAGAGGCCCCGGTCGACCTTGGCTAATCAGACTATAACACATTTTTCCTCCTTTCTGCTATAACTCAGTCCCTGTCTGTTTCTAGGATTTCTCCACTCGCTCACTACTCTTATGTGGGCTTTAAGATGAGGGAAACACACACACACACTACCACAGTTACACTGTCTGACAGCTGCAGAGACAGATACTATCACAAGGCAGGATTTATTGTTTTTCCCTGTCTGATGAAAAAGTGTGAAGACGTGTGTTTTACTCTTGACAATAATAAAACTGTTTTTCTTACGTCAGTGTTGCTTATGGGCACAAAAAACATGTAAAACCATGTCATCACAAAAAGGAATCAATATTGTGCTACAGCTTAAACCATTATATAACCATGGGGGACCATTATTGGAAGCTCTGTTGTCATATGATAAGACAAAGGTTACAAAATAATTCTCTGCAGTCAAAATTTCGTTCCATTAAAATGACATTCGTGCCATTAAGAGACAAACTAGAGACAGTGCTCTTTGTCTCCCGGTAACACCTGGAGCTTTTCTCTCTCGGTTAATAAATGAAATATGGAAATATTAGCCGTAATAGGTATGTCTGTGGTTTTCTTTCCAATAAAGTGAGTGTCAGTTTGACATACACACATGCTGTGCATGCATTAACCATAGTATAATTTGCAAGAGCTACAATATTTCCCTATAACCTCAACCATACCACAGATGCTATATGCAGATATTGTAGAAAGTAAGAATTTTGAATTAATGTAATCCAGGGTTTTGCAGAATATCAATGTACCTGTAGGGGATGGGGTTGTAGAAATGATAAGGGCCTTAAAGGTTCCCTCCAGGTAAGTATACAGGGAAATACTCTGCTTGGAATCATTTTGTGTCTGATAAGGCTTTTTTCCCCCTCAAAAAAAGTACAGTCAGCTCATTAAAAATGATTCAAATTACATTTCTGCCATCTCCCTAATTACAAAATATGGAAATGTATGTAAAAATTAATCATTTCTACAGTTTAACTCTAAATGTCGGTGTCTCCTACCTCACTCAAAGCTCCTTTTTCAGTGTTTGTGCAGTGAAGGCTTCAAGTTTTCACATCACACTCGTGTCGATTGCACTTTGGACCATGACTGGCTTCCAAACTAGTTATGATATCACAACGTCTTGCTGATAAATGTCTATCTTAAATCCAGATTCCAGGTGAGTGCAGCGAAACTTTCACATGCAAACTAGTGTCAAACATTCTGCACGGGGAAGTATGAATATCAAAATAAACGAAACACATTTTTGAACGACGTCCTTCCAGAAGTGGGTCCCTGTGTCAAACCTGAGACCGACATTGTTTCAGTTTTGCCATAATATAATTCAACCCCTATGTCAGCTAGGACTGGCTCCAGCCCCCCCTGCAACCCTGATAAGGATAAGCACTTATGGAAGATGGATGCATGGATGGATGGATGGATGGATGGTAATATAATTCATGTTCCTCAGTTAATATGGAATATGCATAAAGAAAAAAAGTGCATTAAGAGGGGAACAACCAGCTAGTTTTTTTGCCCTGGGGGCACCTCATGCACTTGATGCAGTGTAGTGCTCATGCTTCAAACTCCGTTTCAAATGATAGAGATGCTGTGTTGGTTCATTTGTCTGAGTTTATGAAGTCAAATTAGCCAAAATGGCCACTATATAAAAGCCCACGAGCCGAAGACTGAACTGATATCTCCATAAAACGATCAACTATCGATAAAATGTGGTGAATTTGAAGTAAAGGTCTGTGGCAACAAGATAAACTTCTCTTATATCATGAAATTATCGCGTGTTCTCCCGTTTTGACAGCTGTTGTTTCATTTTCCATCACAGCTTTTTCCTCTCGCGCTCACCCTCTTTCCCTCTCGCGCGCGCTCAGTCGGCAGCGCAACAGAGAGCGAGAGAGAGAGAGGACGCGAGGGCCAAGGCGCGCGCGCGCAGTAAGAGCGAGCCGTGTTCTTTTTTTTATTGACAAGCTGCTCCGTCCAATCAGGTGACAAGGATACACCTTTAAACAGCGTCCCAGCTAATCGCCGCGCGGGGGAGGCGGCCTTTATGCAAATGTGTTGGCAAGGGAGACGCAGCGGTTCATTCATCTTCTTCCAGAGAGAGAGGTGAGTTAACGCGAAGGTTATTTTACATGAGGGGGGAACTGTTTTTGACCAAAAGACTGCCGCGAAAATAGCTGAAAAAAGAAAAAAAGCACAGAGAAGAGGCTCTTGTTTCATAGCTGTAAGGAGCTTATTCTTCTTCCAAAACATTGCAGGGTAAGTGGAGGACATTTTTTTTTTGTATTATTATTTGTACATGGTCTCTTTGCACCATCATGTTAATGTGTACAAGTGGTGGTCAGGCATTCCTTTCGCCATTGCCTTTAATTCTTAACTAAGAGAAGCAATAAGTGATGAGAGAGGAAGTCGTGGACATTATTTTACTGCCTCTGTCATCAAAGGTGTCTCAGCGGGAGTGGGGGGAATCCTTAACCCTGTCATTGTCAGTGTGTTACACTTATGTGGCACTACAAATGAGTCAAGGTTTCAGCCATACTCCGCTGTCTCACTGAGCAGTTAAAGGGATTCTGTGTCTTGCTCAAGGACACCCAGGGGCTGGAGAGTCGGCTGAACCTGGGACCACGCGCGGTCTCTTGGCACTTTGTTGCCCATATGTGCCACGGGTGGCCGCAGGCATTATCATGCTCGTGTTGTGATGACATGTGTCACTTTTTTGAGAATGCCCCATGCATCTCGGCTCGGATGTGCACGGATCTTAAAATTGCAGGCGGGGAAGTGAGTGCCTGAATGTCCTTCATGCTTGTGGGAGCAATCAATGGATGAAGAAAATAAGGCTATGTGTGTGTGTCGCACCAGTGGGACTGTACTCCCGACGCCTCTTCGGGACATGTAGAGGCTAAAAAAGCATGATGTAAGCATGTAAACTCATCATAAATGAATGCAGGTGTGGGGTATAAATGCTCTCTGATTGCCTGGTAGTTGCACTAACTGTGGCAAGTGCATTTAGGTTAAGAGTTCGTGAGCATGTCCGCAGGAGAGATCAGTACATACAAGTCGAACTATTTTCTTAATTGTTTCGTCACGCCTGAAATGAAAAGTAATTAGAGTAAATCGAGGAGAGACGGACAGAGAAATGCAGCAGGATGAACGTAGTCTAGTCCTCTGTCACCAGGTCCCACAAAATCAATAGGACCAGCTTCCGGTGGGTGCTGTGTGTGAGCCTGGTCACATCACTAGTGGCCCTCATGTGGCTGCGCATCGAAGGGGGTCACGTCAGATGAGTTATTGCATCACAGTCACTGGACCGCGTGCGTCTACACATTTGTACGCCTCGCCGCTGGGTCTCTACACAATGTATATGCACGTAACATATTGACCGTGTCAGTGCAAAGCAGGGGAGCAGGGCTGTCAATGAAAACGGAAAGACAGAGGGAAACGCACAAACGCATGCAAGCACCCGTGATGGGCTCATCCATGACAGACAGCTGGTGGCAGTGATGGCTCAGTTTGGCTCTGGAGCCCCTTTTGCTGCCAGCCTTTAACTGAACATGCATGATGTGCCATGTAGTGTATACATTTAGGAGTTTGTCACCTTCATATAGCTTTAGGTGATAACAGTCAATACGGATGTAATAAGGTGTTGTAGCAGCCTGATTGTTTGCACCCAAAAAGTACTGCTTCGTTGCTTTGTTTCTACTGCAACCCACTTTTACACTCTCAGCAGACAGTGAAAAGACTCAAGAGTCAGCCTGTCTCAAGTGGTACTTGGCATCCCATGAGGGAGCTATTACAGTACAACAATTACCATCTTATTCAGGACCACCTTCTCCTCCAAAATATCCAATAAAACCGTCACATCATAATCTCCTCTGCTATTTTTAATCTGCTCAATTTTAGCACCTTTAAAGGGCCCATACTGTAAGAAAGTGAGATCACCATTTTGGAATTATAAAGCAAGTCTAGGTGCAATATACTGTGAAAGTATCAGGACACTCAATCCAGAGGGAAGTAGCTTGAATTTAGAAACAGAGCGCCTTTCAACAGGTCTTCCGTACAGGTTGTGTTGTCACAAGTGCACACGCATCGCCCACAGCCACACCCCCCC
This sequence comes from Nibea albiflora, assembly GCA_014281875.1. Lineage (NCBI taxonomy): Eukaryota > Metazoa > Chordata > Actinopteri > Sciaenidae > Nibea > Nibea albiflora. The sequence goes on along the minus strand of CM024811.1, from coordinate 13,687,011 downwards.
CCCACTACAGCCCCAAGCCTACCTGGACCCACCATCCAAGTGGGCTACAGTCCGTGCGTCACTCAGAAAACAGTCAACCAGAAGAGAGGCTCATTAATGTTAATGGGACAGAACACACTGTTCTTGCCAAAGCTCCAGAGAAGAGTGTGAGAGAGGCTGTATCGAGATGGTTCTTGGTGCCACAAACCACAAATATATCTTTTTGCTGACACCAAAACTTCACATAGTGTTAAATATGTCCAATGGATAACTGTTTTTTTTGCATTTGAATTGCAGGATTCAGAGTTCGGGTTGGCACTGTGAGAGTTTCCAGCATCAACGATATAAATAAGTCTGATTGCCGTTGTTGTGTTTTAGATTTCGGCGGTGACGCTGCTCTTCGTTAATGTTTGGATCATGGAGGCTGACATAGAGAGAGACTGTAAAACCATACCTGATTCCTCGCTCCAGTGCTTTTACAAAAGTGCCACTCAATGGTGCTTAATGTTTAGCAATCCAACGCAGACATGGATAATTTTAGTGCCTATGTTTTCAGAACAAAAAACAAGCAACAGGCTATTTCCTCAGTGGCGTTCTTGCTCTTTGCAGTGGTGTTAGACGTAGTCATAGCTCCCTGTTATTTACAACAGCAGGTGAAGAGAAGCCGCAGTTACACATAATAGCTGACTGACAGATCACTGAATGGGAAAAAAACACATGATTATAGCTACTTCCTCTACTCTGGAAAGACCTATCGATCCATATTCTGTCGAGTACAACGATATCTGCTTGGAGCGGCATGCTACGCTACGGTTTCCGGCCTGTGTCCGTGCACATGTGATGCTTGCTTTTCCCTTTCCTCCGTTAACAACAGATGATTGATGAATGATGCTATGACACCTGCAAACCCCCGCCCCTTCCCCAACACACACACATACACACACTTTACGTACCTCTTCCTTTCCATCCCCTTTGTATCACTTCCATTTTGTCGTAAGCCTGCGGCCAGGTGTACTATGCGTCTGTCTCACGCATCACTGGCTCATTGTGCATGTGTGCTTGCGTGCGTGCGTGTGTATGTGTGTCTGTGTTTAGCGGTGCTGGTTCGCATGGTGAGTTCCCGTGTGTATGTCTCGCGACTGATTGATTCATCCATTCCTGTCACACGCTTTATTACCGAGGGAGAGAGATGTCCGAATATAAAGATGTGTGTGTGTGTGTCAGTAGCCGCTCCTGTGAGCACATGAATCGGCGGACGGTTGAGCAACAACAAAGGAATGTTGAGTGAAGGAGTTTGGCATCACCAGCGGATAACTAATGAACACCCACAGTTATCAGTGGAAACCATTGAGTGTCCTCCAGTGGCTTCACAGATACAATAAAGTATGATGGAAATGTAACATAAACTAGAAACTGATCTCGGAACTAAGACAAAAATACTGATTTGGTATTAGTTAGGTCATTTTGGCCAGGTGTGACCGACATTTAAAAGAAAAGGCCTGTTTTTCCTCCAACAGATCCAGTAGTTAGCATTGTAGCAGTACAGTTGGAACAAAATGTGGCGTAGTGCTCCTGGTGGAATCGCCAACATTGTCTAGAACATCCGCGATTAGCTCCGCTGGAACGCCGCGCGTAACCGGATTAATCCGTCTACCGTGCTACAGCTGAGACAACAACCTGCGCTCTGCCAAAACCCTGCAGGTAAAATTCACGCTCTAGAATTTCCGTTCCGCGTGCATGAACATGTACACGTGACTGTTTTTACAGGAATTGTTTGGGTCACGCGGGGAGCATCGAACCAAGGAAGACGCGTACCGACCAGAATGGGAACACGGACTCTTCCCACACAGGTTTCCTCCAAGCACTCCAGTATCTTTCCCCAGTTTAAACACATACAGGTTAAGTGAAGTGGTGATGCTAAAATTGTCCCTATGTGTGAATGCGTTGGTCTATCTGTACTGTACGTGTCAGCCTGTGAATGACTGTTGACTTGCCTTGGCAGAACATTCAACACTGAAGTCAGTATATATTCAGCGATGGGTACAGAACTTCTTTTTAGCGTATCGAATCATTGGAATCTGTTCATTAAAAAAGAAAATCCATCCATTAGTTGATCGAATCATTCAGTGCTTGACTGGAGCTCCAACTTCATCGTCCGACTCAACACGCTAACTAGTGAACTGAGAAGGAGACAGCCAGCGAGCGGAGAATTTAGTTGGACAAAAATAAAGACGACGTCCTCCCTCATTATGTACAACACATACAGCATATTTTTATGACACATAATTGAGAGGGAGGTAGACAGGGTATCGCTAAGGGCTCACAAATTCCGAGTTAGTCGGTGTCATCCCTGCAGGTTTGCTCTGCTCGCAAGAGAGCTGAAGTGACTGAGAATGGATTGTCTCAGGAAGTGATTCAGTTCATTCACCCGAAAGTTTTATTCGAAACATTTGCAGACAACACAACACTATACTTGTCCTTGCGTAGAAAATCTGATGCAGTTTGTCTTTGTGAGGTGGAATAAAACAGACTCTTACAGCTTATACAATTGTCTACTTGGACATCCAGCCATGCTTTGAGCTCGGTGCTGTCGTGCAGGCTCTGTAGGCGACGAATGTCTTTTGTGTCGTGTTCCTTATATATAGGCTTTTTCCCCATTGCATTCATGACCTAAAACTCTGCACAGTAAGCGCGTTTGCATGTGATGCATAAGATATGCTTCTCTAACCTATGAGTGATAGTCAACTGCAGGAAATGTTTCAAGTGTCCCATTTTTTTTTTTTACTAAACAGCCACTGCCAACATCACCGTGGAAACATTTCCTGGGATTTACTAAACTTTTACCTGAAGATTGTGGAAGTCAAAAAAAGTCAGGGCTCATGTTTATCCAGTGCACATCTGTGCCAAAACCAGATCCAAAACAAACAGAGACGCTGCCAAAATTGGCAAAAAAAATTGGCAAAAAAATTGTACAAATAATAAAATCCACCTCAAGGTTATGGACGAAAATACACAAATATGAAAATAATGATTAAAGAGTTGGCAATGAAAAGAATTTCAATCTGCCAACAGAGTAGATCTTGCAGGAGTTATCAGCATTCAAAGCAAATATGTTTGACAAACGCAGCATACTGTGGGTTCTATCATATAGTTCATTTTAAATGAAAAGGTCTACTGCAGATCTTCATAACAAACTGGCTATGCATATTTTACACGTGCTACATGCAGCGCTAAGAAAATATGGTCGTCTTTGACAGCGTCTGAGATCCATGTGGTTAATCTATCCTAAGACGGCGCACAGAGCAGCTTTGAACTCAAAGTTCTGATGAAAGGTAGTGATGACGGTACAGGAGAAGGGATAAGCGCTGAAGGCATTTGTCCCATGTTTTGTTTGCCTCGTTCTTTTTACTCAGCTTTCAACACCTTCTACACAATAAATACACGACTGTAAGTGTGTGTGTGTGTGTGTGTGTGTGTGCTTATGGGACATGGGTGTATTTGTCCTAGAGGCTGTTTTTGTCTGGAAACACCTGAGCCTTACAACCAAACAACTCACCACCAGGGCTTATGTAAGGAAAGTGAGCATGTGTGTGCACGCTGGCATCTTTCCCCTTCTGCCCGAGTTTAAAGGTGTTATTTTAAAGGTGTTTAAAGGTGTAGAATATTATTAGCTACATTTTACAAGGCTGCGCGGGTCTGATGGGGCACAGACAGAAACACCAGCAGACGATTAGAGCAGCACTCAGACGTGAGTCACCCAGACTTCAGGAAACGTTTAATAATCGTCGCAATAAATAAATTCAGAGGTGAATAAATGACGTTTTGAAGATCTGGGAGATAAAGGTTAGCCGAGAGACTGACTCACGAGGACACACGCACACAATCATTTTGTCCCCCGTGTTTCTCCCCAGGCTCGACATGCTGCCTGGTCTTAAATTAGAGTTTGAACTGCACAGAGGTGAGCTGCGTTTCTATAGCGATGCATCCTTCCTGCTCCAGTCGCCAGAGAGAATATATGTAGATTAGAAGAATATGGAGATTTTAGTGATAGGAAGGAAGGGATGCCTCAGCACCAGCGTTTCCTTTCTTCACTCTGTAATTACTTACATAAGAAGGCGCTCACGATTTGTGATGAACAACGCTGACATTTTTGGATTTAAGCTGTTCTTTAAAAAAATAAATAAAAGAGCTTTCATACAATGATAACACAATTACTACAAGTACTATAATTATTACTAATACTCCTGGGCCAATACTTTGTGAAATGGCAAATAGGAATTGGTGATGTGGATTACACACACACATAACACAGTTTTATATTCTGAGTTATATCCCAGTTCATGAGGGGAAAGACATTACATAAAGTTATTTATTGTCTGGAATTTGGACAAATTCCTGAACCGAATCAAAATCTTACTATCTAAGAATTATCTGAGACTCAGGGTGAAACAACACCCCTAAGCCTACAGACTCTCTAACAAAAAAGTGTTTTTGGTTGATCTGCTGAACGAAATACTTATTTTGGGGTAACTCTGAAGTGCAAGTAAAGTCTTTCAGGGACAGTAGCTAACCATTTGAGACCGTTTGGGTCAAAGACTTTGAATCATCGAATCAAGACACATGGCACTCTATCTCTGGTGTCAGTTAGATCCAAGTCAAGTCTCAAGTCTGCAGCCGTGCAACCAGAGATTAGAGATTCCTGAAAAACGGGTAACCTTTGAAAGAAGCAGTCACACATTCCTCCTTCTGCAAACAAAAAGCTGATCTGTAATGTGGCACTTCAGCTGAGATACTCGTACACATCATGTAACTGATATGGCTCGTCGCTATTGTACTACTGTTACGCTATGTTTTAGCAGGTCATATATACAGTACATATTTGTACTGTATATATGACCTGTAGAAACGACATTCTTTTTTCATTTGCTGCTTGCTGTGTCAAATCTCGAGCACTCAGTCAGCTCTCTTTTGTTGACCTTCAGAGAAAGGTCGGAAATCAAGAGCTGCTGATTGGTTAAAAGGTAATCAAATACAGTGTTTCTAATTAGAGGGTGTCATTTGTGTAATACTCTACTGTCCGGTTCGATAAATCAAACACAGGGTTGTGGAAGACACTGGCCAATATTTTGATTTTCAACAAAGCCCCCCACATCAAGCTCGTATTAGTCAGCCTCTTGGTTGGGTCCAGTTGGCAGAGGGGGCCGTTTCTATTGGTCGAAAGCATTATCCGCTGCCGGACGGCTGTTTGGCAGCGAGCTGTGCAACAGTTGTCAAGACAACATATTGTTCTATTTTACTTTTGATGGTTTGGTGAGCTGCCATGAAGACCATTCAGGATGCGGTTTATCATTCAAACATCAATACGCTGGCCGTCCATCTCTCATCAGTACTCTATTATATCTCTCATCACACACACACACACACTTCACAGTGTAGTTCACGGCAAAGGCTGGTATCCTATTGATTTCTCCCTTATTGCTACTACAGTCCATTGTACTTTTTCCACTCTCACAAAGCTTATTGCCATTGCACACACACACACACACACACACACACAGGAAATGACTACTGTATGGGAGGCCTAGCTTCCCATTTTTGCTCTGTTTCCAACTCAATTACAGTTTTTGCCAGCTAATCATTTTCAGTCACGGGGACACCAACACATTTTCCGCCTCCAGGCTACGTCCAGTTAAAGCCTGAGTGCCTGAGCCTCATAATAAACGACAGCGAAAGCCCACTGCTTTTCAACATTGCTTTTGTTGCTCATGCAGAAATGAAAAATGCTTTTCATGATAAAAAAAAAAAAAAGGTAGAATTGCAGTGTGATTTAGAGTTTAGGTCGTACACTGAATTGACTCAACTTGATTGTTTTACAGTTTTTAGCACATTAGCCCGGTCAGATTCATTTGAATCGTTATTATCATGCCACCAGTAAAGTAGGGGTCGACTTTTGCTTGGCTAATATCTGATTTAGGCAGACACAGAAGTAAATCTTGCTATTCTGGGTCTCTGAAGAGTTTCGAATTATTGGTCCACAAAAGCTCTCTGTAATTTGAAAACTAATGCTGCTGTCAAAAAGCCTCTGCAGGCCATTTTGTTTTTTGCAATTATCCAGTACCTAAACGATTTAGCTCTGGTACAGACTCACCTACTAAGGCATTATTTCATTTTGGGGGCTCCGGCTAATGATTGCTTTCATTGCTGATGAATTGTTTTGCCCAGGTTAGTGTCTTCAAGGGACCCAAACTTAAGAAAAGACATAACTTAATTTCTGAACTGCTGATAAAGAAATTAGCAACACACTAGGCAACAAACAAGCACAAAAATCAATTCTACTATGCTACACATGCTGAACACTAACTTGTGCTTTTTTAAAGTCTCTTCTTTGCACAGGAAAACTTTTCCCCAATACCGATAGTACTTTGTTGCCAGCATTTCTAAACTGTTCCTTGTATTTAAATTTTCCACATCATGCGCGCGATATCGAGAGTGATGGACCCGCTCATTTGAAATCCTTCTCGACGTTAGGTGTGCCAGAGAGTCCAAACGTGTTTTCAAGTTCAAAAACAAAAAACAGGTGAGCGACAACCTTTTGGTTTGCTGGTTTAGTCTACGAGATATCACAAAATACTGAGAAGTCACATTTTATTTTGAACTACACAGTAACACATGACAGCTGACCAGTCCTTCGACGCTTTCTTAGCGTTCATGTCCTACATAAGTTTGAGAAAACTGCCCTAAAAACATAAGCGTTATTACTCGTGTCTCTGGCATGCAAACATGTTTAACGAGGTTATCCAATCAGCTAGACTGCCGTCAAGCTCGGCTGGCAAATGTACACACACAGTCTCCCACGCGTTTGCAACTCTGATTAGACTTTGTGTTTACTATGAGTCTGACAGCTGGAATGAACATGCGTTAAGACCCCTTCAGACTCAATAAGATACATGTCTTTCTCTTTGCAACGCCTGTTGGGACAATTTTCTACAAGCTCTGCTTATCTGCCTGCAGCCTCCCATCCTTCACCGTCCTTCCATCTTGATCGCTTTGTAACTCCCTGTCTGTCCCTCTCAGAGGCGTGAATCCAGAGTCATTCTGCTTCCTTTATCATTGTTTCCCACACACACATCCTCTTCACCTTCACCTTCCATTTTTTTCCTCCTAATTATATGTATTTTTCATGTCTGTGTGTGTAATAACTCCACCGCCTCTGTGTGATGGAACTAATGTGTCCTTGTTGTCGCTGGCTTGTGTGCGTGTGTGTGTGTTTGGGCCTCCACTGCGTGTTGACGTGAACAGACTGTCAAACACGTCATCGTGCGCAGCAACAGCGTGTTGCCTGGCCAATTGATCCTATTTGATGGGAGGTGCAGAGCAGGCGATCAGGGCTGTAGCGTATATTCGAGTGAACCCGCTGCATTCGGGGAATAAAGCTATTCATATCAGCCCCACATGGAGCGACTTTGAATGGCATTACAGAGCATAAATAGGCTTCCCCTGGGATTTGATCTTTTGTTAGGCTGTTAAGGGCTTATCAAAGCCAAACCTAAAATTCTGCAATTTTGTACTCAAGCTGATGAACGTTGAAAGATACAAGATCCATTTTTTTCCTCATAGGTTTCATTATTTTCTGGAGAAGTGGGTTAGCAAGTTGTTTGAATTGATATTTTGTGTTTTCCAGACACCACTTGTCTATCAGACAGTGCTATGAGCCCATGAGTGGTATTAGCTACTTAGTATTTTTCATGATAATTGAAGAAATATGTCATTTTAAACCTGAAAACTGCAGAGTTGGATGAAATTGCTGTAAAACAGAGAATTATCAGTTTGAAGTGAGTGAATTGATCACTTAACTTTAACGTTACTGTGACTGTTGTAAGTCAGTATACAAAAACCTGTACAGGGTTGATCTCATCCATGATTCTTGCCATTTTCATGGCTGTGAACACAGATATGTCTTCTGACTCAGGCGCATAAAAGTCAGCGCCCTGTCCACAGATCTCAGCAGTTTCGCGGCTGAAATTATCCAACGGCTATCAGTGAGCACGACACCCGAGCTTTTTAAATGATTACACAGCGTATAGATGTGGCACCAGGCTACTTAAACGGGTCAAGACAGAAGTCAATTTCTATGCATCCGCATGTCTGACTTACTGTACTCTGTTGTTCTAAAGACGACAAGCACATCTCATCTCTCGCAATGCATGCCTACTTTAGCTTGACGTACGTATACGCACACACACATATACTGCAAACTCAAGGAAGGCAGCTCAGGGAATTGACTTATTTGCTCTGAATGGTGGCCTAATCCATGAAAAAGAAACACTCAGGGTTATCTACAGATAACCTCCAACACCTGAATAGTCTCCCACAATAGATTTCTACCCCAGTAAATTAGCTGACAGAGCCCTGAGCACTTGACTGGAAGAACCTACAAGATTGCTATGTGGCTGGCGTGAGCAGTGTTTATTTTGATTCTTTCAGATGGGATACGTTTCCAATGTGTTTGCTCGCCTGGCTAGTTGCGCCTCTCGCTGTCCTCAACAGGCAACTCCATTATCTGCTACATTTGCTTCCCTAACAGACGGATACAATCTCATCACCCTCAGTCAGAGGCAAGAAACAATGTTACAACTCTGGAGTGTTTGTATGCGTGTGTGTGTGTGTGTGTGTGTGGAGGGAAGAGCCAAAACACAAGTTAGCACAGTTGTGGTGTGTCTTTGTTGGTGTAGTCAGTGATTTACAGAACTACCTGTTTGGACATTGCCAATGATTTAAGGATAGTTAAACTTCTATTCTAAATGTCTGCTGCTTGAGGGAGAGAGTCGTACACGTTTAAGAGCAAGAGTGAAGATTTATTAATTGAATACTTCTAATTTAATGACGGCCTCTCGGTGGAAAAAGGTGTCACTGCCACAACATGAACCTCCACAACACTGCCGCCCTCAACATCTGCCTGCATCCATCCTGCAGCAGTTAACCTTGTGAAAACTGTGTGTCTACGCAGGCATGTGTGTCCGCGCGGGTAATGCATTACACAAATGGTTTGGAAGAAACTGCGGGATTGCTGCATAAAACAGTCACCTTCCTAGAAAAGTGAGTCACTTCTGAAGGAATCCATTTGTGTCACCGCACAATTTAGACACAGGCTGCTTTGTGGAGACTGAATGCTTGAAATTGCTCTTTTGTGACTGACACACACGTGCGTCACAAACACGATAAAAATGGAAGTTTGTTTTCAGGCAAGAAAAAAGGCAAAAGATGTGACTCTTTGCATTTCTTGCAGAGCGTCTTTCTTCTTTCTTAAACATCCGTTTTCAACTCGAAAAGATCACAGGTGACATTTTCAATGCTCCAATGGCCTGTTGGCCTATTGATGTCCTTTATTGCTGTTCCTCTCTCTTTCTCTCATGGCTCTCCCATACTGTTTCCCTCTTGTCAGGGGGTTATAAAGTCCAGAATATTTGTGCAGTTTGCAGTGATTTGGGATTTTGTTGCCTTTTTCCTATGACTCACTCACCATAAAGCACAGCAGGATGATATTTCAGCCTCTAAACTGGCCCCAACACAGTGCCTGCAATTTAGAGGAGGATTTGTGGCTCCTCGACGCGAGTGTGTCCTGGTGTCAAAGTGCGAAAGCTGTCAGACAGGACTATGAGTCAGGCATGGCGTCATGCAGGCACTGCAGTGGTCCCCAGCCATGTGAATATATGTGTGTGGCGAGAAGCCAGAGTAATGAGCCATTTTATGGCCAAAATAGCAGCGACGCTGTCAGGTGATTATGGAGGTAAAATGACACGAGTCATTAAGGGAATGGAAAGACCTCTTGTAGCATGGACATTTTGTCTGTAATGTATGTGCACTGCTAAAACTGTCCATTTCAATAAATCGTTGAAACAGGCAATTCCACTTGTCTGTGTGCAGATGCAGATTTTCTTAAATAGCTGCTTCTCTTTACTTAGACGCTTTATCATATTTACAGTAGATATTTTTGTTCTACGACAGCTGACTATGCACTGGAAACAAGTTATTTATAACATAAATGTGCCAGAGTTAGCTCAACAGCTCCCGTAGCTCAATTTGCACCTGTAGTTCCAACACAACTAATTATCTGATTTAAAAGCACATTATAAGATTGATTTTAAAACAGTTGTATGCACTGCAGTTTCTTATTTCTGTGTGTCGAGTACTTCAAGCTGCTTCGAGCTGCTTTCATAGAAAAGAGTGATTGCTCTTGTTTTCCGGGAAGTACTGTCCATGCGTTTGACAAAGTGGCTTAAAGTCTTAAGTGTTGTTCCATGCAGAATTTTAAATGAACGACGCAAGTCCATGTATTGCTATTTTATTTTCCCTTCTCTCTTTATCTTGTTAACAGGAGACAGTCCACAGATATAGAGATCATTTATTAATGTTTACGTACCATAAAGAAGAAGTATATTTAGATTCCATTAGGAACACAGAACCTAATAATGCCTCAGCCTAGATCAATGAATATACAAAATTGCATCATCTGCATACATTAGTGTTCGAATTTCATGAAAAGAAAAAGGAATTCATATGGACACGAAACTGTAAGGTCCCTAACATGGAACCCTGAGGCACACCAATGTTGTACTCGTGGATCTTTAGTTGTGTTTAATCAATACAGTGTTTCATTTGCGATATCTAACGTGGAAAGACAGGCTTGCTAAACTATTTTTATTAGTGTATGTGTGTTTGTCAATGTTTTATACTATACACACAAAGCCACAGAGACAATGCAGCTTTCCTCACTGTTCATCTCTGTGCTGGTAATTCCTTGTTTGCATCTGTCCTCGTGAGACCCGTGCTGTTACGACAACGCAGGGGCATTACTGCTGTTGTTGCTGTTGTTTGTTTAGCGCCGCCTCATCTCTGTGCTCACCCTGTCTCTCTCTTTGTACCCCATCCATCCCCAGAGAGGTGAAGCATCATGGGGAAACACAACAGCAAGTTGGCTCCAGAGGTCCTCGATGACCTGACCAAGAACACCGAATTCAACGAGGCAGAGCTCAAGCAGTGGTACAAAGGCTTCCTCAAAGACTGTCCCTCTGGGATCCTCAACCTGGAGGAGTTTCAGCAGCTCTATGTTAAGGTAAGGGAAGCTGGAGGGCAGGGCAGGGAGCGTTAAGGCGAGGCAGTGAAATCATGATGGTTGATTATGCAGTAATCAGTAGGACTGAGATCTTTACAAACACAATGCTTTCACAATGCTATTGCCTGCAATGAAAATTAGGCTTGCTGTTTTTCTTGGTTGTATTAAATGACTCAGAAATCTTTTTTGTTGGGTGGTTAGCATGAAATCTTATATCACCAAGGCTGACTAATCATTCTATGTCTGGGGCATAGAGAGGAGGCGGAGCCTCTAATATTGCCAGCAACTCTGTCACTGCCTGAAACTTCAGAACATTCTGGAGATGACGCAGCGCCAGAGAGACGCTGGCTGATTTGTGATGGATGCACAGGGGTTAAAGATATTTTTAAATCAGTTTTGCATATCCTCTCACTCTCTCCCACCCAGTCCTGATGTGCATAGAAAGCAACTTCGGCTTGTACTTCATGTATTAATCTGTCACTGCGAATGAGGAACTAACTGTCATTTTCAAAGTTGTGTCATGATATCAGGCTGTGAACTCATTGTTCATTGGATTGACTGAAGTTCCATGCATTAGTGTTACGGTTTCATTTTGAAAATAAGAAGTCAACATTTGCTGCATTTCATGTCTAAAATGTGTCTTTCACCTGTTAAAACCCAGTTAAGCCAACAGATTTTCATAAGGCAGTCTCATAAATAATCCTCCAATGCCAAATGTTTGCACATGCCTTGGGTTTGTAATACAGTTGTACAGTTATATGTTACACATATAATGTATTATATATTCTCACTCTTCCATGACAAGAAATGCGATTTTCAGTAATTGTTATTTTATCCGTCATCACCTCTGTTCTGTTTACACACACACATCAAACTGTATTACACATAGATTACTGTAATTGCTCGATAATTAGTCAGCACAGTAATCAGGAATTACACTGTGGTCATGCGGTTATATGCACCACACACAGCGATCCACTATTTATCCGGTAAGCTAATATCCCCTGAGCTAACGCTGTAATACTCCTGTTCCAACTCTGCGTCACTGCCATCAAAACCCTCCTATGTCACACTACTGTAAGTAAACTGACACACAGATTCTACGCCATCATTTCACTGTGGTATGTACTGTGTGTGTTTGAGGGTTCAAATATGAGAGTTAACACACAATTCATGCTTAATAGGAGAGCTAAAATTACAGTGAGAGGAATGTAAATGAAATGCCATGTAGATTCAAAACATTTCTAGAAACAATGGAACAAACAGGACAAAACCAAAATGCAGAAAATGAACAATGATGATCTAATTTTTCACTCTCCAGTTTTTCCCATACGGCGATGCCTCCAAGTTCGCCCAGCACGCGTTTCGGACGTTCGACAAGAACGGCGACGGGACCATCGACTTCAGGGAGTTCATCTGCGCCCTGTCCATCACCTCCAGGGGCAGCTTCGAGCAGAAACTCAACTGGGCCTTCAATATGTATGATCTGGATGGGGATGGAAAGATCACACGCATGGAGATGCTGGAGATCATCGAGGTGTGTGTTTGTGAGAGGTCTTTATTTTGAATTAGATCATGGGGTCTCTGTTATGTATCGATTTCAAGACAAAATCTTTCCTCCTCCGCAGGCCATCTACAAGATGGTGGGCACTGTGATAATGATGCGTATGAACGAGGATGGGCTGACCCCGCAGCAGCGCGTGGACAAGATCTTCTCCAAGATGGACAAGGACCACAATGATGAGATCTCCCTGGAAGAGTTTAAAGAGGCGGCCAAGTCTGACCCCTCCATCGTCCTACTGCTGCAGTGTGACATGCAGAAGTAGAGAGAGGGATGGGTGGAGCGACAGAGGGAGGGAGGGGAGGTACGGGGGAAGAGTTGAACTGAAACAAGAGAAGGAAGGAGGATGGGAGAACAGATGGGCTGGGGAAGAAAGGGAGGGATGCAGTTTGAGGGAAGAGGAGGAGGAGGTAGGGAAGCTTTTTTTTTTCCTTCCTTGTTTTTTTTTTTTTTTTTGAGGCAGTGATGACAGAGAATGAGCTATGTTTGGAACACAGTGGACCCTCTGATTGATGCCATTCTTTTCCTCCAGACCGTCCCGCTGTGCAGCACAGTCATGCAGCACTCCTGCTGCAGTCTAGCAGGGTGTCTTTACAAATCCAATCTGATGATCTGTGGAAAGTGGAAATTCCTGCAGCTCCTTTGGTAACAACCTAAGAAATATTGTAAGGATTTAAAGTGTTACTCACACTTTGACACTCTCGGGCTCTGTGCCTAGCATGTGATAGTACTGAAGGGGTGACTGAACTGCAAAAGGTCTGCTACCTTTTATTTTACACAATTTAATTATTTGCAGGATAGTTAATAGTTTGCAGATCTGAAATTGCAAAGCACGATGCTTCAACCTCAGATAGTGTATAATACTGGTTGTTCACGACACAGCATCATCAGGCATTTGCACCATCTGGATTTACCTCCATTATGGTCCCAAATTACACTTTAAACTGGTAATTTTGGAAAAAATCTGTTTATTTCACTCTCTTTCTGTGAGTTACCCGAGAAGATTGTCATCACTACAGCTCCAGCTACAGCCAGCGGATAGTTACGTTTAGCTTAGCATAAAGACTGAAAACAGGGAAACGGTTAGCCTGCCTCTGTTCAAGAGTAAAGAAATCTGCGTAGCAGCACCTCAAAAACTCACAAATCAACTAATTAATTAATTATCTTGTTTGCTTAATCCGTATGAGGACTCAAGTGTCAAAATGACAAGTGGAGGCTTTAATGTGGTTTTTGTGTTTGCTAGTTTCCTGCCAATCTCCCAAACACACTCACTTGCCAAGAAAAGAGTCTAGTTAACCCCTCATATAACTGCAGCTTGTCATTTTCTACACTTATTTTTTACCTTTGGATGGAGCCAGGCTAGTCGTTTCCCCCAGTTCCCGGCCTTTATGCTAAGCTAAGATACTCTCCTCACCCCAGCTTAATATTTACTGTACGAACAGGAGAGTTATATCAATCTTTTCTTGTCTAGAAAGAATTTTTTTTTTTAAAAACGTGTGAGCGTAAGTGGAAATTCTGGCACTCAGAATGCTAATTTCAAAACACAGCCAGTATTTGGATGCTGTGCACCATGGGATAGTTTGAAAGAAGGGAATGGCATCAGACCAACAGAGGGCCTGTTGTGTGGTCCACATGGTCCTTCCAGAACAGAGAAGCAGACGCTATGCTGACAGAGAGAGGCAGAGTCATGTAAATGAACAACACCATGAGCTGCGTGCGTTTGTGTCCATGCATGTATGAATGTGAAATGTGTGTGCATGGACAAACCTTCACACTTCACAGACCCTGATCAAACCGCGCTGTTCGTGTGTTGCAGTGATTAGATCATCAACAGCCAAATCCACCAGCAGTTATATGAGTTTACAGCACGCCGTCCGCACGCTTTAGTCTGCGGCAGATGATGAATCTCTCAGACAGCTGCCTCCTGCAGCGTGGTGAAGCATACTGATGCGCCGCTCAGTGACTTCTGGCTGCCCCTAAAGCTTTTCCACAATTGCTAACAAAATCAATATCTTATCAAAATGATTACAACTGCTTTATCAAAAACACACACGCAATTAGATTAGAATAAAGTCTTGCAGTCCAATATAGGCATAATGTAATCTGGGCTTTCTCTTTGTGTGGGATGAGGCAAAAGGAAGAGTACAAATTGACATCTGACATTCCACTTCAAATCGCTAATAGTACATAATAATAGTCATTACTGTGAAAAGAAGAATGGCAGGAAATAACTGCATCCATTTGAGATAATTAAAGCCGTCATGTGTCGAATTTTCATCTGATTACAGTTGAATCAAATTCTTCTGCCAGTCTAAGTTTTGTTTAGAGAAAAAAAAGGAATGAAAAACCAGCACAGCCTGCACCTATTAGCAGTTTGTTGCAATTTGCCAGTGTTTTTTAAATTTTTATTTTTAACACTTTGGCACACCAGAAACTTTAAATACTACACGTTGTGGCTGAAAACGTGGCTTCAAATCTTAGGAACCTTCAAAATCTTAACTAACCGGCTTCACCAGGACTTTGCATTTTAATTCAGATCTGTGATTGGTGGACCAAAATAAGTAACAGCATCGCCTTTTTACAACGGAGACCCGTCGACTTCAAACCGCTGAAAAGAGCACAGTGAAATGAGCTCCCGTATTAAAATTCAGCATCAGTCTGACATATGCGAACAAGATATAGGGGGAAACATACAGAATAATATGAAACATGATCGTAGCCTATCCAAGACCAGTAATTTGAGCAACAGAAAGAGCCACTGGATGAGTGTGGAGTGTGGATAATCAGGACAGTAATTACAGGCCATATGACAGAAACGGTATTTCTCTGAAAGGCCAAACCTGCCTCCATGATTCATTGTTGTTTCACATGAAAAGCTGAAATAGCCGTCTCTCCTCTTCCTCTCCCACTGTCCTGCCACGGCCCCCCTTTTGTCTTCTTCCTCCCTAAATGTCAGAGAGGAAGGGCTTTGATAATAGGTGGAGGGAGAGGAACTTTGCTGAACTCAGCTCAGATCTAAAATCAATTTGAAAAAGAGCAAAAGGTTGAAGAGGAAGCCTGGGTGGCGTGTGTGTGTACATACGGTGCTTAGCAGCATGTGAATGTGAATGATAGCGGAGTAATGATTCCTGTACATCTCTGTATTTCATTGGATTAGCTTAAAAAAATCGAGGGAAACAAGTGGTCGGCCACAGGATTTTAGGACGTTTCTGAAAAGATAAAATAGCCTCATACTCTCGTACTTGTTCGTTAAATATGAAGCTACTGCCAGGAAACAGATAGCTAATAAGTGATTCAGAGGAGCTGGTAAGTTAGTTAAGCATCTTCAAATTTAGCGCAATTACGAGAGTGGTATCAGTCTTACACCCTCGGAAGGAAAGTGAACAAGCTCAAAATGTCACCATCGAAAGCTTACATGAAGGTCACACACAGACCGCGACATTGGCTGGAGTATTTAGCACATCCGTTGGTATTAAAGAAGTTGCTGGTTGCTGGTTACTTGGAGGCCTTTGTGGCTTCTTAATATAGCCCTATATCATTCAAAACATGCCAGATTTTCTGATATCTCATCTTCTGTCAGCGAATCAGATTCATCTCCTCCTTCCCGCCCGGCCAATGTGCATGCTCCCTCCCTATAAAGCTAAAGAGCGAGCCTCCTTTGTGCGATAATGTAATGATAAAACTACATGTACATTATGATACGACTGTAATCGTATTTATGAATATAAACAAATATAACATGTAAATGTAAATGTACCACTAGCTTAGACCTAATTTCATATGACGACACAGCTACTGTGTGTGTGTGTGTGTGTGTGTGTGAGAGTGTGAGCGCGAGAGAGAGAGCGATAGAGCGAGCCTGTGTAATAACTGTGGGTGCTTGTGAAAGCTCTGTGCGTGTGTGCTGTATGTCGGGACACTTTTGCGAGTGTTCAACGTGTTTTGTATTCGTATCATTTGTGTAACAAGACAAGAGATGCCTCAGTCTAGTTTAACTTTGTAAAAAAAAATAAGAAAAAAATATTGAGTGTAAACCCTCACACCGAAGCACTGAGTATTATTACCCACACCTACACTTGCTTTCGTGGTCCGCTGATATACGGTATGTACTGTCTCCAATATGGGACGTGTCGTTTTGTTTGCTGTAGCCTACTGTTGCAGTTCTACAAATAATACTCACATAATAGATGCTATGTTTGTCACCGAATGGCTTTGATTGGGTTGGTAGCCAGCGCGGTTTTTGGGGCGGGCGAGTCTTTGTGAAATAGAGGTTGTTGAGAGGCTGAAGCCTGAAGGTGTGAGGAGGAGAAAAAAAACTGTCCTGTGTCACAGTGTCCCCCAGTGGATGGAGGTATAATGTCACGCCTCGCAGCATCTCAGCTACTGTACAGCTTTTGTTTATTGTTTCATGCCTCGAGATCAAAAGTTACAGTTATAATGTGATCCGAACCGCTGGATTACGCCTCGTTCATTTACAGTGTTGTGCAGAAATCTGAAAGTGGAGTGAGATCATCTCACTTTATAAAAATAAAATAGTATGGTTATTTAGTTATGGATTTTCTCCAGTTGCGTACACCATTGTGAACCCATTCTGTATGATCTCTGATAATCTTCCTCTTAAAGGTGCAGTGTGTAAGATTTGAGGCCCCTAAGGCAGACATGAAATATAATCATAATTACGTTTTCATGCATGTATAATCACCACTTTGTTACTTAAAAATCATCCTTTTTCTAAGTACAGTGGGAACAGGTCCTCTTTCATGTTGAAACATCGTGTTTCTGCAGTAGTCCAGAACAGAAAAACTAAATGGTGACTCTAGAACAGGGCCTTTCAAGTGTTGTTTCTCCTGAGGGTGAGTTGAGGAGCCTGCAACGCAGCGATGACACCGTTAGCCGATTCAGCTAAATTCTACACACTGGACCTTTAAGCGACGTACAGTGTGTGCAAGTGACAAAACAACTTCCACGTGTGAAGCGGGTTCAAAAGCATGACTCGTTGCTCTGTATCGTCGCGTATACTAACACCTACACAGTGAGAACTTTATAAGTTGATGATATGGCAATGTTTATTTTTAGGCTTTTTTTCCCACAGACCCCGTGTTGGAGCTTTAAAGCTCCAACACGGGCTTTAAAAACGTCTTACTTCAGCGACTTCCAGTGCGAGCATGAAAAATGACACCAAACCGCCATTTTTTTAGCAGCAGGAGAGCAATTTGAAAGATGCTCTGATGCTATGATCATACAAATTCAACGCATAGAGGGGTTTAACAATGACGCCGCTCCACTGGCAGATTTTTGCTCCCATTTTAAGACGAAGAAGAGATGAAGGTTGGCACGAATGAAGGTGTTGCAAATTGTTTGTAAAGACAGCCACCCATACCGCTCCCATATGTTTCGCTGCCCTTGTTTTGACTCACTATATTATCGACACAGGCTCCGTTAATCATCCTATTTTACGGTGAGCGGTATGCGGCAAAACAGTTGATTAGAACAGATTGGCCCACAAAGTGGCTTCACAATGTGTTGATCACCACACTCCCCCCCTCCCCCCTCCCTTTATTAGATTCTGTCCATCCTAATTAGCAGCGGTTCAAAGCAGAGAGAGCGAGATAGAGAGAGAGAACCACTCTCACTTCCCACCCCGAGATTGCAGTTTTATTGTTTCGATTTCTTTCTTATCGGATGTTTTTCATGCTTTTCAGAAACCGCTTAGACGAAATTCAACGTCCACGCCGTAGATTTTATGTGCCAAAGATGGGAGTGCGTCAGGTGAGGAGGTATGATGCTGGAGTTAGACATGAATTGATCCTGTGGACAGACGCACTGAGCTGTGTGACATGAATATCAACATGGATATTCTACTTTTTTGTTGTTGTTTGTTTGTTTTGACAGGGGATTATTTGTTCTCGATTGTGCAATATAATTCTATTCTTCAACATTTCTCTATGATGTTCCACGTAAATGTCAATTTGTCCCGTCTGATGATTTTTTTTTTGTTTTTTGTTTTTTTTTGCTTTGGTTTTCTTTTTGTTGTCGATATTGTTAAGCTCCTAGAACAAAGACCATGTAATTATTTTTGTTACATAGAATAAAACACATGGATGTCGAGAGTGACTGTTGTTGTGTTTCCTCTTCACACATTTGAGCTCTCTCTCTCTCTCTCTCTCTCTCTCTTACAAACACACACACACACAACAGTGAGCCAAAAGTATGAGTCACCGTCTAGCAATGATGTCACACTGCTGCAGTGATGTCACCCGTCATGCTGTTCTCATGGTAACCATGCCACAAGGCGGGGAGACCAGCACATAAACACACGCAGAACACACTTTCACATCTGTATAATTGCCCCCCCCCCCCCCCGAGGGTCATAATTCATTGTGATATGTAATGACTGCGGAAATGAATCTTGCTTGTGGTATCTGTGGACTGATCATTTACTCAGCCGGCCAGCAAGGGAGAAATAATTGAACACAATTAAATGACTGGTGCAGATTGAGCTTTGACTTTATGAATCAATGTGTACATGTGCTCCCCAGGAGAGGCGGAAGCACTGACGGGGACTTTTTGTGCTGAGAAATTCAGCAAATTTCCTGTTTATCAAATGATTAATTACCGCTTCATTTAAGCTCTAATTTGAGTTCAGTTTTCTTCAAACAACAGAGCACACGTTAATGAATCCAGCTTCGCTCAGGTTAACACAATTTGGGTCTTTGCCTTCAGATCATTTCTCTTTTTAAACCGTCTGGGCTTAAACCCTCCATTTTCCATTGCCCCTCCTCCATCCGTCCATCCGTCCATCACGGATCAATATGAATCTATTCTGAGCCTTTCTGTATTAGGCTTCAGCTCAGCGGACAACCAAACACCACATCAAATGCGCACGCACAAGCCGAACAGCAGAGAGCCTGTGAATCATGCTGCAGCAGTGGAGGTCACGCTGAAGAGGTGCAGCTTGCAGAGCGGCCACAGGATGGAGCTGTGAGCTCAGTCACACTCAACTCTAACGCTGTGACATCATGACAGGCCTTACAAAGACCAAGGCCGGGGTCAGTTGTTTAGCTTCCACACAACTCCATGTAAGTAAAGATGAAATGCAAAGGATAAAGCCAGGCGGATAGACGTGGCACTAAACACTCTTCCCTCACTCTGTCTCTGTGTGGCATTCCCTGTGTGATATTACTACCACCACAACTAAAACTATCATCCTGGTCCTAGTACTACTTCTTGGCTCCCCACCCATTGAAAGGCTTGGTGGTATCAACAATTATTCTATATCCCAGAGGTCAATCATCAGCGGCCGCTATCACTGGCCCAGATATATTATGCTCAGATCACGTTTTCAAATATTAAAGGGGCAGTCCATCAATTGCATGCATGAATGGTGGGAAAGTCAGGAGACTAAACACAGTTAGTGATTTGCTGGTTACTACTACTAGTATTCATAATTATCTCCAGACAGTAGAATGTATATAAGAAAAAAATGAAATATTAAAGGACCCATGCATACTCACCATTTATCTTGGTTTTCTACTTGGAATCACTCTGTGAAACTATACTTAAGTATACCTGATCAAATACAAAATAACTGTCACAAAGGTAAGGCGAGATGGCAGAGGTAATCAATGGATGAGAAAAGGGATGGGCAGAGGGAACGAAGGCTACTGGTGGGAAAGACTGGGGAAACTGAGCCAAGTATGAATATAACTGAGGAGGTTGAAATGTTCTGTAGCCAGCCTCAAGCAGTGTCTTGAAGGATTACAGTTTTCTGAACCTCAGCATTGACTTCATTTCACAGCCACAGAGGTTGCTGTATGTTGGACCTACAAACATCTTTGCAGGACACAGTTCATCTTTTGTTCTGGTAATTCAACAAGGACGTTTTCATTCGAATCAAAACTACAACTAACTGCCAATCACTTAACATGTGAGAAAAAAATGAATGAATTTCAGGAACCATGGCTGCAGTTAGTTCCTCCCACAATATTCATGTTCCACATAGCTCCTCCCACTTTTAGAATCAAAGGATCAAACATCAAAGAAACGGAACTTTGATCTGTTTGGTCTATATACCAGAAGAACAACACAGGAACTTGTTTCTCACTGCACACTACTGCACACGTCTATCACAGACAACAACAGACAGTTTATCACAGACAACAACAAACAGTTTATCAGAGACAACATTAAACAGTCTATCACAGACAACAACAAACATTCTATCAAACATTCTATCACAGACAATGGAACGAAGACAAAATCCAAGGACTGCCCGCGGACGGCGTGTTCACTTTGCTGACACTGCTCCTCACGACTACACAAGATCTCGTCCAGATGTCAACCCACTGCAAAGGGACCTTGACTTTGCTCAATGTAGGAATGAGCGCCTACTGGGTACAGTGAATGAACTGAAACGTCAAAGGTCAGACTTACTAGATAATAAGGCAAAGCTCTGCAAAACATTGCATAATTATAAATGGCAGATTGACAGACTGGAAGGACTTCTGAAGCTCAGGGAGGATGAGTTCAAAACTGAGTTTAGGAACAGTTATGCTACCATCTCATCATTTCAAGAACAGGTCTTCTCCCTCCAGAATCAGCTGCAATCTAAAACCGAGGAGTTAGATAAGATCCAGCTCCTGAGAAAACAAGAAAATGATGAAATGACTGCAAGGCTGGAGGCAGAAAAGAAAAAAGCCCAGGAGAGTGCTGTGCTGCAAGATGACTTGCAGCAGAAGCTGAAAATGATGGAACAACAACTCCTCCAGAAGGACAAGGAGATCATGGATCTTCAGAGGAACAACCATGATCTCTCTCACAAGCTCACAGAGGTTAGTGCTGAATTTCAAAGCTACAGCGTTTTGCAGACCAAATACACAGAAAAAGACAGAAAAGACCAGGAAATTAAAAGTAAGGACAAACAAGAAATTGTTCGACTCTCCAAGAAGCTCACAGAGGCAACAAGTGAGCTGAGAAGCTGCAGAGTTGAATTTCTTCAAAGCTACAAAACTTGGCAGGCAGAATATAACGCCCTGGAAAAGAAATTCAAAGAGCAGGTGATCCTGAAACAACAGGACTCGGAGAAGACATCTAAACTGGAGGAGGAGGAGAAGAACTCCCTGCTCCAAAAAGAAGAGGACTCAGAGAGGAGTCAGAAAGAAAGAGTAATGAGTCATGAGGAAACAGATGTGGCATCAGGGATACAAACCGAGGAGGAGAAGAACTCCCTGCTCCAAAAAGAAGATGACTCAGAGAGGAGTCAGGAAGAAACAGTAATGACTAATGAGGAAACAGATGTGGCATCAGGAATACAAACCGAGGAGGAGAAGAACTCCCTGCTCCAAAAAGAAGAGGACTCAGAGAGGAGTCAGAAAGAAAGAGTAATGAGTCATGAGGAAACAGATGTGGCATCAGGGATACAAACAGAGGAGGAGAAGAACTCCCTGCTCCAAAAAGAAGAGGACTCAGAGAGGAGTCAGAAAGAAACAGTAATGAGTAATGAGGAAACAGATGTGGCATCAGGGATACAAACAGAGGAGAAGAAGAAGCAAAAGAAGAAGAAGAAAGGAATTATGAGCTGGATCCACAAAAAGAAAAGCAGCCAAACTGAGGGGGAGGAGGCTCCTTGTTGTTCGACTCAGGTCGCACAACAGTAGCTTCCTCTTCCTTCCCCCTTCATCCCTCTACCTTCCCTCCACCCATCCTCACCCCACTCCCCATTTCCCCATCATCTGTCCAATTCAGCCCCTACCACTCCACCATTTGGGGCAGCATGACTTTGGAGGTGGTTTATGTTTGATCCCGGCTCCTCCAGAGGCATGTCAAAGAGAACTTTGCCTTTACGGCAGCACAGAAACACCACCACCTTGTTTCTGTGTGGAGTTCTCCAAGTGTCTGCGTGGGTTTTCTCCTGGTGCTCAGGTTTCCCCCACAAAGACATTGTTAACCCCCCCCCCCCCCCCCCCCCCCCCCCCCCCCAAAAAAAAATCCGTCATTCGCTCCCAGGCTCCTCCAAAGAGGTGTCAAAGAGAACTTTGCCTTTCACGGCAGCACCAGAAACACCACCATCTTGTTTCTGTGTGAAGTACTCCAAGTGTCTGCGTGGGTTTTCTCCTGGTGCTCAGGTTTCCCCCACAAAGACATTAAATGTTCAATCAAAAAAACAAACAAAAAAAACCTATAAAAAATACACAAAAAAATATAATTCCACTCGTATTTCTGTATTGTGTGAAAAGATATTCTCTGGAAATAGAACTGTAAGACAGTAAGACGGCCAAGATGTGCTGCTATCTGTCATAAAATATCACTTTTTAAAGATATAAAATATAACATTTAAACATATGGTTTATAGTTTGTTGAGTTGTGTACTTGTATGCAGACAAAAGCTTGTATATATGAGTCAGTTTATGTTACACAATAGTGACACCAACACATTAAAAGTAGGCAGAGAGAATGCGAGTGACTGATGGCTGTTTTTTCATCACAGTTGTCTTAAGAAGCTGTGTTATGAATATTGCCATCCAACAGAGTTAAGCTGCAGACAGAACACTGGAGAAATGTAACGTTATCCAATCAGCATCGTTTTCTGTCCATATCAGTAGCAGATTGACTCTGTATTAATCATTATAAAACACTTCTGCATTCTTTTCTGCATTTATTTCCTAATCTCAATAAAATCATTGAACTCAGTACTCAGCACTAGTGATGGGTCATGAAGCGTTTCAACACATTACCAAACTGTATTGATACTGCGTCACTGAATACTGACACCTGGGCGCCTCTGCGATCGACTTGATCACGTCTGGCGATCGTCCGGTAGCTCCGGATCGACGTATTGGGCACCCCTGTTTTAGTGGTACGCAGTACCGGGCTGTACCGGCTTACTTTCACCTCTCTGCGAGCCACATGCAGTCATCAAAAGAGCCACATCTGGCTCGCGAGTCATAGGTCGCCGACCCCTGCACTAAACGAACAAAACAGCCAATCAGAGTTAGCTAACACATAACTGGCCAATCACAACAACCGAGGCTGTCACCTGGAGAGAAGATCTATGTGTTGGGACTACAGAAACTTACGTAGTCCCATCATGCTGTCCCAAATTTCCTATTTAAGTATAAAATCCGGAGAGCTTTGATCACGTTGCGTCATGCTCCTCTCATCTCAGATTAAATCGAACGCGCTTAATATTATTGGATGCAAATATTGACGTTCAGTCACAAGAACAGTGTCAACAACCAAAAGGTGAGCTCTCTCTTGCACCACCTGGAAGCAGGCGACTGACTACACAGTACGTAGCAAACATGGAGGGGACTCCAGGGAGGTGCAGGAAAGTGGCGTCCCGGTTCTCTCAGAGTGTAAATAAGGGAGAGAAATTGATGGAGTCTGGACTCAGTGAGAGCACCACTTTGACATGTCCTTCCATTTGTACCGTGATAGAGTGGAGAAGGAGAAAAAAAAGTGAACAGAAATTGGCGCAGCCCTTGAAACACGTACATATCCAAGGGCAGCTGTGGCCACTGGTTGCTTTTCTTTCTGCTCTATTGTTCTTATTGTAAATTTACACCAGGTGCAGGGTGGAAAATGATCTCAAAATGAAGCCAGTCATAGTCTTGGCACGTTGCCTTCAGATGTAAGAGGGTGTCAGATTTTTCTTTTCTTTTAAACGTCTTTTCCAGTGTGCTATATCATCTTTCGTACACAAGATTAAACCTTGTAACAGTGACCCTTGTTTCGCCTCTCTCCTCTCTCCTTCCTCTCTTCACTTTAGATGATGAAAACATCAAATATCTAAAAAAAAAAAAAAAACAAGAACACTGCTCTAGTATCCATTCTTAACAGAGCCAACAACCTTATACTGCAAAATGACCTCATTGTTATACTATTATCAAATGATCACCTCTCTAAATCCTGAATTTTTGCAGTAATAGTATAACAATAAGATTTTACAGTTGTCAACTCCTAATATCTATATATCATAAAGGATCTGTTAAGAGAATAGATACTACAACCAGAATTCAAAAAGTATTTTTTGATATTCGATATTCAATCAAAGCAGTGCGCTCTTAATGATGCATAATTTTAAGACTTAATATCATTTGAACAGGTGAGTTATGTTGTGACCAAAATATTTTTTTTGCTCCAGGCTGTAAACATGTTTATTTCTGCTGTGTAGTTTGACATTTTAACATGGGGACTTATGGAGAGTTTTGCAGCCACCCTCAAATGGCTGTCCCAGGGCTTGTAGTTTTTGGCTTCACTTCTCAGCCGTGAAAGTTAGAAGAAACACGGCTGTGCAGAGGTGACACCAAGCGGAGTTTCTTCTTTCACACAGGATGAATTTCTGAGCTGACGTCCTGCTCCAAGCCCGGCACAATCCACGTGCCCGTTTCATGTGTCATTTGATTGGAGCATGAGAGGCAGGCGTTGCATCGTACACTGTACCTACTTCAGTTTTAATTTCACTGTTAGGCAATGGAGTGACGCAAATGTTGGGGCTACAGCGTAGGGGCAAGAATCTGCTTGCGCCGCATCGGACAAACGTGTTGCAGATATCATCGGGGAGTAACACGAGCCAGGACGGAGCAAAAGCATTCATTTCCTTGTGATCAAAAGATAAATGATATAGCAAAGCCACCTTTGTCTGAAAGGCAACAATAAACCACACAGGCATTTGGATGTTGCAAGCCCTGGCACTGTGCTGTACTCAACAGGCATGAGTAAGGACATTAATGGCCCTGTGTTTAGCCTGGTGTACAACCTTGGTTTTAAATGAAGGTTACATCCATTATCTGCTACCTTTAGGCTGATTTAGCTCCCCGTTTCATGGTCATCCTCTCCCTTACTCACTTCCATTCTCTCAGCCAGCTGTGATGCCTGCTTGTACTTTCCTGTGAATGTTGCTTTGTTATATTTCAACCACTATAAATGACTAAAAACCTCATAAAAATTGTTTATTTTTACCTACCACATCCAGACAAGATCGAGAGATACACTGCAGAATCAAAAAATCATATGAAGTGTTGTGTAATAAAGACAAATGAACCTTTAATGTGAGGTTGTATAAATGTATTTTGTTCCTTAAAGGGTTAAAAACAAATGATCATCAATCATTTTGCTGATTGGTTGCCGGGTTAAATGGCTCATCATTATGGCTATTTTTTGCTGTGTGCCTGAATGTCCCATGAGCCTCTTGGGCAAATTGTCAACAAGGGACAGCAAAGCAAAAGGGGGGGGGGGGGGGGGGGGGCGGAGCCACGCTGAATAAGGAAGGAGGGCCGCGATTGGTCAGAGAGGGGGACAGCGGGGCATGAACAGGGAGCTCAGAGAGTGATTGAATGGGACAGAGAAGGAGGGAGGGAAGGGGACACTGAGTGGGGGGAAAAGAGAGAGATACAGCACAGAGATAGCAGCAGATGGACTGCTGCACAGCCTGCACACACAACGGGTAGACTGTATGTGTGACGGTGTGTGTTTGTGCGTGTGTGTGTGTGTGTGTGTGTGAGAGAATGCTTGTGAATGAGTCTCTGACGTCCTCTGGAATCGGACGCAGTGAGCTATAATCCTCTCGAGGAAGTGAGGATACAGGGAAGTGAACAGGGGAGAGAGGAGTGAGCGCTCCTGCTCTTCACACTCCGGCTGCTTTCACGGGGCTAGACGCAAGAGCGGCGAGCTGCTGTAGTGAGCCTGTTGTCAATGCACGTGGTAGGAGTGTCTCGGTAAACGCTGCAGACCGTTTGTTCAGAAGAAGAAGAAGAATTGTGTCTTTGTCAAAGGTTGAGAGGTGAGAGTAGGTTCGGAGCAGAGAGAGAGAGAGAGAGAGAGAGAGGGGGGAGATTCTCTATGGTGAAGATGAGCCTGGACCCTGTACAGGTGATGAGCGGACAGGTCAAGGAGCTCAAAGTTGCCACCTCGTCCAACGGGGACAGCAGAGGATCATGGGATGAGAAAGAAGAGTTTGATCAAGACCACTTGGGCCTCACCACCAAGCCGAAACCAGTAAGTGTCACTCGCCGGTGTAACTGTCAGGGTCTCTGTGTTTAGTTAGTGATCTGCTCCTCCTCTCTCCTCGCCTGCCCTGTTGCTGCTTTCCTCAGCTTAGTCCTTTGAGTCAGATGTTTACGCCGCCCACGTGGGCAGCTTAGAGCGTCGCTCACGGAGGGGTGGAGGTTGGTGGGGGGGGGGGTTAGACAAGGTGATCAAGTGTCTGAGTTTTAAAGGCCACAGAGTTTGGTGGTGGCCTCGATGACCATACCATTTATGAGGACATGCAAACTGTTAACTGGTAGAACTGGATCTGGATCTTGTAAATCGGTGACAGTGAGCCATTATAATATATGCAGTTTGTTGTTATTTACCTTCTATAGATAGGTTCTCTGAACAACGTTCCACTCCACCACAGCTGAGACACTTTGCTTCTGAGAAAGAAAAGTTCACTTTGCAAAAGGTTAACACGAAGCTGAGATCTAGACAGAGTCAAGTGGTGGGATTTAGTGCTGTTTATAGCGCTGCAGTACTTCTGCATAGTGCACAGGGCAACTGTAAACATGCATTACTGCTCAACTATGAATCTAAATATTACTGTAATAAGAACATGACACTGGCCTAATGGACAGCACTGGTCTATCTCTGCCTCCATCTGAAACTCTGCATACTGGGGAGGATTTAACTGTGCTCACACGTGAACACGCCATATTTAGAGTTTTAAGACGCATGTGGTAACAGCATTAATGTATGCTGCATGTGAGTATTCATCAGAGGTAATGGACCACACAGATTACACTCTTTTAGATGGATAAAATTAAAACTGATGTTTGATAGCACGATACACACTGTACTTTTGGACATGCAGATTTTATACTGTCTCTGTGTGTTAAAGGTCCAGAGTAGAGATGGAGTAGAGTATAGAATAGAGTAGCCCAAAAAGGATAAACTAAGCGCCGCTATGGACAGGCACTCTAATTTCTCCTTCATGCTTGGAAACGGGAGTGTGAGGTGAGCAACTACATTGCAAGATGCCACACACAGTGGTCCTTTAATTTTTCAATGATCTCAGTTATCTAGATGCTAAATAAATAATAAGTGAGTCATTTTTTGGCTATATTCATATCCATATCCTGGCATTTACCTCTTCCCTTGTAATGTGCTGATGGACACAGATTACTGAAAGGCTTAATGTATTTGTTCTGAGCTTTAACTTGACTTTGACTTTTCTTACATCATTTATTTCTACAGTAAACTTAGAATGGTTAAAAAAAAATCAGGGGATGAAATTCACCTCATGATTCATTTTCGGGTGTTATCATGACAGGCCCCTTAATAACTGCATAATTATTGTCTACCTAAGAAAATGAGTGTGAAAGAGGAAATGATGAAAGGTGTTATATATATATTTTTTTAGTCACGGGAGTGTTAACTCAAGAATACATGCAGGCCTCGTTAATCATAAGCAGTGCTAATTCACTTCATCTTTCTTTTCATCTTAGTGATATCATTTTAATTCAACATTAAATTGAGAGGTCAGTGTAATTAGGCAGCAGTCTAAAATTAAAATTGAACACACTTCTCATCTGCGATGACTCAGATGATGAGGACCAAGAAAGGAATCTTTTTAATCTTTTGAAGCTCAACAGAAGCACGTAAACGAACATGAAGCAGAGTTATGTTACAATACACTAAGAGTCTGATTTTACATTTTCCCGTATTATACTTAGTAGTAACTAATTTTACACCACACAAAACTTTAAATGGATGTCATTCATTGTCTTGTATCTATGTACCTTAACCTCAGGGCCTGTTATTAAGTCTTGAGCCACATTGTTCATATTTTAGTCATATAACAACCCTTTGCTTTGCCCTCCTTGGTCGTGAGTACACAAGTAAGGTCCTACTTTTAAACATTAAAGGGCTTCCTCGGAAATGTAGCCGAGAGACGAATAAGTAATTATGTCAACAAATAGCATTAGAGGCTTATCAAAGTTAGTGTATTCAGGTTAATCTTTTCCTAAAAGACACACAACGCAGTACTGCTCAAACACTGAATACACTAAATATTTAACCATGTTTTAATAATATTGGTCTGATTTCAGACTGTCAGACGGTCAGTGTTCAGTTGCCGTGTTCAGTTACCGTATCTGCCAAGAGCTGAACTGGCTGCATCATCACTGGCCTTTTACTTATCTATAAATATCAGTCACCCCCCCTGCTGCGACTCCACTTCCCGCCTCGTCACTTTCTGCTCACGCCCTCACCCCTCTTATTTTCCTCCCTGTTTCCCCCTCTGTTCTTTCTCTCTTCCGCCTGTTGTTTGGAAACCCATTCCACCTCTTCGCTTCATTCCTGGGTGGATGGATGGAAGGGATGTCTCACGGTCTCAGATATGTAAATAACACATGACACATGGATCTGGGTTACCACCAGTCCTGCTGATCTGGCAGAGCTCGGGTGGGATTAATGGTAGAGAGTGGGGAAGAGGGGAGGAGGAGGGGGGTTATTTATATTCTCTTGTCTTGGCCATCATACAAATCGATAGAGGTGATTATGGTTGCTGTGGATTCCTCTGCAGAGGAGCCTTGTGATCAATGCATTCCCAGTGGGTGCAAGGCCTGCTGGGAGAGGGCAGGCTGTAAACACTGCTAGTATCAAATCACAGCAAAGAACTGGACTCGTGCTCCGGGGATTACTCTCAGACTGTGTGACATGTTATTCATAGAGTAAAATGACTCTAATGGATAAGCTGCACCAAAGGTCTCGTACATCTGCAAGGCTGTACTCTGAGTAACATTCATAAAAGTGCAAACTGCTCAGCACATTGTGTCATTGCGTGTCTGTCTCCGCAAACTTGATTTAAGTGATTTAAGTGCAAAAAAAAAAACATCCATCCTTACACAAAATGAAAAAGATTCTCTGCAAGAAGACAGAAAACGTAGTGTCAATGAAAAGCAGCTGTAAATGAATGTTCTCTGAATACACCATGAATAAAAACAAACTGTTATTTTGCAAAGGTGACAGGGAGACGAGCCCGGAAGGTGGAAGGAGGCGTGTTTTTCGTAAGTATGTCCCATCATCAAACGAGGTCAAAGGTTGTGTCTGTGGCCGCTGACCGAATAACCATCGCCACCGCCCTTTCACCGTAACCTCCTCTGTGGACGGCTGTCGATGTGCCTGCATGATCACGGACACGCCCACTCTACTAACCAACAAACCTGGCCTGATCGCATCGTCACGTGTGCCGTCATGTTGATTCATGTTGTCAACATGCTGTGTTCTAATCACCAGAGAGCCGCGGAGAGCTACGGCTCTTTGATTTGCGAGCTCATGCTCCTGTGAGTTTTGAATTTTAATATTAGTTGACACATCAAATGCCCTGCTATGGCTGAGAAAAAGCTGAATTCACCCCATGACATGTATGAGGCCCAACTCAAACTTTTGGACGAGGAAATATGATCTGTGGACATTTTTATTTTGTCTTTAACGCCTTTGTTGGGAAAGCTTCTAAAGCTGGGCATATGCTTGTCTACATTGTAAAGTCAAAGCTCTCAAATGTATGTACTCATACTGTACAGTTCAATCATCAAGCCATGACGCTCACACTGCATGTGTAAAATGGAAAATGAAATGCTCCATTGGCCCCGTTGGCTATCGGGCAAGCTCTTTGATTGACAATTGACTTTAAAGTTGTGTTTGAAATCTTTGAGGGCAAATGAGTTTGATTGCTGGCAACAAGGCTGATGTCTTACGCTGTAATATTTATCGTCGCTTGATCAGGGAGAATTAGAGACACTGTCGAAAGCTCATCGGAAGTGCCCAACTCAGATGGATAGACTTTAAACCCCACAATAAGACCACAAATACTCGTTCTCCCTGGACGCTGCATGGCAAACGAGGCCCAATAGAGCTGAAATTTGGTCAGACTAAAAAATAGTCATGTTGCTTAAAAATCAGTCAGCTTGATATTTCAGGGGCAGCATCACCATCAGCTTCCATGGTAGGCCACTGACTGGAAGATCTATTAGCCTTGAAGTAGCCCATGTCATGCTATTGCCTGGTGGCAATTTAAGACGCTAAATATTTGGGAGGACTCATCGTGCTGTAAACACTTGTACGCTCATAAAGCCGAAGCTAACGGGCTGCTTATCTTCTTTATTCCCGTTAGACTTTTTAAGTAGCTGTTTTTAAAATGTCACCACCTGCTGAGTCATTGATGGCCCCTGCGCGCTTAAATACTCATCCTGCATTTTTATAAAGAACAGCGGTCTAGCTAGCGTTAGCAGTTGATGGCAAACGAACGGACTGTCGGAGCTCACAGCAACAAGTGAGACCTCAGCACTGCAGGTTAACCTGTGTTTCAAACCAGAGTAACAAAAGTTCCTCCAATCACAAATAAAAATTGCGTGTGATATTATAATTTTAGCACTAACCCACAGAGGTATTGCACCCTTCAAATTACAGTACTGACATTCTCCAAATGTCAACATAATGTAGCAAAAATTCAACCTGACTAAAAATAAAGCCGTTCTCTGACCTCCTGAAGTTTGGGTCTAGTGAGAATGTCCTCACTGTTGCAACAACAAAGCCAAAGCTTCACATTTAGCCTATTTTTTGTCCATAAGTATTATTTTTACCTTTACTTTATCACTCTTGAAGGTCCTGTGTGTTCATTTAGTTTTGTCCTCACATGCTGTTTGTCGGGACAAAACCTAATGCACCCTCGAGGGAGACTCCCACCCTCTCTCTCTCTCTCTGTCTCTCTCTCTGGTGACAAAACAAAGCTAGTCTCATTCGCGTGCGGTACAAACTCTACCTTTGCATACAGTATGGCAGTGTTTGTATATACATCGCCTGTATGTAGGCGAAGCCTGCAGGGAGGTGATGTGAGTCTTTGCTTTCACCTGAGAAAAACACTCGTGCATACAGTAAGAAAGCATGACAAAAGACACGCACGCATGCACAGTATGCACGTGTTTATGAGCGTAAGGACATGAATGACGCCGAGCTAGAAAACTTGTCAGACAAGAGAAACTGTTCCCATTTTTAAATGTGGGTCAGAATTAATCCTGTCAAGGTGATGTGTGTGTTTGTTTGGATGTGTGTTAACGGGTAAGTGGGTGACACGTCAGGAGGCGGTGCTGTTGTGATGGAGTAAGGCTAAATAGAGGGACATCGGCTCAGTGCCCACCCCCCATGAGCCTGTGGCCTATTTACCGGCACACAACCATTGGGGCATGGACACAAACATGCACGTGTCTTCACACACACACATTTCTACAAACACACAGAATGGATGTTGACACATATTGATGCACATGCATGTGTTATTATGCATGCTTTGGAGCTTCTTTTGAAGGATAGAGACATAAGGATAAGTGCACTTGTATGTGATATGCTGTACAGCACATCCAGTGACACATTCAGGCAAAGTTGTGTTCACTGGTGCCTCCTAGTTAGCTTCCTTTACCCCTTCATCCTTCCCTTCCCACCACCCAGCTGCCCGCTGTGGGCACTAAGGCCATCTGCCCCCATAGGAATGCCACCCTCCCCCCCTTTCACGCACTAGCACCCGAGCATAAACACACACATTAAGCAACATGAGCGCAACATGAGGCCGCCGTGCCATCTCGTACTGTTAATTTGAGTTCACGGAGGGATAGTCGTTTGATAAGAATAACGCACAGACAGGTCCAAAATCATCAGCACGCTTTTCTCTGCAGGGCTCTGACATTGCATGCCCGTTTGGTGAGTCACTGCACACTTTTGACCTTTTGAAATAAGAGGTAAAATATCACCTTTTAGTTTTATGCAATGAAATTTAACAGCCAAACTAACAGGGTTCAACTTCAAAAAATATAGGATTTGTTGTAGGAATAGGGTGCAGGAAGGGTAACTAGCTAGATAGAGCATACCTAAGACATTAGCAAACTTAGTGTTGAGTGTCAACTTTACATTTTTTCTCCACCCAAAGTGAATTTGCGGACAGTATAGAAAGGTACGAAGGTGGGGGTGTAGAAAATGAAAGACAAAGGCACATTTACACTATTTAAAGTCAGTTCTGTATGAAAATAATAGTGAAGCTGTTATTTTAAGGTAGAAATGCTGCTTTAATATATTGGTAGGTGGGTTTTGCAGTCAGGGGGAGGGCCCAAAGTAAATATTAATATCACGGAGGAGGGCCTTTTAAAAGTTTTTTTTAAAACTTGAAACATTGCCTCCAGGCCTCCCGTCCTCACCCCAATAACGTTTGGACAATCCCAAAGAGTCGCTGGATGTTGCCTTCTCATCCCGTGACACCGTTCTACTAACGACCGATTACAACAAATAACAGGCATGACAACGAGTGAAATGTATGGGATGTTTTGCACGTAGCGGCTTGTAGTACGATGCAGAGAGCGCAAATGAATGGTGTTGCCCCTGAGGTCTCTCGTAAAAGTGTAAAAGCAGCACTCATGTATGCACTAATACAAAGGAAGTATCATTAGCCGGGATCATTTTAGGGCCAGTTTTTCCCACCTTTCACTTCTCTTCCCCTCTGTGTTTTCCAGCCTTCATCTCAGTGGCTCATCACTACTCGTCCTGTTCCCTCTTTCCTCTGTTTCTCTTTGCCACAACGCCACAACTTTTCAACCGTCTCTTTTTTTTCTGCAGCCGAAGCCAGAGAACGCAGTGACCGTCGCCGTTTCTTCTCGGGTCTTGTTTCGGACTGAGCGGGAGCAGAAGGTTTTTGAGCAGCAAGGCGTGGAGGAGTATCTGAGGTACCAAATCGAACATGAGAACGAACCCTTCGCCCCTGGACCCGCTTTCCCCTTCGTTAAGGTTAGAGTGGCACAAGCATACAGTTCACAGACTTTTTTTTCTTTTAAAGCTGTTCTGAGCTTCTTGGCTGACTGTTGCTGTATCCTAACAGGCTCTGGAGACGGTGAACGCTCGTCTGCGAGAACTGTACCCACAAAGTGAAGAGCTGTTTGATATAGTTTTGGTGACGTACAACCATGCGCACGTAGGAATCCGGCTGATCAACACCATCAACCATCACAGTAAGTCTGACTGAGATCGATTTTTTTAAGTGAATGTGGCTCCAAGCAGAGAAAACAGATGCTTTATACCAGGTATCTTTTTTTAGAGTCAGACAGTAATGGCAATAACATAATAAGACACAATGTGGCAGACAGAGTAGTGGCTTTAAATACCTGCCTGCCATCGACGGGTTACAAAGAGATTAGAATGTTTCCAAATGAAACAATCCCTTCCTTCCATCTGGGCTGAATGAAATGATTGGATGGGTTTATGACAGGCCTGAGACAGCCACAGATGCTGACTTCTAAACAAATTATTTTGGCAGTACACAGTGAGTGTAGTAAACGTGTCTGGTGTATTTAGTAATTCAGAAAATGTTAGAATATCTCAGGGTTAGATGGCGAATCCCTCTGGATGCATTTTATTGGAGTGTAACTTTGGTCCAATTAACTGGAATGTTATGTATTCATAAGATTTTCCACTAATGTCCAAGTCCAAATGGAATTTGTTCAAAATACATGGTCACTTGGTCATCTTTCATGTACGTTCTTACTTTGAAACTGTCACCTTAAGCAATTTTAAGAAAACAAACCGAAGTCTACAAGAAATTAAGACGCACACTGACGTAAGTTGGTCGGGATACTGATACTGACAAGCTCAGCTGAGAACCAAACAACACGGTGTATGAACAGCTGACTGACTGGATCCTTCCCAGGGAAATCTCAGACCCTACGATGACGTCTACCTCACAGACCACTTCCTGTTCAGCTCTTCAAATGTTTTCACATCCTCAGCGCTTTCGGTCGGGGTGAGTTCAAGATGACCTCCTCTGGGATGTAAGAATAACCGGAGAGGCCCCAAACAAAAACACGTCTGTGCCGAGCCACCGAAGCAACACACGGTCCTCCAGATGCTTCCACGTTAGATCTCTTTGGTGGCTCTCGGTATGAGGGGCCCAATGCATACAAACAATCCTCCGAACTCTGGCCTTTCCTACAGAACTGAAGGAAAACGCGGCTTCTCTGTTGTCACAAGGATAAGGGTTTGTTCAACATCGTCCCTGCAGTTACGGCCACAGTCGATCTCTGTGGTTGACACAGTCATAAAAATGATTAAGAAACAAGCATTTACTCGCTCCTTAGCTTTTCACATTTGAAACTAAATCCAGACACCTCAGAGAAACTCATTAGCTACCTACAGAAGCTATTTTTAACAGCAGCAGGGGTGAAGTTCCTTGCATGTCGATGAACTGGAGACAACTATACAGTTACATTAGCCCATGACTGTGAATGACAAGGGGCCTGCCAGCAATTTCATACATCTACTTTGCATGTATTCATCATCGGACCCAAGGGTGAAGATGACTGACAGGTCCTGTAATGTGCTCTGCGTTCAGAGAATTGAGATTTCACGTGATGACATTATCGCTCTCTATGTAAATCAAAGCTGGAGCCACTTCGCGACCTCATACGCACGCACGCAATATGCATTATATCCTACGTGGACGGTGTTAAACTGCGCAATGAAGCCGCTCATTCTTTCATGCGACAGCAGCGTCTTTTGCGTTCCTGCTGATTTCCTGCTGCGTCCCTATTACCATGTTTCAGATCTTCTGGACAAGCAAATAAATCATACAAAGAAAACATTTTTGTAGGGGGGGGGGGGATACAGAGACATCAAGGGTGAGGAGATTTTCCCCTCGAGTGAATCCCACGCTCTGGCACCCGTTCTAAAGACAAGGGATGTTTGGGAGTTTGATGAGGTGTAGCACAGGGGCAGGGGTCAAACCCACAAGGGCCAGACTACAAAGCTTGTTGGCTCAGCACAGTTGGCTCCTTGAACGATTGCAAGATCACCCAGTGGGTTTAAAGAACACCGTCTCTCTGTTTCTTTTAGTCTCCATCTACCTTCAGTCTGCTCATGAGTCATATTCTGTTTGAATGTATTGGGCCGGCTAGCTAAAAAGGTTGGGCACATGCTGGGGAAAAGCTACCTTGTTACCACCCGGATGTAGGCCAATTAACCAAAAACAGCTGATGAATAAAGCTTGTTGTATACTGGAGAAGAGTTATGGATGTGTTTTAACGTTGATGGCACATTTCTGTGTCTACCCCTAACTTTAAATTTATAAAAAGATACCCAATGCCTAATGTCCAGAACCACAATTGCAAAAGCTATCTAGAATTTAATTTGTGTTTATGTGTCAAGACAAGTCAGATTTTATTTGTATAGCCCGAAATCGGGGGAAGCAATGGAGGAAACACCAGGGAGGGAAACCCTCTGCCGACATGCAATAGATGACGAGTGTACAGAAACAAAATCATACTATATACAAATTTTGATGCCAGAAGAAAATGTGGAAAAAATATAAAATATATGTAAAGAATGAGGAGGAGATTGAACCACGTTAGGTGTTTTGTATAAACACCTTTTGTCTGTTTCCAGTGCTCTCCTATCACTGGTCCTTCCATCTTTATGGAAGTGGCCCTTTAAAGTGGATGAAATCTAAGACAAGTTTCTTGCCTAGTGCAGCTTTATATAAATGCTTTAACCTCGCCGTCTCAGCGCACTAATCTCGCACCCACATTAACCTTCACTTCTACTATATCTCCATCTATCTTTGGTGTCGCCCACATCTTCACGGCCTATTATAACCTTCATCGCTTCTCAAACTCATTCTTATCAAATCTCCATCCCAACATTAGTCTGTCACTTTAATCCCGTGCCCTTTCTGTTCTTCCCATTTCCTCGTGAATATCGGATCATTTTACCTGAACGGCTCGTACTGCCTCGCCGCTGCTCTTTGGATCAGCCCTCAGTGGTGAATCAAGAGCCTCCCTCGGCCAAAATGCAACCAGACGCTTTCCCACCAATCCTAATTCCTTCTGTCTCTCATCTGCACCACCTTATCCCCCACACGTAGTCCCCTCTTCTCATACTTAACCCCCTCTCTGGACACTCTCCCACCCTCTTGTAAGTTTATCCTCTCACCCTGCCCTTATCCTCGCATCTCCCCTCCGCTTCACCCCTTGAAATTGCTTAGCTTGACAAAATGCTACAGCTCGAGCAGTCTGTACACACAAATAAATACATGTATTAATATGCCTACTGCATGTTGACATTTAACACGGGGCGTTGCGTTGAAACTGAAAACCACGTTGCCGTTTGATCCTCTTGTCCACAGATTTGTTCATCGAGAGGTTTTGTATGACGGGGGGAAGCAGTCCTATTGGCTACCTGAAGGCCTGGCACACTAACCTCTACCTGTCTGCTGACTCGGAAAAGGTCAGGGAGGCGCTGGCTGAAGGTGAGCACGCACACACAAACACACACACGCAAGGGTGAGGACGATAAAATCTAACTTATATGGTATCTGTTACTAATAATGGGTTCTCCAGGTTTCTGACACAGTATGATGTTTACATTGCAAACACATACAGTAACTCAAACCGTAAGTATTGCACAGCAGTGTTTTTGCACGCTTCGGTCCGTTTACACATGCACTCTGCATTATAGCTGTTATTTTTTACAGAGTTTGAATCTCTTCTAACTTTGGGGCACCCATTTATTTTCATTCATTTCATTATTGTATGAAAATCTAGTGTTATTAATATCATTGTAATTATAAGTGCAGAATGGTTTAACTCTTTGAAAGTGGCATTTTTTCCCCAAAAAATATTATGTAATTTCAGATAAATGGAATAAAACTTCAGCGCCGTCTTTTAAACTCCAATATAAATGGAAATATATGAGAAGAGATGAAAAGAGAAATCCTTACACACACAGCGAGCCGCAAGTCTGCATTCTGAATTTTTTCTGTCTTGTTTGCATAATGAGTAGCAGTGACTGACACCTCCACCAATGCAGCAGTGACATTACCATAAACTAGCATATTGATTGTTTCCTCTCTTTGTATTTTCCTGATGGTTTCTCGCGTGTCAGTGAATATGAACACTGAAGGGAATATCAGCATTGCTCCGGCTGCGGCTCCGAATATACAGTAGATCAATATTTGAAAACATGAATCCCTTCCTGCCAAAGAAATACAAAATGTTAATATACCCCGCTGACGAGGAGCTGGAAATATGTGAAATTTGTGAAACTTGAGTTGACAGCCGCTTCGGAAGGTTTGAATTGGCGCGTTATCGTTGTCATCAAAACAGAAGAGCGCAATTGTGAAATAAAGCAGATCAAGTAGAGATGTTTTAAGACGTTTTTAAAACTGTAAATGTTTTAACAGAAGAGAGGATGTTTTACACTGATTAAAAAAAAACGATGTGTATTAGTTTAGTTGGCACAGACCAGAAACAGGAAACAATGTCATATTCTCCGTGCGGGAAGAGATGAGAGGAAATGAACTGGAGTGCTGAGTGATTGTAGTGTGGCCACACGTACCTCTCAAGGTGACTTCTTCATGTGACCTACACGCTTAATGTCACTTATGCAGTGACTCTGTAGGAAGCCCACGTCTGCCAACAACCCCGCCTCCCACAAACACACACACATAAAACGAGTTAAGCAAAGGAAGTGTCCTTGACATTTTGCTTGAAAGGTCTTAATTAATTAATACTTCCCGAAGGCCATTACAAGTCTGTCAGGAGGGTGCTTTTTATGTAATTGCTCTACAGCTGTTACAACGTAGATGAAAACATTGCTGCTTAGTTCTGTTCCAAGCAGGAAATAGAGTGATGAAAGTAAAAGCTAGTTTTGCTTTAGCAAGTAATGTTTCTGTTCACTTGATTCAAGCCCACTCGGCATGCCACTGCCTGCAGGTATCACTGTATCTCCTGGAGAAGCAAAGCAAAGTCAAGAGAATTCGTGTGTAAAAGCTGCTTTTGCCTTTGCTAGAAATGTCTCTGTCCTGCTGATCCTGATCCCGCAAGTATTACTGAACCTTTTTTATCCTTGCTGATGTCTGTGTTTGTGTTCAGGCATCGCTGCGGCCACCATGTTCATGCCGGAGAAGCTGACAGAGGTGTCAGAATCCCAGCTGAGGGTGGCGTTTGACGGCGACGCCGTCCTCTTCTCCGATGAGTCCGAGCGCATTTTCAAGGCCCATGGCCTGGACAAGTTCTTCGAGCACGAGAAGGACAACGAGGACACGCTGCTGGATCATGTATGTGGCTTTCAGTGGAAGTTTGTTTGGACAGTACTAATGGAAATTAAGGGAACAAAATGTAGGTGAGCTCTAAAGCCCAATCCGCTTTGTAGACTTAATTGCCATTTCCCTGCAGCCCTGTAATCACCTGTAAGTGATTATGCAGATGTTCCTGATATAAAATCCATTTTATAAACTGATTATTCCATGAATATATTATGCAAAATGATATAATAAATGGTTTCAAATGGCACTGGGATGCAGACTGGTTGTGTCGTCCTATCAGACAGACAGCAATTTATGAAATGAACTTTAAGCCGTGCAGGCTTTTTTTAAAAGTGTGCTAATTGAATAAATGTTCGCCTGAGCTGCATGCACTTAAATGTGTGGCATGACAAGGCAATAAGAACTAATGATGCAAGGACTGAAATGCACAAAACAGGAGAGATTATCATGATCTCTGTCTTTGTCTCCGGCAGGGTCCCCTGAAGGGCTTCTTGGAGGCACTGGGGAAGCTCCAGAAAAAGTTTTATGCTAAAGGCCAGCGCCTGGACTGTCCCATTCGAACGTATTTGGTCACAGCTCGTAGCGCAGCCAGCTCTGGGATCCGGGCACTGAAGACACTCAGAGCCTGGGGCTTGGAGATCGACGAGGCCTTGTTCCTTGCAGGAGCACGGAAAGGCCCCATGTTGGAGAAGATCAGGCCTCACATCTACTTCGATGACCAGATGTTTCATGTGGAAGGAGCGGCCGAGATGGGCACCATCGCTGCCCACGTGCCTTATGGCATTGCACAGAAACATAACCCCAAACAGAAAAGCAGCGTGGCGAAGTAGCCAACAGTACTCAAGATGCCAATGGTCATCCAGCCTGGGAAGAGAACAAGAGAAGAAGGATGGGCTGGAGATCTTAGAGAGGAGCTGAGAAGTTTCAGAGAGCTTGGAAAGATGAACATGGACTGAGCTGTATGTGGGAATGCATCATTTCCATACTCACCGTATTGTAAGCTTGTTTTATCACAATGTAAACAGCTTAATGCTGTCATGTTAGGAATTAGATGCAGGTCTGGGTAGAGGCCAAGGAGGGGTCCTGGAACCTGAGATGACCTGGATGCCGAGTGTCCCTCAGTTTTACAGTTTGAAACCTCAGTCTACCACTTAAGTGAACTTGCCTGATACAGGAATTTCGTAGGTGCTTGATTGCCAACCTGCTATTTCTCTCACTACTACTTATCTTCGTTGAGAAGATACCACTTCAGTGAATTCTGGAGATACTATACTGATATTTACATGCCACCAGCAACAGAGACTACAATGTATGTCCTCAGTAAATGAGCCATAAGCACAGCACAGAGGTATTATAAGGTTAAAAATGATGGCGTAGATGTACTGTAGCACAAGAGTCGTAATTTAAAGTGTATGTTTTCAGTCATTTTACAGAGTTTGACTTCATAAGAATGTAAAATTGTTTGTCGTTTGCAACTATACAAGATGTGATGTATATTACAGAATACCGACTCAATATATTATCTACTGTTGTGTTAGTCCAAAAGAAAAAAATAGAAAGCCATCAGTTTCAGTTGGTGCCTTAGTTTCAATGAAGACCAGTCCAGCAGCGTGGTCAGTCCAATACTTTGGTCCACTGTGAAATATCTTAACAACTGCTAAATGGACTGCCATAAAATTCATGCTGACAGTTGCATAAATCCAACCTGGGGGATGATCCCTTGACTTTAGCTGTTGCCTCACAGGTCAAAATTGTACCAATATAGTTCAGTCCAAAAAATGTATAGACAGCCATATGTTTCAGTGGGTGCCTTTAGTTTCAGTGAATACATTATTTATAGCCA
The DNA here is from genome assembly GCA_014281875.1 of Nibea albiflora. Taxonomy (NCBI): domain Eukaryota; kingdom Metazoa; phylum Chordata; class Actinopteri; family Sciaenidae; genus Nibea; species Nibea albiflora. The sequence continues at coordinate 13,646,405 of CM024811.1, read as the reverse complement.
TGCTAGCAATTGCGATCTTGGACCAGAGAGAAATATCTCGGCAAATGAAGATTTGGTGTCAGTGACTTTTCAGACACCTCCAAAATGAATGATTCATTTATATCACCCTCAGAGCTGTACAGTACATATTTAGCACGCTAAAGTTCATAATGATCAGAGTTTAAATAGTCCCATTTGTCTGTAACTCTGAAATAAAAAGCACACTTGTTCAGACAGGCCATTGCTCGGATAATATACACTTTTCACAGTGTTAACTGTGTATATTATTCTTACCATGATAGTGAAGGACGCTTAAAGAAGGTTACCTGACTTTATCTTTCATTTTAAGGGCAAAGAAATTCATCATCAATAACAGATTTTCAGAGCTGTGGATCTTTGATATATCTTTCCGTCCAATTGTACTTTTTTCTGTCTTGTGGTTTCAGAATAACTATTGTTATCTCATTAGACTGAAAATAGGAATCATATTTACTATGATAAAACATTGGCTTAAAATGGGTGCCTTAAAATCAGTGAATAACCAGCGAGGAACGCTTGGACAGGATAGTACATAGATGTCTCCTTTCACGGATAGTTCAAGACTGAACAACATTTGGGTTCAGTTCATGACACAGCACCCTTAAAACTAACTGAACTGAATTCTCACCAGGTGCAACACTACACCATGTCCCAGTTCACCATGCTAGCATGCCAATGTAAAGTGAACCTGAGGCGGACTAAGCACAAGGTAAACTGATTAAGGTTGAGTGACAATTCTGGCCTGAAATGTCCCTAAAATGGATGCTCGGTGTGTAAGTTAGAACATGCCCAAACAACTGTGCTTTCCAGTGTTACAGACTTATGGGCCTTCTGTGTCTATTCTTGTTTAAAAGCCATACTGGTTACTAATATGAATGCTACAGCCTCTGTGCAGGGTGTTATGGTTTCTGGTATCACTCTAATAGATGCTCAAGAAGCAGCTAGTTTGATTTTACTGCCCTCTCCTGTACGTCAATGCCAGTACAAAGCCACCCTCTGCTGAAGCGGCATTGATCGATGTTGTACAGTTTAACAAATTCAGCTACATCTGGCAATCAATACTTTGTTCTAGTTACAGCATGACTTATGTGTCGCTGACACTGAAAAACATGAATTTGTCTTCCGCGTGACAAAATGGCCACAGTGGCCTTTTGAAAATGTCAGTCCACTTCACATCACGTCACTCTTTCACTACTGCCGGGAAATAGATCCAGCGCGTACTTAGCGAAGCTTCATTATACCTCGTCAACCTTCCGAGGCCCTTTTAAATTTTGACAAGTAAACCACCAGCTTCATTTCACAGCCAAAAAACACTAAATTAAACAGGCGTGTCTTTTGACTCATCGTCATTTGCCCTGAAGTAGCGGCTGAGTTATCGGAGGATAAGTTTCAGCAGGATCACTCAGAGCAGTTTTGGACCTTAGGGTGACGTCCCGGATTAAGCGCATGCAGAGGAAGCAATGTTTGAACATTTCAACAAGTTTATGATGACTTTAATAACACGTGGTGTTGCCATAGGAAAATGTACATAATGAAAAAATAAAGATGGAAATTATGGTACTTTTCTTTTATTCGTGAATGCAAATAGCCTCATGTTTTATGACCTCTGTGATGAAACATGACTCTCTGCACTAATGTGCACTTCTTATCTCCACCATCGAGTGGCAGCACCGGAATGATAAATCACCCGCTGCAGCAACATGGGTCTTCATTTACCCGCCACATGTTGTGTTGTTTTTATTTAGGGTGACGAACATCATCACTTTCTTCTTCCACGTCTTTCTTTTTATTTCCCTTTTTGCTGTCTCACGTCTCACTTTCTCTCGTTTGTCAAACTTCACACGAGCAGGATGACATCGCAGGCCCACACTTTCCCTCCCCTGCTCGCATATCTGTGATAAATGCGTTAATATTACCAATCATTCCCATCTGAATTAGATCTTCCCAGCAGAGCCTGGGTAATAAAAGCCAGGGAGCGCAGTGCTGGTCTATCTGGAGCCGTATTACTAACAACACCGCAGGGACGGGGCCATGCTGGTAAACGCTGATGGATTGGCATTTGTGTGGATTTCATCAGCTACAAAACAGTGGGCTGGTGTTGCTGGCAACAGATAGTAGAGGGCAAGGGCAGATAGATAAAATATGGCCAGCTGGCGAACTCCGCGGAGCTTATGCCCTGTTCATAACGACACACATGTGCAGGCTGGCAGCTGTATCCATAAACAGACAATAACCATCAACGTGAAAGGAGAATAGTGAAAGAGGAGGGCTCTGTGCTTTACTATACCAGAATGAAATGTGCTGCCTGGGGGACAGATCATAACAACCCACGCGATCCTGCATCTTTCAGATATCCCAGTTAGCCGATACATGCAGGAGGTGGTACAAAGGATTTTGCGGACAAAGATTCTTTTTCTTTTGGGATACATCTCCATTTCAGGTCTTAAAACTAACCCGTGCTCTTCTTCAAGGGATCATAAAACTGGTTGAAACACTTTTGTGATGGGAGACAATGGGAGGACAATGACGCAAAGAGTGCAAAGGAAAGAAACAGAGCATTTTAGAGATGATGGATACGTTCCACCGATTGCAATTGATGACCAAATGTGGGACATTATGTAACAGAGCATAAGCTCAGATATAAGCAGTCTTACTGCCAGATGTGACCTACAGAGGAGGGGGTTGGGGGTTGGGGGTCTTTATCAGCGCTGGATAACAACGTAGTGAAGAAAGACAGTGAGGGAGAAGACTAAAACTAAAACCAGGGCAAGACAGATGGAGAGGAAAGCAGCGCTTGCCCCAAAGACACACATAACAAGAGAGCTGTTTTCCTTCTGCTTGGTTACAAAGCCGAGTGGCACCCGTGGAGGGGGAAGATGGGTGACTCATTGTCTTGGCGGACTTTCTGGTCAGACTCGATGTTTTGATCCGCTCCGACGCACTTTGTCTCAAACGGCGCGGCTTCTTAACTCCTCAAAATAGAGCCGAAAAAAAGGGCTGAAGCATTTTTAATCAGGACTTAAGCTGAGAGCATGTTTTACAAGGTCTCTCTCTCTCTCTCTCTCTCTCTCTGCACACTGTCACCCTGTAAAAATGAAAAGGAAGTCAAGGCAGTTAATAACCTGGCTTGCGGCTGTCAAGCTAATTAGGCTGAAATTTCTATCAGATCTGTAACATGCATTATCTTTGGTGAAATCAAAAGCCTGCTGTTTCACACTGCGTCTCCGTGTCTTTGGCCTTAGTAACTATGAATTCATTAACTCAGCACATGTTGCATTTCAGAGATTCTGCAGTTGTCTGGATGGGAAGCAGCTGGTAGCAGGAATGTAATGTGCTTGTGAGAGACACTACAAGCCGGTTATTGTACAGCTTGCGTGATAACTGACTGGCAAACCATATGAAAGTAAATAAGTAAAAAAGCAGACCAGTCTCACCACACAAACTATTGGGCGACTCGTGGTCTCCGTGTTGTTTTGGATTTGTGCTGGGGCCTGACAGCGTAATAACTGTCCCTGTCACTAGTGAGAAAACAGCTGACATCGTAAGTCATATCAAGAAACAGCGAACAGCTGCTGTTGATTTAACAAAGCTTCTGATATGCAAATATGTTTTCCGGCATTTTCTTGTATATTTTTAGCACATGCCAGCAGAGTGGCTCTGTAAAGAAGATATAAAGAACTGTAATGTAACGATTCAGCGACACACTCGACAACCAGTGGAATTTTGTGAATCCTTGAGCTTTCGTGTGTCATATTTGATCTTAAAACACGATCGAAAGGCTTATTTGTTCTTGCAACAAAACGTGAGACCATTTTAGCGTCTGAGCAACACAATCTATTTCAGGAATTTTAATCAAGTCCTCACTGAGAGAACACCTGGTTCAGGATAATCATTCATGAAGACGTTGCCTCCAGACGAAAAGAAACAACAACTATGAAGCCTCCCGTAAACCTGCTTTTCTGTGCACTCGCTGTCCCGTTTTTTAAAAATCGCGTCAAACCACTGGTTACCAAACAACACCCATCTCCAAATATAATGCCTACATGGCTGTAACCTCTGGCTGGAAATGTTTATTGACCTTTTCACATTCAGCTCTGCCGGGCTGGAACTGCTTCTGATATGATTGCCGCTGCCATGCCCTCGGCTTCATACAGTAACTCCAGAAAATCTACAGCATGTAATTTAAAATCATTTTGGTCAGTGCAGCAGTATGTCTCAGAGCTGGGTGTGTAACGAAGTGTGCCTCGGACAAATCTGCAGTCCAGCACAGGAGGAGATCACACTCTTACTGTGACAATCAAATCTTCCTGATAGAAAAGAACAAATTCAATTCTGAGTGAAATTTTGAGACCAATCTCATTAAAATGGTCTTTTTTTTGTGTGCGTTAATCTTCAAAGTTTCTTCTAGGAGGACTCTTTCCCGTATGTTGGTAGCCATAGTAACAGATTAATGCTATCCCTTGAGAGAGATGAAAGGATAGGAAGTTTTAGTGTGTGCGTGTGTGTGTGTGTACGTGCACGTGCGTGAAGGTAACTAAGTAATCCATGGACTGGCCTTTACAAAATGTATTTTGCCACAACACGCTTTGACTGTGTTACCATGGCTACCTTATCCAGGATGTTGACAGATGGAACAAAATAGAGAGAGAGAGAGAGAGAGAGAGAGAGAAAAGAGGGAAACGATGGATGAATGTAAACATGGAGGGAAAACATAAAGAAATAAGAGAAAGGTAGAAAAGTTAAATAAATAGGGACAAGGTGTGAGAGACAGAAAATAGCAATGAAAGTAAAAAGTGTAAATTAAGAATTCATTTACGTTTCATTGTGTTTCATGTTCAAAATGTACGTAGAACATCATTTGTGCAAGTGTTAAGGCATTTGCAGGGCTGCCTGCATACCGAAGGCAGTACAATACGGGGATAACAACAGTGACAAGTGTCACATGAAGTGCACACACACACATACACACACACGCATATATCCAGTAGGAAACACTTCACTGAAAGCGTGGTGACGCGTGTTGCTAAGCACTGACAGATCTTCAGAGATAAAGGGGATAGAAGAGTGGGCAAAAAGAGCGTCTGAAGGGATGAAGGAAGGGAAGACTGTTGGAGAGAGCGAGATAGGGAGTGGATGGCAGACATTTTACTTCACAGGGCTTGATCTCACGGATTGGTTTTTCCCTCATGCAACACGTAAGAAGAGCTTGGCTAAGCCTGCTTCAACCATACAAATCTCCACTACTTCATATCTGTGAAATGGACTCGATAAGATGGCCAAAGCTCATATTCAAGGTTCCAGATATCCATTTAAAATCTGTTCCTGGAAGTCCAAATCATTAACAAAATAAAGAGCACAAAAATACTACAGATTATGGATAAAGGTAAACATAAATAAATGAAATTCTGGAAATATAATTACTTGCAACTTCACATTCTGCATGACTATCGAGCTAGTTCTGGTAGCTTATTCGCTTAATTAGCTTAAAGACTGGAAGTAAGGGGTGACAGTACCTGAGACATTTTTTTAAACTTTGAATAATAGAGCTGTCAACATCTTTGTCCCTAATTGACATATTATTAAGTGAGCTTAGTGCTGTCAGGCAAATTTTACTACCCACAGAGAGAGCCAGGCTGTGTCCTGTGTTCAAGACTTTATGCTAAGCTAAGCTAAACAGCTACAGGCAGTAGCTGCATATTTGAGGTTGGCAGCTATCGCTGGTAATTTGAAGAAGTACTTCAAGCACACAACATAACACAGAACCACAAAGAGTAAACAGAAAAAAAACGAGATATGATATTGTGTTAACTTCCGTTAATCTGTTTCCCTGGGTGTGCTATATTCATGCTAAGGTAAGCTAAGGATAGTTAGCACACAGTGGTTGCTATTCTTATTGAACCCACAGCAGAAGAAACGTTACTTACCCAATTAACTATTCCTTCAAATAATTGGGTTGCATGACAGGGTATCATAACACTGCCTCCACTGGTACATAAAGGCCAACTGCAGTCATTAAAGCATGTGCTATGAAAAAAACAAACCATGTCAGGCAGATTGACTTAATGCTATTTATCATTCCTCACTGATGTACACAGAGCAAATGAAATGTGACCACCTGGGACTGAGATTCATTTGTATTTGTTTAATAATTATTGCATGAATTATGCATGTCAGAATTTTTAAAAGAATCTGCCTTCGAACTAATGAGTGCAATCCAGAGTGCAGATGAATCAGAGGGGCGCTGCCAACAGCAACAGCAAAACATGTCCACTTAAAAAGGAAAGTGCAAGCAAGCTGTGTGCGGACTCAGGACTCTTTGATTTTATTTAGTGTTTTTTTATCATTCATATTTCATATGAATGACACACGCACAGACGAATGAGCCTGACAAAACTAGATGCAAAATATGTTAAATATATTGTGAATTTTATGTTTTTTAATGGGAGGTGTTTTCATGTCAAGCATTTCACATGAAATCAGTTCAATGTATTCGTGACATATGATCATAAAACAGCAAATGCTTGGAACTACATAAGTAATAACAAGTTTTCACTTTTTAGAACCATTTTGGAGGCCTTATTAGTAATAATGTGACTCACAGATGACTTTTTTTGTTAGGTTTTTCCATCAGCGCCTACACTAAGCCTCAGAGTAACAGCAGGGGAAAGAAGTAAAGACAAAGAGGAATCGAGGGAGACAGAAAATGTGACAGTTTATCTGTCCCCTAAACCACAACTACTGGTAGACGTTTAAGGGAAGAAATGACCCAGACTGTCAAGAACTGTGAGAATTTCAACAATGACTATGAGATGTAATACAAGAATGTGCATCATACTTCCAGCTGTGTGTTGTTTAGTCAACATTTATGGTTTATGAAGCCCATAATCTTTGACTAAAACATCTTAGTACCGATAGCAACATGTTGTCAACATTGTCAGCCAAATTTCAGCAAATCAGTACCAAGTGTAGAGCTACCACAGTGAGTTGTTTCATGCTGACAAAGCCTCTGCTGCAGCCTCTGACATTAGGCCATAGATAGAAGGCTTTTTACACCTAACAGCTATCGTAATTAGAGAGACAGACAATGGCTCGCTAATTGAAGCTGAAAGCAGCTCACTACAGTCAACAGGAATGGCTTTAACCTTTGCTTGGAAAAAAACCCCCAAAAAACCCCTGTCATACAATGTTGAGTTTTCTATGATTGTTCTATGCTGCTATTGTGAAGCACACAATTATGATAGACACCAAAATAGTAATATGGAGAAAGTAAATTAATATTCATTTACTGATGTTTATGTTTCACTTCAACTTTTTACCTATATCATTTTTGTACATAGGGAGTAGCACCTCCCAGTTACCATAGCAATGCCACAAAATAAGATGACCCTAAAGCGCCTCAGGGCAAGGACATGCATAACACCGGGCTAAAGTTGCCTGAGCAACAGCCCATTTGCCTTCTTTGGCTGAGCTGTGCATTTCTGGAGAAACAAATAATTAATATTATTTCATTTTCTTTTGCTATTGTGGCTGCATAAATACGAGTCACTGGCTGCTGAGTCAGTGACTCATGAGCCAATAACGGCTAAAGTTAGACCAACATGCCGTCATTCAAACTTGTATTACTTTCTGATGGCAGAGATGGGGCTATTAAAAGAAAAAGCGATGTCCTGTGGTTGAAAAGCTCCACATACGAACAATGCACAGCTTGACGTGTTTGAATCTTGTCAGAACCCGCTGTTTATTGCACCGTATTTAATGTTATTTATTATACCAAATGAAAAAGTATAAAATCTCTTGAATCTGTAGCAGCACAGACAAGACTCAGCGTTCAGGTTGAATAAACCTTTGGAGAAATTAGAAGGATAACAAAGTATGGAGTCAATCAACACCTCTCTTACGGCTGAAAAAAAAAAGAAAAAAGACGAATACCATCTGGTGTTGTCTGCAGAAATGTTGGCATATAACTCAGGCTAATTAGACTTAAGTGCTTTTTACTATCTGCTGTGGGTTTTACAGACCAGTGAATTTCTTTGCTCATTCAGTATCTTGTCAATAAAATGTAGAGTTTGGTCTCTAATGGTACAGGAAAGGGTCGGCTGCCCTCAGATGATCTAAAGCACTCTGAATTTACAAAAGGCTTCAACAGTGCTCTGGTATATGGCTGCTATAATCACTGATCACAGAGATAATGTTTGCTCTAATGGCTTTAATGTGCACAGATTAGCCGGAGTAATCTATATTTGTGTGTGCATGTGTTTGTGGGCGTGCTGTTTGTGTGTACTCGGTTGTGTACACAGAAGCAAACAATAGTATGTGTCTGATTTTTAGTGTGTGGGAGACAGGTCATTTGTATGCTTTTAAAATCGCGCGCGTGTGTGTGTGTACGTGTTACTGACTGTGATTGCGGGGACGTAAATCTGTTTACACACTCACATCGTGGGGACTCGGCTTCCTTATGAGGACACGATGCATTCATCATGACAGCTTAGGGCTGAAGACTTGGTTCAGGGGTTTTAATGTTAGGGAAGCTTAAAGCAGATCCCCTACTTTAACCTTACCCTAACATTAATGCGCTTAGGGTTACGTTAAGGTAGGTCTTGAGGAAATAAATGTAAATCAATGTAACGTCCTCTGCAGTGATGGAAACACGACCTTGTGTGTGGCCTGACAATTAACGAGGAGACTGACAGAATGGATTTCCTGTTTGAGCAATAAGACGACACAGTCATTCAGCACTGTGTGACACATGCACACACTTACACGTTTGCTTTTCTACCCTTGCGAGGACCAACACTTTGAGGCCAATCGAGTTCCATGTGTATAAATAAAAATGTATTTTTTTTTTACATTTCCACTTCTCTCTGTCTTGCGTACACAAGATGAAGCATGGAGTTACTGAAAGGTGTTATGCGGCAGTAACTCCGCATCTTTTTTGCTTTTAACATTTCCCCTCAGGGTCACCATTATCTCGCTGAATCGGTAGCCACTGGTGTGCACACTAAACAAGAGCTAGCTCAAACTTCAGATAGCAAACATTAAAAAAAATCTCCAGTGTTTATGCTACGCTAAACCTTTAGACACGAACAGTGTCTAACCTAGACACATAAGAGGACACATTACAAGAGGCAAAAGCCATCTAAATGCGGCGTAGCACCTTAATGCTAACTGTAACCCTATCTATAACCCATCTGTAACTGTACCCTAAATCTATTCCCTAGCCTAGAAATAGCACAGCATTAAGTCAGGACCAAAAATATATTCTCCGTTTCAGTGTTTTCCTCAGAGTCATTTGTTCCTCACAAAGATAAAAGTACAAGATCTCACACACACGCATGCACAGACGTACGCACACAGCTGGTGGTATGAGTCACGGAGCAGCTGGATAATGTACAAATGACAGATAAGAAGATGGAAATAGAAGGGCACAGAGATCTAGATACTGTAAATATGCAGAAAGGAGAGGAGGTTTGGAGATGTAAAGATAGAATCCGAGATATAAAAAGAGTCGAAGAGAAGAAAAGAGCAGAGAGGGCGGATTATTAAAGCGCTGACGGTGGTGGCGGTGCTTCCTCTGTCCTGTAGAACTGGACGGCATTTCATTCCAAACGAGCAGATTAAGCAGCCAGCTGTCACTCCGACAACAACGACCAGCGTAGCCCACCAGCTACGCACGTGTATACATTTACATGCACGTCGGCACACACACACTGTACACAACCCAACCTCGAGTACACCTCACTCCATCACTGCCACACTGTGCCTTTCTCTCCCCGAGGGCCGCCTGGCAGCGACCGCTCTCACCCGCCGCAGTACAGGGATCCAATGATGACTGATGGCCTGTCACACACATGACAACACACACGGAAAACGAGCAGATGCACTGCTGGGCTGTAAGCACACACACACACACACAAACATGGTTACTCTCTACCTTATTGAGGTCAGTGGGGTCTCCGCAGAATGTCTGTTTATTGAGCTGGAAATGGGCTTCAGGTGTGAACTGGTGCTCGGGTTTCATTCTGCAACAACTAGCACTCCATTGTTTATACCAGGCCCTAACATTTTGACTTGCATCCTAAAGGTTGTAAGAAGTCTCAATACATAGTTTATACTGGGTTTAAAAATCTACAAGTGTAGCTCAGTTTGCAGGTTATTTCCAACGAATAAATGGAGGACAGTGATATTCAGCAATGGCTGAACAGACTTATAAAAACCAGGCTGGTATCTACAAATCTGTATCCACAATCTGTTTGCTGCCAACACCAAATGTTCATACTAAATGCATCTGATTTAATAAATAGATTTATTGTGAGTGTCTTTGATTCATTTGCCTGCAAGACGACATGACCATCCTTGGCCTCATCCAGGGTGGGGATGAGTCATCATACAGGGAGCTGTGAACTGGTTGCCTATGGAGAGGACAATAACCTTGTTCTCTACAAAACAAAGTCATACAAAACTTCAAGAGGTGACCCCCCTCTCTTCGGACTTTGTCTAACCTTCACGGTTCTTCAGATGGAAATGCAGGAATGAACCTTACCTTCTAATGCGGTTGTGCCTCAACCCAAACCTTAACCACAGTGGTATGATATCAGAAAACGGTTGCTGAATCTCAACTAATAAGCTGTTGAAATCTGTAGGTGGACTATCCAAATAAAGCGCTACTCACGGTTTGTTTCCTTTAGCCCTGCTCCTAGCCCAACACCACGTGAAGTCAACCAGCACACAGCGCTGATGAGCAGCATCGCCTCCCGCACTTGTGGCACGTGCCTTTAGTATTGAACACCTCCTGTGACAGGAAGGGAGTAAATGTATATTTGTGTTTCTGCTGTCCCGCTGTTCGTTCCTCCTGGTTGAAAACACGCACTTGAGCATGCCTTGATAATCACTGGCGTGCACTCAAGGCCCGTGTGCACATCGATCAGTGGCGTGCTCGATGTGTGGTACTGTAAGTGCAATGCACAGGCTCGTAGGAGCACATGGGTGGAGAGAAGAGAGTTCAGGTGTTTTGTTAGGAGACGAGGTGATGAGAGCACTGCCTCTGTGTTCTACAGTACTGTCAGACCATGGCAGTACTGCATTGTATTGTATTTCCTCCTAGAAATACAAAAAAAAGTCTTGCAAGTGTGTCACTTTCTGTAGAGAAAGTTTGAAGCTTCGAGTCAGATAATGTCTTAAAATTAATGTGGCTGACGACTGTTTCATATTTTTCGCTTTACTAGTTTGAGTTTGTATTTTTCTTGTTATTTTGAGACTCCTGGGTGTCTGCGATGAGAATGTAATCCGCCAGGTGTGCATGAATATATATTTTTAACATCGCCGTCAAAAGACAACACTAATTTCTGCATTTGCCTAATTTGAAGCTGCAGTCAACTTAGCTGAGCATGAGGACAGGAAAACAGGGAGACGCAGCTAGTCTCGCTCTGTCAATTCAAAACACCTTACCTAAGCTAAGATAGTTCACTCCTGGAAGTATTGTTGAGCAAGTACATTTCCCAAAGTGTAACTTTCCTGTATCTGACAGCTCACTTTCTCTGTTTTACAAAATGTCAACATAAAAGTAGCTTTTCAAAAGTGAGCAGTCAACATTTTATAAAAGCCATTTTAGTTTTTGTCATTTTGGTTCATGTGCTACAGTTATTTCTTCTGCAGTGTAAATGTCATTGCTACAATGGCACAATTCCCCACAAAGATCAATAATGTGCAATAATGTGGATATATAACACCATGGCACACAAAATCTCATAGAAGCTTTGTTAATGTTACGCTGCAAAACAAACATTAACTGGCCATTTAGTCATTATGTGTTTCAGGCCTGCTCGTTGCTTGTTTCTATCTCCGACTTGCTTTTTCAAGTTGTATAATGACTCAAACTGCATTTGCAAAGTCGGGAGAGGTCGATAAAGCATTTCCATATCAGCGATATTAGTGACTTACATGATCAATTATTTCCAGTAGTGATAATTCTTTTACCATCCAAGCTCTGATTCAACTGACAGAGAAACAGTGAGGCGGCTTCCCTTCTCCACATTCCCGTCACCACTTGGCCAGACTAAAATGAAATCACGTCGGTGTCTACAAAGAAACGACACAAGCACCGAGCTAACTTGAGATAAGAAAGAAATTGAATTGACCATTCGCTAACCCCCTTGGTTACTTTTGCTACGTCTGTCAAACCTTCCAATGCAGCTTGGCGCAGATACAGTTTATGATATATATATGATAACGGGGGCATATTTACCATTCAAAGTCATAGTTATTGTTGAAAGACAAAAGCAGGTTTCTCATTTCTAGCCCATAATTGATGGTCGATATAACAAGTGGCAGATTTCCCCCTATCTCGCTAGCGTACTAGCTTACTGATGTTAACTTTATCAGTTAGTTGAATCTGCCATCTGCAAATTAAACGAAAAGCAGTTGAAAACAACCATAACCATGTCTTTGTAACTTCAGCTGACTAGCATCAATAGAAGTGATCATTAATGGAGTGGATTAATGGAATGGACTAAATGATGTATAGCAGTTAGCTAGCGATATGCTCTCTCTTACTAAAGCCACAGGCACACCATTTTAACAAATAAAAAGCTCGGCAGGCTGCTTAAGACAACTGTCTTGGGATATGTAATCATCAATCAATCAAACATTTATGTACAGAAATGGATTTATACGTTAATGTCCTTATGTGAGCATGATTTCTATTTCGGTGTGAGGTGTAAAGGTTTGCACACTTGGCCAATCCGTGCAGTACTGCTGGAATAATTGCTTGTAAATTACACCCACCTACTCATGTGTGTTAAGTGAATTACGGCTCCATTAACAGTGTGTAATGTTTGAGCATAATGATGTCGGTATAATACTGAAGAGAGAACAAAACAGATTTCCTGGCCCATGATGGTGATCGTGTCAACCAGATGAAACGAGGGGTTTCGTTGCTAAAGGTAGGAGAAGGCTTTTGCACTTGAACAGTTTCATTATGAGTGAAATCTTCAGGTAACTGATGTAAATGAGGTTTGGGACACGCAGTTGACCCGTGCACCAAAACACTACATGCCCACTTTGTGCAGAGTTGCTAAGCCTCATCCTGATTGGCCCCCAGGATAACATACCAGACGTGCCGTGCGAAACCTACCTGGCAACAGCAAGTATCATTTGGCCGCTTCTGCCCCCATCTGCACCCACTCACTGCAGATTGCACAAACCATGGTGGAAACCTCACTCATCCAATTGCCCGTGGGAACAATCCTCTTGATGGTCCTTGAAACAGAGAGAAGTGCTGCTCTCGACTGCATACCAGAGATTCTTTTGATGGAGTTGTTCTGTCAGGTATTGAAAAGAAATGTCGGTGTCAATTGAAATCTGTGCGCGCAGTAAGCAGAATGTCACCCTACTTATCAGTACTTACAGTCCGCCTTTGTTACACGCTCTTCAAAAACAGATTTGTTGGCAGTAGACTATATTATATTGGCAGTTTAACCTTTGAGATCACAATAACTCTTCACCGTGGACCGCGTGCATACGAAATTCTGCAATATTCTGTTCAGATTGATTGGTGAGGTTGAAGGTCCGGCATATTAAAACAGTCTTGTGACTAGTAGGGCTTAACTTCTTCCACCTTTTCCTCCTCTCAACACTCACAAGCACTTGCAGTCTGTGCGACGCAGACAAAGGGAACTGCTGTTTTCTTGTTGGCAGGCTTGACACTGTAAAACAGCTCCCTAACCTTGTGAATAAACTGATAAACCTGTAAACGCTTCTGGACACTAAATGCGTTGTGTTGTTACAACACAGGCAGGAATCAATTTTTACCTTCGGTTGCCGACACCATCGACTCACAGTTGGCCTTTGGATTCAGTTCATTAGAACAAGCACAATATAAAACAAAGTAATTCTAGGATGAGGATTTTATCATTGTCTGTGGAGTCTGTCCGGAGTGTCTCGCTATTTAGTAACACGCCAACATCCTTGCATTGGTGTTCCCTTCCTACTTCCTTCTCTGTCCATTACAGGCTCATATTGGATAAGACCACCTCCAACCAATCAATAGAACGATGACAACCGTGAGAGTGTGTGGTCCTAGTATTCCTGAACAACGTACAACGTCACCAGTGATGTAGTGGCACCTGGACTGCTCTTGCATGTCAAGCTCAGATTAAACGGGGTGTTTGCAAGCTGCCGCTTCACTTCTACTGTTTGACTGCAGGGAGTAGGGATCATTTTGAAATCAACATTAGTCACACCAAGGAAGAGACGAGAAGTGCAAATTTTGCAATAAATACTGACCTGAAGACGGCGAGACAACTATAAGCACATATGCATTTTGAGCGGCGTATTCTCTATTGCTTTTCTCCGTCCACTCCTGAAAACAGCACAACAGAGGGGATTTAGAAGTGTATCCTAAATGCTGACTGGAAAATAGTATGCTCTGTATATCTGTGTATATCTGTATACCCTGCATTAAACCACAGAGTATCGCTAAACGTAGTCCGGCCACCTGGCTGAGAAATTAATGGAATAACAGAAAATAGTCGAAAGGTGTTATTTCCGTTTAGATGAGCTCTTACAGTATGAAAAGAAGAGTGAGTGAAATTGACTTGCATTGCATAATTTATTTGTATGATTATACTATACAGTTACTATTAAGGCCCCTGAGCACTGTGCTGCATCTTCTCACGTATAATTAGTTTAGAGATGACAGCCCTCATCAGGAAAGGTCAATAAGCAAAATATAGCTTCTATAATAAACGATGCACCCTGTGTGTGAGTTCTTCCACCTGTCTTGCAGGTGTGTAATAAATTAAAGAGACAAATTGCCACATTTGACTTAGCATACAACACATAATAAAAAGGTTTAATGTGCGGCCCAGTGCACACTGATTTGGACAGTGAGAGTAGCTACAAAAAGTCAAATTCAAAGCAGTTGAAGAAAGAAAGTTCCCTGTGCATAAAAGTGTAAATCGTCAGTGTCCATTGCGGCTAAACCAAGTGAGGTGGTGAGAAACTGTATTCTTCTTTTAAATTGTCAGTCTAAGAAGCATCCAACTTCAGCGTAAGTGAAGCATCTCAGTGCCCGAAAGAGAAAAAGATGTACGCCATCTTCTTTCAGGCACTGAAACATGCTGTATGTTTTGTATGCAGGCCGGGCAAATGTAAAGCACAGCGTTGTCTGCATACATGTTAAAAAGCTGTCTCGCCCCTGCTGCTAATCATTGATGACCAAATGCCTTCATCACCATCCTCCTGGCAACCCGGCCCTTCCCCAGTGCAACAGAGCTTCTATAAATAGATCCAGGACCCAGAATACAGTAGCCAAGTAATCACCCCCATCCTGTGTGAGTGATGAACTGCTCCCAGCCTCCCTCCAAGGCTCTACGGGGGGGGGCGACGAGCCTCCGCCAAACAGCACTGTGGTGTCTATCAGCTGACATGTTACAGTAAGATGGACCATGACATGACAGTGTATGCACACAAATACACACTCACACCACACACGCACACACACACACATCCACTGAGCTGTGAATGTAATAATCTGAAACATGCACTTAGATGGACACGCGCAAATGTGCACGCACACAAATGCATAATTCATGCGCACACATTTCTCCCAATAACGTGATGTGATTAAATTCACATGCTCCTACGAAATGCTTGCTTTTATAACACCCCTACAATGAGAATAAATATTTCCTCACAAAATATTTACTTGAATGAATACATGATGGTTTTAATGAGGTCAAATAAAGCAGATATCTCAACACGAGGCTGAGCTGTGGTAGTGTAAAACCACCATGGGAATGTGGAAAATACTGTACAGCCTTCTCCCCCTTTAAGATGACTCAATCTATCCAAACTTGGTTTCCACGGTAACAGTCCCCTCCTCTTTCTCTCCATCTCCAATCTATTTTAATTAAAGTGTGTGAGATGCCAAAGGCCAGTCAGCCAGTCTAGTCGTTGCTTCCCTGACTCTCCTGTCCTCTCATGTTTGCTCTGAGTCACACAAGACAAGTTTCCACCCAGCACGCTGTTCCCACCTCTTGCATGTGTGTGTGTGTGTGCGTGCGCGCGTGCATGTGCAACCCTTTGTTTACCTTTTTCCTCTGACCCCTCTCTGAATCATTCTCTTTATTAGCAGCACCTGCTCTCATCACTGGTGGCAGATAACAGGCCAGTCATTCATTGAAACAAAGTGAGTCCCAGAAAACATCGCCATGACGTTGAATGATAGAAATAGAGCCGCGCATCAAAAGTTACACCTTCCGCCCTCGTACTGTGTTTTATTTTACTGTCTCAGTGTCAAATGATCTGCTCTTCCAGCGCTGACAAGACGATCCTTTCATTTTACATTTTGGTGTCTTTGGGGGGGAAAAAAGATGTCAAGCTAAGTTCCACTGATTATATATGTATATATATTTTAAAGCAATGAATGGCTCATTGAGTCTGTGAAATGAAATGTCAAAAAGTAATCTCCATGGCAATTTCAAAGAGCTTAAGGCGGTATCTTCTAATTGCTTGTCTTGATAAATCAGAAATCTAAAACCCTAATTTGATTTATAATAATAGTTTAAAAAGTTGTTTTGTTGTTAATGTCCGTTTTGTTGGTATTGAACGCCTCCTGTGACAGGAAGTTTGGCAAAATAAGTCCAAGTTGCATAATACGTTTTAGTAACTTGGGAACAGAAGAACTGGAAAACTCACAACATCTAACAAACCACTTTTTAAAAATTGTTATGTGGGCTGTGTGATCGTCTGACTAATTATTTAACCGGCTTTCACAAAAGCCACTTTGGCACTGGGGAGGTTTCTAGTGACAAATGTTAGTCCAATTTTGTCTCTGCTTTTAGTTGTTAACCAGCCAGTTGCTGGGCAGTTAGTGTACGGTGGGTTTGTTGCTGAGCTTTATCAGAGAAGAGGTTGACGGAGAAAGGCAGAACAAAAACGAAACAATCAGGTAAAAGATGCTCAAATGGTAAAAATGTCCTGAGTGCAAACACTCCACATGCACAGACATTCACCTGCTCATAGATAAATTACAGTAGCAGGGGAGGTGATATAAACTGTTTTTAAATGTTATTACCCCTTGAAGATCCATCCATCCATTTTCTGTAACTGTTTATCCTCATTAGGGTTGCGGCTTTCCCTGCTGACTTAGGGCAAGAGGCGAGGTGTACCTTGGACAAGTCGCTGACACACTCAGATTCACACCTACGGCCAATTAACCTATCGAGTGCATGTTTTTGGACTGCGGACTCCAACTCCAACTTACTTTTTATTAGCAAACAAGAGAGTGACATTAAATGTGAGGAGAGAGAGAGAGAGATGGTGAATGATGTGCGGGAAAGAGCCACCGGTCGGATTCGAACTCTAGGCCGCCGCAGCGAGGACTGAGCCTTCGTACATGGGGTGAATGCTCTGCCAACTGAGCTAAACGACACCCCCCAGGAACCTTCCTGCTGTAAGGCAACGGTGATAACCATTGCACCGCCGCGCACACACCTTAAGCTGTTGCTTGAGCAATTTAACCTATGCACACCTTTGCTCCTAGACAACTTGTATAGCGCACTGAAGCTCTCCTAGTACACTTCATTCAATCGTTTCATTAATCAGATACCAACAATTTCAAGGAAAAACCTTAATTGACGTCCATAAGATGACGATCACACGTTTGGAACAAACTGTGCTTTGCTCTCTAACAGCATGACATCCCCTCCCCCACATCCCTGGAGGTAAGAGGAATGGAGGAATTAGATATCAGACCACTCATGTGTCACATCACATTCTTCACGCAAACGAATTCCAGCTAATTAATGTGCAGAGAGAACAAATCGGAAACATTTGACCTCCTCCAGCTTAAAAATAAGTCCCACAATCCTTTGGGCTGTCAGAACTGCGCAAAGGGATGTCCCGATTTCCAGCGCACAAATGTGTGCGCGCGTGTGATAATTACTGCAGTGCATAGGCTAATTGGGCCAATGCATATTAATTCATTAAAATGTCTCCCTGCTGGTATCCACTTCAGATCTGGGCCTCATCTGTGGGAAGGGTTAGGTGTCCTCACAGGTTCCTGAGAGAAATACCAAGGAAGTATTCTCAGGTAATATCCAGAGATGTCGAGATGTCTGTCAAAGCTGCCTTCTACTGTACAACTTCCTCTTTCCGTTCAAGTGTGCTTGAAATAGAAATTCTCTGAGAGTGTCCCATTTTCAAAAAGAACAACACTTTATGATACCAGCTATTCTTCCTAATTTCTTCCTGCAGTAAGACTTATTTAATCATTGATGCCCGGATGATACAAGGGAACTTTTAAGCTTTGTCATGAAAGTGCGATGTGTCATGTGAATATGTGCGTGTACATGCGTGTTAGAGAAACACAACTAAAGGCCATTAGGGCCCATAGGGGCTGTTGCAGGGGCCTAGATTGAGAATGGTTGCCATAGCAAACTGCTTAGTATTGACTTCTGGCAAGGACTGAGATCCTCTGGTTTTTGTCTGATCCCTATCCTGTGTGTGTGTGTGTGTGTGTGTGTGTGTGTGTATTTTTAAGCCGTTCATCTGAGAAAGCCTTTTATTACATGTTAAATGAACCAAATGAGCAGATAGCAATCAGCTAAAGGGCAAAATGAGCTTCTGCACGGCAACACTGAATACAATAGAGGCGGGCTGTGACCTTAAGCCTTGGTGTGCATGTGTGTGTGTGTGTGTGTGTTCAGCCTACCTGAGGCCATATTATGTATATGCACCAAGGGATAGATGGAGAACACAGAGTTCCATCAATAAATCCTCCATTTGCTGCAACAACTATCAAACCAAAGCATTACGAGTCACAATACGCCTTGTCCATTTTTTTCTTTAGGAAAATCTTTTGTTATTTACCTGTAGATGACATAATTAGAGGAGTGGGCGAAAAGGCTGTTTACTAAAATGGAAAGAGAGAGTGGGGGAAAAAAATCAAATTATGGCTAATCAATGGCCGAGCTGAAAAGACACAGAGGGAATGTAGATAAATGGGAAAACAACAAAAGCGAAAGGGCGCAACGGAGGGACGTATGATGGAGTCGTGACAGAGGACAATGTCTGACCGAGTGGTTTATGACAGTGGGAGAACGGGATGATGATGAGGGGAAGAGACAAACCAAGATGGAGAGAGAGGGAGGGGACAGAGAGAGAGAGAGAGAGGGAGGAAGGAGCACTGGGTGCCACAGCAGGGGCAGGAGAGGGAGCAGAGCACTGCATCACCCCCATTATTACTGTAACTGTAAAGACTGAATAGAAAAGAGATGAACAGAAAAATGATTTTATACGTAGAATGTGGGAATATTACAGTATGATAAAATGAATGTGTTTGTATGTGGCCTAACCAAGCGGGAAAGAAGCTGTACATCCAACATGGCGGCGGCTAGCGGCGCATATTTTCAGCTTTTCTGGAACCTACGGGTGACGTCACAGAATCGCTGTCATTGGGTCTTACCCATTAACATCCAGTTTATTCTGATAATTTTCCCTTTAATTAATATCTTTATCTTAACAATGGATCAAATTATTTCGCTGAAAGTGGTTGCTTGAGCTGTAAACTAGCTCTGTGGAGCAGTTTAGTGTCTTTCAAGTCATCGTTTTCAGTTTTATAGATTTTGCTTTGATTGTTTTGATTAACCCTCACCACACACTTTTTTTAATAAAACAAGCTCTGATAAACTGCACGCTATCCACTCAGTCGCAAACAGCAGACAGACACAAGCTAGTGAACACAGTGGAGCTGCTGCTACTGCCACAGGGGCAGACTGCAGCTTAAAATTCACTCCACTGAGAAGGTGATCAGTGCATCATTTGTCATCTCTCCAGGATTCATAAACCTCCAGGACCCTGAGACGTGCAGGCAAGATTGTAGCCTGATCCCTTCCACCTGGACACACATTTTATGGTATACAGCATCTGACTCAGTATGTTCCATTAACGTACTACAACTTTTTTAATACTCTTATACAGCGGACAGAACTTTAGCTCCTTCCCTGCGGGAATGCTTTTCAGATCCCTGCTCAGAACTGTACAGCTTTCATTTAAATAATATATTGGACATATTTTAAGTGTAATATTTTGTTTTGCCTAGGCAGAAGAAGTTCTCAAAGTTCTCGAAGTCTTCGAAAATCAACTTTGAGAGTCTTGTTAGTATCTCCAGGCTAGATGGTTATATAATTCTGGGTGTCAATGGGTAAAAAAAAGATGTACATGCACTTCACGTAGGATATTGCCAAATGGAAGCATGTACAACAAAAAACAGTTGTCTTAAAATATTACCCTGGGGTACTCCACAGAAGAAACAATCAGACTGTCTGCAGTTAACTTGAAAATATAAATCTTGAATAGACACAAGGAAAAATATAAAAAGTGAGGGCATGAAAGAAATGATCAGTGATCAGATTGGCTGCAGGTCGAGCAGGCTTTTCACTCTTCAGATCTCTTCTTCACTCAGTGTGAAGTCAGCAGAGGAATCAATAATTAGATAACTCTCTCCAGCAACCAAAACAGCCTTCACGTTCCCACTAACATATTCTGGGCAGCCTTCCTAATAGCACTCCTCATTATACCCTCCTAAAAACTCACTGGGAAAAGACGGAAACTTTGAAGGGAGGTATCTAGAATTTAAGGGAACGCCACAGTAATTAATTAATGTTGCGGCGAGCGCAGCCAAGAATATTTTCATCTTTAATGGTGCCACTCGGGAACGCACTCAGGCAAAGTGTGCATTACTGCCTATCTATAATTGATGTGTCACGTTCACCACACAGAGGCCTGGCTGGGAGGACTGTGTAAAGGGATACACCACACACACTTGAGATTGAAAGGAAGGCATGCAGTAGCACACACATACAGCACGTTTCTTGTACTATACTCCTCCATTCACCGCCTTTATTTCCAAACAGGTTGCAAGATTTCGGTGCATTTATTGGCAGAAATTGAAAAATTAAGAGCTCTGATTGAACCAATGATTGAACCTCCACCAGTCATTGGTGGTCCCACTAGGCAACCAACGATTCAGCTTTTACTAAAGATTTTTGCTCACGTTGTAAAATATTTCAGAACAGACTGAGATAAGAGAAGAATGGCTAAAAATGTGAAAGGCCACTTTCGCTGGATTTGAACTCAAGATATTGAGTTCAAAACTTTAATATTCAATATGACTGTTGTGGATGGGGAAAATAGTAAAAATATCTAGGCACTGGAAACCTAGGGCTCATGACACATAGACAATCTGGCAGAGGTCTAGTGGCTAAGGACTGGGATATGTACACTAGAGAGCAATGAGGAGAATGACGAACATGTGAGTGATGAGGGTGAGCAGGAGGAAGTGGCTGAGTCTGACATGACAGCGGGGTTAGAACATGAACCAAATACAAGCCAGAACGAAAAGAAAGTGACACCATGATCGTGACAGATTTAGAGTTCCTCCTTTGGATGGTTTTAGTTTCCAGATCAGAAACACATCTTTGGAGGTTTATTCAGTTTAGCAGAGGCCAAATGGAGCCGAATATTCTGTTTAAATCTTCAACAAATCTGACTGCTTGAACTTCTGGAACTTCCATTGTGTATAACACGGTCCATAAACCTCAAACATAAAGTGAACTTGAATTTGAATACTTTCACAGACGTTCGCATAATTCGCTGCTCACTTTTCATCTGATGAAGACAGGAAAGTGTCTGAGAGGAGAAAAGAGCATCTTTTAAAATGGCCATGGCCCATCGAATCATTTTTAAGCACTGACAGAGAGAAATTCACCCAGAATGAATTCAGTAAAAACTCAAACTGCAGTACTCAGCTTGAATATCCACTGAGCGACAATCGCGAATAGTGAAGGGAAGAGACAAACTCATATTGGCTCTAATAATGCAGGTAACAGTGCTGATCAATATCAAGACTAGATTGTGTGTTTAGCGCAAAAAGAGAAAGCCATAATGTGTGTATCGATAACACTCTTTACACAAAGTAAATCCTCCAAAAACGTCAAGACTTTCGCTAAATCTACGTAAGTTGTATCGACAATATCAAATCCAAACATTAGGTCGATATAGTATTAATAAAATAACATAGGCCGTGTTATTATGGAAAGTATTTTATTCACTATGTTACAATTAATGGCGCTAATTGTAGCTGTCAGTCACAAATGTCTGGAGACTGATGCTTCAGCTTCAGCTCTGCCTGACGACGTACTCCGGCTCCGACTCCCAATTAAGTCCTCATCAGCTTTGCAAGAACATTTGACTAGTCTAAAAATAATTGTTCCACACGCACACAAGTTCATCCAAAAGTTGTAGGAACATTTAATCCAGCAGAATCCCAGAAAAGTGTAAGTTAATTCATGATTACTCTCTGGGCTGGGTGCCGTTGTTAGCTCATGCATATTTTGGCGTGTTTTAGGGTGAGGCCAAATGTTGCCTAGGCAACAGACAAAATGCATCCACACAACAAGACACACACACACACACACACACACACACTTTCTAAATGAGGAAAACTCATCAAGGGTTGTGTGTTTGTCTTTCCTCCCTCCTAACGCACTCATGAGCACACACACACACACACACACATGCTGACATCACTTAGGAGACTGACGTGTGATCAACTGTCCACAACAGTGCTAATGAGTTGCTATTGTAAGAGACAGCTGGGCGACCCGGCCCTGACTCTGTGACGACGCTGCTACAGGCGGATTATGCTAATGGCCGCACTTAAAAACGTGCACCAGTGAATTTTAGTGTGCATTATGGGAAGCATTTAGGGAAGTTAGAAATGTATTTCTCTTTTTGCTCGGAGATACATCGCCCTGGTCTTTTATCATCCTTCCTCCGAGGCAACATGGCCTGATGTGTTTGTTGCTGATATTGTTGGTAAAAGCATGAAATTAAGATAAAGGCAGGCAGAGAAACAGTAAAATGGAGATATTGTGTCATAACGCAGGCTTATCTGTTTGTGTACAGAGTGTGTGTGTGTGTGTGCCTTGAGACTCTGATGTCCTCTCAAGCGGTAGAACGTGGGGGAAATTGGCTTGGATCTGGTTTATTTTAGATTGAATGTTAAGGTTTAGTGTATTGGCTAGATTGTGGGGGAGGTTTGGATTAGAGGACAGAACATAATGTGTTAAACAAAAGGTTGTTACTGTGCTAAAAAGAAGGGAAAAAAAGTGTGTATAAGTGTGTGTGGACAGTGCAGAATTGTATTCATCCACTCCCAAAATCACTTTGCGTTAAATGACAAAAGGTCAACAAAAAACTCTCTTAGCAAGGCGAAAACTGAAACGGCGACTGAGGCTTGGTAATAAATAACTTGACTGAAGCAAGACCACACACGACATGACAAGACATGTCACACTGGAACAGGACAAAGGGAAACGCAGACTATATGAACACATGGGGGTAATGGGGAACAGGTGGACACAATCAGGAATCAGGGCAGACAATCAGACTGGTGACACATGAGGAAGGGCAAGTGACCTGAAACGAGAGGAGAGTTAATTCCCAAAATAAAACAGGAAGTCACAAATACAAACATGGAGACAGGACAAAAACTCAAACTTGACACACCGGTGTGACACTTGTGTGTGTCTGACATTGAAGTCCAGCATGCCACTGCATTACTGCTGTGATGATCGAATCACCACCTCAGCCCCCCTCCACAATCACATATATACTTGGCTGGTGTATCCGTAGTAACCCTGACGTACATGAGTACATGTAACTTACATATTTGCTTCCCTTGCATGTTTCCCACATGGTTTTCCTTCACTGATGCTTTTTTTTTAAATTACATCGTCTCATTACATCTTCTTCTTCTGCAGTTGATGCGGTGGCACCACTCTGGAGAATTGGCACCATCAACTGTTTCTCTCAATGAACCACCTCCTGACACTTGCACACCAGAAGTTTCAAACAAACCTCAAGTGTTACATGACTGCTGTTGCTGTCCTTTGTCTTGGGAAGAGAGTTATCAGCATCCACTTAACAATATTTACGGTCATTTTTTTGAGGTTTGAATCATGGGGTGCGCAGCATCAGACAATTGACCATTATCCTCTCTGTGTGAAGGGGTTTCCATCAAACACACGGTGTGATTTCTATACATAATAATGCATTAGGTTAATCCACCTCAGTGCTTTAATAATATATCCGCCACGTTTGTAATAATTTATTTGCGCCGGTGCGCCGAGTACTTACAATAACCTTCATGTGTGTTTGTATGAAGTCAGTGCTCTGCAGAAAAGTTATAAAGCAGCTCGAGGAATAAAAAGCCTAAAAATCAGAATAGTTTGGATTATTACTGTCACACATCAAATTTGTCAACATCCATTTGTCTTCTGTCACTTCCAGTTGGTTTCCATGCTACACTGATCTCCCAGGGTGGGATATAAAATGGCCGCAGCACTGAATCATGCTAATGGGGTGAGAATCCAATATTTCAGGATCTATAGCGGAGGCCTCCGGAGGTTGCAGCTCGTTAACTTGGATTGTGAGTGTCAAACCAGAGGCATGCGTGAGGAATGATTGAATATGATGACTACAAGAGACAGGCACACACACACACACGTACACACACACATTAATCAATCAGTACTTCAGGTCCAAGTAGTGATATATCTTCTGATTTCCCTGTATCTTCAATATGACATACACGGTAAGCAGTCAATCAATGACCGCTTGGATCTCATGAAAGGGCTTCTGTGTATCACTTACTGCACGGCTATGATTTATCACAACTTGGGTTTTATTCTTGTAATTCTGGCTATCTGTTCGGTTATGATAATATTGTGCCTAATAAAGTAATCAATGACGTCTCGGCGCACTAAAAATAGTTTCAACAGTCGCGATCAGAAAGAAATTTGACTGACAAATACGGAGGTTTAGATCGCAAGGCACAAAAGCCGGTAAACTACTTCGTGCGGTGTCACTGTGTACAGAGATTTCTGCAATTGTTGTGTTGATCGCCTCAGCTCTGCAAATAAATAATAAACCCTTATTTTATTATATGTGCTGAAAAACAGACTATAAACCGGGGTTCTGTAGATTCTTGTCAGGTTAACACACCGTCTAAAAATCAACAGATACACAGTTTTAAGCACAGCGAGGATCCTAAATATAAACTCTGACTGGATTAACATCTTTTATCAACTTAATGTGGAAACATTCACTGCTAATGCCAAATGTTCTCATTGACCATATCTGTAATGATTTATTGTTTGTGGTTGTTATAATGAAACTCAAAGCACTTGGTTCGGATAAAGGAAGGATGGCCTTGGATAAATATTTGAAATCTAAACACAGACTTGAAGCAGGAGACACGATGCTTACTTACTTTTCTTGGCCACTTAGGGGCATCGAAAGCAAGTTGCGGACACAAAATAGACGTGTCGCCTTTGAAATTGAATTCTTTGCTGCTTATTTACACATCCAGAAGTTATAGAGCAACATTACCGTTCATCCGAGGTCATGTTTCTGGTAACCTGGAGAATCTAAGTCTAATATTTAGTCTTGTTTAGCGCAGCAGCTCCTGAATCCTGTGGGAAATATCTGGCTCTTTAGCTGATGAATGCTCCAGTGTGGTCACCGTGTATTTGCTAGCTTTGTCTGTATATTTTTTGGTGCTGAGCAGGAAGTGTGCATTGGGGGTTTTTTTTATTAGTTATGAGCTGCACAGCTAAAACGCTAAAGTTTACTATATATTAAGCTCATAAATCTGAATCTGATTTCCACATTTATCACATTTAATACACTGTCATCATAAAAAATATTGATTATAGCTGCTTTAGTTATCATTGCCCAGCTTTAGGAAAGTATTTTAGTGACCTTATTGCACTGGAAGAACACATAGAAAGCAAACCTCTTGTCTTCTGTGCTATGTATGCCCAATTAACAACCCCAACCTCTTCCTCGTCTGAAAAAAAAGTTGCCGGTGAGTAATCCAGAAAGCAATTAAGTGTCTTCCAATTTTGCAAAGCAAATTAGTAGCATATAAATATATAATTAATATGAAACAGGGCTGACGGGAGAGATGGGTAGTCCTCGAAAAAGAACACACAGTGCCGGAGTCGATTACTTTTTGCCTTTGCTGAGTTCATACTTATTCAGTGACCAAATTGTATCACAGGGTCACGATGATCAAAATATTTATTCATATTTTGGGGCAGCCTGCCCAGAAATTCAGTGTTTGCTCTGTCTACTCCAGCATGTAGTGGCCGTAGTAAAAGCTGAAATCATTGGTGAGAGTGTTACTAAAGAACAGTGGTGAGGCAGCGACGTCAGAGTAGATAATGCCCATCATCTGGACAATGGCGGTCAGAGTGAAGACCAGAAGCAGGACATTTTTCAACTATTTGTGTTAAGAGCTGGATCTGGAACAGTGTGTGCATGATGAGTTTTTGTGCTTGGATCACTGACAGTACATATTTAGACAGATTAATACGCGGTTCCAGCAGCAGATTTACGGCGTGACTCACGGGCAGCCTTTATTAGCTCAATCGTACAGTACGCGTGATGCACTTACTGACTTCAGTCATGTAGGTTTGTAAGTGCTCATTATGACAGCCACAAGACAAAGCATGAAAACGTGCTCCATACATGCTTAGTCATCGTCGGTAGAGCTTTAGATATTGATCCTTTTTTCTTTTTCTGAGGGTTATTAACCTGGGACTGCAGCCGCTCGACAAAGTATTTCAATATAATGATTTAAAAGTCTCTCTGCGGGGGATAAACTGCTGCCAGAAGGTTTCACCTTGTCTCAGTAAAGACGTTTTCTTTGGAGGGCCCTGAAGAATCACGCTGTTGTTTCCATGAGCTTTTTATATCATTTTGCGCACGTGGGCTATACTGTATGAGATGCAGGTTCATTAGACGCTGTGTAATATTGAATAAAATTGTAAGCATTGCCCCTACACCCCAGCATATCAGTATATAACACCGGCAGCTGTATGTGACGGCACATAGAGACCAGCTAATTTTCTAGCATACATAGCAGTGCACCCGTTAGTCATGTTTTCTCCGCCGTAGAGGGCACTTTATCACTTTTTCTTGCAAAGTAGGCCACTTTATCATGTGTTCATGCGCACTGGGCCACCATACAGGGCACTTTATCATGTTTTATCTACCATAGGGGCATCCAAGAGCTTCTTTCATCTGCCAAGGAAAGTGCCCACCAGGAAGTCAGAGACTAATGCACTTTGTTATTTTTATAGTTTCAAATTTCAGTTCAACTTTCTGCTACACAAAGAGGGCTGGGTATACTTGGCGAGCCATTTAGAAAATGTTTTGTCTGTTGAGATTTGGAGTTAAAAAAAATAAAAAATAAATAAAGGCACTGGCTTGTGCTGTAGCTTTTATGTCCGCTTTCTTCATCTCCAGCTCTAGATGAGTCATTCTCCCCCTGCACTCGACTCATCAATATTACAAAACCCTCCCTCCTCATGCCAGCGGGCTAGGCCGCATTACTAATTTAACTTTTATTTTTCTGTTTTCTCTTCCTGCTCACCTCTGCCTGCTGAGATAAGTCAAGGATGTTAGAAGGGCTATAGCAATGAGCGGATGGTCCCTGCAAGCTGTCGATCTAAACCTTGCTGTCGAGCCATTGGTTTAGCGCACCCTTCACGCTGCTGTTTCGTGTGTGAGACAGCCACGTGGGCCGACAAGCTACTTACAGAATTACTGAATATTTTAAACATTTTAGAAAGGCTGCATTTGCGTGTGCCTGCTGGCCTTGCGTTGTATTGTTAATTAGCATCCACAGCGTCGCGGGATTTATCACTCCAACAACCACAAAGGTCACTCTCATCCTCACCTCATTGGTCTCCTCGGGTTTGACAGTTGCGATGTTATTGGACATTGATCCCGCATGATGCATCCTTGAGTTGCTGAGAGGTCAACTCCCGGGCTGGGCATATTTTTCAAGGCCGTTCCCTGAGAAGATGAAAACTATTCACAGACCAATAGTAACCTATTAATATTTAAAACTCGTATTTACTTTACGTATATGGTGTAAACACTGACCTTGTTGGGACCAACGGTCCTCACGGGGACCCTGTAGAGACTAAGCATAATCTCTGATGTCCTGGTTATGGTTGGGGATTTTGGTTAGGCTGAGCACAATGAATGAAGTCCCATGAAACATTCAAGAATTGGGGTGTGCATGTGTGTTATGTAACGACTGTGTAGTCTTGGTGTATTTTCCACTCGATGCTGTGAACTAGCCCTGGGCGTCACGCCAAGTCTAATCCTCTCACACAATTGGTGGCGCAGTTCTAGCTCACTAGTGAGCAACAGCTGTATTAAGAGCCTCTCGTCACATCACGGTTCTTGGTTATAAATTATAAATGGATAGTAAAGTGCAGCGTGTACAGTCTACAGGTGTTTCCTCCTCCTGCTATAGCTCTGTCTCTGGATGCTGTGGATGCTTGACGGAGTGCAGTGGGGGCGTCTGCTCAATATTCTGGACTCATACAGTTTTGCTCCTTCTTTTTCTTGGTTGTATCATAACTTTATGTTCATGGGTGGTAGGTGAGATATCACAAATGGCCAGGTACCCACCCCAGTGTCATAAATAGTGTAGTATAATTATCAGCAAAAGTACTCAATAATGACCCCAATGATAGTATTTTAAGTAGCTATAGTCAGTCATAAATAAAGCTCGGTGATATTGTAATGTCAGATTTCTGAAGATCCAGAAATCCAATCAGGAAAAACCATACATGTACTCGTACACGGTACAAGTACAAGTTCTCATTTTTATGTAGGCCCCCACATTAAATATTCATGACTAGAGAAACTGGAAAGCAAAAAGCTGAGCCAAGTGTTGCCATCTACAATATGCGGAAAGTGCTTTCAAAGTCAGAATGCCAAAGACATTCACAGCGAAAGGCCTCGTTATAACAAGAAGCTTTCATCGCAATCGGCGACGCGCTCGCAAGCGAACCCGTTTGCGGCTTCACGTGCAGTCGCTCGCTCTTCATCTTAAAGATGACGCTCTTCATCTCGGCACCAAAGACTCAGTGCTTCATTAGCGGAAAGGGAAACATACACAAGTTTCCCCCTTGGTCTGGGAAGACCTTGGACCATCTGCCAGTTTCAGACTGTTGTGGGTTGGCTTCCATGCGGATGCAACATATCGCAGAAAATGCACCACTGCGCAATGTTTTACTCAAATATCTCAAAAGGCTTCATCAGAAGTGGAGCTATCTTGCAATGTTACAAATCTCATATCTGTGTTGCTGAGGAGCTTATTAAGGGGGGTAATTCATTATCGTCGGTTCAGTCACAGCTCCCTGTCCTCTTCCATACATTCATCAAGTCCTCCTGTGTTGATCTTACAGGTGAGAACATCCTCTCCTCGCAGCCAAAGGAGATTAAGTGGAAGCATTACAGTGTGCAGTCAAAGCATTAGCGAGAGTATGTAGGTGCATTAAAACTGGCCGTCTGAGTCTGGCTGGACGTGAGTGTTTAAGTCTGTGAAACCAAGCCCAGAAGACTTATGCATCACTGAAACAGGAGCTGCTGTGGCCATTTTAGATTCTGACTCACTCCACCGGGCATTACGTATTCACTGCTCCTCTTAATTGGTTGTAACATTTCCACTGGGATCCGTTTTTTTCTTTTTTCTTTACGGTACGGTATTGTGTTTCACACAGTCACGACTTACTACAGGAAGCGCTTGCATATTTAAAACAAGTTGGGTGAACTAGCTTCCAGGGAATGAATTTCACTGGGATTACAGAAAGAGAAAAGTCCCTGTCCCTCCTTCAGAAATAGCTCAGGTATAATCCCTCTATCTGAACGCAGGTGATATCAGCTGCTCGCAGGATTAACTGTCACACAGTGGACATGTGTTGCGGGAAACCCGGTCTCCTCCTGACAGATCATCGGGTCAGCGAGTCAAATCTAATTACAATTTCAGCAATGCTGTAGATTCTTGAAGACGACTGCTCGTATTTTCACGTGCGAATGCTAAAAGTGGTTGACAAAATAATCCCCACCTCAAGATCAGCACTTTCAATTCATATCACGTGATCTTAATTAGCAGATAAGCTTCCCTCAGTCATTGACTTTTCCCCAAACCGACTTCTCTAAAGTGAGCTGCAGACGTTAGCTTGTGCGGCTAACTAGTTCGCCACCTACTAAGGACAAGGAGCGCGTCTTTAAATATTTATTTTATCTTGTGGGCTTGCGGGTTACATTATTAAAACATCCTGTTCACCTCCGCTGTGTTATTTCTCTGCTGTGTGGGTGCCATAGCTGATGGTTAATGACTCTGGTCTCTGCTTAGCAACCCCAAACAATGTTTCCTGAGTTACATTTACCAGCATCGGTCATCATCCTAAAAGACTTTGTTCAAGACTCTGTTTCTGATGTTAACAAGGCAAACACGCGGTTTGAAAATGCACTTAGACCGGTAAGCCAATCGGCCAGCCAAACAGGGTTATGTTGAATGAAATAAGCGTCTTACAATAGCCCGACTAAATAGATCTACGCTGTAATATGCGAACAACGCCGTCTGTTTATTCGCATGTCTTCTGTAGGAACTCAACTACCGAGCAACAGAGCTGCTGGTGGCCAACAGACATTGCAGGCCTCGGCAGAGCCCGGCGGAGCTGTAGAGGGGACACAGAGGCAGCTTCTCCAGGAATAAATATCAGGAGTCACGCCCGATTCTACTCGGATCCAGAGCTGTTTACCAGCGCGAGGAGTGCTCAGAGTTTTTTTTTTTTTTTTTACTTTTGGGATAAAGAAGTGGATTTATCGGTTCTCGACTTGTGTAGAGCATTTTTCTGCAGCCACGGTGATATTACGTATAAAGTGACCTGACATAAAAAGAGATTGCTTGGTGTAAGTAAGCAAGGTGGACTACCTGTTACGTGTCTGTTACTAAATTCCATCTAATGGTTGGTGTTTGCTTGATGTAGTTATTTCAGCATACCTGCAAGGTTTTATTAAACTGAAAACAATCACAACAATCAGAGTGTGTATGTATCACAGGGTGGGAGGCGAATGTGGCCATGCATGGTCATCCTAGATAGATTTGTTTGTTTATACTTCACCCATCACTCATATTTGTTTCTGAAAAAAAAACAAGTTAAAGTTAAATTTGTATTCCCAGTAGCCTTCAGGTGGATTCGCAGTAGCCTTGCTGTCAGTCTGGACACTCTCTTCTGCACATTTCCACCCACAGCCGCGCTGATTTATTTCTGCAGATGCACTGACATGTCATACAGCGAGCCAGTATGAGGCCAGCTGGACAAAGGTGAGCTTCAACAGAAGCTCAATAGACCTAAATCAACACTGCAGCTATAAGACCCTGTCCTTTGACACGAACCATGTCATAAGCAGAGGCAACCTTGGGGTGATTTCTTACCACACCATGGAATTCAAAATCTGAACACAGCAATATATTCAGTAGACTCTGATCAGGATTTGTAGCTTGAACTGACATCAAACTTCTTTTTTTGATAGGTTAATCTTCTATAAGAATATACTGCAGTGATACATTAGCCGAATTTGTGATTAAGAGATCACTTGTGACCTAAAAGATCATGCAATTCTGTACACTGTATCCAGTATCCAGTCCACACGCGTGTTTGGGTTCGGGTCAGGGTTGAAGTTCAGGTCAGTTGATAGGGTGACCACGCATACACATACAGGGGCATAGTACGGCTATTTGTGAACGTCTCTGTCTCTTGAAACGATGATCTGCTCTTTACTGAACGCTCAGTTCTCAGAGGCAGAGCTCCCCCGCAGAGCTAGTATCTGCACTGGAGATGAAGGTGAGGTTCAAAGCAACGCTGTGGCCATTGTACTTCCTCAAAAGACAAATATCCAGTTACATGTCCAGCTCATTCATGGATTTTCCACATGTCATGGAGCTCGGGTCAAATGAAGCAGTGGAAAATGCTCTGACAGGTACCATAAAGGTTTTCTTTTACTATCGCCACCTGTTAGTTAGTGTCCAGCTCGTTTAGTCGAATAATTTGTAACACAAGCAAACTAAATTGCTCCAAGTTTATTTCCTGTTGCCATGTTTTTCAGTGTCAGGAGTAAGCATGAACGCAAGCTGTTTCCTAGCAACACAGTTGCCGTGAAGCCGCCCATAAACTGGATGCAGGCCCTTGAATGCAGCATAGCTAGCTGTGTTTGTTTAGCTGCAGCAGTGAGCCGTGAGGTGAAAAACAGACTCCGGGAACCTCGGCTCAATAATAAAAGTTTTCTCCAGTAGTGATGCCTGCAGGACAGAACATGCAAATTCTGAAGAACAATATCTGGTTTTGGTAATATGTGGCCAAACCTGCAGAGTGAGTGGTTATTATGATGTGGGGAGGAGTTGTAGATAAAGTGAAACTGAATTGAGCACACTGGGTAAATTCCCTCCTGCAGTTGAAACTCCTGAAGATTACAATAAAAAAAAATATTGCAATCTTAAGTAAACTTTAAAAATATAAAAATCTGTTCCAAGAAACACATTAAAAATATAATCCGTGACACAAACACATTGATTTCTGGCTGTTTCATTTTATTTTTGTGCTTTACTTATTTATAAGGACTTTGGTGCACAGTGAGACTCTCATTTGAAACTTTCCCCCCATATTTTTCTTCAATCTTTCTAAAGAAGATTTTCTGACTTGCCCAGGGGCTGTAGACTACAGTAATCTGTGTCTCCTTGCAGCAGCAATGTGATGAAATTTTTATTGCTTACACTTTCACACTGTGCCGTGCAGCAAGACTAGTATATTTTGTGAGTCTACGCCAAACCTTGGCAACATTTCACAAGCACCCTGCCTCACCACCTTCATACCATTTGACCTCAAAATAAAAATAAAGATTATGTAATACAAGAGGGAGAAAGAAAGATATTTCACAATAAATAAGAAGTACCATAAAAACACACACACAGAAGAAAAAAAAAGCACTCTAAAGATAAAAACTTACTTCAACATTTCAGTTGTAGCGATTAGTAACCTTCGGTTTGGAAACGAGAATTGTGTCAAGACAAACTATTTTTTTAGGATCAGTAATGAATACATTTTCATTTCATTATTTCCGCCATATTTAATATTTTTATTTTATTGTATTTCTCTTACATTCTATCTTTTAGTTCATAAATTGTGCAACTTTTAACAATACACTGCCATATTGCCCCACAAGTAGAAACTACCATTAGGTTACTAACAATAAAAGGTGTTAATTTATGGTCCACTCTTAAAGCCTGCCTTAAAACAGGTTTGTAAAGATTAGACCTGTAAAATGGTTACTGTGAAATTTACAGTAATGAATTGACAGCTATTGACAAGTAATTTACTGTAAAAGACAGTTATGAACTGGCATCCATTGACTGTGTTACAGTAAAATCCTAATTTCCATTTCCTTTTATTCTCACCTCAGGCAGAGAAGTGAAGTCATGCTTGGATTGGTTGTTTGGCATCAGTTGTTTCAGTCATGCTCCACTGGGTCATTCATACAGGTGCACAGCATGGCCACTCTAACCTGACACTTCTCGTTATCACTTCGCTGATATGCTCATGCCAACATGGCATGCTGCAGACGCCCTTCTCCACCCCGACCTCTTTATGCGCTGCATTTTTGGTATTGTCTTTAACTAAGGCTTTGAGTGTGTGTTGTTGTTGCTCTGACTGAGAGCTGGTAAGCTCACTTCTTACCTCCAGATCTCGTCTCGTCTTTCATTTTCAAACTTGTTGTCTTTTGCCCCAAACTGATGCTCATTGAAGTGACATCACTTAAGGATTTGACTCCCTAAGACTTGCAAACAGGCTTTAATGTGAAAAATCTCTACTTGTACCAGATAAAAATAAAAAATTAAAGGGAGACCGAAGCACCTTTGGTACTGTGCTGGCATGAGTGGTGCCTAATAGTAGTTTGGAAAATTGTGTTTCAACAGTCTAGTCAAGTCTATCAGTCTTTTAGGAGAAGCATCCTTCCTCATTGGTCGGGCTGTTTTATATTGAATGCATTCTTACCACCCTGTGAATTCCTGTATTTAAACACCTGTGTGCCACTCAGTGGTGAATTGAGGACGGTAGAAAGCCGAAACACTCCCATCAATAAATAATGAAATAAACTGATTGTGGCTCCCGTGAGTGCCAGTCTTTGTCTAAAGCAGATCCCAGTGCTTTATCCTACTTCAGCAAAGGTCGAACAGGTCTAATGACGCTCTCCTTTGGAGAGTCGAGCTCCGCGCACACACGCGAGGGAAGTCTTTCTAGAATACTGAAATGAAGGTCAGTTTTCTGGGCCACTGTTTCCCACAGTGACCATCCCGCCTGGGGAAGAGGAGATGGAGGATGCAACGCAACACGACCGCTGCACGGTTACGCAAGACCAGGGAAAGTGCAACAACAGCATTGAACCCTGGCTCAGAGGAGGGAAAGTGCCAACAGTACACAAAACACAAAGAGGAGAGAGAGGGAAAAGAGAGGTGGAGGAGGGGGGGGGGGGGGTAATTCAATCACATCAGCGTCCTCATTCACAGGACAGAGAGACAGGGACCCAGAGTTATGAACAACTAATGAAATAAGCAAAAGCTGAGTCAGATATTCGTCCCCCGTCTCACTCTCGGTGAAACAACAGAGAGGTGAGACAAGGAGAGGGATGAAGGTGTGGGCAGAGAAAACACCAGGAGCAACACTGGATAGACAAACACAGAGCTTGTTTACCGCCACAGTTAACGCCTCCATTCACTCGGGTCAAAAGGTTGTGAGTGTAAACAAGAGAAAAACTCTGCCTTGCTACTTCCCATCCACCCTACTCCCTCTGAGCCGGGGCGTGCATGCATGAACACACACGCGTACGCACTATTAGGCCTCGAACACACACAACTCTCAAAGCCAGAACCTTCCAGGCCGGGCTCGCTATCATCCGCACTTCCATGATCAACCCCACTCCAAGCTTGTAGTATGACTTTTTTTGCATTCTCTCAGTATCCTGCAGATACAGCATCGCTGACGGTCACCAAGCTGACACTACAAATCAACCCAATCTCCAGAAAAGAGCGGCAACACTTGACAATCCTGAAAAACTCACGTAGCCAGCTATTTTCCCTCTAACGTCATGCTCAGGGCGGGAAGTTCAAATGCCGTGCTACTTTGTTCCAACCTCTGACAAATCATTTGATCATTCAACTTTTTCCGTGTAACATTGGTACAGATCACGCCCAACAAAAGAGTGCTCAGCTGTGAGTGTTTTGAGAGGAAATGCGCGCCCCTGCGAGCATCATGTTACGTAACATTTCGGTGGCTGTGCGAGACGGTTGTTTTGGCACGGGTGTTTATCGCGGTTAACGAATTAGCCTTAGTGTTAGCATGCTAACATTTGTTAATTAGCATAGCATGTCTGAGCAGATATTTGGCTACCAGCATTTTGTATTTAGTAGGAGACAAACAGAAATTTAGACCAGATGATGGCCTCAGGGTTCACCGAAGTTATTACAGTTCACCCTGAGGCCAACATTAACTGGCAGTCCATCTAACAGTTGTCGAGACTTTTCGCTAAAAGCCATGAATGTGGCACTAGATGTCAGTCTGGATCAAAGCAGCGGACTGAAAGATCAACACATCATCACTAATGTAGCTAAAAAAAAATGTGTACAGTAATTGGCACTTCTGTGACAGGATATGCAAACCAACCTTCAAAAAGTCAGTCGCATTACTTTCACACCATTACTTTCCACTTTACTACATACATGTAAGACTTGGGACCTGCGTGTGAATCACTGGATGTAAATTATGTGCATACTTGCAAGATTTCAACAGTATTCCTGCAGCTCCGGGCTGCTCCAGAGAAATCCACTAGAAACATATTACCAAAACACCAAACCTATAGCAGGCAATGCCTTTAGTTGGTCATATTATATCAAGTTATTGCTCCAAACTTAATTAGTCAGTGAAGTCAATACAACGCATAACTAATTTTGAGACTATATGGACTAGTCTGCTTCATTGTTACCTCCCACTCAGCCCTCTAAAACAATATTAACAACAACTCCAACTTAATTTTGGAAAAGCGTGGAGTTATTTGTACCCTGTGCCACAGAGAATTCAGCATAATCTCTCACTGAGTTTCTTTCATCCGACTAAAATGAAATGTGTCCTTTGGTCTAACCATCCAATGAATATCCACTTTAAACTCTTTGTGATGTTAAAGGGCTCCGAAATCTCATCTCAACTCCTTGCTATGAGAGATTTCTAGTAATAGTGGTAGTATTGCTCATGATGGCAGGACTGGCAATCAAATTTAATGAAACCACACCTGCGCAGTCCTGATGAACCGGATCGGCTGGGTTTTTGACTGTTAAATACTTCATAGCCATGGTAATGTCGGCCTGGAGTCATTTGTGTTGGTAACACAAGTATCAATGATGCGGTTTTCCTCTTCAAATGGATGTTCAGTTTTCACTTTGGACTTCAAAGTTTCACAGTAGATTGAACAGTGTCCTTTCGTGGGACTTCCCTGGGACCAAAAGTACAACATTCCCATCCAAACATCTGGACAGAGACTTCGAATCCAGTACACTACACCTCCCCTTCGCGTATGATATGAAATGCAGGCTGTGCAAGGAAATTGTAATTCCGCTCTTGTCATCTTCCACTTGCATCTCTTTCTGCTTTGATTTGTCCAACCCCGCTGTGATCCCTTCCCCTCTCCTTCATTTATATGCCAGTGTAGTATATCTTGCCAGCAACATTGATCTATAAATTATTCCCTTTAATCAGACACACAACTTTCGACTTTATATGTTCATCGGCCTTTGCTCTGCGTTCATAATCATTGCCATTCAGCCCATGATCATCTTTGCACTCTTTGAAGAGCTGGAAAAATTGTTTCACATTGATCACATGGTGAAATAGTAACTATAGCGGGCATCAGTCTGGAGCTTTACTGTAAAAAGGATTCATCATACAGGGAGCGGCGCACTGGTCACGTCAACAGAACACGTGTCGCCTAAACGACTACAGGCTAATGAGACATGATCATCACGCGCTGCAGTA
The DNA here is from genome assembly GCA_014281875.1 of Nibea albiflora. Taxonomy (NCBI): domain Eukaryota; kingdom Metazoa; phylum Chordata; class Actinopteri; family Sciaenidae; genus Nibea; species Nibea albiflora. Next base: position 13,609,371 of record CM024811.1, on the reverse strand, counting down.
GCCGATTAAGAAGCTGACCATCCTTGAAAACTCTCTGCTTCACACTCCTCGTCTGAAATCCATCATGGCATACTTTGAGCGCTTAGACGCTCCCTTTAGGAATGTGTCATTTTTGATGTTCCTGTTGCCGTGGCGCAGGCCAGCTGTCCTTTCAATGAGCAACCAAACTTAGTCCGGAGAGACCACCGACTGTGAGTCATCTTCAACATTTGGAGTTAATAAAAAAACCTTCCCACAGCTCCCTCAAGTGCTCTGAGGTGTGACAAAGTACGGCTGATGTCTGGCTCTGATGTCAAACCTTGCAGTTTGTATGTGTGTGTGTGTGTGTGTGTGTGTGAGGGCTCATACCCGACTTGTCCCATCAACGCTAACATTCACAGATCAGCCGATGTCTGACTCAGATCTGAAGCCTCGCCTTCCGATGTATGTGTGTGTCTGCTCGTGCGTGTGAAAAACAGAGTGGGTGCACAAGGGGAAAGGTGGCTAGGAAAGTGTGTTTCCATCGGCCTGTTTTGTGGGTCTTTTCAAATTGTTCAGGAAAAAGTCGGCGCACCGATAAAAACAAAACATGAAAGTGCAGTGGAAACAGACTGTACACGAAGCATGAGATCTGCGTGGAGCGATGAGACGGTCACCTTCCTCAGATTGATACATGCAGGAAACAAATGTTGCCTTACGTACACTCCGAGAAGGTTCCCAGTTCAAACCCGCCTGCCCGCAGAGACTGTGGAGTCTGCGCGGGTTCTCTCCGGGTGCTCCAGCTTCCTCCCACAGTCCAAAGACAGGCGCTATAGGTTAATTGGTGACTCTAAATTGCCCTTAGGTGTGGATGTGAGCGTGAACGGCGGCTTATGTGTCAGCCATGTGATGGATGCACAGGCGTGTACCTCGCCTCTTGCCCAATGTCAGCTCCAACCCCCCTTCAACCCTGAAGAGGATGGAGAATGGATGGATGGGTTTTGTCACTGATGTATTGAAGGATCAAATGTAGTGTCGTCTGGCGGTGGACGACTTCCTAGCATGAAGAAGACACTATGATGGCTGCGAGAAATGAGACATGCCCCATCTAGGACCAGTGTTTGTCCATTCTGGGCTGCTGTAGAAGCACGGTGGTTCAACATTCAACACGGCACGAGCAAGAGGAGCCGTGTGTAGATACTAAAGGTTCATTTGAAGTAACCAAAACATAATTGTTCATAATTCTTAGCTGCTTAAAGATGAATGAAAGCACAGATATGAATATTATAGTCAATTTCTGCCATATTGTGCAAAAAGTTACTCAGCGGGGACATATGTCTCCGCGGGGCTTCCTCGCTCACGCTCTAGCACTTCCTGTTGGCTCCCTGAACACATTAATGGGATTTAATCAGACGGATTTTTACTAGACTTCTGGACAAAACGCTGGATCAGAGTCAGAAGTGTCAGTTGACCTGAAGTATGACTGCTGCTGTCGTCTGGCTGCAGAATTAGCTCGACCAACTGTTTATCCTGATGAGCTCAACTCCGAATGGTTGCATAACTGAAGAGACTGGATGGAGACACACCCTTCATTATTAATTAGCATCTGCATGTTCAAAAATCTCTTAAAATCTGGATTACAGCTGGATTATGCCACTTCTATATATTGTTCCACGGCGCAGAGGATGATGAAGATATGTCATAATAATAATTATTATTATTTCCCCACTATCTCTCTGATAAAGACCACTAATCCTATGATAGATTATGATGGTTTATCACAGTGTAACCCTAAACAACAGACTATTACATGGTTATACATGCATTACTGTACAGTGCGCACTGCAGCTGGCTTCAAAGAGGAACACTACAGTGATGTTTTTGCAATGCATGTGTATCTCCGTCACAAAGAACAAAAAATGTGGCGCAGTAAACACTTATACGCGCAGCATGGTGGGCTATAATTCTATGTTTTGACACACTATCTGCTTTCCTGGGAGAGAGAGAGAGAGAGAGGGGGAGAGAGAGAGAGAGAGGGGAGGAGAGTAGGAGGAGGGCTGTGCGCAACGTCGGTGCCAATAGGCGCTGCGCTGTCTAATTAAACCCCCACCACGTAATCCCAACGAAACCATCCCCCCGTTTAAATCCACTCCAACGGCGCTCACCACTTAAACACACTGTCCTGTCGCTGCTATCCCATCCTGAAGTCCGGCCCCTGGAGGAGAGACCAGCTCCAGCCAGCACCGCAGCACCATCACTGCTGCCTCTCGCCTGCACGGTAACATGGTTTGCAGGGCTCGGCTGCTGTAGCCAAGGGCCACTTAGTCAGTCACCCAGCCAGCCAGTCAGTCAGTGTGTGTATGTGTGTGTGTGTGTGAGTGTGTGCAGTAAGAAGCAGCAGTAAAGCAGACGGAGATCTCGGCCGGTCCCGCAACACTATTCACCAGGAGCACCAGAGGAAGGAGCGAACCGAGCATCTCCTGCACCGGCTGTCCTGCACAGGGGCAGGGATACCCTCCTCCTCCACACCGCAGACACTACATCGGCTTTATTGGGGTAAGGAAGCGGAGGTTTGCATTCGTACACATCGCTGCCTGATATGTGAATGCAACGCTGTCGCTGGTAGATTGAATTCAGCTCGTGGAAGGGCGACGCGGACGCTTTTGTTCGCCCGTGGAAGCGGTGCGCATTTCGGCTGTGTTGGGTGACAATAAACCGCGGAGCGAAGCATAGACTACGGCGTGTGATCTGAGAGCATTCCCGTACACCCCCTGCAGTTTGTTTGAATGCATTGAGACAGATGTTTTACGATGTGTGCGTGTGTGTGTGTGTGTGTGTGTTTTAGCTGTCCACACTGGTTGATAATATTGTGGTTTAATTGTGTCATGAAAAGGAGGAAGAGGGAAAAAAAAAACCTCTTTTGTGCAGCCAATAGGATGATAGCGGCGCTGGCCTGCCATTTTTATGAATGATCTTAACGCGGGACAAGAGGCAAGGATGGATGCGCATGGTGGTGCTCTGGATCTTTCAGCTCCCCTTCTCCGTCTCTGTTTTAGGGCCATGTGGTGCATTCAGACTCTCATCTCCACGAAAGACAGCAGAGGCATGAGGGAAAGGGGGAAACTGCATATGCAGCTTTATGTCGACCCTACTCACATTTACCTTGGATGTGACCATTCCTGTTGAGGCTGCAGAGTGTGTGTAATGAATTTCAATGACCCTGTCCCATCACGAAACAGTAGTTTCTTATAGACTGGTGTTCCAAACTAGCTATCTTCCGTTTATTTTGCAGTGTGTTGTCTTTGCTGCTGATTGCTGCTGAAGCCGATCTGAACGAGGTTCCTTCCTCTAATACTCAGGCTGGGGAGTTATCCTAACTGCTTTGCAGTATAGGTTGATGAGAGCTTTACTAACCGGTGTGTCAGTGTGGTTAAAATGCAGCCTGGATAGCCAGCGCCCTCTTATAGCTGCTATCTCTGCATTTCATGGCTCATGTAAGACATGCGATTTATCATTTTATCCATATTTTGGAGCTTCTCTTGTTGTAGTCAGACAGTATTTTCTGTGGACTAGATAAATAAGAGAAGAGGCCAGGGCCCAGTGGTCCCTCAGGGTACACAACATGACATCTTCAATTATCATCTGTCACTGAGGTGTCCGGGACCACTGCTCTCCTTTTCCTTGAGATAACAAGCCTGATTCAGGGTCTGTCGTGCTACGCTGAGACAGTACAGCTGCCTCTGTGTTTTCGGTCCTAAATTCCACCCCTCTTTTGAGTGCCTTTTTTTCGTGCATAATCCTTTCAGATCTGACCGGTTGCTGTCAGACTGGGCAGCGAGAAATGAGATCTTGCGCAGAGAGTCACACGAGCGGTCAGTTGTAGGGCCGTAAAGGCACCGTGGACACTCTGCAGTTGTCATCTAGGGCAGCTAATAATGAAAAGAACGATGAAGGATCACATGACGTGGCCGGCGTTGGATCTGACCTCAGGTTAATGGGAATGTGGTCTTGACTAATTGATTTGTATTTGGGGATCGTGTCCTAAGGAAACCTGCTTTCGCCTCGGGTTGTGAATTGGGCAGAATCCTGCTGCTGCTGCTGCTGCTGCTGCTGCTGCTGATGATGTTTTCTTGGGCAGAGGCAGAGTTTAGCCTGCATGTGCTGCTAACGCTAATGTAGTTATTACATAACAAGATAAATGTGTACTGAAGCACCTCTCTCTCAGTCACCACAGCTCATAATCCCACTCACCTGCACACACACACACACACTGGTAACTTGTATATACTGTATATATCTATCTATACACACATTCCAGCAGAGGTTTTAACCCTGAGGCATTAAGCACATGATAGATGTGTAAAATGATAGATGGCATAGTCATGCAGGTGGTTTGCAGAGCAAAGGGATTTTTTTTTTTGTTATTACCTCTCACTTTCTTCAGTGGCTTTGTCATGCACGTCTAAGCTGCGTGCAATGCTCTTTCTAGTAAGCCTTCCCACGAACCGGCCTCGTGTTGCTCATATAGGTGACCTTGCCTTATTGTGACAGCAATAGAAAATCTTGACAAGATGTCCCTGAACACATGCATGCATAGAATACATAAGTACAAGGCCGGAAAGTCACATTGAATTACGGCTTCTGTCTTGTCATGTGAACGCAGGTCAGCGGTGGATCACGGGGGTAGAAACACACAGGCTCAGCCTCTTGCAGGGCTTTCTTTCTTCCAGGGGAGACAAGTAAAACCTTTGAACTGCTCCTCATGATGCTCGGAGACCTTGGCCGGGCCATAGCGGGCCTCTGGGACTTAGGTCGGGGTAACTTTCTCCCCCCCCTCAGAGGCATGCTGTTTGTACATCCTCTGGCAGGGTGACAGATGTGGAGGGCCAGTGGAATATTCTCAGAGGAGATCTCTGAAGTGTTTACGTAACAAAATACAAAAAAAAAAAAAAAAGACAGAGTAGAATCATCATTAAGAGACGGACATAAAGGCTCAGTGTAAAATGGCTTTGTGGTCTGGTGGTGTAACACAGTAATGGAGAGGAAATTGTTCTGTTCATTTTTAATGTGATTTATGTTACAGTTTGCCTTTAGTAATACCACTTCCCCATCAACCATTATCACCATGTAATGATGGTGATTGCTATTAGGTTTGGATTACAAGACGTCAACAAAACAGACCGCGGTTCAAATATGTCTTCCACCGACATTCAACTAGGGTTTATCGTTGCACATTTATGGGAAAGATTAACAGATGGAGTCTCCTGAACATTCAGATGGAAACATTTCTTTTTTTTATGAAGAGTTTAACACTTAAAAACTACTGCATAGGAACTTGATGCACTGCATAAATAGGTTTTGAGGACCGTTATTCGTGACCACGGTCGTTTCCTAACTACAATCAGGTAGTTTTATTTGCCTAAACATACCAAAGATTTGACTTTTTGTAGTGCAAGCAGGTATGGGGCCTGTGGCTTCTTGATTTACAGAACTATACCATATGCAAAATGCACTTACTTCACTCTCAGGTGATCTAGTGTTGCATGTCACATCCTATATATGAGACTAGCGAATATCTTCTCTCTATGAGGTTGTGTTTTTATATGTGGGGGAATGGGGATGGGTAGGATGTGGCCTGCGTGGGGTGACACGAGGTCGGTGGTTCCCATGCACGCTGCTGGCCGTATAATCTGCCCTGATCCTACTGGGAGGGGCGTCTCCCGCCCATCAGACATCCAGCCTGATAAAGCCCTTGATAAGGGCGAGGGAGCAGCTGCTCTGCTGGAGGTGGACGGCTCAGAGCGCAAAACGCAGCGAGTGCCTACACCAAAGATGTTACCAATCAATCCGTGTGTGACACATGTGGCTTAGAGCACAGCCAGTTAAGAGCTCGGTCCTTGTTAGCGCATCCTTACTGTATGAATCATTGGTTGTTACTTCTTTGGATTCGTTCTTATGAATGGGCTGCAGCTGCCCGCTTTTAATTGGCTATGAACAAATCCAGAGATGGAAGAAATTCTCGTGTCTCTTATGTAAGTAAAAATACCAACACCACATGGTATAAATACTCCATTAGAAGTCAGTCATTCATTTAAAATCTTACTCTCAATCTTCTCTCAAATCTTAATCTCAAAATATTATATTATTATATTTTACATTCTAAGATTATTAATATTTAGTCCAGTTTAGTCCAATCATTCCCGATCTAGGGGTCGCGTGCCTCCAAAGGATCACAAATCTGAGGGGTCGCGAGAAGATTAACGGGAGAGGAAACAGAGCTGCGCATCTCCGCCGATTTCTCAATTCGATTCAGTACTGATTGGATTAGAGGTACTGTAGTTTAGCTGGCTGGGAGAGACATACATAACATATCGCCGTGTATTAAACGATTGATCATCGTCACAATTTGAGTGGAGATCCATTTGAAGCTGATTTACTTTTTAAAAACCCAGCCCTATAAGGAAAGAAGAAGAAAAACAAATTCATATCAGTATTTTTTCTAATCTTTCATTTTTTATTGGACAATTTGATCTGTTTGGGATTCAAAAATTGTTGAAATCTGCAACAACTCATAGACATTTATGACAAACTGGACCAGGCGCTGGTTTATTCTGAAACAAACTGTATTTTAGAAGTTGATCATGAGTTGTTTTTTTTTTTAATTTAAAATCTTGATTTGAAAAGTAACCTGTAACTACAGCCTGTCAAATAAATGAAGTGGGATGGAGAGTACAGTATAGCACGAAATGGAAATACTCAAGTCAAGTGTAAGTACCTCAAATTGCCCTTAAGTACAGTACTTGAGTAATAGTACTTACTTTCTGCTACAGAACAGATCATATAAGAAGCTCGAGCAACATGATTGTTCAGATTGCCAGTTGTAGGGAAGTCTAGCTGCGCTGACTCCAGTGAATCTAATCAAAAGACACTGATCAGGAATAATTTGACAGGACTGCTAAGCGATTCGCTCTTTTGTCTTCTAATAAAAGCGTAAAAACAAATTAAGTAGGAAGAGGAAAGCATTTCAAAAGAGCAGTGGGTTAAAAAGATAAAAAAAACGTAATGAGAAAAACAACAGCAGCAGCAGCAACACTTGAGAGCAAGTAAGAAAACAGGCTTTGAGTGGAGATTTGTAATAAATGACAGTAATTCTACTAGTTCACCTCCTGTTCACTCCCCTCCTTTCCTCTCTACTAGCCATTAGGAGGCTGAAAGGGCAGCCAGTTACTCCCAGAGCTCTGCATGCGGTTTGGCTAATGAAGTCAGGGGGGAGAAAAGTGTGCGAGCGAGCGTGTACGTGTGTGTTCTTTAGCATAAAAGGGCCAACAGCTCTCAACTGATAATGCGGGGCGGAGAACACACACTCGCCGCCGCGGCCGCCGCTGCACGATTCCACCGATTTTGAGATCATATCTCAACGCGGCCTCCACCTCTTCGCGTCTATCTGTCCTCCTCTCTTCTGACGTCCATCACTCCTCTCCCAGACCGCAGGAATATTTCTCTTACCCCACTTCACTTCTTGACATGTTTTTTTTTTCTCCCGCATCTCTCCCACTCAATCATTAGGCCTCTTCCTGTCCCTCTTCAATTAGCCTTTCATCTTCTTTCAGTGTGTTTTTTAGATCATCTTGTCTCTCTCTGTCCGTTCCAAAAGGTTTTTTGATAGATGTAGTTTCGGTCTAAAGGGACTAATAATTCTATTACTAGTTATTATAAGGGACTAATAATTTAATGAGTCCCTTTAGACGGAGAAGCTGCACAGTAGGCATAACAAAGTATTGCTTTTTCTAGTAGTTCTCTGTTGATTTGATGCCTCCATTACGCCTCTTAAACAAGACGACCTGAAGGCCTTTGTTTGATATTTTGCTTTGCTTTCTCTTAGTCGGTTAGCTTGATACTCCCTGCCTGGAAAAGATGCATTCATTCATCCTGCTCTCTATTGTCATCATACGCTCATCAAGGTTGCAAGCTTTCTGTCTTGTGGTGTTAGTCTTCTTTTTTTTCTTTTTTTATTACGATCAGAAATCACCGACCCAGCCACAGCCGAAAATTTCTCATTCAGCGCCAATTCACTGTCACGCCGTGATATGTACCCCACCAGAACGAGGACTGTTCAGGTGAGGAGGAGGAGGTGACACCGTGGAGACTCTATTATGCTCGCTAATGTGCAGTAGAAGAAAGAAATAAGATGGAGGAACTGACAGCAAAAGTCCCTGACAGAGTACGCCTACATTTTCGCTCAAAGAACAGAACTCGGATCATGAAACTGGAGGTTTTGGACAGCTCTTGAGACCCTCATAAGACTGGTGAAGTACAGGAAGGGGGTGTGTGTTTATATATAAACATCCGCAGGTTGAAGAATTGGTTGGAAAGAGTGCACAGCCCTGATGTGGAGTTATTAACTGTTTCTCTGCATCCTTTTTATTTGCCAACAGGAGTGCAGAGCACATCTTCTGATGCACCCAGCTTTACTGTGGGTTATTTTTTGGTCACCATTAGTCATTTCAGTATGTTATCTTCCCTGCAAGGTGCAGGACCTTTGTTATGGGACCATCAGGGGAGCCTACAAATCTTTTTTTTGCAAAGCTCCTCCAGCCACTTCTGATTCTAACGCTCCGAAAAAGAGTGCAAGGATGTCGCGGGGTGGTCTGAGTGCTCTATTCAGAAACAAAATCACTCTTTTGAGTCTACAAACTGGGACTCTTTAAAGGAATCCTGTGCAGATTGAGACAAACTCACTGACACATCATGTTACATTAATGTCTGTGATAACATGCTCATTCCTGACTAAAAAAATACACAACTGAGAAAGAGCTAACACATTTGCAGCCTGGAAAGACGTCGAATCCTAGCGAAGGGAAATCCCTGGGAAAGAAACCCGGGCCAAAATGCTCGCCTAACGTAGGGAGCCAATCAGAGAGCGGGGAAGGGTGGAAAGACGATGACGCGTACTACTCGACAAACGGAAGCTAGTAGTTTGTTTGAGACTGTTGACGGATCGTCCAGTGCCATTGTTAAATCATATTTTTGTTTTGCCTTCGGAGTTTGGGAAAAATTACAGCTTTTCCTTCTCGTCGAATTTCTGTCGCTCTAAATACGTCATCGGGTACAACTGACACGATTGGCCATGGGCTACGTATACGCCAAACGATAGACATTCGTAACGCCCAGTGAACGGTCGTTAACCACACCTGCCCTACGAGAAATGGAGTTGACTATATCTCACTTGTGACAAAGTGTGGCGATAGCTAGGCTAGTCGAATCGATGGTTGGGGAGCAGAATTAGAAAATGGATTGGCAGGCGAGTTAAATAAGTTTTTGTCTAAGGTCCGATGCACACCGCTTTAATGGAACAGCAGAGGTTAGACAGACTTCGGAAAGCAGAGCAAAGTCACCTCACCAGAGTCATGAAATGATTATCGCCTCGGGCTCTTACCTCCCATGTAATGAAAACGTTTGAACGAAGTGTTAAAAATGAGATATTAGCCACGTCACACGACAGACTAGACCCCCTCCAGTTCGCTTATAGGACAAGGAGGCAGGATGGAGGGGGTGGGGTGGGGGGTTAAGATGCTATTTAAACCCTTAAATCTGGTTTTAAGGCATCTAGAGGAGCACAAAACATGCAAGATCACTCCCTTAATGATGATGCGTGTTCATTTCCAGCACCACATCCTTGCCCCCTGTGAGACACTGAAGCTCCGCTCTGCTCTCTGCTTGGGCAGAAATGTGAGGAATTTAATGGAAGAATAACCACCAGCTGTGCCTCCACCTCAGCCGCGTAAACATAAGCAGAGTAGCGTATTTTTATTTTTTATTTTTTTATATGAGAGAAGAGCAGCAAGAGGCGGGCGAGAGGGAGGGAGATAAAAAATGTTCCGGGTGAAAAATTATAACCTGTTTCATACTGTGACAGCATCAATTAAGCTCAGCGTTTTCCACCCAGCCAGCCTCTCGCAGGGCTCTAAGGGCAATAACAGAGGGCCAATCAGAAACAGAAATCGATCTGGCGCCGGCTGGCTTGGATGCATTTACAAGCAGCCGTAATGACTGCAGACTCATTTCTTCAGCTGCTGGTGCAATCATATAGCAACCTTTCTTTTTTTTTTCTTCTGTGTAGCTGTGAGCAAAAGAGCAGTATTATTCTGTAGAGTCTGTTCAATTAAATGTGCTGTCCGCCTCTCAGGGCGCAGCATGATGCTCCCATAATGCTCGTGGCTTCTCCTTTGATGTTTGTTTGTGGAGATTTTTACCTCCACTGATTGTTTTCGCCGTTGCGCCACCAACATATGAAAAGATCCAAATGATTAATGGGGGTCCAGAGCTGGACAGGTCCCCCCAGGACCTGCCAGATATTATAAATATTTGCTGTTTTCGAAGTGGGGGCTAATTATTAGCAGAGGATGCTGCTGATCAGTGCTGCTGATAAAGCCTTGTGGGACCAGACATGCCTCTGTGACTTCCTGATGAGAATGAATGGCTGGGAAAAAAAACGTAGTTTGCAAGTGTGGCGGCGGTGGTGGAGCAGGCAGTCGCATCTTTGACTTCACCAAGCAGCTATAGCACAATGGACTCCATTCAAAGCATTGAAATGGTGCTCAGTGGTAAATGGACTGTACGTAGCGCCTATAGAGACCACTCAAGGCGCTTTTATGCTACATATCTCATTCACCCATTCACACACATGCACTGTTGGCATTGGCTGCCATGCAAGGTGCAACCTGCTCATCCGTTTTGGGAGCTAGGCGTTCACACACACACCGATGGCACAGCCTTTGGGAGCAATTTAGGGTTCGGTATCTTGCCCAAGGACTTCTTCAGCGTGCAGACTGGAGGAGCGCCGATCATCTGATTAGTGGACAACCCGCTTCATCACAGTCGCCCCAGAGGTGTTGCCAAAGAGTCACTGTGAGGTCCAACATGTCGAATTCCTCGTAAAACATCTGTTAATTTGTCGTTTTTTAAAATATTTTGCATCCATGTTTGCTTCTTCTTTACGTTTTCTGGCACACCGATCTTCTTCTGTGACTGCCGCCGGCTGCTGATTGACAGCGCTGGTGAAGAAAATGAACGTGCATCCCATAACCGCACACTCTGACGTGCGCGAGCGCTGCCCTCGTGTGCAAAAACAGGACATAACACACATAAGCGGCCTGCGTTCGGCGCGTGTTGGCTGTCAGCTGTGAATATGCGGAGAGTACTCAAAGCACGGCACAACTTGAGTGTCCTCAGATGAAAGCGCTGACAGTGACTGACTGCACTGAAGCTTCCGAGGCCGTCACTGATCAGAGCGCTGCGCTGCTGCAAGCTGTTACCCTACACGGTGGGTGATGTGTTGTTTCGCATACACATTTACTAGCGAGGAGGGGGAAAACACAGATGGATAATAAGGTGGAGGGCGGAGCGCGGGAAAGAAGAGCGGAGTAAACACGGCAAGAACGGGAGAGGAGCTGCAGAGGAAAGCGCAGATTGTGTGCCGTCCATCAGGCCGTCATTCCCACCAATTAGTTGCCTGAATCTCTCCGATGTGGAAACTTTGTCATAACTGTTGACTGTTCATACAAAGTGGCTCTTACATGTGTTCTTACAGTCGGACGGGCATCTAGAAGTAAGCAGTACGCTTTATAGTGAGTTTCAGCTCATAGTTTAGCAACTTTACTGTTTTGGTTCACTCTCACCACTCCTGCAGAGCTGCTCCCAGCCTCGGCATGCAGCTATTTTTAGTGTAAAAGCTCCAAAGTGTCACTGCACACTACCTGCTCAGCAGACAGACACAGTTAGATTAGCTTGTTAACATAACGGAGCATTGCAACAGCTAAAGAGGCAGATATCGCCGCTTATAGTCACCCTGTGGCCCTAAATACGACCGCACGTGAAAGCTAACGTTGCCCTGCAGCTGCTGCGTGTGTAAATGAGTGCCTATTTGCCAACGCGCTCACCATACCAACTTAAGACGTAGTGATATGTTGTGGCCAAGTGTGGCCAATAAAATGTGAGACTGTTGCCCCGTGATAGCTCTAGAGACTTTACAGTAGTCCTATTTGTGCCCTCTGTACTTCGTATATTGCTTTTTGAATCTTCATCTGACAGCATGTTGTATCTTTCTTGTGATTCTTCACATCACACATGGCTGCAAGCACAGTTAAATCTAAAATGTACTGGACCAGTGTTCAGGGTCGATGCCACAGATCAGGCTAGATCTACAGCCGCTTCAGACAGTTTAAAATAAAGCTGACATGATTATTCATTTATTGAATCGATGCACCGGACATGAACTGTTTTCATAATTTCTAAATCTATTAAAAATGGTTCTCGGGTGTGAATATTTTAAAGTATGACATTGAGTGTCACTTCGTTTCGGGCTGACAAAACAAGCAACACGGGAAAGTCCTCTTTGGATAATGAGAACAACCTTAAATAAATTACAGCAGAATCAAGCCGCCCATCTGGTCCTAAACAGTTCATTAATACAGGAAATTAGGATGCCCGCTTGTCTTTTCCCAGGGGTAACCTTCACTGGGGGATAAGTGCTGGAAAAACTAACATTTGCAATCGTGCCGAGATTGATTTGAGTGAGATTTAATTAAGTAGTTGCATTCTGTTTAATTGCTGCAGTTGGTTTTTCCTGTGAACTCCAGGAAAAGCAGCCCTTAGTGATATCTAATGGGGATCCATAACACATTATGATATACTGTAACTTGTAAAGTTAAATGTAACTATTTCATATCTTTTTTTTTAAGAGATTCAACATTACGTCACATGAAATTTGCATATTTACACCACCTTTTTTGAAAGATCTACAGGAATATAAATGTGGAACAAGCTAATTATGCAGAGCTAAAATAAGCAGCCGTGTTGATTTTCATCATGGCGGATTTTCTTATCACCCCGGGTAGTAACGTGTCACACTCCAATCGGTTGTAATCCACAGCTTTGTGGTTAAAGAATGAGAAACCGGGGCAGCTGCTAACCAGCGAGGATGTGATTCTTCGCTCGGCATCAGCAGACTGAAGTGTGAACTCCACGGCGGGGGCCTGCAGGAGACGAGGACGAGGGGGGGAGGGGGGGGCGTAGAGCGGGAACAGAAGAGAAGTCTGCGAGCAAGATGAGGAGTTGTCTGAACGTGTGATCTCTCCGTCTGACCCCGGGGCGAGCCCTGCACGCCAGTGCCGTGTGAGCCGCCGCACTGCATTGTGGGATATCTTCCGTCGGGCAGCTCGTGGCTCGCCTCTGTTTGTGCGACACGATCGCTTGTGAAGGGGAAATTCTCGCTGAGCTGGCTGTTCGTGGGGCGTGTGTGTTGGTATTTTTAGACGCTTTCTCTCTTTTTTCATCACTAACGCAGGAAATATGAAAGTGAGACAGCTAGAATGTGGCGAGGCGGTATGGCATAGTTTTCCAGCCCCCCCCCCACCCAACCCTCCCTCACGGAAGAATGACATTTAGGTTTCTGCTGTATTCTCCTGCCTTATTTAAGAAAGGAAAAGTATGTCCTGGACAGTGTGTTTCCTGATGTAACATAGCTCTAGTTTAAATACCACCGAGCCATATGAAAAGCGTCCTCTTGGACTGAAAAGCTGCTCTGTCATGCGGCGATCAACTCTGATCAAATCTTCCTAGGATACAGAGAAGTTGCACGAAACAAGCAAAGCCGGGCAAGACTTAGATTACGTTAGTGAGAACACGAAGTGGAGGTTAAATCCTCTTTATGTAAGTATATTAGAGAGCAATGTCCCTTGCCTTACTGTATATTAATGTGATGACTTTTAGGAAAGAGCTCCCTTCCCCCTCTCCCTCCCACTCGCCCTGTTTTTCTACCCACACCAATCCTGCTAGGACACACATCAGAGTCCTAGTCGACGTGTAAGTGTAGCCCACCGAGAGGATTTGTGGATCTTCTCAGGACAATTTTGCATTATGTAAAGATAACAGGATTTAACACAGACGGAGCAAAAGAGCAGCAGAAGATGTGCTGTGAACGGTACTCAACATTTGTATGCCGCGTGGAGATGAAGCAATATGGCACAATGCACACCCGCAGTTCGCCCACACGTGTACGATCTGCAAACACAAAGCGCTGCCAACGTCGTACTCGCTCCTATAGATTCATTCAATGCGTCTGCCATGTGAGTCACACGTTTCGAGGGGTGCGTGATTGCCGCGCCAGGTAGAACGTCAGGAGCGGGGAATCGGTCGACGGCGCGCTGGCGTTTTTCATTGTTGCGATTGCGAGGATGTCTTCAGCAGAGGTGTGATAAGTGGAAAAGAAAGAGTGAAGGAGTGAGATATATACGGAGTACGAGGGTGTTTGCAAATGAAGTGGAAAGGTAGAGAGGGGAAGACAAAAAAGTGAGAGCCAGAGGGGTCTTAACCTTGTCGTCAGTGTTTGTGCCAAGCAAGCAGCTGGAGGAGACGGATGCTCCTGCCTCTCCCATCTGCCTTTCACACCCTCAGCTCTCCTGAGCTACACACAATCATCCGAGTTTTCTCCCATGATAACATAACTTCCCTCCTCTTCTTTATATCACCTTTCGCATGGATCCTCCTCACGGCCGACACTCTCCTGGCCTTAGATAACTCCCCGGCGGACGTCCTGTGCCAAAGCTTTGTCCTTGCGTGTAATAACATTTACTCTGAAATTGTCAAAATCCACTTTAAGTTTCTGGGAACAATGCGAAGGAATCAATGGTGACTGATGGGATAGGATTTGGTTTGTGTGATGAAATATCCAACCTACGTCACCGGAGTGTCCGCTCAGAGGGGGAGGACGGCAGCGGCTATTCATAAATCCTTTCTTTGTTTTTAGTAACTATTAGCATGAGCTAGTTTCAAATGAGCGATTTGTTCAATTTGGTTGCAGCGTTAAAATGTGAGGAATGTCTTAGCTTGTAAATACTTTAGTGTGTTGTTACAGCTGGAGACATCTGGACTGCAGACTCAACTCGAGAGAAAACGTCACGATGAGAAAAGTCATCACAAGCTGCAGCGTAACTCACAGATATTATCATTTTCAACTTAAAGATTTAGTAGTTTTCATGCAGTTTTGAATGCTGACTGATGGTAGCATCATTAGCTCTGAGGTATATTTGTGGTATGTTGTGTTATTCTGGTATAAAACAGCATTTTCATCATTGTGAAGGTCAAATGTGACGTTAGCTTCAAGCTAACATCTGTTGGTTTGGGCATTTTTTTTACATAAGTAAAACCTGCCAGACAATATTTAGGAACTGATCTCTAAGATCTTGTGTGCTGTACACTAGTTTTTACTCTTGATAATGCAAATATATTTCAAATAAAACAGCATTTTGAAGTCAAACCATGGGATGTGCTACAACTTGCCAAACTTGTCCCCTATGCTCCACGTAGCTGTCTATCTTTATCACTGATTTCTCATCACAATCCTTGACCTGAATAAGGGAATAATTGCCTCCAGGCTGCAAAGAAAGGAAGTTGATGCTGGGAGAATAATTACCATCTTCATCTTCAAGTGTGTGTCCCTGCAGTGTGTGTGTTTTTTTTGTGACTGCGTGCAGACGGCTGCGTGCAATTCCTGCACGTGGCTGGGTGTGTTCTTCTGTGTCTTCTGGGCTCTTGGTGCCGTGCCGGTGGAGCGTGCCGCTCTGGGACATGAGCTAAAATATACACTTTGTTGCCTCGAAAGCCCTTCACCCTGGAGGCCTCTCTCAGTAGGGGATGTCCCCCTTTTTAGAGCCCTTAGAGAGTTTAAAAAAGCACAGTAACCCTTTCGGTTCTGGGTGGATGTGGGACGATTCACCTCCGAGGCAATGCGATACACGTTGGCAGGTTGAAAGGAGAGAGGTTTGATTCAGTGTCCTATTTAACTTGCCCTTACAATATCATTTACACCAGAGCTACAACTAAAGCTAACCACAAGCCTTTCAGACTGTCCGAGCTGCTGTACAGACCTTAGAACAACAACATTCCTCTCCTGATGCATGCAGGTTTGTACTTACTTAATTAACTTTTTGAATGATTGCTTGTAGCTAATGGGCAAAGACCTCATTAAACCTGAGCACTTACATGCCAGGTAAACAAGGGTTAGAGACCGACTGCTTGGCTGCCCGGACGAGATGCGGGAGGAGTGATGGAAGATCGAGAGCAACTAAACCAGGACACTGCGATAGCGCTCATGAATCCCAGCACAACATGACGCATCTGAACCCACTTTTGGGTAGTTTAGTAACAAGGAGAAAGGCCAGAAGGCCGGGTTCTGGCGGTCCTGTTGCCAGTTTGCGTTGGCAGGGGCAGGACAGAAAGATCTAGAGCAACGATACCAAGGGAGCTCAGACAGCAGCGAGCTAGGCCCAAGGCATTTAGCAAAGATCAAGGGCTGTTAAAAAACGACAAACTGACATTGGAGATGGTTTGGAGGAGAAGGGGGGATAGATGGAGGAGGGAGGAAAAGAAAAAGGAGGCTAAATGAGAGGATAGGGAAGACGGGTGTTGTTTGTCAGCAGATCGATTGCAGCTAAGGATAGAACTATATCAGGATTCTCCTTCACCTCAGCAGCATGGATAGCTACACTTGTGACCCCTGAGGGGGATCTGTAGATGCTATAGATTTGTTCAGGGGTCAGTCGGGCGGACACAATGTCAGACATATCTTCAGTGGGAATCTAGGAATGTTTTATATATAACAGAACTACTCACAGAAACAAATGTAGGACAATTATATGTAGATTTATTCTTAAAAACCCTTGAAAACTTTGTTTCGTATTGTGGACGTTTAGATAACGGACTGAATATCATCATGACTACGATCAACGTTAAAGTTAAAGTTTGGAAAGACTGTTGTGAAGTGAAGTGAGGACTTTCACTGTGTGGATGTGGTTTGATCAGCACCCCAACAAGTGCCACTTCAAATGTTGCTAAACTCTGATTGGTGCATATCGTGTGATCAGCTTTGTACAGTGAACACCAGCGAGTTTGAACCAATAGAGAAAACTACAACTAAGCTAAAATTGGAAAAAGTTCAAGACGTGAAACCGTCATTTGGTTAGAGAATATACAAACACAAGTGACAGCGCGTCTACAGACTCCATTGCTGATAGTAACGGCATCTGAGCAACTGCATGTTAGAATCAGTGGCTTTCAGTATTGTAGCTACCCTCTCTCTCTGTGACTTAAAACACACAACAGATTCTTAGACACAGTTCACAGCTCAAGGCTGAGTCCTTTGCGTCTATGGTTGCTAAGCTATTAGCCATGTAAACACTTGCCCACATAGGCCTAGTTTTAGACTCACAAACAGAGCTTACAAGCAAACAGTGACATGAAGAGTTGTCGATATCTAGACACTGGTCAGTGTTTGAACTCAATGAACCAATTTCCGTCTGCAAACTCTGCTTCATGTACAGTATGTGCATGTGCTCTAATAATCTGTCTGTCTATAATCCTGTTACCCTGTTAGCTCTATGGCTGCTATTCTTTAGCATGTTAGCACGTGGCTATACGTTCAGGTTGTTTAGTTACCATACTCATTGTTTTGTTTAACGAAAGGAGAGTTAAGGTGTTGTGGGACAATTGAGTTCACCGAACTGATGAGGAAAACATCTAAGGTTATGAGAGGTGTTGTTTAAGGCCTTAGAAAGAGTACTGCTGTGATTGTGGTAGGTCTGTCTTACATTAGCGCAAGTTGTGTGCAAAAGTATGAATGTCTGTCATCGCTCCCTGTCAATTGGCGAGGAGAGAACAGCTCAGATGTCTGAAATCGTGTCTAAAAATATCAATGTGCTCTTGAAGACCTCAAACCTGGCTTCTAAACTGTGACTAGCTCATCTGCCGAGGCCAAGTTGTCTGCAAGAGAGAGAGCGAGCGAGAGACGAGCTAACTTGTGCCCCCCCATGGGAATGAGGCTGCACCTGATATAATAAGCTGTCTGGGTGGAAGGCCACGATCCGGCCTGTCAGCAGCCTGAGCGCACTGTTTTCGGTCCGCTCAGTGTACAGCAGGCTCTATGGATTTTCATATATTATTGGGGTGTGTGTGTGTGTGTGTGTGTGTGTGGGGGGGGGGGGGGGGGGCTGTGCTAGAATTACGCACTCGATAAAGGTCACAGCGCTGCACAGAGCAGATAGTGAGACGAAAACAGGGAGACAGGGAGGAAGAGAAAAAATGCCATTAATTATCCATCAGCGTTCGCCTTGTTTTGTTTAATCCTTCTCTATCTGCTTTCTCTTTCTCATTTCCTTCCACCTTGACTAGAGGCAGCCGTAACCTCACAAAGATTCCCCACTCATCTCCTCTCTTACAGACTCCCATATTGTGTAATCAGCAAATGTTATAGCTCGACTCCCTTTGATGCACCAACTGTGCAGACCGCTCGGCTCGGCGTCTCCTGGAACCTGGCCCTTCCCACACAAACACATGGCGCGCTACAGTCGGGAGGCCAGCTATAGCTCTCTCTCCCCTGCTGTGTCGACGCGGACAGATGCAGCGCTGACCCGAGCCGTATGCTGGGCGAACACAAGTCCTTCTCAAAGCAACAGCTTCGAGTGTTCACAGCACTGGACCAAATGCTTGATTAACTGCCTCCGCCAAATGTGTTATAACTCATAAAGCTGTGGCGCCTTCGCCATTAACTGGAATAAACAAAAACAAAAAAAACTAAGGTCCTAATAGCTGCCCACACTTTGTGAACGCTCACCTTGCTCTATTACCGTGCGCTTTATTCATTTGCGTGCATGAAATTGCTGTTGTAAACGGAGGAAAGTGCATTTAAAGGATGGCGCCGGCGTGTTTTGTGTCCGACTGCCAAGTGAGCGTGAAAATGTATTCAACTGATGTAGTTACAGCACAAATATTGCGTAATGCTTTTTGTCTTTGACTCAGCAGGACAAATTTCATTCGCCCCCGAGGTCACGGTGCGCATTTGCTGTTATTATATGTAAATGTCCGGCATAATTTATCATTTCTAGGCAATAATATCTCATACATCTAGAGAGGGAACGGTGGTGCAGCGTGGGGACTGAACTGGTTAATAAATGTGTGCCGTGTACCGACTGCGAGGCTGAGCCTCCCAGCGTAAATATTTCATAAGGAATGGCTGCGAGACGGCTTTCCACAGTCCCACTTCTTGAAAAAAATATTATATAAATATTATATAAATGAACATCTTCTCTTTCCTTGTGGTATCGGCTGGCTTATATCACTACAGTGCACGGGGAAAAGTAATATGTGTGCATGCGTTCTCTTGTGCTGACATGTGCATGTTTGATTTTCTTTTCTTTCTGATTAAAAATGAACGAAGCGGGGAGGATTTTGTGGTCGTGGACATCATTAGAAAGGGGCACTAGGAAGAAACTTGTAAGCTTTGGATGATTGCAGAGCGGTGATGCTGTGTGTGGAGAGACAGTCTTTTGTCTTTGTATTCACACACTACTAGTTGGACAAGAAAAAAACATTACCTCTGATTGAACAGGAATGAGAGTGTCAGTGTTTCGGGGGAAATTAAATCAGTATCTGGTGCCAAGAAGGCTTTTATCACAAATCACCTTATTCTCTGTCGAGTTGTGGGAATACGTTCACCTGCATGACTTAAGAGCCCTTAAATAATCCCAGATTTCATAGCAGGGAATTGATCTGCGTATTTGCCTGCTTGGAATCCAATGTAATGGAAAGATGGAGGCGCCCGTGTTGCTTGAAGTTTTCAATCACACAAATGTGATTGTTGCCAGTAGATGGAGGACATTATTTCTTGTCTTTGTGACCCAGATGGAAATAGCGTTCACCCTCCAATGGACGTGTTATAAATGAGGTCAGCCTCCTCCCAGATGGAGGTCTGAGTTCCTGAAAAGAGGTCTGCCTCTGTTTTCCTGCAGGGCCAGAAGTTAGCAGTGTGTTAACACCCAGGAAACATGGCATGGTGGTGGCACCGGAAAGTGGCAAAATGTCGGTCTGTTAGTAATGTATCTGACATTGGAATTGGAAATGCAACCAGCAGGTGCCATACGTTGACTGATATAAGATGAATTTAGCATCTAGAATTTAGCTAATGTCTAGCATTAGGCTAACGTCTAGCATGTAGGTAACAAATGTTTGAATTTAACTAGTTTCCAAAGCAAATCTTCTTGATATTCTTAAATCAGCTGCCATTTAAGTTAACAGTGATCTCCCTTACTCTTCAGTAAAGTACAACATAGAGCTGAAACAATGATAAGTTGATCAAAAGGTAATTAATCTCCAACTATTTTGATAATCAATTCAACTTTTAAGTAACTTTTCGAGCAAAAATGTCAAATGTTTCGAGGTTCTTTTCTTTCTCGTATACGATAGGTAAAGTGAATGGGTTCTGGAGCGATGGTTGATGGAAACGAGGCATTTCGATAAGATCATCTGGCACTCTACAGTGATGGTTATTTTTCACTGCCTTCTGAGCGTTTTATAGACAATTGAGGGAATATGAATCAATAATGACAATAATCGCAGCTCCAGCCCAGCCAACGAGAGTTGGAATGAGACTTGTTGAGCGTTTTCATCCTAATTCAAACATATTCAACGCGTTCACAAATGGTACATTTAGGCAAATTGGAATAAAAACATCCTTTTGCAGTATTGTCAGTTTCTGATAAATGTTCTCTGATTTATTGTAATCTCAGAGGTATGATGTTTAGTAGCTATTTCACTATCCTGATTCATCAAAACTCTCCTCTCCGTCTGTCTGTCCGTCTGTCTGTCATACTCTCTGAAGTGAATACCACATAAGCCTTTTAAGCCTTTGCCTTGTGCACTTATGTGACCTTAAATGTTACTTCATCACACCCCCCCCCCTCTCTCTCTTTCTCTCTCTCTCTCCCTCGCTTTCAGTATGCACCACGTCATCGGTGGTTGTATGTTTCATACATTAGTCTTTTTTAAATGAAAGCCTGAAGATCATAGAAGTGTATGTGTGCATAACATGTATGAATAGATGTGTGTCTCTCTGTATGTGTGTGTGTGTGTGTGTGTGTGCGTTTGCTCCCTCTTTGACAGAGAGTTATTATCAGGATTTGGACATGCTCTGAAAACTCTGAGTGCAGCAGAGGAGAGAGAGCGCTCCACACTGAGGACCAGTCCTCATTCTTATTTTTATCCACTCCATTAATGTCTTTTCCTTCAATAACTCTCTGTATCTTCATCAATCCTCTCTCTCTCTTTTCTGTCCTCTCTCTCTCTCTCTCTCTCTCTCTCTGCTGTGAGTGCTTCTTTTTTTTTTTTTTTTTTTGTCATACAGTCTCCTAAAATGGAAACACGTGAATTTTAGACTCGATGAATTGATTCGTATTGATTGACAGCCTCTACCAGAAGAAAGAAGAAGAACAGGGTTGATGGGAAATGTTCTTATTGATGATTCATGACTTGAAGAACTCAAGAGAGGTAGTTTTAGGTCAACTCTTAAAGTGGTTTTAATCAATATTTGATAAAGACCACAGAGAGCTTATTGCCTGACTCTGTAGTTATGCTCAGCCTTACAAGGCATTTTAGCACCTTTCAGCCCTTTATTTCTGCTCAGTCTCACCAGCCTTGGCAACATTGTTTTCTGACAAAGCAGGCAGAAATGTACACAACATCACCTAGCCACCACCAAAAATCATCCAGACACAGTTAGCACAGTTAGCTGGCAAACATGGCACAGCACTTTAGCAGCTATATAGCCAGATATTTGTCTCAGGACTTTGTGGAAACCAAATCAGAGCCACAACCAGACTAAATTTATTCACAGGTGACCAGATGTGTATCAAGTTCACCAAATCGACTGATAATACTCTATGTCAGTGTTGTTTTTACAGCTTGTTTCTGACCCAAGTGGCCAAAGAGTCATCAATAACTTTGAAGGTCTAAAGATGTTCTTCGCTGCCCTTAAGGATGCTGCCAAGAACATTTGATTTCATGAGCGCATTTGTCCTTTGGAGGATGTACCATAAAGAATGCTGTTGCAGTAGTGGAGTCTCAATGTAATGAAGGCATAGATCAGAGTTCTAGCAGCAGAAAGGGAGTGGGATGGGCAGAGACGAGCTATGTTTTTCAAGTGGAAAAAGGCACTCTAGGTAATGAGATTTGCTCGACGTTCAAAGAAGAGTGTCCTATCAAAAATCACTCCGTGGTGGCGGATGTGAGGAGACAGAGTGGAGTTGCTGATGGTTAGGCAGAAGTTGTTGTGTGTGCTTTTGATGCAGGCTTTGAGAACGCTCGCCAGGAGCAGCTGCGGCTCAGGTGGTCTGGTCATCGGTAAGTCGCTCGTTCCATTCCCGCCTCGCCTTAGTCCGGCCGAAGTGTCTTTGAATGGCTGCTACCACGCCTTGCATGGCAGCCTGTGCCATCAGTGGATCAGTGTTGTAAAAGAATATTTTGAGAGAGAAGAAAGATACAGTCAAGTTCATCTGATGATCACTTTTTAAACATGTACTAAGAATTTTCCTGGTTCCAATTTCTCATAGGTGAATATTTGCTGGAATTCATAGTCTTGTCTGACAGTTAAATTAATTTATTTGCGTTTTGGACTATTGGTGGGACAAAAAAGATGTTTAGAGATGAACTTTTGATGGATTTCTTTGCACTTTTATCGCTCCACGGTTAATTGACAAATCAAGAAAACTGCCTGCAGATTGACATTTATATTGTATATATTAGAATTTATATTGTTCATATTTCTTAATTCTTGATTTTTTATCTTCTTTATATTTTAACTAATGTTTGTTTTGCACCAATAACACCAAGACAAATTTGGCAAGTTTCAGTCCAGATATATAGCAGGCTGTCATCAGCATAGCAGTGGAAGTGGCGAAGGTGTCAACAGACGATATTAGAGAAGATGAACAGTATAGGAGCAAACGTCAAGCCCTGAAAAGACATCTGTTCTTCAGACAGCACTTAAGTTGACATGTCAGAGCTTCCTGCTTTTCCCTGAATGCAGCAACAAAGAATGTTTTTCAAAGCCATCACTTCAATGCCGCATTATCTCATTGTAACGTCACCTGCACAATACACCTCGCACTGTATCTTCAACACGAGCGCAGTGATCATCGCGAGCGACGAGTTAGACTGCAAATATTCAGCGAGAACAATCTGGGAGGGAGAAAGCAGTCAACATGGGGGATATTATGTCTCTCCAGCGTGACGGAGAGAGACGAAAGGTCACCGGGATGGAGGTTCCACGAATTGTTGGGGCAGGAATTATGGGAAATTGTGAGGGAGATAAAAAAAAACATGTAGAGCAAAAGAAAGAAAGAAAAGAAATATGAATAAAAGATATAAGCTGCCAGCGTCTCAGGTGGCCTCTCAGATTGCGGCGCTTTGAGAAGAGGGAGGCTGAAAACACTCAAGTGAAGAAAAGAAAATCAATGATGCCTGTCAGATTTCTTGATCTGTCCCCTTTTTTTTTCGCATGGCACCAGCTCTGTCTGCTTTATTCCAGTGCTCCATACCACTTCAACAGCCCCTCCCTTCATAGCCCATCTCCAATCCTCCCGCTTTCTTTTCTCTCCCTCTCTCCATCCATCTTCCTTCCTAATGACTGAGCTGTTGGCAGGCGATATGAAGGCGGCATTTTCTCGTCTTATAAGCACATTAAACAGTGGAGAAAAAGACTGGCTCTCTGAAATGTTAAATTGGACTTTGGACTTATCTCCTCTCTAACTCATTCTGACTTTCACTTTTCCAGTTTCCCCTCCCTCCATCTCACCTCATCTCCGCCGCATTCTCCCCCCTTCAATTTATTGCAGCTAAAGATGGGCTGACATACTGTTAGGAGACTTTTATTAAAGAGCCTAATATCGGCCAGCGAGTGTCACTAGTGTCATCACCACCTCTGTGATGATGATGGTACACCCCTGACCACATCTACTCAATATGCTTTTAATATTTTTAATGCCCAGGGAAATCATCAGAGCCTGGTGTGGGAGGATTTTACTCAACAGTCTGTAAAACCTGCCGTGAGGTCTGCTTCAGTCCTCCTTCAGGAGCAGCTCGCCCAACACAAAGAATGAAATTACCTTTAGGGTCCACTGATATGCTATATGATTTGCTTCTGAGGTCTTCCTGGGCAATAAAATGGCCTTGTGAAAAAAAAAAATCCAATTATAGCGTTGATACAAAATATCAGCCATACTGGCAGCTTAAATGAAAAATAAATACACAATTTATTTCAAGGTTTTCACCATGTAGGGTGGATTTGTGCATGTGTGTATGTGTGTATTATCGATAGTCACAGACCAAATTATCTGTTTTCTGAACTTTTGAAAGATGTTCCTCCAAAACACATCCATTTTACCAAAGTTTTGCAGGTATTTCAGAAGTCTTGAAAAAATTCATTGGAGTGAAAACAAAAACTCTGCTCACATTTACCAATGACTCTGCGCTCTGTTCAAAACGTGTTAGACAGATCGGTGACATGAACGGAAAGTGATGGAGGTGGATTTCTGTCATACAAAAAGGTATATAATGTCATTTCTGGCCAGTCGCGAGTCAAATTATTTTTCATATTTGTCATTTAAAAAGTAATACTTAGTAACTTGACTGCAAAATTGATTCACTGAATCACTTTTTTAGCCACTTTCTTAGCCCAACTCAACTGTTTCAACAGTGCAGTTTACCAAATAGTTGGTTTTATTAAGCGCGATCTTCGGGCCTCTGACTCAATATGAGGTGATTCCTGGATTCAGGCTCACAGGTGATTAAAGTTAGAAGGCCTGCTAAGACCACATAATACAACTTAGGCCTATAAAACTCTGAAAAGACTTTTAATTTCCATTAGACGGGTCTAAAAAACTGATGAGATTAAACAACGTTGATTTTATCGCAACGCCAAGATGAGAAAAAGACATCAAATGATGAGGACGATGGGAGCGTGCTGCAACTTTCGGCAAAACTTTCAGGAGTTCATACAGAGACTGGAAATCCATCTGCAACAGTGAAATCATTTGAGAAGTCGTCTGATGTAAGGCCGGCGTAAGTTACCGGGAGTTGCATTTTCTTCCGCCGCCGGGCCGATCAGCTACCTTCAACCCTTCATCAAACTCCCAGTAAAACAGCAAACAAGCTAACCGACAACCAAGTTGTCAAAATAACACGGGCATGATTAGTAACTGCAATGTATTTTTTAATTATGCTCTCTCATACTGCCTGTGCCTGAAAAATTGTATCACATTAAGAAATGGGTGAAAGCCCAACACAGCTTCGGGCTACCATCATTTTTTAATCAAGAAAATGGAGCTGCAACTGCATGAAAGAAGTTTGGTAAATGACTTTCTAAATAAAATAAATAAAATTGTCAATTTATCCTATAGGAAAATGGTCTCTTACGCTCAAATGTGGTGATGCCTCATGACATACAAAAACTAGTAGATACCCCTCATGTAAGAGTCAAGTCCACTTTTCTGAAACTCTTTCCACCACCTAATAGCACCCTTTGTCTCTGGAAGCACCTTGAATCTGATTTTGTCTCACCTTAGCTTTCTTTGTCTGATTCTAAATTTGGCGTTACATCATTTGCCTGCATGTCTTTGTCCCTCTCCTTCCCCTGCCTTTCCAGAGGTCGACGACCCGCTTAGTAGCTCTGGAACAGATGTTCAAGGCGCAGAGTCAGTGTATATGTGTGTGTCGACTCAGGATGGGGCTGGACAACAACAACTAACCAGCACTGGGCACTTAGACTAGAGCGGCGGATTAGTGATTTATTCCTCAGGATGGAGGGATCAACCATAGAGAGATACAAGTACGGAGGGATAGAGGGTAAGGTTTGGGTTTTTGC
This sequence comes from Nibea albiflora, assembly GCA_014281875.1. Classification (NCBI taxonomy): domain Eukaryota; kingdom Metazoa; phylum Chordata; class Actinopteri; family Sciaenidae; genus Nibea; species Nibea albiflora. The sequence continues at coordinate 13,583,666 of CM024811.1, read as the reverse complement.
GGGGGCCGCAGGGGGATTAAAACAACTGTGAATGATGAGGACACAAATATTTTTGCCATTGTGTGATTCTCAAACCAACAGGGAGGCACATGCAGTGAGCTTTCACAGGTCACAGCTGGGTTGAGGGAAGAAAGAAGAAAAAAAAAAAAGCAAAACTAGATGAGAGGGGAGGGAGAGAGTGGCGAGCGCTGTGAAAAGGTCAGCGTCAGAAAGAGGGATTTGTTGTGTAGTTGTTGTAAGTAGAGTATACCGGCCTGTCAGTTTACACTCTCACACTTTCTGCTTTTAGATTTAGCCTCTGTTGAATGTGTAGAGATCCGTTATAACACCTCCCCTGCAGGTGTTAGGTGGGTTTCTAAAACAACAACGCGAGACACACGCGGTTTTATTTCTGTGATATTAAAAGAGCTGGTGCGATGGTGTAACCCGCGAGCTAGCTAGCCATTAGGTCTGGTTTTGTAGCCATGGGCTGGGAAGTTGTCACAGGCCAGGTGATTGACAGTGTTGCCAGCTTAGTCACTCTCTCGCTATATTTAGCGAGAATTCAGACCTTTCTTTCTTTCAAGACTAGCGACAAATCTAGTGATCTAGTGAGTAATGTCAACAGAAGAAAGTTCATTTGTAGTTTTAAACATATTCAGGTGTTTATCACTCACTTTTTGGCTCTCTCACAACGTAATTCCTCTCTCCTACAGTGTCCGCTACGATTACATGCACATGACCAATTATACAAGTTAGGTGATTCTTAAGTGACTTTCAGGACAGCCAATAGCTGTATGAACCATCGATCTGTCACCATCTAACATGTGCAGACTTCAACCAATTAGACCAACGAACCATATGAGGTAGCCGATCTCTTATCGAAGCCAGTCAGTAGAAGACCAAGAAATATCTTTTCAATCGAGAAGAGCCTTCAGTGCAGTTCTCTTTCCAGGAGGAAATACTCTCCAGACCCAATATAACTGATAGTAGCAGCACCTACACCAACCGCTCTAGCAGATGCCATTGTTGTTTTCTCCAACAGCTTACATTAGAATTAGCATTGTTTGTTGGTTAACATCAGCATTTCACGGGTGTACCAAAAAAAGCCAAAACCAGTTTTGTAGCCACCGTAGCTTCTCCTTCACACTAGCACTAGAGACTAAATCCTAATGATAATAATCAGATTTCCTGTCTGACAGAACAGCACATCAGACTCTCACAGTTTGAATGTCGCACTTGCTTTATGTCATACGTGGTATGACATTTAAAACGTCTTCCGTGTAGTCTTTTAAAGGCTCACTCCACCAATTTTACACATAAAGGTCAGCATACTCATCGCGGTTAGTCCCGCTCAGCCTGTGAAAACAGTTGTATAAAGTCGCTTTGTTAAATCTGTGAAAATGACCTTGGTGATGTCATCAGCTTTATGGAAGTACAATGCTTAATCACTGGATTACCACTTGCAGATACTGTTTCACTTGGGTCAGATGGGCACTCGGGAGAGAATGACAGTTAAGCGTGGATAAGAGCATAACAACAGTTTAATTGTTGAGAGCTGGCGAGCATTAGTGTAGGTCTCACGTGTAAGCTTTGTATATTAATATATTTTTATTTTTATTTTGATTGGTTACTTTACACCTTAACAGGTTAAATTAACATGAATAAAATCATCTCCAGGATCATGTTAAATGTAATTACAATAGATTTGTCACCCCAAAGCTTTCATTACATGTTTTTCTAATGGATAAAAACTAGAATTCAGATTAACTAATGTGCTTCGGTGGCTGGGTCAGATCGCCCCTCAGTATTTTTTAACAACCTCATAACTTTTTGATCCACTCACACATATTTCTTTTTGGTGTCTCAACCAATGACAGGATAAAGATATAGACATGTCTTTATCCTTGTGAGGCAGGCCAAACGGCGCCTGGGAGCTCGAATAGGCCATCTGTAACGACACTTACTTGTCAATCAAGCAGGCAACGCTGTTCATTATGCGCAACTTTCAGCCTTAATGTCACCTGAACGGATGATATTGAGTTATCATGGACGAGGAAATTAGCTATAGAGAGCAAAACCATTGTCTGAACCAGGGTGTAAACATGTTTGTTCTGCTGTGAATTTGGGCGTTTTAATACAGCCGCTTATGGAGATTGACTCACTTCTGCAGCCAGCCTCAAGTGGCCGCTCGAGGAATTACAGTTTTTAGCACTGGAGGTTGCAGCTTGGTCTCAACCCAAGTAAAGAAGCGAAGCTTTGTATCATTCAACGTAAGCATTGTGTTAAAATGGCCCTAAATGAGTCATTAGTCTGATTTGAACAGTCTGCGTTGTTTGTGGCTGAATCTTCTTCTCCATTCACTTACTTAATTCCCTTTTTCGCTTCGAGCCAATTAAGGTGATGCGTTGTCTGTATGACATCAGGAAGCATCAGTTGCTTTAATTAGAGAATCCTTATCTCTCCAATGAAATTACATCCTCTGCTCCATGCTTTTCTTCTTATACCCCTCTCCATGCGCACAAACAAACACACACACACACACACAGAGGTACAGGCTGTTTGTTTTGTAGCTGTGTCACACACATAACAATTGGCCGGCGTGGGCGGCTATTACTGATTTCTACAGGTACTGAAAAAATGCGCGCGTCACTGTGTGCATGCATGACAGGTGTCTGTCTTCCAAACACTCATCCCTGAGATGCAGCGGCGCCCTGAGTCAGTCCTCTGCCTGCTCTGCAAAAACAACACAAATTACCGCGTCATCGCATCCTGTTGATTTCACATATAGTAGCCTTCAGCTCTCAGTTTTGCCCTCGCGGAGAAATAATGAATTGGTGTATACCTTTGTGCTCAGATTGTGCGCAGGGCTAATGACTTACTGTGCTTCCTAAGCTGCGTGGCTTAGTGGTGTTTGCATAGAGAGAGAGAGAGAGAAAGAGAGAGGGAAAAAAAACTGAGATGCATGTGACATGTGTTAAAAGTGTGAACTAGTTCTTGCTCATTAACGGTAAAATGTAAAGGAAACACCTGACGTTTCACATGCAGACACAAAGAAAAAGAAAAACAGTCACACATTTGTCAAACACGATAGAATAACTTATGATGAGAGGGACTGACATTTAATTGAGTTTTTGGAGGAAAAAAAATAAAACAAGACAAACCATCCCTGGACGCACTCTGAATATGAAAGAGCTTTATATTGTTATATTTCCACAGAGTGTGTGCTGCATGCACCAGTCCCCAAACAGAAGGGAGGAAATTATAATTGATGGCAACAGTTCTCCCTTCAGTAGCCTGGGAATTGGCTGCAAGCATTACTGTCAGTGCACAAGCATTTAGTCTAACGCCTTCAGGATGAGGGACTTAATATGAGTCTAATTTTATTAGCTGAGTAAAGGGACGATTGGATGTGTGTGTGTGTGTGTGGGGGGGGGGTGAAACTCTCGCCAGGCAGAGATAAAGATCCGCAACACCCACCCCCACACCGCCGCCGACCGCCTCGTATGCATGCACACATACCGTTTGTAGCTCTCGAGTTTGTATAAACACAAACTGGCCTTTGCTTTTTCTCACTTTGTCACACACACACACACACGCGCTAAGTTGTCGGTGTAATTACCCAGCCTGACTGTAGAGAGACTGGAGGTCAGCGAGGTCGGCCAAGCCTCGTCGGCTACTGTAATTTAAATCAGCGTTTCAACGCACACTCACACGCGTACAGCAGCAACTGCTTTGATGGCGGAACACCGGCTAATTAGCTGTCAGGCAAAGGTAGCAAAGTTAACAAGCACAAGTTTGTTGCTCTAATTTGTGGATCTTTTTTTTCAACCCAAGCAAATATTGAACGGATAAATTGATAATCTGTAATATATAAGGGCATTTTTAATGGATTATATGCACCATTTAAGACTTTTTAGGGGTACTACCTATATCAATATCATATCAATAAACTGTAAAATATTAATACTTTAAAAGGAGGTCAAGGGAGAGTTTTCGGTATTTAATCTCTCTTAATTGTTATTTATTAAGTAGAGATGTTTTTTTAAATAAATGCATGTATATAATCCATTAAAAATACATCAATGTATTACAATTAGCTGTCCCATTAAAACTACATTACATTAATGACATTGTTATTAACGGATTTATGAGGTTAAAATTAAGGGATTTGGTTTCATGGTGACAGCGTCATTAAACCGTTGCGTCACTGAAATTGTGTTTTGTCAGGCAGGTCGAGCCCGAGCTGAGATGAAGATTAGGAGATCTGGACACACACTCACACACACACACACACACACTGCGGCTGATTTGACACACAAACACACAGCTGGCCAGATAAACCCAGAGAATGTGATCAGTGGGCTAGCGCTTGACGTCACAGGGGTGTGTTTGGGATTATTTAACGTTTTGCGAATTCGTTGCATCAGTTTAGAGACTCGCGGTGTTGCATAACATCCCGTGTCAAGGGAATCGGGGCGTAACACTGTGACAAAGCTCATTTTGATTTCATTTAAGAATCAGAAAGTCATTGTGTGAGTGGACAAAGTCAATTTGTCAATGTCTTGCCGGGGGAAAAGCCTTACTCTGTCATTTTTCCATTGTTTGATGACTCAATTCCTGTGTATTGCAGCTGAATAATAAGAGATGAAGCATCTTTTCCTTCTACTATTGCCACTGTAGCTGACTGTCGCCTGCTTTCTAGCCTTGTTTTAGAAATCACACTTTTTAAATCTCTGATATTTTTCATCTGAGAGACGCCTTCGCCGCGCCGCCTTCTGACCGACTGTATTTCCTTCCCCGTTTGTCACACGAGGTTATCCTCCTCTCTGCTTAATTGCTGCTGACCTCCTGTGTCTTTATCTCTGACTGACAGGTGTGAAAGGCGGCCTGACTCGTGCTATTGTCGCTGTTGTCGTCAAGGAAACGAAGAGTCCTGTCCCGTTGCCATGGGGAAACAGAACAGCAAGCTGCGGCCAGAGATGCTGCAGGACCTCCGGGAGAATACTGAGTTCTCCGACCACGAGCTGCAGGAGTGGTACAAGGTACGCAAACACACTGTGCACACAGTGTGGACATTTATGGAAGCTGCCAAGACACAGTAATGGAACTGCTCAGTCCTTAGAAGTTTAACTTTTAGTTAAGTATAGATTGCCACAATACTTTTACTTATTTTAAATTTCAACATTGTGGTGTCAGTACACTGTAAAACTAATACAAAACACTGACGTCCATTGAGCTTCTCGAGCTGATGTGTTAGCAATCAGTTTCCTGTTTAAATATCCAGCAGACATGAATTATTAGCACTCACTCGAGTTTAAGTCTAATATTTGTTTTTAGCTCCGTTTTGGGATTCCACACTTTCCTGAAGGCTGTTTAGGTGCTAAATGCTGAGTCATGTTTGCATCTAGTCGATAACTTGGTGCCGGGTAGTAGTATAAGGGTTAGGTGAGGTTATTAGAGCTTGTTTGATAGAAACAGCTGGGCCAAGATGTTTATAAGAGCGTTAAGAGCAAACCAAAGTTGTAAAAACCAAAAAAACAGCAAGCTAATTGGTTTGCAGTGATCATGCAGAGGACAGGAACAAAGTAAATGTGACTTTTTGAGCGTTATGCTCATTTGTGCCAATTTAACACTTCACTCACTGCCAAGGTAAGAGCTACCCAGATCAAGACTCAGTAGCAAGTGAAAACTGTAGCTACATGTTACAGTAATAGGCAACAATAACACTGTCAGCAGCCATGAATGTGAAAAATATTTATCACCACCAGCTCTCAGTCTGTTAAGTCTTGGCAGGATGAAGTGCCACATCGACTTGACCGACGTATGTCATCTTGTGCGCACAGATGTGTGTTTGTTTAATGGCTGTATGTCTTTATGAAGGGATTAGAGCTATGGAACAGCTGTGCGGGCTGTCCTAAATAAGAGCTACATGTTAAAGCATCACCTCCCTGACCTGTGATTTAAGCCTCCCTGACCCCGGGTCTTTTCACACTGACGGTCATCATGATGCCTTTCGCTCTCAGCAGATTAACAGCTCCAGAGATTTTATATATACACCGCATGGTATATTCCACAGGATGTTGAGGTGTCTGATGTTTCCGAGAATTCGTCCAGCTTGTCTGTTTTTGCGGGATTTATTGGCAATAAATCCGAGCTGTGACGCTTCCTCGCGGAAGACGGCGCTGGCAATGAAGGGAGAAAGTTTTATGAGGAACAGAACCGCGGTGACTTTCCACCTTCACTCATAAGAAAATTTGATATGATGACCCAAAAGTAATTTCAGCTTTCAAATCAGGACAATGACTTTGTCACCTCGCTGCTAAAAAAAAAAAGAGCATTATTTCGGCAGAACAAAGACCGAGACTGACATGACTTTTACTTCCCTTTTCTCCTCACGCACAATGCTCCTTTATCAAATGTGACTCTTTGAAAAGAAGATAGAACTGCTTTCAACTATCCAAGACTAAGCTTCTTATCAAAAAGTACTTCTTCAATCTGTTAGAAGAAAGCGTTATGTGAATGAAACGTTTACTCGCTGAAGTTTTGTGACAGAAATTTGATTCGTGATTGTTCCAGCTGTCGTTAATTTTTTTATTTGGGTCTGCTGATGTAAAAATTTGTTTAATTGAGTGGTATTATATTGTCCCGGAGATGGAAAGAGAGGGTTAAAGGACTTATTCTCACCCTTGTCTTGCTTCATGACTTCTTTTCATTAGGGTTTCTTGAAGGATTGCCCAAGTGGAACCCTGAACGTGGAGGAGTTCAAGAAAATCTACGCCAATTTCTTCCCTTACGGTGACGCCTCCAAGTTCGCTGAGCACGTCTTCCGAACTTTTGACACCAACGGCGATGGGACGATAGACTTCCGGGAGTTCATCATCGCCTTGAGCGTGACGTCACGGGGAAAGCTGGAGCAGAAACTGAAATGGGCCTTCAGCATGTATGACCTGGACGGAAACGGGTACATCAGCCGCGAAGAGATGCTGGAGATTGTGCAGGTGAGCAAGGGACGCTGGATAGGCTCCGAAAAGGACGCGAGGTATATTTCATTGTGAAAAGGTTTGTTTGCTGTAGCTCTCCTCTGGCCTCAGGTGGAACGAATGAGGCTGTCACATGTGTGACTTTAGACAGGAGGGCGAAAACAGCTGTCTCACACCGCAACAGCATTGGAAAGCTTTTTATGAACAGCCACAGCAAAACATTATTAAAGTGCCTTCTCTTCCATGAAGGTGGGGGATTCACAAGACAGAAATGCCATTAGCTTTGCTGAGATGTTGGTTTTGGACCAAGGTTGTTGACTGACCGACCGCACCAATAACATGACTAAAAACGTTCATAATCGAAGCACGGAACGCTGCAATATCGTCATTTTTAGTCCCTAGAGTGTGTTCTCCAATCTTCAACAACACTGGATCCTACATTTCCCATAATTCAAACAATTATGCAGCATATTCATGCTGAACTCTCGGCGTTTTGTGACAGAGACTTGCCGTTATAAATATTTATTTCACAAGCCCTAGCTGAGATAATCTTGATGACGCCATTAGAGTTATTTTCTCCGACTTTAGTGGAAATGTTTTCACGTACTGAGTCACATCCCTCATTGCACATACTGTAAGTTCCCCTAAAATCAGATTACTTTAAGATCAATATGTAAGATATTAGTCACAAAGATTTTGTACATGACGTGTGGTGACAGAGGACTCCAAATTTCTAATAAACACTAGCAGCTTTTTTTTTATTGCTACAGCACTCACCGTACCTACGTACCTATAGACTCTTGCCTCGACTGGAACAGACAGAGTAAGTGCTTAACATAGATGCTCGCTTTAATTATGTAAATTAATACATCATATAAGTATATGCAAGACGGCTCAAGCACTCATATTCAAAGACTAATAGGCACGCTTAATGGGCTGCAATGTTGGCACAGGCAACAGTTCGCTGCTGTTCGACTGTTAAAAGACTGCTGAGTACAAGTGCTACATTAGAGCTGTTTGTAATCCTGTCACTCCTGAAACAGACAGACTCATATGTGGACATATAAAGATCCCGCTATGTGTGTGTGCGCGCGCTCTACCGGGTTCCGATGGATTAGCAAAGTTAAATTTAAACAGTTTATCCCTGAGTGTGCAGAATGCTGGGATTATCCTCAAACTCGCAGACGTTATGCGCCGTTGGATGAGAGAGGAGGAGCTTTTCATTGCACACAGACGGAGTCAGAGATTGTTAAGACAGAGGGAGTCAGATTTGTTTCACACCACATCACTGGAACGACAGACCACGTCTTTATACTAGACGCCCTAATCAATAAATCAACCAATCAACAAAATGTTTCCTGCTCTGTTAGTCAGAAAGCAACAACAACATTTGTGACATAATCTGTCCTGTTCCTAAAACTGATTGATTGATCTGCAACAAATATGGAAAGGGAACATTTCTCCAACAAAGCAGGTGTAATACATATACACATAATACATATTCACTCATCAGAAATCAGAAAAACTCCTAATTAACTATTTAATTATATTAAATACATGTGTTCTGTTTGCGGATGACCTCTTTTGGCCCCATTTTCACATAACGGAGACAAAGTCAAAATATAGTCATTATCAAAGTCAAATTATAAAATGAGTGTGACAAGCAACTGTGTAAAATCGTGATATGGTTGGAGGAGTACATGAATTTTGTGGTTGTGAGGGATAAAAACTATGTCGAGGGCTTATTTTGTGCAAGCTTCCCTTCCTTCTGAGGGCGCTGCTGTGACACTGATCTACAGTCAGTTTTACGCCCTACGCTCCCAATGGAGAAGATTTAATGGGCATGTAAGCTGATGGAGATCCTTGTCTGAGACCAGCTGATACTCAGAGCGTCTATGTGCTCACTTGCAGGAGTTAATTTAATGCTGCCAGGGGACGGGAGGCACCCATATTGGTCAGCAGATAAAGACGTATCAGATCGATACAGTAAGCCCCCCTACCTTGCTGGCACATGCGATCTGTGTAACAGTGGTATGATGGCGGCTCTGCAGCCATATGGAAGCTGCGTGGGTATTTGTGAAAAAGCGACCCAGGGAGCAGCTCTGAGCATCGGGAGTAACAAATGTCAGTAAATCATCTTTGGAAAGTGAGTTTATCAGCATCTCGAAAGCCACGCCAGCTTTATTTTTCCAGTTCAGTTGTGTTTTAGTCTCCTCCTGCTTAGTCTCCTTAATGGGTCCCTGCTGGCTCTCAGTTCTCCCGCCCCCATCCAACCTAACCTCCTTCTGTCTCTCGCTCTCTCTCTCTCTCTCTCTCGCTCCGTCTATCAGGCCATCTACAAGATGGTGTCATCCGTGATGAAGATGCCAGAGGATGAATCCACGCCGGAGAAGAGGACAGATAAGATCTTCAGACAAATGGACCTCAATAATGACGGTGAGGGGAGGAAATGGCAACATGGAGGGATGAATATGCCGCGGAGAGGGAGAGCGAGTCAGGGTGAAGGATGGACGTGGCAGTTTGTTGAAGATAATCTTTGAAATGTGCTCATTTTATCTGGGAACTGAGGCTCCTGAGAGAAAATGCACGTAGTTTTCTGTGCCAAGCATCCCTCGTGGGTTTACATGATATTGTCAAATATAACATAAACATACATAAACATACATAACAACATAAATAACATAATATATATATACGCATTCTCTTATAACATGGATATAATAACAAAAAAACGAAAAAATCAGTCACCAATTAACCACTGGCAGCTGCATTCTGTCTAATGAGCAGTAGGGGGCAACGCCATTGGCTGCAAAATAAGTGATCATATTGAGTCTTATGGGGAAATGATCCTAATTCCTCACGACTTTATGGTCTCAGTTGCTAGTTCCAAGTCTTCTTCCATACAGCATGATGTTCATTTTGTAAATAACTGTCCCATTTAGAGTAAATTAGATGATGAAATCCAAGCACAGCCCAATTCACAGTACGTCCATAATGCAGTAGTAGTAGTAGTAGTCGGTGTGCACAGGATACACACAGGCTTGAGAGAGTCTGTTTGAGTCTATTTAAAAGGTTCTTTTACAGGTTGTTTTTCTTGCTTTTCTTGTACAAAGGGTAACATTCCTTCAAAATAATGGGTTTTTTTTGTTTTTTTTGTCGTTCCTGCAGGCAAATTGTCCCTGGAGGAGTTTATCAAAGGTGCCAAAAGTGACCCCTCCATCGTCCGGCTACTCCAGTGCGACCCCAGCTCGGCCTCCCAGTTCTGAACCCAGACCCCACCCTCCCACCCCCCCCCCAACTCCCTGCCTTGCTACGACCCTTTCTCCCTCACCCTTCTCTGTTGCTATTGAAACAGTCACTCAAATCAATGCATGATGGTTCTCGTCTCTCATCTTTCATCTCTTTTTCTTTTTTTTTTCTTGGTTGTCGTTGTTGTGCGCGAGGATGGAGGAGGAATTTTAAGGAGGCTGAGAAAAAAAATCATCTCGATCATCGTTTTGCTTTCGTTTTCTTTTTTTATATTCGTGGAAAGTGAAGGGACATGCCTACGTTTAATGATAACGGGGTCCGCTAGTGTTCCCGAGGATCTCTCTCGCTCTCTCTTTCTCTCTCTCTCAAATGTTTTCTTGTTTTTTGTTTTTTTTTTTGTTCTTTTCAGGGCGGGGATGGCTGGCTCAGTTTGTCCTCCAACACACGTGTATATCATGTATATAGTGTACGTCTATGTATATCATAAGATGAAGTACATTCGTCTTCATGTATGGTGCACACTTTCTGGCATTGAAAGGCAGTATTATGTAGCGTAGCTTCCTGGTCTGATTGGAAAGCATGATTGGGGGGGGGGGGGGGGGGGGGGGGGGGGGGGGGGGGGTCGTTATTGGGATTTTACTGCTATATGATCTTTCGCTGAGAAAAAGAAGGCCTAAGATCCCATTAGGTTTATATATATATATATATATATATATATATATATATATATATATATATATATATATATATTATATATATATATATATATATATATATACTGGCATTTTGTTGATTTTTACATTTTAAATGTGTTTTTCTTTTGTACATATTGTTTTCCTCCTTCATGTCGTTTTATTTATTCATTTTTATTCTTACTGTATTATTGTGCTTTTACTTTGATATGTTGTTAAAGATGACCACATCCCAGTTTACAGTGACAGAGAGAGAGAGAGAAAATTGTCAGTTCTGATGGATCTCTTTGGGGATTTGTGGATTTGTCAGAGTGGAAGATGGGTGTGACATTCGAGGGGATCCCATCAATGCATTTGATCAATGACACCGGTAGCACGTATCGTTTCAGCCGCCATGTGTTTATAAAGTATGGCTGTGCGTTTGGTCTGGATGCGTGTGCGTGCGTGCGTGCGTATGTGTGTGTGCATGTGAATATGCACTGTGTGCTCGAGGCTAACTTTTACAGTATTATCATGTTATTGTGTTGTTTCTTAATTTGTAAGTATTTTAAAGTTCTTTAACAACGAGCAGTAAACTTAAGATAGCCGTAACCTGTCACTATACTGCATGATCCTACGAACCAGACAAAAACCCACAGAAAACAGTTAACGCACAGCAGTATCTTTTTGTAGCTCTGCAGCCTCCTCAGCACTGTACCAGGCAGAAATGATTAAATATTTGTCTTGCTTTGGGACAAACCCTCCTCCCCCCCCTCTCTCTCTCTCTCTCTCTCTCTCTCTCTTTTCCTCTGACAGACAGAGAACTCACTAAGGGCTCGTTCATCACTCTCTAGCTGAATGCTTTTATAACCTCCTGGATTAGTCTGCTTACAGAGCAGTTAGATGAAGGGACATGTTTCAGGACATTCTTGTTCTGATTCGAGTTTTCAGGGTTTCCAGACAGACAGTATGTAGTAAACTTACCGAGTTCAGTGGCTGTGTGTACATTAGCACGGATAGTAACATTTGGGATGCTTATTGTGACATTTAATTCGTTTTCGGAGCACCAAACAGTGAAACCATCAAAGTCAAGTCTCTCCAACTGAAATGGAAAACAGGACTTCGATAATAATTGAGTTTGAGAACACAACCTTGACTGGATGAAGCATTTGGAATGCTGTGCACATGTAAACAAAGCCACTGGCTGCAGCGATACCAGCGCGACTCCCACGTATTCATGACTTAAGGCCCCCATTGTCAGATCACTTGCCATCTTCTGTTTTAGAGGTTCAATGCAACACAAATTCTGGCCGCAAAGAAGCTAAGTGTTGGACAGAGTGGGGAAAAAAAATCAGTATGTCCATATGAAAATCTTTTAGGTGGACCTTTTCCCTCAATGTTAACACTGAAGTCTCAAAGTTTCTTTAAGTGATGCACAGGCAGGTCAAGACTAAGCCCTCCTTAACTGAAACTAATTATTGTGAAATATAATAAGCTATACTGGTTTAATAATTTAATAATATGCTACTTTATATTTCTTTATGTTACATGTATTTTTACTGCTTTATGTATGAGGAAAACTTTGCAGAGTAAGACTTTTTTCACTCAAAATATATTAGTTAGCTCCAACCTTTAAAGTACTGTTTGAACGTCAGTGCATCAATAATAATGATACATTCATATGATGACATACACACTAACAGGGGCGGTTATAAACAAGGAGCACTTTTTGGTACGTTAAGTATTTGTAGTAGTAGTTGTAGTTTGTTGCCAGTACTTCAGGATTTTTAAGTAAGTCTCTTCATAGTGCTGTAAGTAAATGGTCTGAATACTTTACCCTTACCCTCCTCAGTAAAAACGGACAAGGACTGGGTATTTATTCTTTAATCTTGAGTCACAGTATGTTATAAAATCCTTTTGAAAAGGCACATTAACGCGCCTCATTGAAATCCAGACTATGGTAATTATTTCAGGTGGGTTAACAGCTCCATAAAGCAGCTTTAGACAGGCTTCATTTCATACGCGGCAGAAGGTGAGGAGTAAGGTGCTTGCACACTTCCACCACGCACGGATGATTTCTGCGTCCACCTGCCACCACACCAGACTTAACTATGAAAACTATATTAACTGTAATATGCGTGTTGCCCAACATCCTGCATGTAACGGTGGCACAGTGAACTATCAATGAGAGTCTGAGAGCTGCGCTGGTGCAGCTGCGTACCGCATGACATTAGGACAGACCTGAGGTTAACTTGTACCAAACATTTGCACAGGAGCTTCCTAACCAGCCTCTGCTTTGGGGATCCTATAGTGTCACTGCCTTCTGCTGGTAGGATAAGGAACAACAATTGCTATCCCCTGATCTATTATACTTTAACCCTTTTCTATTCTCACTGCCTCTGATGAACTGGTACCTTGTGTTGGATAAATACACCTCCTTCTTTCTTTCTTCCTTCCTTCCTAACCTCCCTTTCTTTCCTTCCTATTTTTCTGTTGCATGAAAACCTCACGTGAGGATGTCATGTTTGTTCCGTTGGACCTGAAAGCAAAATATACCTATGTGTTTCAAATCTGCACGTGTGGACTGTTTCTTCATTTATTGTCATTCAGGAATGCGTGAGGAAGCAACGGACACAGTGAAGGTCCGGTCTGACAACTGAACATTGCGGTCGTGTCGCAGCCTGTCAAGTTGCATTGTAGATTCTTATGCATTTGCACTTGACAGGATGTTGCCGAACACGGTTGCTAACCTCTCAGGATGTCTACATGTGTGCCTGAGTGTAACCAGTCATACCTGTCAGGCCACTAAGCTGCTGACATTGCCACATATTGAAATGAAGTGATTTTGGTTACAGAGTTCAGATACAACACACGCAAAACAGATACATCATAAAAACTTTATTTACTTGACCAATAAATAAACCAACAAAAAACTTGCAGTACTAGTTTCTCAGAAAACTAGTTCTCTTGGCCTCACTGCAGGAAAAAAAAAAATGCATTCTCATGTGACGACACACACCCGAGATTCAAACCTCTGCAAAAACAGTTAACGGCACACCCTCACACACACACACACACACACACACACACACACACACACAGCTTCACTCGTGAGGACCTCTACTCATCTCTTGTACTTTTAGCACATGTGTAAACTCCGTGTAAAGCAATTAAAAGAATAGTTTGACCTTTTAGGAAATACTTTTTCACTCTCATGCCAGCGTGGCCAATATGAACCTAGCCAGGACATACCTCGGCCTAGCTAGCCTAGTTCAAAAATACACCCATCTGCAAAAACATGTAAATATCAAAATGTCAATATGACAAGTTGCGGTTTTAAGAGTTACATGCTGTACTTGTTTCTTGATGACAAGCGGTGACGTTATAGCACACAACTCCGGACACAGGCAGTTTTTTGATGCTTGGACAGGCTAGCTATTTCTTTCTATGTCTTTATGCTAAGATAAGCTAACCATGTTGTAACTCCAGCTCTGTATTTACTCTTGGTGTTTCACGAAATGTCAAACTAATCATTTAACTCTCGACGAACAAGGTCCTTATACAGGCGTGGATTGACATCATGTCCTCACATTGGAGGTACTGTATCATTTGTCTACCCTGATATGAATGATTTGACGCTATGTACAGACACACACACACACAACACACACACACATAGCCCGGATCATGCGCATGGTCGGTGGCTCAGGTCCACATTGGCTTGAACTGTAGTGTGGACCCTCACAACACGTCAAATCCAAAAGCTGGACCTCTCCAGCGTTCCCCTCTCCAGCAGTTGGTGTTGCTCCGGTGCCCTTTGCTGGCTGCCAGCCCTCGTTTCTTGCCTTTCTCTGTCTGACCTTTCTCTGTTCGACTGGCGGAGAGGCTGTCTCTCCGAGGGAGGAAGACTCCGATACTGAGGCGGTTTCTGTGGAGGGGGAGGAGGTCGGCGCTGCTGCTGTCTCGGAGGTTCGGTATTCCGTCTTTGGGGTTCACGGTAGCTTCTCGGAGCTTCTGTATAGCGTGTTGGAGGTTCATTGGAGCTTCCTGGAGCTTCTGTATAGCGTGTTGAAGGTTTATTGGAGCTTCTTGGAGGTTCAGTGTAGCGTGTCGGAGGTTTATTGGAGCTTCTTGAAGATTCGGCATAGCCTGTCGGAGGTTCACTGTAGCTTCTGGATGGTTGAGTATTGAGAGAGGGGGTGGCTTCCTGCAGCGGCCTCACTACATTGATCTACACAAAGAGACAGCGTGTAAATGTTTCATCCTACTGCTCTACTGAAAACTGTCTTATGCACCATCTAAAAAGCATTACATTTTTAAAGCAGCACAATGTATGCATGAGTTAAAATCTCACCGCTCTGCCGTAGGGTCTGGTTCTTTTTCTGTTTGGGCAGCAAGGCAGACCCAGAAACGAAATGCAGACAGCAAAGCACCGGGCAGAAAACACCATCTGGATGACACAAGTCACGATCAGAGGCACCCAAAGGATCAGAGTGGTACTCTGGGGAGGGATGGAGGAGTCGAGTTAGTGGCGACCACCAGCTGGACCATAAAGAACACAATTTGAGGCGAGAGCCGCTTCACATAATCAGCGCTGCGATGTGGGTAATGATGTGATGAGAGCCTTGTTTTCTCTCAGACAGCTGTGGGGCGCTGCAGAAACGCAGCAGTAGGTGTGGGAATTTCAGTTTGCACACGAGAGTCAGCACTATGAATAAAATATGTGGAGCAGTATGTATCAAAGTGAGAGTGTACAGAGGGAATTCAAAGGAAAGAGAGCTGCCTTTTGTTAGACACACTACAAAGACGACGATAGTTTTATGTGTCCAAGTTGGGAGCTTTCTTTGGAATGGACAATGAAATATGCAGGAAGCACACATGCACACACACACACAAAAAAACATTGCATAACCATCATTACTCCCCCTTAGTAAGGCTGAATATCATAAACAGAAGTCCAAAAAGCTATTTTGGGTGATATAAGTAATGCACTCTCTGGCAGTCAGACTGGAGGTTCCTGCCTAAGAGGCAACTCTAAGTGAGCAGCCTCAGTAGACTACAAGAAAGTAATTCACCTCTAAGATGATTTGGACTTGTTTCTAAATAAATAAATTTGTTTTATTACAACTTCGGACAAACCCAAAAGTGAGCACACCCCGAAATAATCCCAATAAACTCTTCATGGAAAACTGAGGTTTGGGTGTAAAATTTTGTTGCCCACCTTCATTTTCTCTTTGAAATAATCTACCTAGGGTTATCACAGCGATCTCAGTGAGCGTGGCTCTATAGGGGTCATAGACAGGAATCATATTTGAGAATGTTACGTTAATTAACACATACTGTATCTGATCACAACTGCATTATAAAAACATTTGTTCAGTGTTGCTTATAAATGCTAAATATGGGCGTGTGTTTTTGACACCTCCAGCTCCCGATGATCGGCGCTTTCTTCACGCGTCTCATACCTCTGTATCACAGAGTGAATGAAAGAATGTAAACACAGCTACTGTCGGGGTTGTAAATCTGTCTAATGCGCTGTTTACTCTATTAATAGGTGAAATCTGGCGCTATATCCTATCTCATGTGTATCTAGTCTGGACTGCCATTAACCTCTCGCATCAAGGATTAATCCAGTTTAAGACACAAGGTCACTTAACAGACAAACTGCAGATTACTAGCCGTGCTAAAATGTATCGGCCGTGCTGATGCGCGGCTGCAGCCGTGAGGCTGAGCAGGTCTGACAGTCCATCTGTAGCACACTGTAAAAGGACAGAGGACCATAAAAGGATCAGCTCTTCTTCCACGGCTGCAGACAGACAGAAAAGACACACAGCGCTCCTTCACCCACATCCTGAGTACACACACACACACACACAAAGCAGCACAGCCACTATTATGTGCCGCCACTCCTCTCTGTTGTGTCCATGTCGCAGCGACAATGGTCAGCTGCTTAAAGAGCCAGCTGCTGCAGAAAAGATCGCAGCTCCAGTCTGCCGTGCACACTAATACACTCACATAGATGCGCGTGGGGTCAAAAGGACACTCGTTGGTGATGCTGGAGTAGCCGACGGCGTCGGGGAAGCGGCAGTGAGTCAGGAGGCTCCGCCCTCCATGAACGATGGCCCTTACCACAGACACGGTGAGTCCGATGGCTGAGGCTGCTGCCATGAGAGCCGCAGCCAGGCCGACTGTGAAAAGTGACCACGTCTGGACAAGGAAGAGAAAGATATCAAAAGACTGGATGAGTGCTAAGGTGAAGCTTTAATTCGCAGCAGTAAATAAACAACATGAAGATAAACTGAGAAAATACAGTAGACTAAAGAGAGATTTTACATCATGAGCTATGGAAGCACAAGAAAAAAAACAGATTTACATGCTATCGAGAGTTTGGTCTGGTTTGCTCTTGAGACTTTTAATAAGAAGCCTGTGTCACGCTGGCTTCTTGCGTTTTTTAATCTGTCTCCTGTGAGCTCTCCAATTTAATGGAACTGCTATTCTAAATTTCAAAATGTTCAAGCTAATAGAATAAAAGAAAAGCCAAACATTCACAAGCTCCAGCTTTTCAAACTGCAGGACTAACAGTGAACTGAACATCGTTGGATTTGGAGCCTTTCCTCGGACAAAACAATCACAATTTCATACACACAATGAATCATCAGCAGATTATTGATAATGAAAGTAGTCCCAATTGATCATGCTAACAAGTATTGTTTGCGTAACCGGGAGATCATTTATCTTACTCCTCTATGCCACAGCGCTCAAGTGTTGTCCAAAAGCTATTAAGAACATAAATCAGCCCTGCTGTTGCGTGTCATGAATATGGCAGTTGATTTTGAGTCAAACATAGATCACCCTGCAGCTGTAAATAACTGGTAACACACCAAAACTGCCACTGGAAACAAGCCTTGTTTGGGCTAAAAACTATGTCGTGCAACAGTATCTTGTTTCATTTTCAGACGTTATGGTGTCTTGTGGAGTTACAGCACATCTACACCTGCCTCAATCTGACACAACAATCTTATCAATCTTATCTTTTTGTGTCCCAATTTCCAAATACAAAACCTGGATTAAAGTTCACAGTGTTGTTCTTACCTGATTTGACTTGCCTTTGCTTCACTGCATGTGCCGGCAAGACTCATTCAAATATGATCAATTGACTAAACATTCTGGGACAGATTCAGGCACAATACAGTGTGCTGTAGTCTTTTATTTGAGACCCCTCTTTAAAAGATGTATATCTCCAGTAGTAACAAACTGGCCACAGACAGGACATGGATGTGTGTAAATATTGGAGGTGGACAAAGTCATCGTTGGCATGGCATTATCTCAGTAAGAAGCCTTAGAACTAAAGCTATCAGCTATTAGCAATAATAAATCATATTCTGACCTATCCTTTATTAAGTTTACAGAAGGTGAGACATAGCCGGGACAGAAAGTCTCGACTTTTAAATGTTGATGAGTGAGTGAAGTCGATACTTGATAAGACCAATACAAAGTTGCTGCCACTTGTCTGGCCGATAAGAAGCTGCAGTAGCCGGCATACGTGACAAAAGGACTGTGTTAACACAGAATAAAGGAGTGTTGAGCTCATTCATGCTACGTGATGCCTGGATCACTGAATAAAGCAAGACGGAGGAGTAGTGAAACTGCTACTTGTCGGCACTGCCTTGCCCAAATCACGTCTGCTCTCGCCAACAAAGGAGACTGGGAGTGGTTTATCGCGGCAGGTTTGCCTGGCCTTACTCATTCGCTGCCTCGTCAGTCCCGTCTGAGCAGCCAGACAGCTGATTGAACAAACGGAAGAGAAGCTGCGCTGCATGGCCCAAGAGAGAGAGGGAACTATTTCAGCTCTGCGGGGCTGCATTCAGACCCCTGAGGCAACATAGAGGACCTCAAGAGGGGTTTTTTTCTTTTTCCAAATGTCTCCCCAATTACAAAGACAGATACAAAGGCTGAGAGTGTGAGAAAGTTGGGAAATATCAAACAGGAAACAAGTGTACGTGCAGTGCAAAATTAGCTGAGAGGGTAGGAGTGTCAGTGAAACAAGTAGAAGAGAGGAGCACTGTCCTGTACAAAGATTTCTTTTTATCAGTTCTGGAGCACTTTAAATCAAAAAAACACATGTGATACTAACCAGGCCTTTGCTCTTCTTGTTTTTAGACAGGACAATAGCCAGAATGCCAACGACAATTCCCTGCAGAGACAAGACGAGATTCATCAAAGGCTATTCATATTTGCAAACGCTGTGTCCATGATTACACGAGGAAAGGGGACGACAGGCGCCGTACAGAGCTGTAACAAAATGAACAAAAGGGATAGGATTTCGCACCCAGCGTGTTGACACTCAAGGAAGCGACATGGGGTAAAGTCGGAAGACGTTTTCTCTCGGCAACACAGCTGTGCTACCACTACAAGCATTTCAAGTATGTGTTCGAGCGTGGCTGTGTGTTTCCACGGTTGTTTTTGTGAGACTGCAGGAAAAAAAAAAAAAAAATCTTCTTTACTTCTAAATCATGTTAGAGGCCGGTATTCAGATCAGATCAGAGATCCGGAGATTTATTTACAGGATTCAACACTTATGATATAACCTACTTGATAGAACATACACACTTAGCTCTGATAAGATAGGATAAGATAAGCTAAGATAAGATAATAAGAAACTACTCATAAATATTAAAGAGTCTGACAGCTGTTGGAATGAAGGACCAGTGGTACCACCCCTGGTTACATGCTGGGAATGTTGCCGCAGGAGCTGCTTAGGATCACATTCATTCACAGTCCCATGCATGTATATATATAATATTCCCACAGATGTCATCAAAGCCTCTTCTTGATGTTGCAGTGCTGCTACAGAATCAGTATGAATCATACGCGCCCATGCACTTACCACAAGGCCGGAGGTGAGGGCGACCACGTTGGAGATGGCGTACTCCACGGCCCGGGCCTGCTTGTGGAGGTTAATGTGTCTGAGCACCACGCCGTGCACCAGTGCTCCCAACAGGAAGTTGACATGACCAATGAGGACCATGCTCAGACCCATTTTCATGAGGGCAATGGGCTCCTCCAGGCTGGCACAACATACTCCTTGAGGAAAGGACAAAGGAATACAGAACCGAGAGCTGCAGCAGCTTCAGATAACATCATCCACGGTGACCATGTAGTATTGATTAGAAACACAAGGGACAGGTCGAAAACCACCGCAGAGATGTCACTTGTATTAATGATTAGCTGCTAAACACATAACTACAGTGCAGACTGTTCAGACTGGAGCGATCCAGAACAGGTAGGGATGACTAAAGAAGAAGAAAAACTGACTTACATGAAGTGAAATAGGGGCAAACATGGACTGAAGAGGACACATGAGTGCTAAAATACAACTGAAATAAATATCGAAGCACGGCGGTGAAACCTGGTACCCCACGTTATCCGAAAAGTGCCACATTAAAAAAGGAAAAAATGTGAGATGTGAATCGATCTCATGAGACACAATAAATCTGGAAACGTTAGGATTTGGTTAATGAAGAGCTCTGTTGGAATTGGACTTCATGAGATTAGTTTGTGGAGTTACACCTCTCTGTTTTCTACCTGGCCACATGACAATTTCACAACTGAATGCTTTGGGAATTCTCACTCACACATTCCTGCAATGAAGCAATGAAGGAAACTAAACACACGCAGAGGCGACAATTTGCATCTCACACAACATTCACACTGTTCAGCCTCACAAGTTGCAGCCATGTGACCCCTCAGGAGGGGAGGGGGGGTTCAAAACGGATCCAAAGAAGCTTTATTCGTGATTTAAAGTAAACACAAAGAGCCTTGTCTTTACTCAGCACTCATCACTTTGAGACAGGTGCTGCTAAAAATCGGCTCGGTCTCTCGCCTGCTGTGCCACACCACAACCCCACCCAAGCAAACACACTCCTAAGGTTTTAAACAAACAAGGTGTCAGCAGCGTGTACACACATTTCACACACTTCGCAGTCATTTTCATTACCTGTACCCGACATCTCTGTTAGGTCACCATCCGTTTAGGCTGCCAGTCCTGCGCGTTGAGCTTATCAGCGTGTCCACTCTTCTCTCCAAACAAGCGGCGCACGCACACGCACACACACAAACACACACACCCAAACACACACACCCAAAGTGACACTTCTCCGCTCAGATTTTTCAAATTAAAATCTCACATCATCTGACCATGTGTGAATAAAGTTGTATTAAGCTTGGTGAACATGCCGACCATGTCACTTTGTGACTTTTTGTTTCTCCGGCCCGGTAATCTCGCAGTGCATTAGATGAAAGTTAGGAAAATGGCATGAACTGAGCATGTAGGCCCAGTGCAATTATTTATGTGAGTGAAGAAAATAACCAAAGTTAAGATTACGCGTGACTAATAATCTGTGATTTTAGGTAATACTATATTATTTAGCACCCTATAAATATTTAAAATATCATTTAATTTCCCCAAATGTTACTTGCACACACTCCCGTCATCCTTGGGAATGTGTTTCGTGCTTTTATTTTGAAACCAAAGTTGCGAGTCACCTGTCGTCGGTTGAATTCCGGCAACCTTGACGAGCACAGGCACACCTGTTGGCAGCTTCCTGTCTTTCTGGTCTACAAAGACATGTGGATATTCTTTATGCACGAGTGTAAGCTACGCCACAATCACCTGCCTTTATGTATAAAGGGCGTGTTTACCTTAAAATGATTTAGATGAAGTGAAATGTGGTGCGTTCAGGAAATGGACCTATTATGCTATTAGTTCCGGTGTCAACACTTGGATTAAAGCCTGGAAAAACTCGATATTCAACTATGCTTTTTTTTGTGATCTCATGACCAGGTGATACCATTTTGAATAATAGCGCTGGAGCAAAACTGTGATGCAATTCAAACAATTTAAATAATCAGTTTAGTTTAAAAAGCATCATTCTGTGTGATTGCATAGGTCACTTCATGTAACAATAGTATGACTTAAAGTTAAGACATTTTGTAGGACTGCCTTAACTGCACAAATAGTACATAATCACAAAGTAACTGAACTCCTGGATGGATCACTGCCATGGCTTCACATATGTCTCATTATAAATCCATGGCTTTACATTCTTCACATGACAATGTAGTATGCATGTAGTGCCACCAGGTGGAGAAATGGCGCCATTAAAGTAGGAGAAAGCAGCTCTGTCACATGAAAGTAACAAAAAGTTCCCCAAAAAAAAGCCTTATTTTCAGTGCTTTTGGAAACACATACAAATATTGTCAGCATCCAAATCATTCAGGTTTACTTTAGTGCTGACGAATAATTCATATTATCAGAGTGCACAGGATTGTTTGTGTCAAAGTACAATACATTTATATTACATATAAAATTATGTATAAAATCACTACCATATTAAATCAATTCAAGGCATAAAAAGACACATTGGTTGTCTATACTGGGTTTCCAGCGTTTATGTAAGAGGTGACTTGCAGCAGTCCGTGTCAGAGTGGACCTTTCTAGACGAGGTGTGGACGGTGCCTCGATGTTTGAGATTAACCACCCGAGAAGCAATCAGATAGAAAATCTCACAGATGTTGAGTATCACACACAAGACGGACGCCCCCACCATAAAGTAGGTGAAAATGGTCTTCTCAGTGGGCCGGGCTATGTAGCAGTCGACCAAATTAGGACAGGGACTGACATCACACTGGACCTTCCTGGGCAACTTGAAGCTGTCGTAGATGTAGTGGAGGAAGTAGAGAAAGGTGATCTCAAAGATGGTTTTGATGAAGAGGCTCATCAGGTAAGTCCACCACAGACCTCCATGCTTTTGGCCCGGATTGTCGTACAGCCGCGTGTCATCGCCGTGCTTGGCTCGGTATTTGCGTTCCCGTTCTTCCCTGTAGGCCACGTGCAGCACCACCATGAAGGAAGGGCAGGTGACGAAGATTAGCTGGAGAGCCCAGAGGCGGATGTGGGAGACGGGGAAGTAGTAATCATAGCAGATGTTAGTGCAACCGGGCTGGCGGGTGTTGCAGTCGAAGTGTCCCTGGTCGTCGCTCCAAACTCGTTCAGCAGCCACCACGAAGACCAACACCCGGAAGACGAAGACCACTGAGAGCCAGATCCGTCCAAAGGCAGTGGAGTATTTATTGACTCCACTGAGAAGACCCTGGAGAAACTTCCAATCCATGCTTTGATCGGCTTCTTGGGATCTTAGAAGTTTAGAAGTCTGTCTTTAAATACTTCAGGGGGAAACTTTAAAAACTGGGTAGCTAGAACACAATAAAAAGAAAAGTGTTAGCTTTGATTTCGTAACATAGTCTGTAATTTGTTCCAAATATTTTACAGCATCATTTAGAAAGGTGTTCTCTTTCCTTTTCGAAACATTTCTTTGCGAGCCACGAAACATCAGTCCCCTCCCTGCATCTCACGGCTAAAAGCATTTTCATTTACTCACAAAGTTTGGCACTTTGAAGAAAGACGTCCTTTAATAATTTATTACTTGTTCAGCACATAAAACCTCAACACTGTGCAGGAACACTTGCCTTCAGCCAAGTACACTTTTAGGAAAGTTTAAGCTGGAGCTCAAATGTAGAATTTTGTTAAATGCTCTCTGAATGCAGTAGTCTACACTGACTTCTGAGTCTTAAAAATGAATACTGACTGAACCAAAATATACAATTAGAGAAACACAACTAAAATTTTGTAGCTTACCGTAAGAAAACAGGTCTTCCACTCAGTCCATCGCGCACTTTGTCGATGGAAATATGTTGAGCAGGCTTTGGGCAACCTCTCTCCTGCAGTGGGTCCCTGATATTGACTGGGTACAAGAATCAGCTCTTGGCCATAATCTAGAGGCGTGGCCACTTTTGGCATCCACCCAGAATTTACCTTTAAACTTTCAACTACTCCTTGTCAGCATCAATTTATCTTGGCCACTCAGCTAAGCCAAGAGCTTCTAACGATGACTTTTACTACGGCAGTTATATTGTGACGGGGTACCCTTGCTTAAATTGGTGAAGACAGCAAAAACAAAGTCCAACAAAAACCCCCAAAACACATCAGTCGTTTGTCCGAACAAGGTTCCAGAGAGTGACTTTATGCATATTAATGAAGGTGATACGGCACAGTGACTAATCGGCAGACCTTAGTAAACCTCATGTAGGCGTATTTATCTACTCTGATCATCACATTTCTTAACAGGTGACGTGCTATCAGTTCCATTAGGCAGCTGTGATGTGGAGATATGTCCAATCGTAGCTTTTGATTAATCAGGATTAAATAGGGCCACCGCCTAACATTTGTTTGCACAAGCACTCTGGAACCATTTGTTCTAAAATACACAGATGCGGAGTGCCAGTATCGCAAAATCAGATAGAGCAAGGGTTTGCTTATTCATTTTTCCACGGTAAGAATGTGCTGCAGGCACTGCCTTATTAGTACACTCAGTTTTACGATACTGCCCTTTACAAATCTGCTCTCGGCCTTCTGAAGGAATGCAGGATGTGGTCGATTGTCATAGAGTTGGTGTAGGAGCGGTTGTTTTATCAACTTTTGTCAATAATGTTACTCCCATCAGTAACCATGTGTACATCTGTTTGTACCTCAGACGTATCGGTACATCACGTTGTGGTGTTCCTGATTACTAGATCTCTATACTACCGCACCCATATGTGTCTACCCGGCTGATTGTAGGTTCATTAAAGTTATCTTTCTGAAAACACATTTTCCAACGCTCGTGTTTGAAAGTGAAATGACCTGAATGATACGCAGGTAATACCCAATAAGTTTGTATAATAAAAGAGGAACATGTAGAGAGGCAAATTTTACAGGATTTAGGTTGTGTATTTTAGGATATCTAACCCTTATATCTTTGCTAAGTTTGTGACATTGTGTGCGCTCATATAGAAATATTGCCCTCATTTCCACACACTGCAGCTCTCACATATTAGAATAAGTAAAGCAAATTTATTTTGTGGCCATACAGACAATAAAACAATCAAGCATAACAAATAATCATATAAATAATCAAAGTACAGTAAATCATTTTTAACATCAGTACATCAGTTATTTTCAGTCTCAAGCTTTTAAAAATAATTCATACATGTCCAGTTCTATTACAAGACAAAAACAGGCAAAAAACTTTGTAAACAACATTTTCTTTAAAACCGAATTATTTGCAGATACATCTGGCCAACAGTACAAAAGCTACCTAACATTGTTTTTAACCTTGTTCTATTCTCTCAAGTCAAACTCATGATATACCGTGATGTCTCTCAGGAAACTGCTATGGTGTACGCCGGGGCTGAACTCTCTATGCCAGCTTCTCCGTTGCCTTTTTCAACCATCTTGGACTCGTTGTACGAGTTCTCCTTCGCAGTCAGAGGAGTCCTAACCATCTTGAAGGTATTTCCTCTCGATGGGTCGCTGGGTCCTCCTTTGCAGCACTCCGAGAACCTCTTCCCACACAGGTAGAAGACCTCGCAAAGCGTGAGGAGGATGCACACAAAGCTGGTCACCACCATGAAGATGGTGAATATCTTCTTCTCTGTGGGCCTGAGGAACACATGCAAACGTAAGATTAAGATTGATCTGATTCTTTTAGGGAAATGCGCTTTTCAAGTATAATTTAGGAGCTTGGAGGTACCCTTACCTGGCAATGTAGCAGTCCACCACATTGGGACATGGGTCTTCCGTGCATTTCACCAATGGTGGGAAGAACGTGGCTTCGTAGATATAGAACAGCAGGAAGACAAACACAGCATCCACCGATATCTTAAATAGCAGGCTAAAGAAGTAGGTCCACCAAAGACCCCCTCGCTTCTTCCCTGTGTTATCATACAGAGGTGCACAGTTTTCTCCGTACTTCAGCCGATGTTTGCGCTCGCGTTCTTTTCGGTAGGACACATGGAGAGTCACGAGAAAGGACGGGCAGGTGACAAAGATCAGCTGGAGAGCCCAGAGTCGGGTATAAGAGATGGGGAAGTAGTGGTCGTAGCAGACATTCTGACAACCCGGGCTGCCGGGTGTTGCAGTCAAAGTCCTTTTGCTCGTCACCCCAGACCTTCTCACAGGCCACCAGAAAGACCAAGAGCCTGAAGATGAAAACGATGGCGAGCCAGATGCGACCGAATGCCGTGGAGTACTTGTTCACCCCACTGAGGAGGCCCTCAAGGAAGGCCCAGTTCATGGTGCTGGTTCAGATGACGAAAAAAAACCAACCCAAATATACCCAAAAATGTGGCAGGCACTCTGCTAAATGTTTTAATACAGCTAGCTCTGACACAAACTCAACTGAGCATGTCAGGCACAGACGCTCTTTAATATTACTACTGCCTCCTTGGCACTGGTTGAAGGGGAGGGAAGAATAATAAACAAAGCAAACATAGACTCATTCTTCTGCTGCAGTCACTTGTGGAGTTGGTGATAGCAAACATTTTGATTAACAGGAAGGAGAGAGAGGCAGACAGACTGATTCACACATGAGTAACAAGCTGTGTAGGGTACAGTTTATGCTAAATACAAGTCAATTAATAGTTAAGGAATATATAGCTTTTTTTTTGTTGACAGTTGGATTTAAAAAAAAAACATTGCCACTTTCTTATTTAAATATGAAGCTAAAGCCAGGAAACACAGCGTAGCATAAAGACTGGACACAGGGTAAAACCACTGGCCTAGTGGTGGTTCTCCATTAAGGTGTTTTTTTTTTTCCATCCAGCACTGAGGAGCTTGTCCATGGAAAGAGAATATATACAACCGCATCAGCCAGAATCAAGAATTCCTTTGGGTTTAGACTGTAGACTGTATATGTCTGTAGCTGTCTGTGTGAAGCCGGAGAATCAAATCTAAGTATGTTAGATTACTCAGCAAATTATATTCACTCTCTCCATCACGTCGGGTGTCTGCGAGGTACAATAATGCGAGACCGCAGCTGAGGCGCCCTGTGTCTACAGCAGTGGGAGGCCCCCGGGAGACAAATATAAGATATGTGCTCAAGGTTTGGGGACCAGGAAAACACTGACGTGATACTGTTCAAACACTTTTTTCTACAAAAAACAGGTGAGCTATGCCAGGTCGAACCCAACTGTTAAGAGAAGGTTGAAGATATCACAATTATATACTATTTTATATATTCAATATTTGTCCCACTGTAGACTTCAGAGGCTTGGAGGGCCACTTCAAAATCAATTAAGTTCACTTTGATCATAAACCATGATTTTGTCCAGCTTGATGTCCAAATAAAGTAGTTTAGGGCATTCAGAGCCACAAACAGCTGGTTTTGGCACATTTTATTAAAAACTCAGGCTACTGTTTATTTAAAGATTTAATATTTCATCTGAAATCATCAGTTTAAAATTCAAAATTGCTCCTACTCCTAAAATGCCATCTGTGCCCCCGTTACCCTCAGTAGACTGGGCTATTGTTTTTCTCTTTGCCAAGACAAAATGGAGAAAACTGGCAAACTGTGCTGAACGGATAAACATGACACCAAACAATCTGAAAAGTAATTGGAGAAGGCATTTTCAATTTGACACCGTAGGTGGAAAACTTGTGAATAGGTGAGGCTGTTCGCTGTGGCACACATTAGATTGCCGCCCGGCGAGACAGCAGAGGGAGAATAATGTTGATGCTAAAATGTATTTTTTATTTTAGATTTTGCAGGCTGCATTCAATTCAAATAAAACGTGTTATTTTGAGTTCATTAAAAGTTCTATAATATATGTTATATTCATTCAAAGTTATTCTTTTTCAGAAGCAATTCATGGTTATGGTGTCTGATGTTCAGCCAATCCGACACTGACCACTTCAGACAGCGATTGTTCAGCTGTGTGGAGGTGAGAAAGCAGTGTATGAACTTCCCCGAGGCCCTCTTTTTTCTTTCTTCACACGACTACCTCTGTCACTTTTTCTGTGTACAAATGAGTGAAACATTATGAATGCCCTCGAGGACAGACTTCCTTAACTTCTCTCAAACTTTGGGGGATAGACGATCAGAGGAAAAATATGCTTGGATCCGTTTTTTTATTACTTGCTTCCTCCATTATTGTTAATGATTGACGGACTGACATTTAGTCTATGTTATAATCAAAAATGTTATCCAGGAGGAAGTATTCAGATCCTTCACTTACGTGGAAGTAATACCACATTTAAAAAATAAATAAATAAATCTCTGTTAACATGTTTAAAATCCTGCATTGAAAATGATACTTAAGTAAGAATATGCACGTATAATGTTGAAAGTAAGTGTATGTACTGTAGAATGGAGAAACCCCTCTGTGGCTGTTATAATACTGCATATCACATTATTAGATTATTAACTCATGCATTAATGTTAAGAGGTGCTAGATTTCATTGTTGTAGTTGGTTAAGGTGGATCTTTAACTTTTTCTGATTATGGTTTCATCTGCTGAATATTTTCTCCATTATTTCACTAAATGTTTGGTTTGTAAAAAAAAAAAAAAAATCAGAAGATGGTGACACATAACGACGCAAATCTAATTTCTAGTCCAAAACGTGAAAAACATTTAAATTCAATTAAAAGGAAAAGCAGCAAATACTCACATTTAAGAAGCTGAAAGCATGAAATGTTTTGTATTAAACATGATTCGCGTAATTGTTGCCAATGAATGCAACGTTAATCAACCAATAATTCCAGCTGCCCTCGTGCATTTTCAGATGTTTTGTGTGCAAAAATCTTGATCTATAAAATAATGAGTAAAGCTGTTAGATAATGTTGGTGAACTATAAAGTATATATCTCTGAACTGTGGTGCAGTATAAGTATAAATGTGGCTGAGATTAAAAGACTAGAGCGGGCATCACGGATTAGCGGACTCCGGTCCGGATCCGGACCGGGAAATGGCTCTGTCCGGACCGCGACCACTGGCGAAATAAGTAGTGTTTTTCCCCATAGAGCGGTAAATTTCTATGTGAGCGCACATATGTGAGCGCACATAGAAATTTACCGCGGGCGCTGCTACTATAGTCAATCCGGTAAACTCGTGCCGGTAGCCAAGGACACCCTGCAGGGAGAGCAAGGCTGAACGCAGACATGGCTTGTTCTAAAAAGAGGAAAGTAGATACCGTTGTTTTAATGATGAATGGACAACTAAATATCTGTTCAGTCTCCCTGCTGGCAGCTCCAAGCCTGTTTGCTTAATTTGTTCCGAGACCGTGGAATTGATTCAAAGTGGGAACTACTTTTATTTATGATAAGAGATTGAATATGTGTCTAATATCTCGCAACTTAAGTAAAAACTTAAACAATTAGTTACTTTTTAAAAATATGGCCATGACTTTCGCTCGGACCTTCTACTTGTAAATGTAATAACCGGACCTTGGGGACTTTTAATTGAATACCCCTGCTCTAAAATCAAACCAGTGAAACACAGAGTGGATGACTCTCATGTGAAATATTCACAACACTTAAAAAATAATTTGGACCAAGCTAGCTCGCTTCCAGCCAGCTAGCTTGACTTACCTGTGACTCACCTGTTCGTTGTTCCCTCGATGCTCGTCCGTGTTGAAATCGGAGAAATTTGACGGAAATTCACGACGAGAAATGAACG
Organism: Nibea albiflora; assembly: GCA_014281875.1. Classification (NCBI taxonomy): domain Eukaryota; kingdom Metazoa; phylum Chordata; class Actinopteri; family Sciaenidae; genus Nibea; species Nibea albiflora. The sequence goes on along the minus strand of CM024811.1, from coordinate 13,554,233 downwards.
CAACGCAACGCAACGGACGAGTTTGTTTGGTTTGTTTGTTTGGTTTTTGAGTTTTAGTTTTAGGTTTGTGTTTGAGTTTTTGAGTTTCAGTTTTAGGTTTGTGTTTGAGTTTTTGCATACCTCGGGTTGAGCCGGGGTTCGATCCCACGTCTCCGAGTTGGCGGTCGGCGTCCTTCCCCACTGGACCATCTTCAGTACCGATGAAGCAGAAGAACCAGGATCAGACTGAGGGGAGGAATCATGCTGAAGATTCTCCTCCATCAGTCCTGATAGAGCTGCTGAAGAACATTTCTGTTTTTCACTTTGTCTGTCTCATCATGGAGAAGGAAAACCACGTCTCCATGTCCTTTTGGACCACATGGTCCACTGAAGCTGCTCCTCATGGCCTCCTGCAGCTTCACTGCTCCTCATGACCTCATACAGCTTCACTGGTCCAGTGGGTTAAGCACATGGCACCAACTTTCTTTTTAATCCAGAAGTCGTGAGTTCAAATCCCAAATCCCAAACTCTTCATGCACACCAGGAGAAGTGGCAGATTTACTATTTTTATCCGGGTGGAGCTGAGAGCTGGAGGAGCTGGAGGAGCTGGTGGAGCTGGAGGAGCTAGAGGAGCTGGTGGAGCTGGAGGAGCTGGTGGAGCTGGAGGAGCTAGAGGAGCTGGTGGAGGAGTCCATTATTCAGAGGACAGAAACATGTGAACTGTGTTTGTCCACAAACACATCATGATCAGGTGTGGCACTCAGAGATGACCTGTCAGGTCAGACTTGGGTTGTGGGTCGTAGTTCTTCAGGTTCTTCAGGTTCTTCAGGTCTGTGTCACTGCTTCACTGTGATTGGCTCATTTTAAGTAAAAACTTAAACAATTAGTCACTTTTTAAAAATGTGGCCATGACCTTCGCTCTGACCTTCTACTTGGGCAAAATGTAATAACCGGACCTTGGGGACTTTTAATTGAATACCCCTGGACTAGAGTAAGGGTACAAACACCTTAAATTTATAGTTACATGCCACCAGTGATCAAATCCAAATGTCCACATCATATTAGTGATAAACGGAAAAACTGTGAGTGATTTCTGAGCATTTTTCATAGTATTTCATCAGATGAAGTGTGTTCATAGCACCTCAGAGAGATGTTGGGTCCAAATTGTAATTAATTATAATTGTTGTTGTTTACTTCAATTTTCATATAAATCTAATTAATGCTTTGACAACTGCAGATGTGCGATTGGGCGGTGCTGAGTCAAGGCACACAGATTTAGTGACAGAGCTAACCAAAATAAAACATAACATAACATTTAAACATAATGTTTTGTAAGCTATGTATGTACGTATGAGCGCTGTTTGTTAAAATGTAAGCTTTTATTTTGGTACATTGGTGTGTTTAGATTAAGCTGTGGCGCTTTTAGCGGTTACAGTATAACCGGAAATCATAATTATAACTCCTGCGAGCTTGACAGTGTATCGGGTGAGGGGTCATAAATTGAGACAGACTCCCCACATTTGCATACACTATTTCCCCACTGCAGAGCAGAAAGACAATATGACCCTGCACCGTTCACCCTCTGCTCGTTAACTCGCCGTTAGCACCGGACCGAGGGGGATTACTTTCTTTAGTTGGGGGGTCGGGTGGACCAACACTTTCTTTTGCAGTTTTTTTTTTTGTACCAATCTTCCCTTCTCCGTGTGGCCGGCTGCTGCCATCTCTCCACGGCTACGGGAGGTAAGAGTGAGGCGCTCCGCGGTGGGACAATCCGGTGCTAGCTGTCAGCTAACCCAGCTAGCCAGCGAGCTAACTCGTTAGCGGCTGGCTGTGCGGGCGCTTCCGCTGTAACACACCAGATAATACATGTCAGTGTGTTATTAATGAAACAACGTAATGAAATACAGTTAATGTCACCTCAGAGGTGCAAGTTTTAGATAAGTTGTTAGCCAAGATGAGACAAACTGTAAGTGTCTATAGTTGGCCGGACTTATTTGTAACGTTTCCTGCCCTTCAAAATAAAGTGCAGAGGCAGTTTGTTCATGTGGATCTTAAAAGTGGAGTTTAAAAGTGAAGTGGTAATATATGTGATTAAAATCACATTAAAATAATGATGAAATGTTTCTCTGTTCTTATCAGAGAAATCTCACAACTGTGCAGTTTTATAGACAGTGTCCACAGGCTAATTTAATTGTTTATAAATTATATTTGTTCTATTTTCCTATTATTTGTATGATAATTGTGATGAGTTATTTATATACTTTTCTATTTGTAAAAATAGTTTAGCGTACGACAGGTTTAATTTCTCTGTACGTTTTTAATTTCTATGTAATTGCTTAGCAATTTTTATTTCTGAGCACAGATTTAATTTGTTGACACAGGTTTAATGTCTGTGCACAGGTTTAATTTCTCTGTACATTTATAATTGCTTAGCATATTTCATTTCTGAGCACAGGTTTGATGTATTGACACAGCTTATTGTCTGAGCACAGATTTAATTTTTCTGTACATTTATAATTTTCTTGTATCAATTTGAATTTTGATGCATGTTTTCTGTGTCAATTTCAATTCATGTTTACATGCTGCTTACTGGACATTTGAATCTTCAGTCGACCCTAGCTTGTCTAGATATGTATTTAACGCTTTTATTTTGAAGGTCGAATCGCTCCACTTCCGCTCTGCTCGTGTGTAACTTAACCAGGCAACGGCCAGCTAGTATCGATGGGAGGCTCGTGCTCGGGGGAACCAACCGCCGTTGACGCTGTTAGCTTAGCCTAACATAGCCCGCTAGCGAGTCATCTGCTGTTGTAGGTTTGCCAGCATGCTAACAGGGGCAGCTTAACCGCAACACACTGCAGCAAGTCTCCTGTCTCCTGACTCTGTAGAGGTCCAGCCGAGCTGAACCCCGCTGAGCCATGCGACAGTGGTGTGTCCCCGCTGCGACCCCTCGCACTGAACCACTCCCGGGGCGCCTGTCTGTGTCACCCCCTCCGGCAGGTAGGATAAAACCTCAGTGACGGGACACGGTTTAACTTTTAACCGGAGCCAGCTTGCCTTGTTTAGTCCTGCATGTCTTAGTTTTTGCACAGAGCAGCAGTGTGGCATCACTGCCAGACTTTAAGTACTGTAAGTTAGCACTGATAGGAGCTGTAAAAAAAACAAAAAAACATTTGAGAGCAGAAATCTCGCAAGTTAAATTCGCATTTTTCTTGTCAACAGTGATGCACATGTGACAGGATGCTGCATCTTTAGACACCATCGAGTCTTTCTGCTAAATTCTGCATGCATCCCACTTAACGAGATGGACTTTTCTTTTAAAGGTGGTTGGCTCTGCTTGTTGTAGCTCACCACTCACTGTGTATTTTGTTGTTGGTGCTTATCACACGTGCTGATTTAAAGTGTGGGTTCAACAGATAAGTTTTCAAACAAGCAAGGTCATGTCAAACTGCTGGGAAGCCTCCTCGCACCCCAACTAAAGGTAAATGTTTAGGGGGGGGCTAGGCTTCTTGTGAAGTGAAAAGATGGATGGCTTATGACTAGGCTGAGCAGAACCTGATGTTAGGTTATGTATGCCAGGGTGATCTTACTTTAATTCCACCCTGGACAAATAGGAGCAAGGTTAGCCCCAAGTGTCTGTGCCAAGTATTTGAAAGGGTGCCAAAATTTTGAATGACCCAAGGGTTCTTCAGAGGAGAATGCAGTCTGTTTCTTTATTCTCGCAAGTTCAGTTTTATAAACCGGTCCTTGCAGCCCACTTGAAGTTATTTTATCTAAACCAACAGTCGGATTTACGTTTTAAAGCGTATTCAGGATGAATGGACTCCTTCAAAGTGTTTTGAATTCAGCTGTTTGTTTTTATTTTTTTTATTCGGGTTTTCATCTATTAATAATCCTTTCATCACTTATCAGTTCGTCTGAAAAAGTTTGCGACACATTATCTAAATTTAAGGTTCATCAAAGGTGCTGAGTGGAGATAAATATAGCAGAATATGTCGTGGTAACACTTTGTGAAGTCTTGGGGAACTGTTTATCCGGCGAGAAATCAGCCTAAGCATGCAGACGTTTTGTGGTGTATTAATAGGGCCACAGTTGGTTTATATTCACTTACAAAATTGGTCTTGTATTTCATTCAAAATGCGAGTCTCAAATTCACTTTGGTAATCCGTACACCCCCACATTATGTGCACAGATGCCAGGATGGAGTGCTGTGAGGTGGAGCCACGCTACACCATCGAACAGATCGACCTCCTGCAGCGCCTGCGTCTGTCCGGCATGACCAAACCTCAGATCATACACGCTCTGGAGTCTTTGGAGAGGCTCGACCCGGACCACCGCCCCACGCACTGTGACTCTCAACCCGCCCCATCCAACAACGCCCCCACCACGGCCGCTCCAGCCCCGTCCTCGTCTTCATCTTCTTCCTCCTCCTCGCTCTCCTTAGCCTCTGCCACCACGCAGACCTCCGGCCTGGACGGCGCTGCTCTGTCCCCCAGCAATAGCTACGAGGCCTCGACCTCCGCCCCTCTATCCTCCCAGTGTGGCAGTTCAGCGGTCATTCAGCTACGACATGATGGGAGAGGAGGAGTGGGACCTGGAGGAGAAGGTGGAGGAGTACATGAGGTGAGCAGGGAGGAATGATGGAGTTTAGTGTTTTTTTTTTTTTTTAAAGAGCTGTGCAAGGATGAGTTGGAAGTGAGACCAAAAGAATAGTAGAGACAAAGAGAGACTATTATAACATCAGATAATGACAGCTGCCGTCCCCTGTGGTGCAGGCTTATTCTCCAGAATTTTAGCGGAGTTAATTCAGGTCAGGCGTTCAGGGATGGCTGAAAAAAGAGAAGCACCAGTGAATAAGGTTAGTCAGAGCAAAGGCTGGCGTTTTTAACCACCGTGTAATAGTTCTGATGGCACGGCGGGTCTTTGTTGCTTTTACAGGAGAGACAGCAACCTGGTGAAAGAAGAGATCAAAACTTTCCTCAACAATCGCAGGATCTCGCAGGCAATCGTGGGCCAAGTTACAGGTACTCTGCTGCTCTGTCTGTGCCGTCTTCACAAAGTTATTACGGCTCACCGAACACAGGGATACGTGTCGCTAGCGGGCGGTTAGGTGCCGACCTGAAGCGGTGGAGCACTTGTGATTGATTTTGAATTTAATTCTTCATGTCACGGTTGAATTCAAACCAGCATGCTCGGCCTGTTTGCTGGTGCTCAGTTCAGCGCTCCACCTCTATAACGGTGTCCGCAAAATACTTCACCTCCATCTTGTGATGCTAATTATGCAAAGTTATTAAATTTGAAATACGCCTAAAAGACGGATACGCAAGAAACGCTTATCATAAATTGCGCATCGACTTTTAGTGACTGTGTCTGTGTTTATTTTATATTATGTTATTACTTTATGCCGCAGTATGCAACATAGAACAGTCACATTAAATTACATATGGTCCTATGTTGAGTACATCAAGCCAACAACCATTTCATTTAATGAATATAGTATAAAGCATGCTACAGGGTGTTGGGGCAGAGCTATAACTCTACTATCCCGTCATGTTTATTCAAATGGAGCCTGTTAATGGGCCAGCTAATACAATACAGTAGCTAATAGGCCGGTTGGCAATGATAGTGCAACATATTAAGGTAGATAAGGGTGTGTGGCCTCCACAGCCAGTGCTCTACTTCTAAGCTATAAATGATAAACTTCACAAGCAGCAGCACATTAACATTTTTTTTCTCCCCGGTCCCCCCCTGCCTGGAAAAAGTATTGCACCAAAATCACGTCCTTTAATTAAATTATTGATGTTGGAATGGCTTCATTAGCTTAGCAGGAGTTTTGCTTCCAGAGCTGGCTCGCAGCCCGTCTGGATAGTACAGATGCCACCGGTGCGTCATGAGATAAATCAATGTCTTTAATGTGTTAAGATAACATGGCTTGCCTCCGGCACACAGGCATCAGCCAGAGCTACATCTCCCAGTGGCTGCTGCAGCAAGGCCTGGAGATGAGCGACTCCAAGCGCCGAGCTTTCTACCGCTGGTACCTGCTGGAGAGAAATAACCCAGGTGAGACGCGATGGATGAGGATTGTGGGTTTCAGGTGCAGCAGAAGAGTGGGGTTCTAGATCGTTAGAGGAATGATGGATGTCACAGGCGATTAGCATCTCAAGGGCGAATGTCAGCGTAATGAAAATGGATTATAGATTCGATAATGTAGGAGGGATGGCTTGCATGAAAAAGAATATTTCTCGTCTTTCATGAATGTGAACCATTGCTTGTTAACCGTCCCACCTCCATCCGTCCTCCTCTCCACACACACACCCCCCTTCCCCATCCTCCTCTTGCATGGTAAACCCGCGCCCCTCCAAATCCCTCACGCTAACTCCATCATGGTCCTCGAGGGCTGTGAGGTCAAGGAAGGACACGAGACAAATCTATAATTTCAGAGGAAAGACAAATGATAAAGGTAGTCCTGTCACAGGAGATGCTAATCAATAATATTAAGGCTTCTGGTTTGGAAATGAAACTTTAGTGGGTGAGTGCGGTTTGTCTGTACAGGCTAGAGTAACAGCTTAGGTTGTTGCTGACCTCTCCATGTCCTAGGATACAGGGATGCAGATAAAATTGGTGCTTAAAAAAAAAAAAAAGAATATGCTAAATGAGTAACCATTGAAGACGCGCGAAAGCTTTAACTGGTGCATGCGTTCACAATAAATCCTGTCACACTATTTCGTCATCCGTTGTGTGAAAGAAAACAGAGCCGCTGACGGACCATCTGCTGACCCTGCTGTCTCCCTTCATCTTAATCCTTTATTTCTTTTTCCCACCCACGCAAGCTTTGCCGTAGCTCCTCTGTAGTTCTCAGCCCTGATGCTGGAGGTACTCTGGTGCTGGTTTTCATTCCTACATGGCTAACAACCAGATTATACTAACAAGAACTAATTTCCTCAGTGGCCACGATGCTTTGCTTCTGATCTAGGCTCCTATTGACCTGCCCATCATGAACCTAAAAAGTACAAGTCTCAGTGAAATTGGCACTTTTTAATTGGCGGCTCCACTGGAACACATTATAAAGTTGTATTTAAATTTATGATGACTGCCAGGCAGGTCTACAGGAGTGTGTCCGTTTACCCAGTGAACTCCCAGTTACATTAGCCCAAACTGGTGTCTATAATCTGATCGCTGGCTGTGGCCTGCCTGACCATTGGTTTTGTCCTGACTGAAGGGCTGAGATGGAGTGAAAGCCAGCACAGCGTGAGTCCCATGCCCAGGGCCAGGGGAGGGGACAGAGACGGGACGGTAGCAGGGGCAAGTGGCAGCCTCCCCAACCCCAACACCAACCTCAACCCCAACCCAGTGTGGAGCAGGCAGAGAGAGCTGCTGATGCACTTGCTGCCGTGGTACACTGCTGCCGCCGCAGCCGCCCAGACCCAGCCAGGTAACCGCGCCCTCCCTGCCTCCCCTCGGCCTCGGCAGCTTGACGCGGGAGACCCCTGCACACGGGCTGACCTGCATGCCATTTACCCTGTAGCTACTCTGTCAGCTTGGGATGTATTTCAACAGCAGAAATAAACTAGAGCATTGTATCCATCCATCCCATCCTGTCCATACTATTGAAATCATCTTGACTTTGTGTGTGTGAGGTCATCCGGGGTATCGTAACATCTTGAAAAGTCTTAAAAACACTGAGTTTAGTTCCCTCAAAGCGACTGCCCTGGAAGCTATTAAAAAGTCTTTAATAGTAATTTAATATTTTCTGTCCTGTCTGCTGTAATGTTAGATGTTTTTATATCCACTGTCACTGGGGGACTGTCAGGAGATGTTCTACACATATAAACTAAAAGTAGTATTGTTGTAACGCTGGATTGTAACGTTGGATTGTGCCACAGGAGGTTTCAGTCAGCACCATCAGGCCTGCAGCAAACACGGTGACTGCTGCACGGGACAGACGAGCAAAATCTTATTTATTGGTTAATCCATCCGTCAGTTTTCTGCCACTTGCCAGGATCCTGATTGCATTTATTGAATGAATAGGCCTTTCTCACAGCAGCCATTTTGACAAGAAATAGTAGGTAAACACAGGTGTTAGCAATGATGCTGATTAAGTTCCCGTTCCATTCAGGTCAAACACAGTCAGGGTGCTGCCGTGGTGCATGTTGCCTCACTGGGAAGTCTCTGCAGCAATAAATGGAACTGAACCTTAATTAGTATCATTGGTAACACCTGCAGTGACCCTACTATATCATGTCAAAATGGCTGCTGTGAAAAGGGCTCTGCTAAATCAGTAGGAATTGTTCTTTTAATGCTGCTGGGAAGTCCATTTAAAAAAAAGAAAGTGACATCATAATAAATCATTCTAGGCCATATCGTCCCAGCTGGTTTCCCATCATACTTTCATACATGTCTGTGGAACGGGTATTAAATTGCTTCTATGTGGTATTAAAAACGTCTAAACCCTAGACAGTCACCGTGTACATCGTGCGAGTCTGTATTAACCGTTTCTATGGTGACGCTAGAAGACCCAGAGGAACATTCTGTACGATATTTACACCAGGTGACGGAGTGCAACCGGTTACATGTATAGTCACCGTTTATATTTTTATGCTGCATTCACTTGACATGGGAATTTCTGCTCACTCCACCTGGTTGCTTCTAAGCTATTCACTGTTAACAACAGACCATTTATTAACAACAACGCCTTAATAACAAAGCCTTCTATAAATTATTGAATTTTTATTGACGTAGCAGACAGACTTTGAAGCGTTGAATCACATGTTTGTTTTTTTCTTTACATAAACTCTCTTTAAAATAAATAAATAAAGCAGTCTGATATAAGTCATATGCCCCTATCAGTGTCTCAGTCCTGTATCACCTGAGTGATGCACAGGCTCCACTTAATGGTTAACTTATGGCGAAAGTACACAACTTGTCAAAGTGGTGAATGTTTAATGATACTAACATGTTACAATGCACAGGCACTGCAGTGCAGTACGAGTCTAAACATGACCGCTGTCTTTGTTTCCACAATCTCTCTCTCTCTCTCTCCTCTTCAGGGGCCACCTTATCTATGCGGTCTTTGGTGAAGGAGGAACCTGATTGGAGGACAGGGATCATGGCTGGCGACAGAGCAGGGATGGTGGGCGGTCCTCTGAGGCTGCGTAGAGGAAGCAGGTTCACCTGGAGGAAGGAGTGCCAATCAATCATGGAGAGGTGAGCAGGTCGAAGTCGAGGTGAACTAGGGCTGCACGCTTCTCAATCGTTTAGTCTAACTGTCAGGAAGTGGGATTAAATCACTATTTTTCACAAGTACACATTGTTTTATTTGACCCACAGCCTGAAACCCAAACATACTCAGCTTACAGTCACATAAGATAAAGAAAAGCAGCAAATGCTCACAGGTTAGAGGTTTGAATTACGGTTGCAGATAAATTGACTGATGCAAACTGTTAGCTGAAACAATTCAGTTTGTGACATGGTAGGATTTTGTTGGTTTACGTTTCAGTGTTTGGCTAACGCATGTACAGTATGTTTCTCTTGTGTTTCACGCCCAACCATAAAAACAGCTGGAGAGCAGCCGAGGTCTGCGGTAAACTAAATGTTTGGTGACTTCAGATGAGTTTGAACACGTCGGCACAGGTTCATCACATCATATATTATTTTTCACCTATGAGAGGAATGCAGCATTGCTTGAGGTAGTTGTTATTAATAACGTCCTATAGCGGCGTGCTGTTCTGTTTGAATGCGGACCGGTACCATTTATTATGCTGCTTTTTAATCCGATACATTCTGTCTCATCTTCTCTGGTACATATTTGTCCCAGACAGTCTTCTCAGTAACTCTGAGCGACGCAGAGAAAGATTAGTAGGCATCCCTCCACAGTCCTACCCCGCTGTATGCCATTGATTTCTCTATCACATGCTTGCTGTAAGTATAGCGTGCAGTCTGGGCACTCACAGTAATAAGACCACACAGGCCCTCAGACAGCACTCACCAGCAATGCCCCCCCTGGATTACGCAATTCTACTGCAGTGCTGATCCTTATGAGCTAGTTTAGACCCAAGGACGATACACTAGAGGTGAAGATGATGTGTTTGTGTGTCTGTGTGCTGTGTGTGTGTGAGAGAGAGAGAGATGCAGTGGACAGGATAGGGCAACTCAGAGGGTGAGGGAGAGAGAGGGCTGGACGAAATTGATCCCTGTGTGTTTTGTAACGTGAGACAATGATTCTTTTTCAGCCGTGGGGGAGAAATAAAAAAAATTAAAAAAGCGAGACACGAGTGAGGAAAGTTTGTAGAGGAGAGAGAGGGGGGGGAAAGAAACAGTCGCTCTGATCTTTACCTGGATATATAAATTTCAGTTTTCACCGGAGGATCTTCATATTTATAGGACCACAGTAGGAACATATTTAAGCGTGCAATGCTTGAATTGCAGAAATGAATCCACTTAATGCATCCATTAATCCTGTTCCTTTGCAGCGAGGACCTCTGCTGATGCTCCTCCGCTGTGTAAATATTGGCCTTGCTCTCCTCTCGCTCAATACAATGACTCAAAAGTTGATGAGGTGTAAAATCAGGGCGTAACCAGCGCCTCAGACTCAGACTGGTGCCATCTTCTAATAAAACAATGTAGCCCGTGATGCAGTGGGATTTAACTGCCTTCCAATGCCGAGGATGTTTATTTCTTACAGTTTCTTCATGGAGAACCAGTACCCAGATGAAGCCAAGCGAGAGGAGATTGCCAACGCCTGTAACTCTGTCATTCAAAAACCAGGTACTGAATGGAGGCCTGTGCTGGTCAACCCTCATGTTTAAATGTTCTGCATACTTGATTTGGGCTTTAAAGGATCTGATTAGCTAGTGGACAGGGAGTTATTTAATGAAATTCTAAGTTTAGTCACTGATCAAGTAAAAATACCAAGCATGTGTTGTTGGAGCTTTTTAAAGCTCCGTTAAGACCCAGTTTGTAGCAATTGGTGACATCTAGTGTCAACCAGCTGAATATCACTCGCCTAACAGTGGTGTTGGAGAACAATCCGATGGCACAAAGTGTTTGGTTTGTCCGTTACGGGCTATCGTAGAAACACAGCAGACTCTGTAGAAGACGATCTGTTCCCTCTGTAGATATAAAAAGCTCAATCCAAAGTAACCAAAACACAACGATTCTTAATATCAGGGGCACTCATGAAAACATACTCTGTGCGTCTGCCACTGTAACTGCAAACACTTTATAAACATAAAATGAATTGTATTTACAGATACGAAGTGTAGATGATAAATCAAAACACCACGTTCACAGTATCAGTTTTCAGGACGTTCAGTAGTCGTATTTACTAGAAGAAATGACCTTTTAAAAACTGCACTGTCGGTTTTGTGTACAGTTCATCCTCTGATCCTAAAATATGCACACAACATGTCTGTCAAATCTTATCTCCACTGTGGTTTTGCTGTGTTATTCTCTGGCTCTGTAAATGAGAGGACGTTGTGCGCTTTTCCATCACCCAGGTTGTAAGCTATCTGAGTTTGAGCGCGTGACGGCATTGAAGGTGTACAACTGGTTCGCCAACCGTCGGAAGGAGATGAAAAGAAGAGCTAATATCGGTATGAACTTGCATGTCATCTTATTTCTAATGAAAGATTTGCGACGCACCAACAGACTGACTTTTAAATAGCGTATTTAAGATGGGGGAAAAGGAAGAGGCGGAGAGCCGCACGCTGCAGTTTATGCTCACCTCCTCTTCCCTGTCTGACACAACCAGAAGCTGCCATTTTGGAAAGCCATGGAATTGAGGTGCCAAGTCCAAGCTGCCACTCCAACGGTGAGGAAGGAGAGATGCAAGAGTTCGCCGATCAGGTGAATCATCGATTCACGGAGCAAGTAAGTCAGCTTGGTGACCACTTAACCAGTTGCTTGAGCATAACGGACTACTAATTGTAGGATTCGTTGGTAAATTTGACTCGTCCTTGCATGGAAAGTTGTACATGTTCTGATTTTCCGTGTGCTAGTAAGCCATACCAGGCGATACCAGGTTCTGGTATGTGACAATACGGGCCGAGCTAACTTGGAGTGTGAGTCTAAATATCTTGTCCGTACTTTTTCCGCAGGAAGAGACCTCTTCCCTCAGGATTGTTGACCAACAAGACCCCGCCTCACTGGCTGCCGCAGAGGTCGCAGCCCTGCCGAGCCCCACCCCTCAGGTCCTGGATCAGAAAGAGGAGGATTCAAAAAGGGAGACTGTGGATGAGGAGTGACCAAAGCTGGTGGAGTTTGGATCGGCGTGTTTTGAATTTTAATCAGATGAAATAGGAAAAGAATAAGTGATCTCCTCCTCCACCCATGTAAGGGGGGCCTTTGGGGCCTGTGGCACCCAAAACTCAAAGGGAGGTGGGTGCTGATGCTCGCTGAGGTGCCTCTGATGGTAAGGAGGCCACTGTATTTATCAACAGTAATCCTGCTTATATTAACTGGCAATATACAGTATATATATATATATCTATATATATCAATATATAGTGCATTCCAAGATGGTATTAAAAAGCCTAAATTCCTTAGAGGGAGAATTATGTAAAGGATACCTCGCCCATTTTAAGCTACGCCTTTTTTTTCTTAGCTACACGCCTTGTTTTAGCCTTTTTAAAGAGCGGCTGTTCGGTGGACTGTGGTGACGTGAACGTGCTGAGCCTGCAGGTCAGGTGTGTTCGGGTGTAGGGATGAAGTACGGCATCGTGGATCTAGTTTGTGGTGATTTTGAAAAAAAAAAAGCCCTCTGCTCGCTTGAATGTCTCTCGACTCCACCTGGTTCGTAAGACTCTAACCTCAATCAGTCGACGAGCGCTGTTGCTATCAGATCCGTAAAGCCCTGAGGGACAACTGGAATCTCAGGTAATCCCAAAAAAAAAAAAGGAGAAAAAAAAAAGTGGTGGATAAAGACAGTGAAGAGTTGTCTTAACATACGCTCCGTTTTCCTCATCTTGATTTTCTTCATCTCAACTGTGTTTAACCAAAAAACGGGATGTGTTATTTATACCTTTTTATATTAGCAAAACAAGCCTAGGACAATATATCACCGGTATCTCTTTGTCATCTGTCTTCTTTGTTATACTGAATGCTGCTGTTTGGTCATTTTTGTAGTCTGTCCTCATTTTAAAGTCAAATCCTCAACTCAGCCAGTGAAGCTAGACTACTTACACAAGTCTACTCAGATGTTTTCGTCTTTGTTTTGTTTTTGTTTGTTTTTTTTAACGTTTGAAAGAACGCTAAAACCAATGTGATCAAAACTCATCGTGCATAATAATAGTCGTTCTTCATGCTACAAGCACCTTCTCTCCCATTGGAATAAGCTAAAGCTTAAGCTCATGTAAGTTTTTAATGACTGCAAAGCTGCACTTCAAAGTGGATCTCACTCTAATTGAAAGATGGGAGTTAAAGACTGTACCTGCATTAGACATGTACATAACCCAGAGAATATACACATCTATGGGTGCTTTCCTTCAAATTATTAGCACTATGTAGAAACTGTTATTTGTCAAACTTGAAATATGAATAGCTGACTTTAAACTCTGCATTAATTAGACCCCTATATTTACAGGCCCAAGGCCACGGGAGTCACTCCCTTAAACGTTCATGAAATGGACAAAGACGCTTGTTCTGAAAGGGCCCGCAACGGGGCGCTAACATGTTACCTCCTAATGCCAAAGCTATGCCAAGGTAGAGACGAGCCGCAGAGTGAACTGCGCTCCCAGGAACAGGACACGACACAGTCACAACACTATAGATATACAGTACATAGATGTTTTATTTGCTCAGTACAACACTAGCCAACTCTAGCTTACCTCAGAATAACTCTGTGTCCCGAACACGTCACAGGCTAACCGTCACGACCCTGACGGCAGCCGCTCATTGTGACTGTTTGGGATACTGACAGTGTTATGTAGCATTTCCGACGGTGGGGTTTGCCCTGTATTGTTAACCTATACTCACCTCAAACAGTTCTCTCGTCCGGCTTTGGACAGGAACCCCAAAGCTGCACGCTGTTTATTATTATTATTATTGTTATTATTATTATTACTGCTCCTCTCTACCTGCTTTTATCTGATGACGAGAAAACAATAACAGTAATAAAATTGTAAACAATGGCTGCGATATGTCTCCGTTCATTTTGTGTGTTGGATGTTGCCGACGTTCTCGCAAACTCCCGAGACGAGTTGGGTCACACTTGAAGCAGGCTAGCATCTCACCCTGCCGGCAGGCGCCGAGCCGAGCTGTATTCATTAATAAATTATCAGCAACGTGTTCGTAATTAGCAACATTTTTCTTTTTCTTTTTAATGCATAGAGCGAGTGACTTGGTAAAACGATCGTGTAGTGAAAGTTTCAGCGTTGTGTCTAATGTATTCAGCGCTGATCTCAGGAATAGTGCGAGTGCTGTGTGATGGTATCTGGTGGAGGAGAAGCTCAGGGTCACTGAAGATGATGTTTGATAACAGAGAGAGGCGGCTGAACAACAGCGTGAGAAGTCTTGTAAGTACAAGCAGTCTTAGCAGATTACACGATATGGCAGCAAAGCTTCTAGGCCTGCATAGATTGACTAATTACCTGAGTAAAAAAATGGAATCACTGACTTTTTTTCCACATGTTTACATTACAGGTTTACATTTTGAACATCAAGTCGCTGAAACCTGGCCAAAGAAGTTGTAGTTACTCACTTTTGGACACAAGGTAGCAGCATTGTCACTCAGGTGTACATCAGAAAAACGTGCCGCAGTCTGAATTCTGTTCAGTCATTATGGAGGCCGTGGCCTCAGCTCGCTTAAATCAGGACTGGGTCAAACACGTGTGCGAGCATCGCTGTGATATTCAGACTGAGAGGTCGGTCCAGGCCGAATACTAAAAAAAAAAAAGAATCCTGAGCTGAAAAAAGAAATCGTATTATAGGAAGGAGTAAAAGGTTGTGACAAAATGCATTCAGAGTGAAATGTTATTAGAAAATTTATCAGAAAATATTCCTTAAAATATTAACTTAAGACTTCATTGCCTCCAGACCATCTTAATACTTCAGAAGTTGGAGTGATTCGGTAACGATGGTTTCTCCAGTTTATTTGTTCAATTTAAAGTGAAGGGGAATCTAAATTTTAAAAATCTGATGGGCCATTTTATCATACGTTCACCTGTAGCCAAATGGAGCAAGGTGCAAACTGAGCTCATGATGAACTGTTCAATCAAATCAAATTTCAAATGTTGACATATCAGCCCATAAGGCCTTGCTCTAATCTTAAGTAGCCCGCTGTCAGTGATTCATAGCCAAGACGACTTTTTTTCCCTCCGTATTTTCCTGTTTTAGCAACAACTCTATTACTGCCGGTCGAGCTGTCAAACCTGCGGCTCGAAGGTGAATCAGACACTTCTTTACTTCACGAGTGTTGAGCTGTGCTTGAAGCTGCTGTTTTCAAAGAAACTCGTCTTCTGATTCTGTGGTGGTTTTCGGCCTGCCGGACCTCTTCCTGTCAGAGTTTCTTCCACTTTGATGGTGTAAGAGACGAGGGCTTTGAGACACTGGGCCTCACTTCAGACAAAGTTTGGAAGAAGGCGCCCCCCTCCACTCTGGCTTAGTTTACTTCCTTAGGTTTGCTAAATTTCTAGATGTCTATGGTGATGCTATTTGATCCCATATCGACACTCAACAATTGAGCTTAGATAGCCTAATATGTTGTTGACAGTCCTAAGATGTTTAGTTTCTGACTGAGAAACGGTAAGATTCCCAAAAACTACGGTATCTCTGAACTCTAGTTTAGTCTCTGTGATTTCCTTCTGATAACTAACGTCATATTTTTCACTTCTATTCACTGAGACTCCCCTTAAACAGTCCGTAGCCCCCCCCGGGGAGGTCCACCTCCCACTTTAATAACTCACTTTGCAGTATCTAAAACAAAGATGTACACTTTTTAATGGTCTGTCTGGCTTCCTTTGTTAACAGCCCTTTTCTTCCCATTATTATAGCGCTGTATTGTTTCCCGCAGGGCAAGATTGTCCAAATAATGCTTCAGAGCTGTGTGTTACAGCACTGCTTTTATACAGACAGGCTTTGTCAGTACTCAAACGTTGTTTAGGAATAGTTTGCAACACATTTCAAGGTTTCATTTACTTCCACTGCTGCAGAACTGCAGTTTGTTAACCCGTTATTTGTTCCCTTAGGACTGAATTTTACCTCGTTCAGTTCAAGTCTTCAAACTTCCAACAGTTTTCTGTTCACCATTAAGGTGTTTTTAAAACTGTAGGTTAGTTGTGTACATGTACATTAGATTCCTCCATACAACGTACAACTCTGGAATATGGACTGATGTCATAAAATCAGTTCAGGGTTTTACAAAGTTATGCAGATCATGTTAGCTCTTAGTGGAGAATCAGTTGGGAGGCATTTTATCCAAAACAATTATTGTGACACATCCAGTGGATTTAGTATTTAAGAAGCTTCATGTTAACTCAACATCACTGAGGGTAAAGTATCTCACAGAACAGTGGACCATGATACATAAATTAAAATGTTCATTTATTGATATTTAACTCCACATTTAGTGGTAAAACAAGAACAAACACTGCACGGTGAGGACCGGTGTGTGAGTGTGTCTGTTCTTGAGCGTCTCTGCAGTTGCTGAGAGCTTCAGCAAGAGGAGTGACAGCTCCATCTGCCCAGCTGAGTTCAGGATGCTCTTCATCTCCTTCGGGTTGGCGACGCTCTGGTTCTGTTCCTGTAATCTTAATGAAGCAAAAAAATCTAAATGTTGTCTGTGAATCGCTCTTAGTCTGGCCCCTCTCCTGAGCCCAGTTTCCCAGGCTCCCAGGGTCACAGGGACACGCAAACCTCTCCACCACGATAAGGTAGCGATTCTTGGAGAGGAAACTTTATTTTCAGTGTTACATTACATTTCATTACATTACATTATATTACATTTTACTACATTACATTATATTACATTTTACTACAGTACATTTTAAGACATTAAATTACATTAAATGTTCTTATTACTACTATTATCACATTACATAATATTACATTACTTTACATTTTGCTACATAACATTACATTAATCAACTACATCTTCATCTTGTTCTCCATCTTCTTGCTGTCAGAGGAGGGGGAGGAATGTTCGGCACCTTTGTTATCACTGAGGACATCCTGTAGGTTCGTCATGTTCGTCCTTAGTGGTAACAATGATGTCGTCTACGCCAGTGTTTTTCAAGCCTGGTCAAGCTTTGCGGTGGCCTGATAACGAGCCTCTCGCTTGATGATGAGCTGATCATTTGAATCAGGTGTGTTGGAGCAGGAAACATCCAAAACACACGCAGAGCAGTGTGTTTCGCCTCGAGGACCAGGCTTGAAAAACACTGGTCTACATCAGCCTCAGAACGATCCATGATGATGATGATGATGATGATGATGAGGTTGTTGCCGTCTGACTCCTCCTCATCATCATGATTGTCATCGACTGAGTTGCCCTCCTCTGTTTAAGACTCTTCTTCAGAAGACTCCTCATCGTCTGACTGGATGTCTTCCTCCATCCAGTCAGACGAAGAAGATGAATACTTCTAGTGTTTCCCCGGCCATTACATTACATTACATCACATTTTCCTACATTACATTTCCTACATTACATTACATCTTCCTACATTACATTACATTTTCCTACATTACATTACATCTTCCTACATTACATTTTCCTACATTACATTACATTTCCTACATTACATCACATTACATTACATTTCCTACATTACATCACATTACATTACATTTTCCTACATCACATTTTCCTACATTACATTTCCTACATTACATTACATTACATCTTCCTACATTACATTACATTACATTTTCCTACATTACATTTCCTACATTACATTTCCTACATTACATTACATTACATCTTCCTACATTACATTACATTACATTACATCTTCCTACATTACATTACATTACATTACATTACATCTTCCTAAATTACATTACATTTTCCTACATTACATTACATCTTCCTACATTACATTTCCTACATTACATTACATTACATCTTCCTACATTACATCACATTACATTACATTTCCTACATTACATCACATTACATTACATTTTCCTACATCACATTTTCCTACATTAACATTTCCTACATTACATTACATTACATCTTCCTACATTACATTACATTACATTTTCCTACATTACATTTCCTACATTACATTTCCTACATTACATTACATTACATCTTCCTACATTACATTACATTACATTACATCTTCCTACATTACATTACATTACATTACATTACATCTTCCTAAATTACATTACATTTTCCTACATTACATTACATCTTCCTACATTACATTTCCTACATTACATTACATTACATCTTCCTACATTACATTACATTACATTACATTTCCTACATTACATTACATCTTCCTACATTACATTACATTACATCTTCCAACATTACATTACATTACATTACATCTTCCTACATTACATTACATTACATTACATTTCCTACATTACATTACATTACATTACATTTCCTACATTACATTACATTACATTACATTTCCTACATTATATTACATCTTCCTACATTACATTACATTTTCTTACATTACATTACATTTTACTACATTACGTAATATTACATTACATTTTGCTACATTACATTACATTATCGACTACATCTTCACCTTGTTATCCATCTTCTGTCGACATGATGGTCTATGTCGGCCTCAGAACAATCCGTGATGATGAGGTTGTCGCCATCTTAAACTTCTTCCTCAGATGACGTGCAGTCATAAGAAGCAGAAGTTTCATCTGACTCCTCCTCATCATCATGATTGTCATCGGCCTCGTAGCCATCCATGTCGACCGAGCTGCCCTCCTCTGTTTTAAGACTCTTCTTCAGAAGACTCATGACTACTTCCAGCGTTTCCCTGGCCTTGGACTGGAGGTCCAGTCCTCATCACTGTCATCCCTGCTCCTCTTTCTGGAAGCACCAGAAGAGGAGGAGGTGGGCTCCTCGATGCTGCTCGAGGACTCGAGCGATGATTCCCCAACATCATCGCTTTCATTGCCCTCAGCAGCGACCAGGGAGACAGTGATGTGGCCATCGTCTTCATCTGAAGAACTGATGCCAAAAAAGTCATCGTCATCATCTGAAGAGCTGAAGGCCCGGGAGCCCTCGCTTTCAGATGAAGAACAGAAGACTGAGAAGGCATCGTCTTCAGATGAAGAACTGGAGAGGGAGTCCTCACCTTCGTCCGAAGAGTCACAAACAGAGACGCCATCGTCTTCGTCAGAAGAGGAGGATCCCCCGTCTTCATCCGAAGGGATGTAGTCGGGGTCACCATCCTCTCCCTCGAAAGAGGTGGAGCCCTCGTCTTCCTCTGAAGAGAAGAAGTCGCGGTCACCATCGTCTCCGTCAGGAGGGGCGGCGTCCTCGTCTTCCTCTGAAAAGAGGAAGTCGAGGTCACCGTCCTCTCCGTCAGAAGCGATGGAGCCGTCGTCTTCAGCCAACAGAAAAAAGAGAGGGACAAGCACCGCAATCGCCTCGAAGTCGATGAGATCTGCAGGAAAATATAAGAAGGAAAGTTGAGTTCTAAAGTTCAGTCATAAAAACAGCAATACACCCAAATAACACTTAACAACTTAAACAGCACTCTGTCATAACGTGTGTGTGTGAGAAATGAGGACATGCAAATATCTCTCATGGGGTCACAGTGTCCATTCAAGAGCACATCACTTATCAACAGACAGCACATCAAACAGCTCTCACTCACACACACACACACACACACACACAACACCAGGTACCAGGCATGGAGCGTGCACCGTCAACATGCATCATTAAAAAATATATCAAGTTGGTTCAACGCAACAAGCTGTCTCGCCCAGTCGCCTACCGATCAAGGCGTGACCAAACAGAGGCATTACAGAGGAAATTCACATTTTAAAGCCGTGCGAGGAAAGACAAAAGGTTTACACAGATATCTATGCCAACCTCTGACACATGATGTACAAAAACACACGTGCTCAAATCTATGGTAACACCGGTTACTCCTCGTGTTGACAATAAACTTTGACTCCGTTAAACTAGTTTCAGGCGGTGGGCCGAGAAAACACACAGGGACATTTTCTCCTCCACTCAACACAGACCAACCATGTAATATGTCAAGGTTTTCACTTCATATCACTCCACCATTAACGATGACTCATATTACAGGCGCACGATGAAACATAGTTCCTCTTAAACAGATTACAAATAGTTATCACTAATTAAATCATGTTCATTCTCGAGCTCAAAGAAAAATCGCCTAATCTCACACATGAATCTGCGTTCACGCTACTTTTACAGTAACATTTCAGTTTCGTCGCTGATTCATGAAGCGAGGAATTTTAAACCACAACAGCTCCGTGTGCGTTTAAAACAGGTGAGCGCTGTTCGCGCCTGCGCGTTCCGACGTTCGCTGCCCAAAGTTCAACCGTGTCCAGGCGATGAGAATAAATAATCGATGCATTTTATGAAAAACGGCCCAGTCGCCTCATTGAATTTAACATAAATTTCACGCAAAAATCGACAAAATCAATACAAATATATATATACAACAATAAAAACGTCAGTACGTCCTTCCACTGTTAACATATTTCACACATTTGCCGAAGTTTTAAAGCGCTAACACACACTAACAACACGTTTACACCGAGTGTGACCCAATCTGATCCTCAACAAACTTTTAAATGACACAGGTTACGCTCACATAGAAGAATAATAAGAGTAAGAATAATCAGTTTAAGTGTCTTACCTCCAAGAAGGGCCGGCTCAGGCAGGTCTTCGAAGCGCAGGTCCCTCGGCGAGACGGGCGGGGGTCCGCACGGAGGCATCCTTCCTGTACAGGTGTTTTCTCTTCCTTCGGCCTTTTTCTCCTTTTCCTTCTTCTCCTCCTTTTCCCCTTCTCCTTTTTTCCTTCTCCTTTTCTCCTTCTCCCTGTTCTCCTTCTTCTCCTCTTCCCCCTTCTCCTCCTTTTCCCCTTCTCCTTTTCTCCTTCTCCTTCTTCTCCTTCTTCTCCTTCTCCTTCTTCTCCTTCTTCTCCTTTTCTCCTTCTCCTTCTTCTCCTTCTCTCGGTTGTGCAGTAGTAGTTTGGTTCTCCAACAGTTTTTCCAACAGGTCACTCTTTGCAGCAGGTCGACTCCGGGCCAAGTTCACGCGCAAAGTGAGAACGTGCGAAAGGTCAGCGGGCCTTATATATGACCTCTCCGTTCCATTTCCATGGCTACTACGGAACACATGTGACCAGTCCTTATTATAGGTCCTGGACTGGTCCAGGATCCGGGGTTCGAACCAGTAACCGTTTTTATGTGAGTTGACATTTCTGCTAACCAAGATGTGAGGGAAGTGGCCAGAGGTCACAAAGCTGCTTCCTGTAAATGTCAATCAACTTCATCAAATCAATCCACAACTTTTCACTGAAAGAAGTTCACTTCACTTCTTTCAGATTTTCGCTTATTTTTGATCACCTCCCGCCTTGGGGCAACTTTCCTTAAATGATAAATGGCAGTTTTGAGTTCTGGCTGATGAATGTGTGATGAATAAAATGTTTTCATCATATCACAACTGTGATTCATAAGATTCTTTGTTCACTGTAAAAATGTCTCGTGTAGATTTATCAATAAAAAACTGTCAAATCATGACAAAGACTGTAAAATATGCCATATTATGACCTATATGTTATATTATACAATATATATATATATATATATATATATATATATATATATATATATATATATATATATATATATATATATATATATATATATATATATTGTATAATATATCACTGTATATTAACTGCCATTTAAAATACTGCTTTATCCCTTAAATGACACATATATATATATATATATATATATTGTCATTTTAAGGGATAAAGCAGTATTTTAAATGGCAGTTAATATTACAGTGATATTTCATGGCAAAATCTTTATTTTATATGACTTTCATATATTGTTCTGTCAATAATATGGCAAAACACCATTTCTTGTATTAATACTGTAAAATATTGTATAAAACACCAATCTTAAACGTGAAATCAACAGTACCAATATGCTTTTACTGTAGTATTTTTAAAAAGTTACACCATATTTATTATGGTAAAGTTTAAGAATGTAACGTGGAGCCCCCTGCTCATATGTTTCTCTGACTCTTAGCAATGCAGCATACATACTGTATGTAGCATAAGCATTTCCAGTCTCAAATGCGCGCTGAAAAAAAATCATTACACACTCTCATATTTATGTTATCCAACTTGTTAATTGATTTTCAGTTGAGCATGGAGCGGAGCACTTGGCAGAATGCAAAGAGGTGAAATTAACTTGTCTCAGGCAATTGGCATTTAGAAAAACATTAGTGCTTTATTGCCCGTGGACACACTGACTGATGCAATGTGATGGCAACGCGTTCAGATTTGCCCCAAAATCCCTCCGAAAACTGTTATGTGCCGAGACGTTGTTGGCCTTGAGGCTGAAATCTGGAGATACGCCCGACTGTTTCTAATCCATTTACTAAATGAGCATGAGCAGTGTGTGTGAGCGTGTGCAGAGATGGATGTGTGTGTGTGTGTGTGTGTGTGTGTGTGAGGGGGGGGGGTTGTATGCCTACTTGAAAGATTAACCAGTTTTGCATGTTGCATCCCTGTGGAATACAAAATTTAGGGAGCGATGCATTTCATCCTCACCTGTAACTCCCTCTTTGAACCATATGAGGGAGACATTGTCTGCCGTTGGTTTTTGTGGACTGAAGACTGACTGACTGAAGAAGTCCAGCTGTGGAAATAAATAAATAAATAATAATGCTGGTGCTTCTAATGTACCAATTACTCCAACTTGTTAGGGGAACAACTGGAGGGAATATGAACCTGCATGGTTTGTTTGAGAGGGGAAGGTTTTCATAGGGAGCTCTTCGCACTTGGTTTTTCGCCCACTCAAATCGGTTTACAGGACAAGACAATATGATGAGTGTCGAAAATCACGCTGACTGATTTGCAAGTCAAACTAGCACAGCTCTCCGTGTTTGGCTTGTTGTCTGGCACTCCGCGAAGAGTCGTGTTACAGCACAAAACCCCAACCATCTGGTCCACTGAGCAGCCTGAGGCACAACTCCGTATCCTCCAGACCAACTGCATCAGAATGTGCATTTGTTTGCCTAATTTCTGCAGACTGCAAACTGATGATGATGATTTTAACTAGTTTGTCAGCAAGAGGACGGCGGTCTACGTGTTTCTGGCATTGTTTCATGAGCCGGCACGCTCAGGCTCCAGCTACTTTTATTACAATTTCTTCATCATGTAGTGCAGAGACACCTGAGAACTACTTCCAAGTACCGAATGGATCTTCCTTATTTAATAAGTCGAACGACAGGAAGATTACTCAACTAGAATTTCAAAATTGTTAAAGTTGTCGTGATTCTTCGCTTAGTTTCAGTCTCTCTAATTGTGAGGATTTGTTGCTTTAGGTCACTGTAATGAAATATCTTTGGGTTGGGGATTACTGGTCCGTAAAACAAAGAGTCTGAAAATGTAATATTGGGCACTGATAACTCGGGATGAGTCAAGGCAAAATCAGAGCCGATATAAAAAGTTTGGATCCAGGAAATGTGGCGCCTGAAGTAACAAGTTTGAGCTGATCTTCAGTTAAAGGGGCATTTATTCAGTCTGGTGTTCAAACGCTTTCATCGTGACTAAATACTGTGGACTAGTGCCTGAAAAGATGCCAGGTTGGTGTGTCCGTTTGGAGTGAAGGTCACATCACAAGCTGTGTCCATCAAAGGAAAGTGAACTCTCCGCTGACTTTTAGTTTTATATGAATAGTTGGACAGTTTGAGACATAATCCTATTCACAGATGAGATGAAAAGGTCGACACACACAATGCCGTCGCGTCTGATTAGCCTAGCTTAGCATTAAGATTGGAAGCAGCGTGGCTCTGTCTGCAGCAACTCCAAGATTTACTTCTTGTACGCCAATGTTGCGTTTCAGGGGAAGTTACTGGAAAAACCAGATGCACGGACTTCCTGATGTTTGTCATCAAAGTATGGTTGCCAGGTTTACAGAGAGCACAAACTGTTAAAGCACACAACTTGTGTGTGTTAATTGGCGAGCTTTAGAAGTGCTGGTAAGTTTCTGAAAGAGTCCAGCAAGATGTTTTCCCAAGATTTCAGTCTTGAGCTAAGCTAGTCTAATCGCCTCTTGGCTCCACGTGAGAGAGGTTTCAGTGTACCCATTCAACTCTTGTAAAGAAGTCTTGACGGTTCCTTTAAGATTTGAATATATTATGATTTAATAACTCTGTCCAGTTGAAGCCGGACAGTGAAAGGCTAGCGGAGAGAGCTTAATTACTGTGGGTTAGTATTGTGGTTGCAACAAACTTCCATTTGAATCTGTCCATGTCCGTGTACCCAAACCTGAATTCAGAGCCTTTCATACACTCAAAAAGCCACAAACACACACACACACACACACACACACACATACGCATTGAGAAAGCACTGTGCACACAAACCTTGTCCGCACACACACAAAAGTGCACAGCGGTGTGTTTTGGCCGCGTCAGGCTTTGAGACCAACGTGGCTCTTCTATCATTCATTCCCTCAGAAGTGTTTTTCATCCTCTTTTCCCCCCCGTGGAAAACAGAATTCATGACCCGTCACCTTTTTTGCTGACTGTACAGGCCGTCCGCTGCCTTGGTAAACGATTTCCCGGCTATTTTAGTTGCCTCACAAAACACTTGATGACACAAGTGGCATGAAAGGTATGCAATTCAATTTGTCAGTGGTTATTACTTTGTGGCACGCACACTTACAGTTATGTTTTGATTATGGGCATTTTCTGTCGAGTTGGCTGTCAGTTGAGCAGTTCTTTCTTTTTTCTTTAGAGCAGACTAAAGGTCTTTATTTCTCGCCTTTGGAGATCTATCAAAAGTCCCATCTCGTGTGATTAAATTTCATCTCATTGCCGGCGCACCTTTTAGCGCGGTGTCCTTTTGTGCGGCGAGAGAAAAGAGGTGAGAAACGAAGCGGGGAGAGGGTGCTACACAGACAGAAGATAAAGGAAGGAAGGGAAAGGTTACCTTCAGACCGGCAGCGGCGGACTGGCGAGCTTGTGCGAATGTGAGAGAAAATTCCATCCATTGCAGCGCCGTGATTTTTCTCCCTCTTCGTCTTGTGTGCATACAGCGTTGGTGTCGGTGTGTGTCTGTGTTTTAAATAAGGCCTTGGCACTAGCAAGATAGGTTGTTTGCCCTTGAAAGAATGACACAAGTGTAGATGTGCAGGAACCCTTTTTTTTTGTCCTATTTTGGACAAATAAAAGGAGAAAGAACACACACACTCACACACACACATACAGTGACACGCCATGCCCTGAATCTGTCAAGGCCTCGGTCCCCCTTCCTCCAGTCAGATAAGAATCTCCACAAAGGACTTGTCGCAATCTCACCGTAATTCAGAGCATCTCTCTGCAGCACCTAACAACTAACTTCTCACACAAGCACGAGCAGGTTCGAATAAAAATGAGCAAAACTCTTCGGAGGTTTCTCCTCTGAGCCAGATGTGTGTTTTTCTCTCTCTCTCTCTCTCTCTCTCTCTGCTCTCTTTCTCTCTGGCCCCCGTAAGTTTTTCTCTTTACTTTGCTTTTTCCAACATCATCCGCCTCAGTAGGGTTGCAGACATCAAAAAGAAAAAAGCAAAAAAGGAAAAAAAGCCTTTCATGTTGAAAGAAATCCAGCTCCTGGTTGCTGAAATACCAAACCATCAGCCGTCAAATGTTCAAATAAGACAAAAATGACAGCTACACATATATATTTTTAACCTTCCTAATTTTATCCAGGAAAAGTTTTTTTTTCTTCTTTTTTTCCCTGCTGAGCCTGTGTGCTCTTTGCAAACGATTCCCTGCCTCGTTTTCACACAGTA
Organism: Nibea albiflora; assembly: GCA_014281875.1. Classification (NCBI taxonomy): domain Eukaryota; kingdom Metazoa; phylum Chordata; class Actinopteri; family Sciaenidae; genus Nibea; species Nibea albiflora. The sequence goes on along the minus strand of CM024811.1, from coordinate 13,528,271 downwards.
ACACGCGTTCAGTGTGGAAATGATTGCCACGCTTTTCCGATTCAGTCCTTGTCCAGTAGGTAGAGCGTGCGCCCCGCGTACGAAGGCTCAGTCCTTGCTGCCGGGGTGGTTTGAATCCGACCTGTGGCCCTCTGCTGTCATTCTCGACTCTCCCTCTCTCTGCCTTCCTCATCGTGAAGCTTGAACAAGCCCGAGAAATATCTTTAAAAAATCTCTATCATAAATATTGAAGCCACCAAAGTAACCGCAGAGATCCAACGGGGCAAGAAAACAAACGGTCAGATGGTTGTGAACAAGCCGATGAGCTAACACAGTGTTTGAAAAGACCAACACGCGTCGGTCCGATTTGGTAATGTTAAAAACATAGTCGGTTCTGTCATCTGCAACTGGAACAATGCTGAAGAGGGCACTGAGACCGAAACAAAACAGTCAAGTTGTGAGCTGCAAAACCAAAACAATAAGCTGAAAGACACTAAAACTCTCCAAAGAGAGTCGCATCAATACATTTCACAATGCAAACCATAAAGAATGGACAGAAAGTATGCAACTGGCCGCCGCCAGAATTACAGTTTTCTTTTTTTTTTTAAAACTTCATTTCCCAGCATCGGAGGTTGCTGCTTGGTTACAAGTGGTCACATGATCCTTTAATCATCCATCAATCTTGATTGGTGCAGCTTTAAGTCCGCTCTTGGCTTTACTTATCGCTGTGTGACTACTCTAAAAATGCACCGACACAGGTGGAAAAAGGAGAGGGAATAAAGAACGCAGACAGAGAAAAACTTATCTCCTACCAGCAAACAACATGACCGTGGTTTCTCCCTAACCTTTCTCCAAGTACGCTTAGGTGCCTGAACAGTGTTGGCGGACCTGTTGGACCAAAAACCTGCCAAAAGCAATCTGCCTAATCTCTAGATATCTCAACATTTAGGCACTTTGTATTACGGTACCATCCGTAGATACGCCGTACTTCCTCGTATGATTTCATGTTCCAGCTGCCCCGCTGTTTCATAAGGGTTTAGGCTTACTGGCAGAAGACACGTGAGATGAAGCACCTGAGTGTGCCGAGCTTCGGAGAGTGCTACTCTGCCCCACCGTAGATAAGACTGCATCTCCTCCAGCCTCCCTCGCCCCACGCTCATCCCTCGGTGGAAAAAGAAAAGATTGAAGAGGAAGATTTCCTGGGAAAATTTCAAAGCAGCAAACAGGATCAACAGCTTAGACAGCTTTTTTTTCACCTCTCAGCAACTTCCTCATGCCTGTTTATGCTTTTTTTAGAAGGATGCTGCTGCTGCTGCTGCTGCTGCTGCTGTGTGTGTATGTGTGTGTGTGAGGTGGAAAGGGTGGTCTATTGAGGGAATTTATTCTCCTGTGTATTGGAGTGTAAAAGATGCCAGAATGCTGTCTTTCACTTCACTGATGATGTGCAGCAGCCTCATGGAGAGGAAAAGTAAACCTCCCCTCACACACACACACACACACACACACACACACACACACTAGTCTTGCCCTTTCACCATCACACACTTTGTGACATTCTTATAAATATACCACTCAGTACATTATTACTTTAAAAAAAAAGCCCATTACGTTACGCTCCCGCCTATGTCACTTTTATGGCCGCCACTCGGTCGCATGAATGCAAATGAGGCTGAGAATATGCCCGAGACACAGCAGATGCAGAAAAACCAACAACCTGGAGATAAAAAGCTCGTAGTTTCCACTGCCAAAGCCGGCGTGTGCGCAAGCTGATTCTTCTTCCTGCCTCTAATTCCTCAGTCGCATTACTGTTTGCTTGGTGAAGTTGAAATAAAACAACAGCGCCGTTGTAAAGAACTGAATTGGCTTCCTAGATGTTCTGTGTTTGCAGCAAATGTTTTTTCTGCAAGCAGCAAATTCCACGTCAACGCCAGAGGCCATAAACGGATCGATTGGAAAAAAAAAAAAAAGAAGAGAAGGAGGAGGGAGAAGGAAAAGGATTGGAAGTACACAGAGCTGCATTCTTGCTGTTGACAGACGGCTGCAGCAGTCAGGGCCAAACAGCTAAAGCATGTCCTCAACTGAATCAAAATCCAAATGAACTAGTGGACAAAAGTGGAGCCAGGACTCGAAGGAGATAGCGTTGTGATGAAAGGCACACACACACACACACACACAAACACACACACACACCTAACCTACATCAAAACCTCTGTGCATTGTTGTGCTATTTTTCTTTGTGGTTTTGAGGGCCAATTTGCAATTTGGTAGCTCAAGACAAGTTTTTAGGGTCAAATCTATATTTCCAACAGTTTGAGGTACTTCATTTTCCAGCAGAAACTTTCAAGTAAGACAAACGGTACACTGCAAAATCCTCTGAGCTAAAAATCCAGCTTTGAATTCCTCATCAGAAATTAGTTTTGGCAAATATTGGCTCAACGGGACTCTGTTTAAGCTTCAGTTTGTTCACTGTGTGATTTAGATTAGCAGGGAGAAGTGTATTTAAGAGAACACTCTGGATTATTCGCTTCTTTGCAGAGAAGTAGATAAGAGGACTGCCACTAGTCTCATGTTTGTGCGCTAAATATGAAGCTGCAGCCAGCAGTCGGTTAGCTAAGCTTAGGATAGACAGCTAGCCTGGCTCTGTACAAATGTGATAAAAAAACAAACCTACCAATGCCTCTTACTCTGTGTTCACTGATTAGCATGTTAGCTCAGAAACCTGTGGTTTTACAGGGGATTGTGTCATGGACAAAACAGGATATAAAATGTTAATTAACGAACTTTAGCTGTGCTTGGTTGGTGGTAGTTTGTCACCGTTGGACAAAGCGCGGCTAGCTGTTTCCCTACGTTCCTAGTCTTTGTGCTAAGCTAAGCTAATCAGCAACCGACTGTAGCTTCATATTTAGCATACAAACTTGAGAGTGGCATCAATCGTGTCGTCTAAATCTCAGCAAGAAAGCACATATAAGAAACTTCAACCTATTTCCCATGTCAGAAACATGGGAAATAGTTTCAACAAACAAATCCACCTCTTTTTAGTTAACAAAATCTGATTTGTAAGTCTGGGAAAAAAAAATGGACGAAGTGATGAGGACATCGGCGTAGATTTTCTATTTCTGTATTCGTTGGTTTTATAGGTAGCGACTGGTCCTCAGTTTGCGTTTATAAGTCTGCACACCCTGTGCAAAAAAATGTTGGTGATAAATGTGGTGGTGAGTGATGTGTCAGAATCAGATTAAATTCTCATTACATTTGTTGTATGACAGCAAGACTGACACGTCCCATGGGAGGATCTGTATCTGTTATCAGAGGTGTGACACTCTGCGGGGGGAAAAAAAGAAAAAGTGAAGGGTGAGATGCAGGTTTAATCCCTTGTGTTTCCATCTGCCTACGAGTGGGTATGGAGCGAGAGGCGGGGGGGTGGTGGTGGTGGTGGTGCTGGGGATGAATTTCACCAGGCAGTAAACATCGTCTGCTGCTGCAGTCATGTAAACAGAAGGCGGTTCAGAGCCAAAAGTGTGTTGCGTTATCTTTACAGACGAGGAGTATTTGACAACTCCCTCTTCTTCTCCCTTCTCACCTATGAATGTGGCAGCTGTTAAAAAAAAGATGAGGGGCAATGGGGATCTAATTCTGATGACCGCCATTACCATAGCAAGGGCATGGCACGCTGCCGGCATCCAGTCCACCTGTTTGAGATTTCCGAGTAGCGGCTACTGTAGCTTCGAGTTTCTACCCTCAAGCGGCGATGAACAGCACGCCACAGGGAGTCATCTCACTTCTTCTTCACTCCACACCTCTCCAGACTTTTTTTTTCATCTCTCAAACTTGTAGTCTTTAGACCAAACTATGGAGCAGTGCTCCCACAAGACCTGCGAACAGACTTTGATGTGTAAAGTTAGACTTAATCTTTAATCTTAAACAAAATTGACATTGATCCGGTATCAATAGGAGCTGCCTTAAACCTTTTAAGTGCATGTACTGTACGCTGTAGGTACCACAGTACGAATTCAATAAAGTTTCCTAACATTAACAAAGGGTTAAAAAGAAAGAAAAAAACTTGTCTGTTGCAGCTTATGAATGTTAAAATTCTGCGATCATGACAGCGCTGGTGCACAGCAATTCCTGTAAGCATTCGGAGGAGAAGGTCTGCAGCTGAGAAATGAAATCCTGCTGTTTGTTCTACTTGTTATTTGCGCTGTGAGCTACTCCTGTGTGCTGACCTGTACTGACCTCTGGCTGTATGTGCTGTACACGCTGAGCCGATGCTCTCTCTTTTTTGACTGCGCTTTTTTGGCTTCCTCCTCCGGAGCTTGCTGTGAAAAGGCACCCCGATGCCCTGGCATGCCCAAAGCGCCAGATCCATGTTTGAAATGTGGAGAAGATCTCACAGTGTGTGCACGTATGCATGTGTGTGTGTGTGTGTGTGTGTGTGGCGGGCGTAGAGTCACGGCCGGTGAATCTATGAGGTTTGCGACTTTTTTCGGAGATGTTCAGACAGGTGGAGGACTCATCGTGCCGCCTGTGCGCCGTCTGCTGATGTGCGTGTGCGGTCTCCGACGAAGAGAGATAATTAGAAACTTAAGTATTGAGTCGTGATCACATCCAGTCACCAGGGGGGTTACAACCATTTCCTTATTTCCTGCGTTATTCTGTCTCTATTCCCTCTCTCTGTCCGTGTTCCTCTGTTGATTACTCCATCGTCCTGCTTGACCTTGTATATTATAATTATTCTCATTACTGTGCCACTTCAGAGACTTCCCCGACCAGGTACTGTGCTAACAGCAGAGCCTCGGCTGACCTTGGAGACAGTTGGACGATGATGGCTCATTTAAACACAACAGTGACGATCCTTGGTTGGTGTGTGGGTGGAAGGGATGTGGGAGGAGGGGAGATTTGTGGGCTCGCTCTGGGAGATGCTTTGTCTCCTACACAGGTAATTAATACGCTTATTAACTCCTCAGCTCGTATCATAATCAAAATCATGAGGAGAAAGTGGTGGGGGCGGAATATCTTAATGGAATTCACGTGGCTTTAACTTGCAGCATCGAGCATCGATGGCGGAGGGAAGAAGTCTTAGAGGTGACTGAATCACTGAGTCGCTTGATTGAGCGTGCTGAGTTTCTGGCAGGTATATGCATGGGGGGGTCGAACGGCTATGGAGACGCGTGGGCAGTCGCCGTTATCTCAGCCTACGAGTGAGGACAAACTAGCAGTTTGCAGCTTAAATGAGAGCGAAGACAGAGCAGAAAAGCGGTCAGGAAATCTATTTGGGAGCCACGGCGACGTCGATAAAGTGTATTTGTAGCCGTCGTATTACTCATGTGGTGGGGAGCAGGCTAGTTTAAAAGGTGTAAACGCAGGTACAGCGGCGATTCAAATGAAATGTTGCATGAGAGCTTCAGGAGCTGAAGCGTCAATAGAGGGAGGTCGGTCAAAGTTGAAGTCATAGTTATAAGCAACTGTAAGTGTTTGAAAGCAGTTGAAGTGCACAGTATGTTCAAGTATAAAGCTTGACTGGAACTGGATATGAAAACATTATTTTCTATGTCTGCCTTATTTTGAAAATAGAGGCCCCGATCTTACACACGGGACCTTTAAAGCAACATTATGTACACTTTCTATCATAAAACGCTCATTACGATGCTACGCTGACCTGTGATCGGGTCAATGGTGCCTCTGCCGTTCCCGCTTTATGTCTGTTCTTGGGCTTCGCAGCACTAAGTCACACACCGTCCGACCATTTCACTCGTTTTGGTGAAACTAGATCATATTTTATGGAGGTTCCTGATGGACAGTAAAGTAAACTGCTGTGAACTATAGCTGCTGTTATGGACTGTGAGCTCGGGGCGCAGAGGGAGGCTTAGCGCTGCCTGGGGTGGAGAGTAGCAAACGGAGAGAGCAGGTCCCAGGATTGGACCTGCGGCGAGCGAACAATGTAGCTGGAGTATGGCAGAGGACGAACAAGGAAGCTGAAGCAGAAAAAAGAAGCAAGAGGCCATCGGACAAGTGTAAATGTGGGACTGGCTTTAATCGTTGGTGAGATCTTTGTGAAATAAAAGGCTGAAAGACAGACGCCGAGCTGGGCTTCTTGCCGTTGGACTAGTGGGTAATATTAGCCGGTGATATGTCTTGTGTTGTTGCACTTGCCTGTCTAGAGTCACGACCGTGGTATTGCACTCTGAACCTGTTGGGTGCTGGAAATACTTTCTACATAATGCAGCTTTAAAAGCAGAAAGAAGCGATGGAGGCATGCTGAGGGGTCAGAGTAGGAGCTGATTGAAGTGTCACTTGACGTCTAAGAGCTGAAATCATCTGAAATGTCATTGTGTTGAAGCTGAAACGACAGAAGTATGTAATGGACCGCTGTGTAGGATTTAGTGGCAGCGACCCCGTTAAACAGACTCGTTCTAAGGTAACAAAAACGTAACGATTCTAATTTTCAGGCAATTATACACTAATGAAAACATAGTTATGCATATTATATTCAATTTCTGCCACATTCTGCAAATGGAGGCCACTAAATCTGACACGCTGGACCTTTAAAACGTTATTTAACGTGCAGGAACTGCGTTGTGTGTGCTGTGACGTTGACACTCTTTAATTGAAATGTGCTGAAGCCACACAGCAAAAGCATCGGTTGAAGAGATGAAAGCGTCGGATCTTTTACTGTGTCGACCAAGTGCAACTACTGTATCTCTTTTTGTTCCAATGTGTCAGCCAAAGTGAGGAAACCAGGTTTGATCTGAGAATTATTCTCCTGTATTGTAGGCTTTGCTGACCCGCCGTGCCCGGATGAAGGAGGAAAGTGAGGGGATTTAAAGCACACAGCTCCAAAGGACATTGCAGAGCGATGCAACAAAGGGAAAGGCTTCCTTTAAAATTCACCTAATGTACCGCCTGGGTTTCTGAGGTCGGATGGTCTGCCTGACCTCGGTATACTGTATGAAACGCTGCAGGTAGTTGAGCAAGTCCATTGAGGATGGAGAGTTTCAGACGCCCCAAGGCCACATCACACCTCATCAGACCAGCTGTCTGGATCCAGGTGTTGTCTGAGTCAAGAGGCCTCACCCACCGCTTCACCCACAGCTTGTGTGTGAGTATTTTCACTCAGGCATGTGGCGTGTTGTGTGTGTGTATGTTTTTTTTTTTCTTCTAAAGGCCAAACCAGACAAATCTGACTCGACACTGAAGGAGGATCTCGTAACCTCAGCGCGAGCAGGGGGTCGAACCTGCCAAGCAATCGGATTACCCGGAACGACAGGGAAGATGCCGGTTCGCTGATATGTGAAAAGACAAAGGGCTTTGATTGATGGCCTCTTTGTTGTCTATGTAAAGCTAGCCTCACCACAAAAATTCATACCATGTAGCATTTTGCTTAGGCACGCCTGGCGAGCAGAGCAGCGAGGTGAGAAACAAAACATTGTGTTTTGAATTAGGAGGTGTGACGTGAATTTTCCGCCGCGGGGGGTCGGCCGGTCGATGGGCGGAATGCAAAACAGCACGCGCATATATTAGACATACAGTCAACATACACAGATTTAGGCCCGGCGTGCAGCTCCTCGGAGATAAACTGAAAATGATGGCGGCGCAACGAGGACAAAGGAACGAGAGGGAGCCAAATGTGGGATGTTGCCTCCTTACTGTGGAGAAAGCTGAGTCAAAACGCGAATATTGTTCTTGGGGAATGAACAGGAAAATGTCTCCTCCACATAATTATTAATTCCCATGAATAATTTTCAGCGATATGTGGAGCGAAGAAATGATAAATTGCATTCCTCTGTATTCGCTCCGTGCATGAAACATTCAAAGCAGGGGGTAATGATGCAAGGAAAGTTTGGCTGACTGTGGCAGCACTTTTTTTCTTTTTTTTTCTCGCTCGCATTCAAAGTTGCGTCTGAGGCGTCTGTCATTAGCACGGCAGAGCCAGAGCCTATCATCTCGACACGTGCGCACACACGCGCTCCTCACATACCTCAGAGGGTTGTACATGATCACACATCTTTGGCTCTTGGGGATATGGTGTTTTTGTTTGCGGTTTAAATGAACACATGGGCACGTACCCGTACACATATACGTCTCTGCATGCACACACGGTACCACGCGCTCAAACACACAGACCTCGATCAAAGGGAACCCTGACAAGAAGCTCAAAGGCAGGATTCCTCTCCTCGCCTTTACCCGTCTATTTTACCTTAAAAGAATAGCAGCTTTGAAGCAGCACTGTGAACAGAGGTGTATCATTTACAATCATTAAAAAGTGAATGTGGGATGAGTTACGGCTGAATTTTTATAAATGCCCTGAAGGTAGAAAGCAGGTGAAGAAAGGGAAAATATCTCAACGGTCCTGACATTTCTTTACAGAGCTTTAACAGCTATGAAAAGCCCTCTGATCTCCATCTGCAGCCAGCCTTTGAAGGCCTAAATGCATTTCTAATTACTTAGAGCCTAAAAACCAAGTCCTAAATCCCCTATTGGTTTCAGAGATTATTGATAGTATTTGTGCTTTCGAGACACCGTTCAGCAGAGAGAGGCTAGAGAGACCGCGCTTTGACATATCAAATGGGCTGTGAGCCCTGTTTGATGTTGCCGTGCCTCTGAGCCAGCCGAGCTTTGGCTGTGACAGTCCACCTGTCGTGGGTGAGAAGAGGCTGAAGTGAAAGCAGATGATGACACAAATAAAAAGGGAAATTGTTTGTACTCTTTCAAAACAAATAACATCACAAAATGACAAATTTCTGCTATATTTAAAAAGAAAAGAAAAGAAAAGAAAATAGACCTGTTAGCCGCAGTTATCTCTAAATCCAATCCTGACGCAATGAACTCGAGCTGTTGGTGCAGGCCGGGAACGGCGTCGCCCTGGCACTGAGGTGCTGAAGCGATAAGAGTGTCCTCACATGACGGCCAAGGCAACATATGTTTGTGTTCAAGTGAGAGCTAGCAGCTGTAATAAATATGACAGGAGCACAGGAAGTCAGGTTATGTTATAGAGAAACAAAGTCCACAGATGGAGGAGCTCGGGGTGGATGAGCGGCTCACCGAAAAAAACATCAGATTTTAACACAGGAAACAGCTGTCTGTCTCTAGCTTCCAGCCGACAGGGATTATTATTTTTTAAAAGCATGACCACGATCATTGCAAATTGTAACCATATGTTAGTGCCTTCGGATCAGATCTTTAAGTGCTGTCCTAGAGGGCGTGATTAAACAACATATTTTGACATTTTTGGGCTTGTTGCAAATAAACCATTAAAGAAAATAAGGCTGTTGTGGTGCTCTTGTGGCTTAAAGGTTAGGATGCCAAGCCATAAATCCAACAGCTGCAGACATTTGTTGCGTCTCTCTCTCTCTCTCTCTCTCTCTCTCTCTCTCTCTCTCTGCTCTCCTGTTGTCTCTGCCGACAAAAGAAGGCAGGACATTTCATAACATGAAAAATTAATTACAGAAGCAAAACAATCAACCAACACAGTGATACGCACATATTGCTGAAGCAAATGCCCAATTCATGTACATGTCAATGGATGGACAGTAGATCATTGGTAAAATTGAGGGCAGCTTCTTTATTGTATAGATATAAATATATATATATATATATATCATATAATATATATATAAAACAGTGGGTGAGGAGGAGCACATGTTGACCATGAAGTTGTGATTACACGGACAAACCAAGGCTACCAGGACTGATCCTCTGATTAATGAAAAAAATACACTTGAAAAGACTCCATTAAAAATAGAGGAAACCATACAAAGAGGTGTAATATATCCATCATACCGCCTGTTAAAATGTGACTGCGACACAATGAAATCTTCATTCACACTATGTGTGGCACAACAGCCCTTCCTGAGCGCGTAAACATCACCCACAGCCACCTTACTGTTTGCTTACTGATGACACAGAGGCAGGCCTGAATACAAACTGTTACCAGGGTGATCTCTCTGAGGTAACACTGCGTATAAAAACTTAACAAGCCGCAGAGCATAATGGGAAAATATATGTGTGTCTATAAACACCTTATCGGTTTTTCATTTGGGTCCGATGAATGAAGCCGGGCATCATAAATCAATACAGTAGGTATATCTTTAGCAGGAGGGCATATAACGCTTACACGTATACAAGTGTCCGTTGGCACCCTCGCAGTACAAACACAGAAAGACAAACTAATAATAATGGCTCTCAGTGAAAAATAAATCTGAACATCTATGGAAGTAATGAATGAAATCCTTGAGTGTAAGTAAACAGATCCAGGCGTTCCTCGGGCTCCCTGGGCTCACAAGTGCCCTACTTACTTTCAGCACAAATCATCCCACTCAGATATCACAGAATATCATTCTTCAAAGGGATAAACCAATGTTTGGGACACTGACCAGGTCCAAAAAATGTGTCCCTGGCAGTCTATGAAGGGCCATAGAACCGAAACAATTAGCTAAAAGAGGCTGAAAAGAGCTTCAAAGTTAGGTTTTTTCAATAGATGTAACCCCTTTCACATTACTCTTTTGTTTCTCACCTTTCTTGCCATTCAGATAGTTTTGGTTTTATTTGCCCATGCTGGTGAGATATCCATCTGTGAGACTGTGGCTGACCCTGTGGCGCACTGGAACACATTTTAAAAAATCAACAGCAATTTACATTTCCAGACACAGTGTCCTAATCCAAAGACCTTGGTGTGAATACATTTTGCGTGGAAACCAAAGAACCTACGAAAGAAATAGTCCCCAGGCAGATAGCACAAGGAAAACCAAAACTATTGGCAAGACAAGCTGCAGTGCCGTTGGTGTTGTAGGTCATTTCTGGCCCAATAACAAATGTAAGTGAAAATCCACTGCCCCTTTATTGATCCTTATATATTTATTGATCCTTATGTTGATTTATTATTATTTAAGATATACCAATGGAGGATACATTTAGCCTGGAGGAACACTGTATTGTTACATTCAATAGAGTGAACTGGAGCAAATGCTACTGAGAAAAGGATGGAAGATTTTGGCGTCTAGGTTCTTTTTACATACAAGAATCTACTTTTTTTTTTTTTGTCAGCTCCAAGTACATTTATATTGGTCTCTCCTGTACTTTATTCTATATTTGAGTATGCGCATACAGTAAGTGTGGAATAATGATGACCACATTTCAGCAGAAACGAGTATAACAGGAGCAGAGTTATTAGGGCATAAAGTACCCTCACATTTTCTTGCACTAAAATGAGCTATTACTTTTTCTTCTTCTTTTTTTAAACGAAAAGAACTGGAGTAATTTCCATGATTCCTCTCAGCTCTGTCAGAAATACGACAACTTGAAATGTCACATTACTTATTTATTGAAGCAAAAGACGTTGTGATTTCACCTGGCATGTTTTTTTTGCCCCCCGGTTTGTTAAGAGGGTAAATTAAATAATTTTTGGCTGCTGTGTCAGTACCAGTCGTTCATTTATTTATTTATTTTTTCTGTTTTTGCGGTACCGGCAGAATATGTAAGTGCCCTCGCTAATGGATTTTCCTAGAACTCCTCTCTTCAAGTGGTGGAACAAGACTCAATGCAAAGCCTTTACTTTCCAAAAGGATAGTGTAATGCTCTCAGATAGTGCCAGGTCATTTTTAGATATTCATCAAATTTCAAACCATTTATGGAAAATACAAATTTGGCTTTGAGTACATTCTTTCTAATCTTGCAAGACGCCTCCCTAGAGACGCTGATAGTCAACAAAATAATCACGTTGTAGGCATGAAAGGGACAGGGAAAGACTCGGAGGTGGGATGAATGGAGAGCTTTCTGTGGTGGGTGGGTGGGTAGGTGGTGAGGCAGGGATGGGGAGTGCAGGAGGGTGGGAATGGGAGGACGAGGAGGAAGAGGAGGGGGTAGCGGCGGTGTTACAGACCTAAGCAGGTGTGACAGTTCTGTAAGCTTTCATGGGGAAAAAAAGGTTTCTCTGGCCTTGTAGCGATGCTAAACTGAGCGTGACCCTCAGACTGAACCCAGCCATTTCTCTCACTCTCTCGCTTCCTTTGGTGCCTAAACCTCCCAAGAACAGGAAACCCCTTCACTGACAGCGTGTAGACTATAGGATTTAAGCTTACAAATTCCTACTTACCCACTATTTGTCTCTCCACTGCTTTCATTTTATCTTTTTTCTCTACTTACTAATGTCGACTTAAGTACCGTATGCTATAGGGATGGAGGTCCTTATTTAGAATTGAATATCATCCATTTAATGTATCCTCTGATGAGATGTTTTCCACCATAATCACATTTAGTCAATAATACACTCGCTTGTATTTGATTTTATGTGAGATGTCTGACGTGAAAAAATAATTACAGTGCTAGCGGTATGGCTCAAGGGATGTCCGTCGATCACTCTGAGAATCCTACTATCTGTGGTGATCCCCTGAATTTCCCCACAGCGCCCAAATGAGGTTTTATTTTTAGTACAGAGCTTTGAAAGGCATTGGAGGGATGGCAATGAAATTTCACTCAAACAATCAAGGTCCCCAGAGGATGAATCCTAATAATTGATCTTCCTTGTAGCACTGCCAGCATGTCTACATTCTCATTCATCTAGTAAAAGCTTAACATCTAGATGGACTGGTACAAATTTCTCCACAGACATTCATGGTTCCCAGAGAATTATAACATGTATGGCCACTATGATGTTGAACGTGTGAAACATTACACGTTTTAGCATTGTCATTGCGAGCATGTTAGCATGCTGACATCAGCATTTAGCTCAAAGCACCGCTGTGCCAAAGTACAGCCTCACGTTGGCAGAGACTCTTGGTGTTGTGTTGTACAGCAGTTTGTAAAATTTGCAGTGAACCCCGCCATAAGGAGCTGCTAAGAATTTCATTACTTTGACTTTTAGTGGAGCTTCAGAGTCCCATGGTGCTTTAAATGTTGTTTTGCAGGCTCCTCTAAACCAACAAGGTTAAAACTCAGGGGGAACACCGAATCCTTGCCCTTTTTAAAAAACTTTTCAGCACAACAAATGGTCAGGTGCAAAGCTTTGGAATAGCGGCGGCTTATATAAGCCTAACCCCGATGTTTACCCACTTCCATCTGACCCTGTTTACCCCAGATTGTAGCTCTGTATGTTAGGGGACAGGGGAAGTCCACACAAGCAGAAGGCAAGAGCGCGAGTTATCGGATTGGAACTCCTCCACCTGCCAAGAAAAGTAAGTCCTCCTTTTATGAGCCAATTGAAATTCAGCTCACGGGCTATCCATTCTGTCAATGACAAGAGGAGTCAGGACAACCTTGCAACCCCCAACACTAATAACACTGTAACGGTCAGAGATAGATCAAGCTGAACGCTGATAGTTAGAGCGGGTCTTCGGCCTCCCATAAGTGTTTATTGCAGACAATTTTTGCCTTCATTTGTTTTGAGCAGATGCATTCCTGGGTACAGCTGCGGTCGATCGTAATAGTTTTCACTCCGGCAGTCGACTGACAAATGACCCGCAGTTTTTTGCTGTTTGTTCAAAGAGCATCCGCCTGCAGATAATGCCTGCTACAGTATATGCTTAAAGACCCGTCACGCAAGGAATGTTGCACTCCTGCCACGCACGCATTAGCCCAGCTCTGACCTCTGACCTCGCCTGCTCCACTCAATGGCGTGACGGGTTCATTATCGCAATCTGAATCAATCCTTGAGAGTCCGTTCCTGACATTCTCCTCACTGCCATTTTCACTTGCACATAAGTGTTTCTGAATCGATATAAGTGGATAGGAAAATGGGGGATTAGACTATGAGCAGGCTTCTTCTGATGCTTTCAGTGGCACATGCTTTTTTGTTATGATCAGCACTGCCACTAAGGGGCAGTAGAAAGCCTGGAATGAAAATGCCACATTGTCAGGTCACCCTACCTGAACTGAAAGCAGACTTACAAATTACACACTGAAGATGTGTCATCGTCTATCATCATACCACTCACATCAATTAATATACACAATATCTATCTATCTATCTATCTATCTATCTATCTATCTATCTATCTATCTATTATACATTGTCTCCCATTGTCACGCCACTGTGAGAATATATCCCTGTGATGATTCCTAAATGATAAATGTAGATAGATATGTTATTGTTCCTGAGGGAAATTCAAGCATCGAGTGGTATACATTAAAATGAACCTATATTACAGTAAAATGTAACTCTATAATCAACATAACAGGACATTTGTGGTGATACAGTTAGTCAGACAAGACTCATATTGCTAAAACTGACATAAGGGATTAGGTTTCTAAATGATCTTACTAAAAATACATACAAAAAAATGTTTAAAAAGATGAACAATCTACACCCCCCTCCAGTTATAAGCATAAAGAAATCCAAGATTAACCTGCAGGCCACTGATTTAGTAATAGTAAAGATATCACTGTCTATAGTCATATAGTGGCACTCAATTACCATGTATGTCATTAATTAAAACACTTTTTAGCACCTCTGGCTCACCTCGGATATAAATGCCATTATAATAACTTTTCCTCGGAGTAAAATGGACTTAATGGTGAGAGCTTGTACACTTTCTGGTAGTCCAGACGTTTTTATTAGAGCAGTAGCACACCGTACAGGGGGGGGCACACCCATACCAGGACTGACAGCGGGATTATCGCTCTCGGAGGCGGCGCACATCCTCTCAGCACACGGTAGGCGGCGTCAGCCCTGAGAGCTACGTCCCTCTGAGCTCACTTCCGCCGGCTTGAGTCGGATCGCTATTCTTTTTACCGTCTCTCACCGCTTTTGTTCTCCCATTTCCATCCAGCCGGCGCTGCTGAAAAGAGGGAGCCAGCACATCGGGAAACCACAACGACACAAAGTAGCGGACCAGTCCGTCGCAGAAACGCCCCGGGTAGCCACATGCGAAGCGCAGTCTGCACCGAGGATACGCGGCACTCCGTAGTTACATAACTGGACTACTTTTTTTTTGTATTATTGTTGGGTTTTTTCCCCCCACGCTTTAATTTTTGTGTGTGTGTGTGTTGTTGTTGTTGTTGCACCGAAACTGACTCCCCTCTGTCTAAACTCAAAATGGAGAACGACGACAAATACCTCCCCGAGCTGCTGGCGGAGAAGGACAGCCTGGACTCGTCGTTCACGCACGCCATGAAACTTTTAAACGCGGGTAAAGCACTGTTTGTGTTTGTCTTTTTTTTGGCGAGCTTGGCGGGTCATGTTTTTGAGTTCAAAGGGAGGACACGCAAAAAAAAAAAAAAAAACCCGCACACCTCCAAGCTTTGAGCACAGCCATGTGTTTACGGGTCTGCCCCATTAACCGCAACATAAGTGCCTTTTTTTATATAGGCAGCTTAGTAACAGATGTGTGTGTGTGTGTGTGTGTGTTGGAGCGTGAAAGAGTTAATTAGACGATAGCTAATGACTAGTGTCTGATATTGTAAATAGCCTAAAGCTAAAACATCGCCACAGACTTTCAAACGTTACTCTGAATAATTTCCGCTTCCTCTCGTGCAGCTGCGACGTGTCTTGTTTCTTCTTCTTCTTCTTCTTGCCGGGCTCGTGCCTTCAGTTTAAACTTAGCGGCTCGAGACTTCTAACGGTCAAACGGTTGGCTTTGCTGCCGTTGGTCGTGCTGCCTTCACGGTCAGGCGGTTGGCTTTGCTGCCGTTGGTCGTGCTCCCTTCACGGTCAGACATTTGGTTTGTTTGCGCCCCCCCCTGTTGATCTAAATGTCGGGGGTACCTTTCATTGCGCAGCGGCTTTTTAAATCTTACGCCAGTATCTGTTACTGGAAGGGGGGCAGAGACGAGAGAGGCGACTTCGTAAGTAAGCCAACGGTGTCCCGCCGTCTGTCGTCGTCGGAAGCTGCTGAAGTGTCCTTGAGCAAGAGACCGCAGCCTTGGCAGCTCCGGGGGGGGGGGGCTGCCGTCCTGCTGGAGATGGAGAGCGGACAAAAGGAAGCGCTGCCTCTGGTATCCCCCTCTGTAGCCATCAGACAGCTCCTATAACAAACATAATCCTATTATTAATATTCTATGTACATTTTTAGAGGGGATGGATGTCAGAGAATATGGCTACCTAAGTAAAATAATAGACTGACACTGTGGGATGATGTACCACAGTGAAATTATACAAAGCGCTGTTATTATGAGCTGGATATGGGTGCTGTAGATGAACTACATGACTGGTGGGCGAGTTGTTATTTAGTTTTGCCCATGTGCTCTCCCAGTGGCTGCCGCTGGCATGCTGCTTCCAGCCAGGTATCTCAGGTACCTCCTGCTAGTGCTTAAGCTGGGTCCCTTTGTCTAACAGGATGTGCAAAAAATCTAGGCTATCCAGGCTCTGAAACTTGAAAGTGAGAATGATCCAGAAAGACAAAGTGTGTCAGTGTGTGCGGCTGTGGGTCCCCCCCCACCACCCGCTCCCCTCGTTTCAACTGTCTACCGAGAGAGGCTCCCCGTTATCTGCTGCTGGTGGACTGTGGTGTAAGCTGACGTGTTTGCACATCGCAGGCAGGCTCGGGGAGTTGTCTCAGCCAGGAGAGAGGAGAGGAGAGGAGAGAGAAGGGCGGGGGGTCGTTTTGAGACGAGGCGCTGTTGGGAGCGGTGGGTGCTGGAGACTGGGTGCTGGGTGCCACATGGAAGAAGTGCCGAGAGGGGGTATAGGCAAGCTCTGACGGCTGCTTTTTTAAAAAAAAAAGATGTGGAAATTGTTTTTCGAACTGTGGTTTGAAATGATTCAGGGTCAGGTCTGCGACTTGAGATGATTTCATTATTGATTTTTTTATTTGTTATTATTTTTATTTGGTTCAATATTTAAATTAGGAAGTGCAGAGTGTCCAAGTTTGCCCCCCGTCTAAGATATTGTGTTTTTAAAGATATAAAAAAGGAAATATTAAAGAGACTACAACCAGAGGCTGCTTAGAGGTTTGGTTGAAGAATGGCTGGATTGATGACCAAAACGGTTGCTGGTTGAGCGATTAATAAACAGATTCAGCTCAATTTAGGGTCTTGGCAAGGAAACAAAAAGGCGCTTAACGAAGCGTCATACTGTTTCATCATGCTGTATGAATTTGGAAGCATTTAGGATGCAGAGAGCTGCATTTACATCTGTTAAACATTACCTATATGTGTAAAAAAAAAAAACATGATCTGCAAATCTCTAAATGAATGTTTACCTCATAATGTGCAGGAAAGGGTGCACATAAATCCTCCTCAGTGCTAAGATGTTACTTTGCTTCTCTGAATCCCGTTTGACTGCACGAACACTTTGCCTGAAACGATGCCTTTCCCCCCTCCTTCTAGAAATTGATAGACTCCAGAAAGGCGATACTAAAAAGGAGGCAGAAACATACCTGGACCTTTTCACAACAAAGAACATCAAACTTAAGGAACGAGTGCTCATACCTGTCAAACAGTACCCGAAGGTGAGATTTCTTTGCCCGTCTTCTTCTTCTTCTTCTTCTTCTTCCCTCTCGTTTTTAATTTGTCCTGCAGCCGGGTTTCAATTACACAAAGCCATGGGGTTACTTAGGAGTCTCAAATTACTCTTCTCAACCTTGATCCTTAAGCTCCAGAGTATAATTGCAGTCCATACGGGCATGCTTTAAAATATCACTAAAAGGATCAAAATGTTAATATTACTATGCTGTGCATTGATTCATGTTGCAGTGTAAGTCATGCTTTGCTCAGCCGATTGGATCTTGTCTTCTGTTTGTGTTCAGCAAATGTTTCCATTTAGAGTGAAGTCTTACTTTGGCTTTATCACGTAACCTCAGGTGAATTCGTCCACGTGAGTTCAATCTATATCTGGCTCGCACATGGGGCTACATTGATTTTTAGGATGATGGTTTATGATGTTGGGAGAGGGCATGCGAGGGTATAATCCGTCCTGCAAAACACGAAGAGCGCACCGCTCGTTGCATAATGCTTCATTTGCATGCTGCTGAATTTATTTGCATCAGTTTGAGTCACCTATGGTTTACGTGTCAGCTGCCTAAAGCCCGCCGTGTAAGGAATAAGGAGCCTGTTTACTCTTTTGTTTTGTTTTTTAACATTCACAAAATTGATAGATTTTTTGTTTCTAACAAGAATAAGATCTATAGTTGCTGCCACAACTCAAGCATCAGATCAATATGATGTAGGAGTCTGGTCTGATCTCCAGAAGGCTGTCTTAGTTTGCCAGACTTAGATTTAGTCGGTACATCAGTCCGCTGTGTCAGGGACGACAAAGCTAATGAGCGTTTTCAGATTACAAAAGCTTCTTTTACAACTCCGGGAGGAATCGGTTCCTTTGGGGCAACTCTTTGCTAAATGTGCTTGGCAGTGACAGCTAATTGCAGGACACATCATATACACATGGTAATTACTTTGTTCAAAGGCTGAGGAGGTAAAGATTGTGGCTTTTGATCACAAGCCGGTTCTGGTTCGGTGCTTGGGTGATTGTAGTGAATAGTAACTGACGGTATTACGGCCCCCATGGGCTCATATCGACCTTCCCTGGTAAATCTACTCCTTAAGGCTGCAGTATGTGCAATAAGACCGCTGACAGTGATTGCTCCTTCTCTCTCTCTCTCTGTATTAAAACCTCTGCCTCTGCTCTGACTGTCTGTCAGCCTCCTCTGTTCTGCTTTGTTTTGCTATTAGTTCAATTTCGTGGGGAAGATTCTGGGACCTCAGGGCAACACAATCAAACGTCTGCAGGAAGAGACCGGAGCCAAGATCTCTGTGCTGGGCAAAGGCTCCATGAGAGACAAATCCAAGGTAATGCACACAGACAAACATACACACACACACACATCTGGTGTTATACACCTGTGAGAAGGGTACCTGAGGCCATAACACATCTGGCCTGTACTTGAGAGGGGTGGCAGGAAGTGAGGCCAGATGGCGTCAACTCGCAGGATAGCTCAGGTGAATGTTGTCATAAAGCCAAGGGCAACCACGCACAGCACATCTGTGCTGGGAATCTTCAGGATATCCCGCTAAATCTGTTGCCTGCCAGCGTAATGTTATTCTTAGGCTATATAAAGAAAGGGAGTACCACACCTATGCTGTCGGAGGTGGATGAAATGTGATTACAACGTGCATGATTCCATTTCCTTACCGGTTAGTGGTATGCTCTTTGACTCACTGTGATTTTTTTTAAAAATTTTATTTATTTATCTTTTTTTTTTCCTTGTTCCAGGAGGAGGGGCTGAGGAAAGGCGGCGAGCCCAAGTACGCCCACTTGTCTATGGAGCTGCACGTATTCATCGAGGTGTTTGCCCCCGTGCCCGAGGCTTACCTGCGCATGGCACACGCCATGGAGGAGGTCAAGAAGTTCCTGTTCCCTGTGAGTTCTTGACTTTGCTGTCTGCGTTCTGTCGTCCGCTGGGAGACTGGCTAACAACTCATCTGCGTCGGCTGTCCTCGAGCTGCTAATAACAATTAATTTTTTTTTTTGGCCTTTAATTAACTTGTTGATTACGCGTCCATTCATCACTTAGCTTGTAAAATGTCACCAATATCGACAAACGCTTAACACAAATTATAGAGGCTAAAGTGCCATCTTTAACAGCAAATCAATGAATTGACGGATTGACAGCTCGGGTCTACAGATTGAACAAATGCTGAGCATTTTCATTTTAATTATCAAATGAATCTGCCAGATATATTTTTTTGATTAATTCCAGTCCATGAAAGACTGAGGACTGACTGAAATGCCTGTTTTCATTTCCTCATCTTTTCAAATGGCTTGTTTTGTCAAATCAACACCCCGAACCTTGAAAATGATTGATTCACTGTCACATCACACACAGAACGACACACTGAACGCCACAGCTCAGAAGCATGCATTGGGGGAATGTTTGGTGCTTTTGCTGAAAGTTGAAAAATAACTTGAATCCAGTATATAAATAGCTGCTAATTATTTTTCTGCTGCTCCGCTGATTAATTCATTGACCTGTTGTTTTGGCTCTAAAGCAGAAGCTGTTCACGTGTGTCTAGGTCCACCTGCAGACAGACATGCAGGAGATTTCGAAGGCTCATACGATCGATTTTTCTTGTTCTAGCTTTAATTTGAAAATAAGTTTGAAATGAAATGTACAAGCCCTCAGCAGCTCCTTCCACTGTGCTCCTAAAAACAGAAGACCACACAATGCCACATTCAGATTCACACAACATCTTGACATCTTCTCTAATTGGAGATCTAAAAACGGAGCCGAAAAAGAGGGGTGGGGGGTGGGGTGCCGAGAAAGCGGCGAGAGTGTTCTCGGGTAATTGACCGAGGGCATGTCAGATGCAACGCGCAAATCAGACAGACCGATGTGTAACATAAAGCAATCTGCTTCACTTTCACTGTGTCAGCAGGGTTACCTCTTCACCTGGCTCGCCCGCGTGTCTGCCCATCACTGTGTCTTTACTGAGTCTCATCCCTCAGGGAGCGAGGAGAATCAGCTCGGAGATGTATAGCTCCCAGACAGATACGTGGTAGAATTCGCACTGCACAGCCTACGCGCGCTTTATTGGTTTTGTGCCGAGAGAGATTCTTGAGCACGGGCCAACCCGGTCTGCTGTCAAGCTCGGCTGAAGCCCATAGTGCTCTAACAATGGCTCATGCCAAAGCAGGCCAATAGGCCGATGGATTCACAAGATGCCCACATTTTTTAAATGAGCGCGCAGGGCGCCATGGAAGGCGGAATCACGCGGATCAAAGGCGAGCTGAACAGGCGGATGAACCAGTTACACCGCTGGTCTTGCCGCGTTATTTAAAAAAGCCGTCCCCATGCAGAGCCTGTCGTTACAATTTAAAGCCATAATCTGTCAGCCGCGACAGCCTTCATTTGGAACCGGGCCATGTTTTAGTAAATGGATCAGGTTCTGAGAATATGGGTGGATTTGATTTGTTGTTGAAATGTTTTATGTATGACCTGAACTCCTCCTCAGGTATTCTTGAAGGCTTCGACTCTTTTGTTCTTCCTCCTCTCTGTTTTTTCTTTTTACGTCTGCGTACCTGTATGCAAATGCAAAAGAAGATCCTTGCTCTTGTGTGAAGGATTTGCTGATCCTCGACACTGACACTTTATAGTTTCCTATAGAGTGTGATGTCTAAAGAAACTTAATTAATCCAAACCATCTTGATGAGTAAAGACGAGTCGCCTCGCTGTGAGATGCAGCTGCAGTCACGGTGCTCCTCGCCTGAGATGAATTTGTAATCCGCCAAGCGGCTCGTGTTTGCTTACTTTTGTCGCAGACAGATTGAAATCTGCCGCCTGTGCTGCATATTCTCGGCCTATCCCCCCCCCCCTTCTTTCTCGCCATCATTAGAGCTCCATTGCTGTTCCAAGGACTGATTTATGAACAAAAATTGATTGGGTCATAGTGCAGCCCATGCAATGGCTCCCCGAAGGAAAGCGGTGGATTGTGTTGCGGGATTTGCGCTGCTCAGACAGTCGGCCCCACTAATCCATCCAAACTTCTTGTTTTCGTGGATGGAACGAGGTGCCCGTCGATGCAGTCACACCAGGCTTGTCGAGAAGTGATTTACATTTTGTGCATGATGGAGAGGCGCAGGAAGGCAGGGAGTGTGGATGGATGCTTTCCAATCTCCCACATCCACGACCCCCCCCCTCCCCCTTCTCTTTAACACTCTGAGTCACTGGCACTGAGACTTTTTCTTCCACTCGTTCTGTCAGCCATTAGGGGGATGCTGCGTTGTGAGCAGCTCTGTAATTGTGTTTCACTCTTTTTTTATTCATCGCTCATTCTTTCACACACTGCCTGCTTCTCTTCCCTCTTCTCTCCCCTTTTTTGCTTTTCATTTGTGCGTCTCCACTTTCCCCCACGTCACACGCTCTTGTTTCTCACCCTCTCTCTCTCTCTCCTCTTTATTTTCTTCCTCTGTGTGTGTGTGTGTGTAGGACATGATGGATGATATCTGCCAAGAGCAGTTCATGGAGATGAGCTACCTGAACGGAGGCCAGGAGCACGGAGCCCGAGGCCGAGGGGGCATGCCGGTCAGGGGCCGTGGAGTCCCCCCTGCTGGAGCACACAGGTGCGGCGGTGCACGCACGCACGCGCACACATAAACACACACAGGGTTTCTCATGTAACAGCTGCTGGGTCACCAAAGAAGTACAAAGCCACTGTTGTTCATCTACTACTATATCAATGTATCAATGAAATGCTGAGCACGGCCGGAAGAAACTTTATATTTACTCCTTTTTTCTGTAATTGTGCAGTTTTGTGTGCTCATGCCGGTGAGCAGTTTTTGGAAATGTCTAGGCATTTTTTGACAGAGATACCTTCGACTTCCTGAAGTACTTAATGTGTACGGCCTATGAAATTAATGTGAGCCCACAACTTCAACTGTGAGCTCAAGGAATCTCAGAGCATCCAAATCAATGGCTGCATGTCTCTCTTTATTTATTTTAAAGGAATAACATTTTGTCAATGCACTTATTTGCTTCCTTGCCACAAGTAGGATGAGAAGATTAATACTACTCACATGTTTGTATAATGAAAGAGTAGCTGGCTCCAGTAGGCACTTAGCACTTAGCTTAGCATAAAGACTGAAGACAGGGGAAGCTATCCGGGCTATTTCTAAAGATAATAAAAATTTCCTAGGATCTTTAAAAAGCTGACTGACTGTCGCCATTTTGGACAGGCTTCTAAACATTTCCCTCCATTTCCAGTGTGTATGCTAAGCTATGCTAACTGGCTTCATATTTAGCATACCGGTGTGAAAGTGCAATGGATTTTCTCTTGTCAACACAGTATATCTTTAGTGTGTCTCTCAGAATATCAGAACTACTCCTTCAGGTCGAAGAACACAGCATTGACTCTCTCTTCTCCAGGGGTAGGGGAATGCCTCCTCGCGGTGCTGGCGCCAGGGGCGGTGTGAGTCGAGGCGGCCCAGCCAGAGGTGGCGCGGTGAGGGGCGCCCCAACAGGCCGAGGAGGACCACCCGCAGCACCCTCCAGGGGAGCCGTGGCCCCCCGCGCCAGGCCCCCAGCCGGCGGACCCCCCCAGAGGATGGCGCCGCCACCTCCCCACCAGCACACTCCCGCCGCCGCTTCTGAGAGCTACGAGGAATATGTACGTACAACTGCCAGCTGGTGCCAGATCTTTAATTTAATGAATGCTTTTAGTGGGTTGTGGATCCTCAGCATGGTGAAATTCCAGGTTATATTTAATATAAATCTCATACCAACAAGTAAAAGATGTGGATTTAATTTTGATAAGGTAGACATAAGAAATGACCGTGTAACAGCCAAAAGATGACTTTTCTTGTCTCGAGTCCAACACTGAGTGAGATTGTTCTGGGCACTCTGTTAGCTTTGAATGCCTCGTCCATCAAAACAGGAATAAGTGATTTGGGATGCTCGAGACATGAGGGGGGAGTGTGTCTGCTTCACTACAAGTGTAGTACTTTGGGGACACCTTGACATTCATGATTCATGAACAAGCCTCTCCTTAAATCTCACTCTGTTTCTCTGTTTCTTTCCTCTGCAGGGCTACGATGAGAGCTACACAGACACGGCCTACGAGTCATACGACAGCTATTACAGTCAGCCGCAGGCGTGAGTGAATCAGACGGCCCTTTGGTTTTCACCAGCTTCTCACAAAGTGCACACACATTACCTAGTTGCTAGTTCCACTCCAAAAGTGTTTTTTTTTTTTTTTTTTTTTTTTTTTTTTGGAGAGCAGCAGAAATACTTCTTTGCCACTCTGCACAAATTCAGCCCTGATAGTACTTCATGTTTCATGGTTTCGATAGCGGTGCTATTTAGAACCAGCCGGGACTACAAGGTTCCATGCTAAAGAGCCACGCTTTGATCTTATTCATGCAAGCCAATTTCCATCTCCCTAGACACTACAATCAGCACCACTTGAAGTTTCCCAAAGATTTAAAAGTGATTTTTGTTTTTTCCTTCTGTCGCTGTTTTTGACCCACCAGAGAAGCCAGAATACTACGACTACGGACACGGAGAGACCACGGAGTCCTACGAATCCTACGGTAAGGAAAACTTTAATGCACTGTCAACAAAGATCGCCTCATTTGAACTGTTAGAAAGACACTCAATATATAAGGGGGAAAAAAGCAAACAAGTTAGTGTGTTTTTTTTAATTGTACGATTGTATCTCATGGTGGTCAGACATGATGGTTTTTGATTGGTTAATTGATTTGTATGTCCTGAAAATTTAAAGTTGAACTAAATCCAAAAATATTGAAAGCCTGCCACAGTGGGCGAATCACAAATGGCTACTAGAATTTAAATTTAAGCGGCTAAGTGGTACCGTTTAAAGGAACTCTGTGGAGTTTCTGACCACTAGAGGTGCTGTGGAGCATTAGCATCACAGTTTTGGTGAGAAATCCCTGAATGTAAATAGACACATTGCACCTTTTTTTTTATGTGCACTGACCAAATGATTTTTGTGTTTTGAAGTCACATTGAATTGTAAATGTGTTTGTTATGTTTGTGTGTGTCCCCTCCAGGCCAGGATGACTGGAACGGGACCCAGCGAACGGTTCCAGGGAAGGCCCCTCCCCCCTCCAGAGGTGCCAAGACGCCTTACCGGGATCACCCATACCGACAGTACTGAAGTGGACTCCCCACCCTTAACGTGTCGCCCTGACTACCGCCTGTCTACCACGGCAGCTCTCGCTTTAAGCAGCCCGACAAAAGTAATTGTCCGTTTTGTCTTTGGTTTGGTCTTTTCCTACACCGGACTTTATACGAGAGAGCAAATTTGGGAACTGAAAATCGGACCTGGTTTTTTGAGATTTGACCGCAAACTCCCTCCCCCACCCCTACTACGCACCACCTAACCAACCAACCAACCAGCCACCAATCCCTCCAACCAAAGCGGCTTTTAGATGGGTTAGAGAGGAGAAGTTGGCGCCCCCACCCCTTTTTTTGTTCTTTTTCATTTGAGTTTTTGTTTATTTTGCTGTGTTTTTCTCTCTGACCCTTTTTACCCTCCCTCTGGCTTTTTTTGCATTGTTGATCGTTCATTTTTCTTTTTTTCTTTTTACTGTTTGGGAATAGTCATTTCTAGTGGAATTAGTGACTCATTATCCACTTGTCTAAGGAATCCATTTTAATTGTTTTTTTTAAATACAAAGAAACTGTCGAGGGTCAGTTGCAGATTCCCATTTAGGCTACATTTCAAAATTCTGTTAATATAGCCAAATAAAAGACCTTTTAAACTTTCAATTATGTAATATAGAAACAAAAAAAACAACAATCTTAAATTAAGTGAAGGTTAAAGAATCAATGTTAATGGAATCAGTACAATTCATTGATGATGGTTTGTTTTTAAATAGTTCTAAAACGTTGTCCATTTAGACTTAGGCAGCAATATTTGTCATTGTACTTAGAGTTTTGAAATATAGCCCTAATAGACACTGTTGAGATGGACTGTCCTCATATCCTCAATTTGTTTTACATGTTTAAAAATTAATTTTAAGACTCTGAAGACAAAATGTTTATTTAATGAGAACACGGCCGAGAGATGGCCTCCTGTTATGCTAAAAAAAACCGTTCAGGTCTTCATTTTGTGATCTGATTCTCTATAAACTGCATGCACAAAGTACACAAAGAAGGATTGGGACAAAAATCTCCACATGGGTCTTCTCTTTCTACAGAGAAGGGATCCTGCAGCTCAATCCGGAACTCTTGTACATATTTTAAAACATCCTAATTGTACTTATTCTGCCACTAGTATCTGTACCCTCTCCATAAAATGCATTATGCTACATGTGTAAGCTTGCCTAAATAGGTTACTAAATCTGTCCAAAAGATGTTTTGCAGCAGTTTGTCAATAAAGCTTAGTTTGTTTTTTATGAAACTTAACTTGCTTTATTTGTTTCCTGAAATGGCTTTTTTAAAACAACCTCCAGCAGTCAGATCTAGGTGTTTTCCTTTGTTTCTCATTCAAAAGCGCATTTTAAATCTAAATGAATGTATTGACGTCTGAAGACTTTAACCCTACTAAATGATGTCTTGATTGATTATCAAAAGAGCACAACTTATTCTTTCTCTCTCTTTCTATACTTTTTAAAAAGGACCCAGAGGTAAGACCTCTAAAATAACCTGGATAGCTTCCTAATGTGTATAGAGTTCTAAAGCATTGAATGCCTGGGTATGTATAAGACTTTTTCAATCCTCTTACCTGTGGTCGTAATCGTTAATGAGAATTGCTTTTATAGCATCTGAAAATTAACTGAATTCAAACCACCATTCAGGTCTAGGCTTCATTGTCATGAATGACGCTGGCGCGATGGCTACTTTAGTACAGAGTAATGGCAGTGCAATGGAGAGGATGGTTATAACCTAGAGAACTCCACTGTAAAGGTAACCTAACCCTAAATGTTTAATTTCGTAGTGTGTTTACTCATTGACATAAACTTGCTGGTAAATGCGTACAGTTTCTTAAAATATTATTGCAGTCATGGCAACAAAAAAGAATCGACTCAAAAGTAAGAAAAACGTAACTTCCAATATCATACAGTAGTGCATTTTATGTACCAAAATAACTGTTATGTGTACTAACAAAATATATTAGAATAGTGTTAATGCAACTCTTGCTAAAATGAACAAAGCCAAATCTATGTCAATATCTTCTGTACAGTTGAGCTGCTGTTACTTTTTTCATTTGCTGTGTAAAGGTTGCTTACTGTAATATTTCAAAGGTTCTGCCTGTACAAAGTTATCCAAAAAAGAAAGCTTGAGTTGCATGAGCATATCTTCTCCTGTAGACGTTGCATGATCTCTGTCTCAAGTTTCTCCCAGTGTTTTTAGACAGGGTATTGATTTGGGGTTTGTCCTTCCTCCAGGCACAGCTATCGGTCACTGAGTGCCCCGGAGACTGACAGTCTGCTGAAGTGAGACCAAACAAACCACAGGTTGGTCCGCCACTGCGCTCATTTCCGCTTTAGAGGACCATGTCGCTGTTTGTTTTTTTGCATGCTTTAACACATTAACTTGCAACCTGCATCTTGTTTGTTTTGTTTTCTCCTTCATCATCACTACTATCCATACAGCAAGTCCCAGAGATTGATTTTTCCACCTTCCAGGCAGTCATTAGTGTCCGTTCATGTTTGTGCGACGTGGAAATCACCTTGCGTGGAGTTGAAACTTGCATGAAATGTGTCATCCATCATAGAGAAGAAATGCAGCTTCTTTCTTTCTTTATATCTTTTATATTTAGTTTATTGCTGCTTTTGTGGCAATCACACCTCTTCTTGGTGGATTCACGGACACTCGGACACCTGAGATCTCAAAGTCTGCGTCTTCCAGACATCAGTCTGTCTTTTTTTTCCTCCTTGTTTAAAGGAATAATTTGAGTAATACGCTCCTCTGTGTTTCTGCCAAGAGTCTTGTGGAGTGAATACGATGCCACGACCGGCAGTTGCTTTGCTTATCTTAAAGACTGGAAATGGGAGTCCACCTTCTGCACAAAAACCGCTTTCTACATATTGTTGCACAGCCTGTGTGACCAGTAACTTCCTAGATTCTCTGCTAGTTGCCTGGCAACTGCTCCCAACCAAAAAACATCATAGTCATATAGGCACGCACCTCCCTATGAAAGGGCAAATTCTTCAATTTCTGGACTAAGTTAAGCTAACTGGCTTATAGGTGTAGCTTCATATTTGGATAATAAAGTTGTAGAGGGTTTTTTTTTTTTTCAAAACAATACCTCATGTCATTAATTTTTGCAGCTGAAAATACCACCAAGAGTTTTCAGTCCCTGCTTGCAACACTAACTTAAAAAAAAAAAAAAAAAAAACATCTGACAAGCTTCCTCCTGTGATGGATTAGTCATCTCGAGCTGTGATGTAAAGTATATGCAATTTGTAGGTAATGGTCTAAAACATTCAAAACCACTGGTATGGTCCTTTTAACTTTTCCCATTTTCCCAAAAGACCATTGTGCAAGAAACTTCTTGCTGCAGACGCCGGTGGGTGTTTGAGCCCGTGTAATATGCAGCAGCAGAACGTTCACGATATTCACAGCATTTCAAAGGTTGGTTGATTCTGATGATTGCCCGGCTCCTGTAAAGTCGCCCCGGCTTTTGACAGTGTCTGCGAATCGGTGTGTGTGTGTGTGGCCAACGCTAGCCTTCAGCGAGTCTGAGTGAGGGAGAGCGCGTCGCCGGTGTGTCAGTGTGGTCTCGGGGAAAAGTGACTAATGAGGATCCGTAGCTCAAGGCTCCCTGACAGAAGGAAAACAGGAGCGAGAAGGACTCTGGCGATTCCCGAAATGGAAGCAGCGGGGAGGAGAGAGGTGTCAGAGGGATTTCACATAATGTCCCGTCCGCGCCTTGAAGGCAGGAAAAAGTTAAATGAAGGCTTGAGAAGTAATGCTTGGCGAGAGATTTTGAGAAACACAACTGTCAGTGGCTTTTTTTTTTTTCAGTGCAGGGGGGGGATAACAAACTGTTCAGGAACATTCGTCAAGATGTCCCGATCGAGAGGTCATTCGCTTGTTTGTGTCCAACATGACCGCTGACATGTCGTGAAGAAAGTCCAGCTTCTTCTGTGTTTAAAGCTGCACAACAGCTGGTTTGGATGCGCACAGCGTGAGCACTTAATAATAGATGCCGTTTTATGTCCAGACTTCATAGAAACCTTTAGTTTAAAATCGATAAATGGCGATCATTAGAGAGGTGTCTGGTCCTTATTATGCTTGAATCTCCTGCAAAATATTCTAAAAAATGAGACCTGTGACCACATTAGCCGCTGATTGAATTATTAATGCACTAATCCAAAGTCAACAGTCTTGCCAGTAATTACATCTTACTTAGCGAAATGTTGCTTAGCTACTGTTGAGGAGCTGTGCTGCTCGGCAGGAAAATGACCTTTTTTTAATGATTGCAGCGGCTGCTTAGAAATGAAATGTATAAAAAAAAGAAAGAAAGTGGACTCTCTTGCCAAATAGCACCTCTCATCTGTCATTAAATCACCCGAAGAGGAGAGGAGGTGGACTTTATTTGTGTTTTTTTTTTTAAAAGCAGCATTGTGGTGTGTGTGTGTCTCTTTTTTTTGCGCGCGTGCTCCAACCCCTGCTGTGTTTCTGTCTCCTCCGCAGTGAAGCCGTGCACAGGAGCCGCTCAGCACGAATGAGGTGGTCAGAAGAAGTTCTCGAAGGGCGCCCTTTTTTTAAAAAAAAAAAAAGAAAGAAAGAAAAAGAAGGTGGCCCGAGGCCCAGTTCTGTTCCCGGCAGGGAGAAGGCAAGAGGAGAGCGAGAGGGGTTGCGATGAGGCCGGCTGCCAAGTGACCCACAGGAGCCAGCCGACGTAACACGCGGGGAGAGGAGCTGGCTCAGACTCTCACTGGGGAACAGGACTTAAAAAAAAAAAAAAACTGCAGCTGGTCAGCGAAGACGTTCGGCTCGCTGGGAATCCAGAATAAGCAGAGACTCTTTTGTTTTGTTTTTTTGTGGACTACTTTCTCAGATTTCTACATTTTAATTTTTAATCACTCACTGTTCTCCTCATGTAATTATTTGCTCACACCGAATACACCCACTTGAAGCTTTTGCTGATTGCACGCTGCTGTACACAGCTTCTGCGGACCACCCCCCTCGTCCAACAAATGTAATTGTTACAGCCTAATCTACCATAAAATGAGCACTCCTGTTTATAGTAGGCTGTGAAAATTGTTTTAAATTTCGATTAACCCTTGAATTAGACGAGAACGAGCTCTTTCTGCAAGACAAGCAGGTATTCTCCCATCCGCGGGAGATTTGTGCGACGCGCGCGTTTCGAGTGTTTGATTTTCTTTTAACATTCCGGCCGCGTGTTGCTCAGTATCCGTGCCTTATTGCCGCCTGAAATTAGACTCCGTGCTCGGGAGTTAAAGATGCCCGGAGAGCGTTGGATCACTATCGCGCCGTGGCCCCGAGTTCCCCGCGAGCTCGCGCTTGCCGGATCTTGGCAGCGCCCGGCCCCGCGCAGCCCTGAGGATATCGAATTCTAATGTAGCGGCCTATTTGCATGTGCTCTCATGTATCCTCCCTGCAAATGTGCAACACTTTCATAACCAAAGCTGGCCCGTTCACGGCAGTTCAGCATCCAAGTATGATAATTGGGCGAGATGGACCCAGGAGGAGAGCTGCATGTGAGGAAAGGGACAGCGGGTGAAGACAGAC
The DNA here is from genome assembly GCA_014281875.1 of Nibea albiflora. Lineage (NCBI taxonomy): Eukaryota > Metazoa > Chordata > Actinopteri > Sciaenidae > Nibea > Nibea albiflora. The sequence goes on along the minus strand of CM024811.1, from coordinate 13,498,203 downwards.
ATTACTAACGTGCCTCCATCTATCCATCATGCCCGTGTTGATTTGATTCCCCCCTCTATGCCATTTTCTGCTATTATCACTGATGATATTACGGCTGCCTGTGGTGCCGAGCTGCATTTAGAGGTCAAAACTGTACTTTCCTGTATTAAAAACGCGTTTCTCTGCCCCGATTCACTGGTCAGAGGCAGCATTAGCCAAGTCAGAGGCTCCATTTAGTTTATTGAAAAAGCTAGCAGCTTAGAGGATAGAACATTAGATATTAGGATAGAAACCATCATTTGAGATGAAATGTCAACGGGCCTTATCCAAAACAGATCATTTTTCAGTCTTTATGTGCTATTATGTCTAAAATAATGATTTCTATGTCTCCTATAATCTAATGAAAGATAAGTGATGATGTGGAAGCCATCTCCTTTGTTTGAATCGATGAACTGTCAAGAGCGCGAGGGTGGAAAAGAAAGTAAATTGTTACTGTGCATTGATCAATAAAAGCCGACTTGAATATGAGCAAGCCATGTATCAGTCATCTGTGATGTTTCCTCTGAGCTGCAGCTGTCTGCAACACAGCCTGCTGTATACACCCGCCTCCACCTCGTAGTCGGGCCGGTGCGGCGCGTTCACGTAACATAAAGCTACGTGGGAGAGTAGGATGGAATAAGGTGAGAGACGCGAGGCGATCTTGTCTTTTTGGTTGGGAGAGGGGGGAGGGTGTGCGAGTACAGGAGTGTGGAGGAGGACGTGTTGGAGGAATGAATGCGTGTTAAGAGGTGGAGATGCTGTGGGCACACATGGTGGACAGCTGGATTGTATCTTCTGGACCTGTGCGGCTTCACACCATCGGTGGAACATTGCGCGCCGATGCCTGCGAAGACGGTGACAATCAGCCTCCCCCAGATACAGATACACGCCAGCTGCCTGCTCGATCAGGACGGGCAGTAATCTAGCTGACTTGTGGCGCTTTAAGCGGGGTTAGCTGACCCCCCGTTCCAGGGTTGCTGCACGGGAAGCTTTGAAGATGTACAGGGATGACTGCTGTAACAGTATCGATTTAAAAAGAAAAAAGAACGAGCTCAAAGATGGGCCTAAACTGTGCAAATTACAGCCAAATGGAGCTTTAACAAAAGGTTTCACTTTTTTAATTGATTTATTGTATCAAATGCCACAAAAAGATTTATTCCTCGTGTGTTACTATAGAGCAACACCACTGCCATAACAGTTTATTTTGAGCCAGTTCATTGTATAAGTCATGCATCAAACATGTATTAATCCACCGATGAAAATAGTCCCCAACAAACGCAGCATTTCCCCCGATAGCATAATGTTTGATTTTAAAAAAAAAAAGGAAAAAAAAGTGCCCAGCTGTTTGAGGAAATTATCGAGGCTTTCTTAAAAAGCTATCATCGCTGCCAAAAGAGAACCATGCGTGCCCAATTTGGTGATTTTTAATCTTTCAAGAGATGGATGCAATTTTCTTTTACCAACTCTTTGAAAAACCCATTTGGGTGAACTGAGAAAGGCTTCACCACAGCGCTGAAAAAGTTGGCATTTTGAGGTGGGATGTAGTTTTTTCACCATGAAATAATGTTTTTTTCTGTAGATATGGGAAGGACATGGATCACACTGTAAACTGAAAGTTCCCGCTCCCTGAAAATCACTTTTATTCACTTTATTAAGCTTGTTTCATAAAGTAATACTCATATATATCTCTATTTACTTCTATGGATTTCACCTGACAACCAAAAGTACACTGAAGAACAATGTTCAGGATTTTTATTTTCCTCTGGAAGAGCAAATGTCTTCTGGGCAGAGAACCACAGACAAGGTAGTCGAGTATTTTACTGTAAGGAAAATATAGAATAATGCCAAGTGTTATCTTTCATAATGGCATGTGTTTGAAACCCACTGCTGACTTCTCCCTCTCTCTCTGTTCAACAGTGGCTTGGTTCCCACCAGAGCTACCCACGCTAGAATGTAAGCTATCAGCCTAAAGCACATCACGGATTCAGATTTTCATACAGCAACTACTATCACTACCAAAAAAAAAAAAAATGAAATGTGGAAGCACTGTTTCAACTTACTGAGCTGACATGTTAGTCATGCCTTTATTCCCCAACAGAATGTGGGTTTTATATGTCACTGTTGCGCGTCTTCATTTGTTTTACACTTAGTGCACTATAGTGCCTTTCTGCAACACCTTTCACACCCAGACACCTTTGATCCTTAAGCTATTCTCCAACACATGAATTGCAAGATGTTTTAAATGTGTTTTCCACAAGTGCCAATGAAAGGACTGTAACTAGGATAAAGAAATTAGAAATTCATATGCTGCCAGTGCGGCGTCCCACATTTTACAGTTCCCTGTGATGCATCCCATTATTGTTTCTTAAAGTATGACCTCCATTTACATCATGGAAGGTAGAAACACTAAAATATAAAATTAATGTAAAATATACAAACAAGTGAATTTATCTCAGTCTTCTCGAGAAGATGACATGTATTAATAAGATGGCTTGCGGTGGGCTGAGTTTTCCATTATCTCGTATCCGTAGTTTTCACATGGACTTGCATCATGCGCCACTGAAACAAAATTGCTGGTGGCGATAACTACCAACCCATTTTTCTACTGGGTCAGGGTCAGAGTTTCTAATCAAAAGTCTAAACGAACCAGTATTAAAGTATAGTGAATTAATTGTTACTTATTATTCAACATCTTATTCAGGAAATAAATACCTGGGGAAAGAATAGCACACAGGTTCTCTGTGTGACTTCAGTCAATGTTTTCTGTCCACACCAAATGACAAATTGGAATGGCATCAGGCTGGACTGTCTGAATCTGTTAAGAGCCAATACAGCAGCCGTGAGTCTCATGTTTTCAAACTGAATTTTAAAACAACAGATAATTTTGCTGTTATGATTCAGTTCCATCAAGTGCGATGGATTACTGAACAGGTCTACCAGGCACAGGCCCAGAGGTGGGAGGGATCAGCAGGGTGTTAGGGAGCCAGAAGCTCTGTTTGAAGTGACTGTTCGGAATAAATCTTTTGTTAAAAATACAATCAAAATCAAAGAGACGCAGAACAACCACAAAGAGATACAAAATAGTTACAGACACAAAACTACTACAGGGAGATGCAAAACAACAACAAAGAGACACAAAACAACTACAAAGACATGCAAAATCAAAACCAAAAAGACACCAAACAACATCAAAGATACAAAATGTCGAGACTGTGTCATTTCTCTTCAGCCTTTGGGGTTTTGCTCGTATGTAGGTGGTGGAGGGGGTTTCACAGTTCCGTGCCCAGCGGTATAGTGCCTCTTTAATTGGAACATATTACGTTTGTACGTTTACGCATGTTATCTACGTCTTTATGCGCTATTTTAGGTGTTGCAACTTCAGCACTGACATGTATTTCCATACTAAAATAGTCCTGTCTTACTTTTATTCAGGTCTTTTAAAGGCCTTATTAAGTAGAACACAAAACTTTGAAGAGTAAATGTTAGTGTTTGCACAGGGATTTTGTCACCCCCCCTGCTTCTTTCCTGCATGTGCAGACTGCACAGGGCCCAGGCGTCATCATGGATGGCAGTACTCAGCGGGGGCTGTAGTAGACAAATTAGGCCAGCTATATAAAGTGGATGATTCTTACTTTTGAAATGGTTGCCATGGAAGACTTAGTAGAGTGCAATGTGGGATACTCCAGAGCAAGCCTGTGTGTGTGTGTGTGTGATTGGGTATGTATGCAAGAAAGAGACTGGAAGCACATCTTGGGTTGTTTATTAATGAAAGACAGCATGAAAGGAACAGTGAGTGCTTCTCTCTGTGTGTATATCAGTTTCTGCAAAAAGACAGAGAGAGGGTGTGAGGGAGAATGAGGAGTGCCTTTACATCTGTGTGTGGGAAGACATTGCTAGAAAATGTCATACCTGCCATGTTACCTAAATAACATTTATCAAGTTGCGAGATCACATTTAAAGAGCAACACAGCCGTCTTTTAGTGTAGTTTACAATCTGAAAGCTCACGACAGGCAGACCTTTCAGTAATCCCATTGATATTCAAAACCATGTGTCTGCGTGCGTGAGAGAACACGGGCATGATCACATGTTGAATTCTTACATCCCCATGCGGCAAGCAGAGATCAATAAGACTCAAGCTTTTCTGAAGTCAGCCTTTTCTTTAATGTGCAGACAGCTCAGGTACAGAGTGGCGGAAACAAGGAATGTTGCTCCAACTGGCCCGGCTTCTGATGTCCTCATGCTTCTTTGTCACGTCCGATTTCCATCAAAAATAATGAAGTTACTTGCCTTTGTTTCAGTCCCTGTAGCACTGCTGATTTTGGCGATCCATTCATGGGAACCCCAAAGCAATTTGCAAAAGGCAGAGTTGAGTTTTAATTTAAATTAAAAGAGGGTGTTTGGACCTGTGAGTTCGAGCCCAGCTGGGGACTGTTTTCTTAATTCCTCTCCTGCTGGATTTCTGACCATTATCGCCTCCTCCTGCAATGTGTGTTCCAGACCACCTGCTCCCACCTCAGCAAAGTTTAAACTTCCCGCTCCAGTGAGATTTACTTACTTTTAATCCCAATGAAGTCCTCAAATGCATACCTGCCAGTAATAACGAAGTTACCTTCTCCTCTTCTGCTTTTGAACATGCCGATGAACGTGGTCAGTCGAGTTTGCGGTCACGTTAAGAGGACACGCTTACTTCTGTCTTTGATCTGTTCACATGGTGGTAATTCTTAATAAACCAGAGCTTATTTCAAAACAGTGTGATCATTGACTCATGTATATATAGTTATGTATTTACATATAGTATAGAGCATTTATGACTCAGGAGCTCAGAGACTGCTTCAACTTCTCTACAGAAGTTTCATGTTTTTTTGAGATGTGGTGGAGATACACACGCAACACAATAACTTAAAGTTTCGGGAAGTCGTTTTAGGAACTAAAATTGCAAATCATTTCCTGTGGTTTAGTAACTTACTGTACTATCGTTGTCTTCTTATTCATGACCAAGCAGTCTATGTTCTTCACTGTACTGCACTCTACCCTGTTGGCGTCTTTCAGCTCATTGTTTTGGTTGAAACTGTAACCAGCACTAAACAAGCATATAGTTGATTGATTCAAGCCTGTAGTTCCAGCGAGTTGTGCTGTCGACAAATGACCAGAGAAACTGGCCAAATATGAGTTTATTAACAGCTTAAAAAGTTGAACAAATCGATTAAGGCACTTTATTGCCCTGCAGTGAGCCTTTCGCGGAGGGTCGTGTTGCCTCCAGCAGCTGCCCTGCTAATTAACTGGTTATGTATAAGCTTAGGATACAAATGTGTAGTTCAGCAGCGTGCTTTGGTGGGGAAAACTATGAAAAAATATACAGTTCAAAATGTAACCTTTTCACACATGCGTGAGTGTTTGGCCCCGATTTTTATTGTTCTTGGTGTCTTACTATTGTTCTTTGCTGGACCGCAGTTTAAATAGTTTCATGCGTTCAACATTCAGTAAGTTTAGTTATCTTACCGGAACCTCAATTAAATGTATACTAAGTTCAAAACATTGCGTTAGCTTAGTCAGCGGTCCAGCTAGATTCCTCAAGTCTTGCTAGCTAGTTGAAGCTAGCTAGGAGGCACACATGAAGCTTAAACACAAGGGACTGGTTTCATTCAGTTCATTCATTCTGCCTGCATTTGGTTCATGTTCTAACACTCCTGTCGCTTTTAGACCCAGACGCTCCCTCCAGTCAGCCTTGGTTGTTCTCACCTGCTCACCCTCATCACTGTTCGTCATTCCCCTCATTACTCCCCAGTAATACATACCAGTCCTTAGTCACTAGATCTCTGCCAGATTGTCTGTGTGCCATTTATAACCCAGCCTGTTTTTTTGACCTAGCCTCAAGTAAGCCTCAGCTTAGTCCTTTAACTTTGTTTTCCTGCCTGGATTTTGTGTCCTTGAACAGATCTCTTTACCTGGATTTTGCCTCATGAGTTGTGCATTTGAGTTCGGTGCTTTGTTTTTTTTTTAAAAACTGTGACACACTACGCGTGTCCTAACCCTAACTCTGCATAAGCTATTAATTGAGCAGTTTTCCGTTATTTTGCTGTAATTTATACCAAACTTTCCTTCCACATGGGTAAAATGTGACAGTTCCTCTGCCCTACTAAGAAATATTGGTAACCCACAGACTGTGGCAGCACACCCACACGCAGACTTGCATACGAACACTTCTCCTCGCTCATTTATTTATTTATTTCTCGTCTCGCACTTGGCTGGGAACTCAAGTTGGAAATTATAAAATTTCGACTCCCTCATTTCTTTACAATTTCACTCCAATTTCTTCCCCATTCCGTGCTCCCTACCTTCTAATTTCTGCCTCTCCTCTCCCATCTCATTGTGCTCTCTGCTTTCCTTGTTAGCTCTGCTCGGGTCTCTCACCTCTCATTAGCTTCTCCTCCGCTGACTGGAGGCACCTGTCCTCAGGTCCCACTGCGGATATCTCAGCTTCTGTTTAAATCAATTTCCATGTTAAATAGCTGCTGGAGGGTGCGGGTGGTTGGTGGGGTGGGCCCCGTAGTTCAGGCAGCGATGGAGGAGGAGAGGTTGAGACATTACAGCGAACCACAACTCTTTCACACCGCTGAACCTCGGGGCTGATCCACAGCCCCTGTCTTGTTCTCTCTCTCGCTGTCTCTCAAACTCCCCCCCTCACCCCTCCTTCCCTTCCCTGGTTTGGCCTTTTATCACTCTGTGTTCTCCCCTTTGGCTTTTCTCTTTCATTTTATTTCCATCCCTGTCCTTCTCCTTTTTTTCCCTCTCTCTCTTTCTCTTTCTGTCTTTGACTTCCATTCTCCCAGCGCGGCCCAGGGCATGTTCTCATTTCAGATGAGAGCTAAGAAGAGTTGTGACAAGGTGGTGTGTGTGTGTGTGTGTGTGTGTTTGTTTGTGTGTGTACATGTTGGGTCTCTCCGTTCTGCAACTTGGCAGTTGCTTTATACATTAATCACCTCCTCGCAAACCTCAACGAAGACTTACAGGCTTATCTATTTAAACAAGCGTGGAAAATACGCCATCAAGCTACTGGACATGTCACGGCCCATCACCGTCTCCATCCTCATTTCAAGTCATCCAGCTACGCCGGCTGATCCCAGGCATCGTTCTGCACGTACAGCCATGACAGCCTCGAATAACCTTGTAGGCCCACTCTGACAAAATTTATGCAAAATGCCATGTGCATTAACTTAAATGCCACTGACTCGTTCCTAAGATGTGCTGCGTTACAGATTTACTGTCCCATCTTAAAGACTGAAAACAGTGTGAAAAGGTGAACACCATTACAGATACAGTCATGGTAAGCAGTGTCATCTATTCTGATATTAACTTTCTATTCACATAACTCTCTGTAAGGTCAAAGTGAAGCGTCCACAGCTTTATTTTTAAAGGGTCAGTTCAACCATGTTACAAAAATACACATATGGCATACAGACATATTTCTTCATGTACCTATAGCGGTAATTTTGCAGTTTTATCTGCCTGGTTTTGCAGTATGTACAAAGGCTGCAGCGGCCTGGGTTTGACTCCAGTCTCCCGTCCTCCTGTCACTCCTCGGCTGCGTCTGTCAAAATAAAAGCTCAAGAAGCCAGAGAAATCGAGTTCTACTGACTTAATTAGTTTTGATGCCCACATACCGCTGGGCAAGTGCAAAATTACCACCTGAGGTATAAGTACACCTGGTTGGGGATCAGTGCTGTGCAGGGGTTAGAAAAAGGTAAGAGGCGCTACTTCTGGAAAGGCACCTTCTGAATTTCTTTAGGTTGTAAGTTGTCATACTGTGAGCGTGACAGGTGAAATTCCATTCACCTCCGTTGAATCGCGGTGAACAAAGAGACCCAAATCTCAAAACCTTGGCAGGTAAAACCCCAAACTGCCTGCATGGCCAGATACAAAGGCAGGCAGGGAAAAAAAAAACATACTTTTTTTATTATTTAGCTGAAGTGCATCGCTGATTTTTAATTAAAACTTGGACAGGTTTTAGCTTTGCATAATTTCTACACTGTTCCGTTCTTTGTTCTTTCTATTAAAAAAAAAACATCCAGACAAAGAAAGTTAACTTAACCAAAGAGTGTGCATGCCGACTGTACGTCACGTTTGTGCTCCCATAAACTAGATAAGTAATTTGTGAGTACAAGTATCAGCAGATTAATATCTTTCTGGATCTGGATCTAGCCCTGCCGCATGTGTAATGTTCTCTGTGCTCTATCGGGCTTCACATAAGTGAGGCAGCATTAAACCGGATGCACTTGTATTTGCGCGCGTGTGGATGATGCTGACAGCTACGCATGCAATAAACGGTCCAACAAGCATCCTTTGCTATTGTCAGTAAGCGTAATTATGGGCTTGTGCCAGATTAGCGCACACAATGCAAATTTCCCGTTAATCGCCCAACTGTGTGTGTGTGTGTGTGTATGCGTGTGTGTCATCGTTAATGTGGTTTATGGCTCCATCCACCATGTAAGTTTCCATCGTGCAAACGCTGCTGAGCATCCTATCTGATGAGATTAAAGATAAATTACTCCACCTTAATCCCCTTTATAAAAGAAATGAGCCTGATTGGAGATAAGCTCTTCACCTAAAGATTCCTGATATGGCGCATAAACTCTAGTAGTAGTTCACACACACACACACACACACACACACACACACACACTCTCATGCTCATCCATACACACGCATATACATATGGTGAAATGTCTGAATATGATGGATAATATCCTCTGGGAATGTTTCACTATCACTTGATCATCGGGTATTTGCATGTACAGTGTGTTTGTTCGGCTTCTTGCCTGACAGGGAGAATTCATTATAAATCACTCCAGCTCAAACAAACTCGTGCCCTCACACTGCAGCTGCTCCGGCGTGGCCGTGCTTAACATTCACGAGCCGCAGAGGCATAAACAGGAACATCTTTCATTTAAATCAATTAGCATCACGGGGGTCAAGCCGACGCGTGAGTCACATATATCGTCACTTTTAAAGGAGAATCTATGATTTGAGTGTGCTGTTTTTATGCTAAAGATGGCAGACGATGGAAACAGAATTGAGACAAACGTAGATTTTTAAATGAAGTGGCTTTCATCGCAGAGTTTCTGTCACTGGAGTTAATCCTTCCAACGGCTAAATCTTGAAATCTGCCTCCTAATAATTAAGTGTTGTAAGCCGACTCCAGCACGCAGACATTTCAAAGACTTTCGAGTAAAAACACATCTTTGAAATCCGGGAATAAAATAATATTTAGCTCAAATTCTTAAGCCGATCATTGTTGTGGGTCTGATATTCTCGGGAGCTTTAATCTTGTGTCCCATTGTTGCCGATGTCAGCTTAAACTGTAGCTGGGCGTGGCGCTGGAAATTCTTTCCTGAAAGCCTCGTCCCATGTTTCTGCGCTGCGAAGGAGATAATGAAGTGCAGCGGCTTACTGTGTTTCCTCCTGTGTCGGGATGACGGGGGGCACACATCAGAAAGGAAACGAGGAAGTGGTCAAAGAAAGGAAGAAGCTTTTTCTAGGGTAATGAGATGCAGCCCTGGGTTTTTTTTTCAGTGTGTTATGCATGAAACGATGATGTGGTCACGGCCATACAATGCTAAGACAAATCTGTTGTACGTTTCCAAGCAGTAAAGGGTGGAGACAGGCTCTTGTATCGCCCGCACACCCCCCTTCCTGGTCTGCTGGCTCTTGTTTTCTTCTCCCAGACCTGTCAGGCAGAATAGAGTCACATCTGCTCCCCATATCTCCTTCAAGTCAGGGGGACACAGTTGGCAAAGCTACCAGCTGCTGGCCAGAATGTATGAGTGTGTGCGGCGTGTGTGTGTAAGTGTGGCGGCGTACACACACACACACACACATCTGTGTCTATGCGCCCGCGAGTGCTGATGGCTAGTAGTTAACCAGCAGTTGTCACAGGGGACATCATTAGGCTTCGCTCGGCAGAAAGAGGGATAAAGATGGAGGGAGGAGGAGAGAAGGAAATTAGAACGACATCCACTGCCGCCTAATTCCAAGAAGGAGAAGAAGAAGGAGCTCCTACTCTCGGCTTGTTTGGTGCGTGCGAGTGTGTCTAGTTTAGTTTTCCTCCCCTTGCTCTGTTCTGCTCTCACGCCTACACACCTTACAATTGCTTTAGCAACAGATTGCGAGCTCCTAACTATGTTCTACCAGCGTCGTCCTTTACTCTTTCCCCTCCCCACCTGCGTTTTCAGGAGAAAACGGTGGCTCAGACAGAGATCGGGACGCGTAATGGCAGGGCTTAAAGTCAAACTGAAATCTGAATTCTGTTTTCCGTCAAGTATTGCTGGATAAGCTGTAATATAGTTGTTCATTTTCTTCCATTTTTTAGGATTCTTTTTTCTTGTGGAAACAGAGTCAGAGGTTGATACAAGATCTGAGTCCCACAAGTTTTTTTGTTTGTTTTTCCAACAACAACACATTGTGTTGGTTATGTGATATTTGCATTTCTTCCTTCATTACAGTACCTGTTGTATGGTTAGGATTGCAGGATGTGGGAGGTAGCAGACTAGGGCTAACTTGCTTTCACATCCGGCCCACTGGCTGTACCTGTCCGGCCCACGTGAGGCTTACCGTTAAATCAGAAATCGATACAACCGTCAGAGCTTTTATTTTGAAGGCGTTTTACTGACGTGCAAAATGAATGTCGACTTTTTAGACATGGACTCCAGAGTATTTCTTCACAGAAATCAAAGGTAACCCGGCGTGCTTAGTGTGTGGAGTGCGGGTTGCTGTGTTGAAAGACTTCAGTTTGAATCGCAATTACGTGACCAAACACTCGGGTATGAAAGTATAAAAACCTGACTGATGCATAGCAGGAACGGGAGGCTGATGCTTTGCTAGCAAAGATACAAAAACAGCAAGGATGTTTTACCAAGCTTCACACATGGAGTTGAATGTAATTGCCCAAAAATTCACTGACAAGAGTAAGCCATTTTCTGATGCGGTGGAGTGTTTGATGGACTCTTAAATCAATGGTAAAGTGAGTTTTTCTTATGTATATGTATTCTTACCAGCAGAAACTCATGTAAAAACATGTCGTTTACTGCAGTTTATAAAGAAATTAAATTACTATTGAGCAGAATTGAATTCAGAGTATCGGTCTGGTCCTCCACGACCTTTTGCAGAATCTCATTGTGCCCCTTGGGAAAATTAATTGCCCACCGTTGCTTTCAGGTTATTTCAGCAGTCTCCTATGTCATTAAGTGCCTTTTATCCACCAGTTTTCTTTTTTTTGTGAGTGAAATTGAAAACCAAAAAGTTTTTTTTGTTTTTTTCCCCACAGAGGTGAAAAAGTTGATTCATACCAAAGAAAACAAAGGAAGCCTGTGACCGAAACGTCCAAAATAGCAGCCGGCTGTAACTTTGTTGAAGAAATGCATGAAACAAAAAATAAATGCGCTCCGCTTCCGTCGTGCTCTTTTCCCTTTTGTTTGCCTTTTTAAAATGATGCCATCGTGCCCTCCTCTCCTGCAACGGTTTTAAACCGACTGGAGAGCGCTGCCGACTATTTGTCGTGACGCACTCAACTCCTGTTTTTCGCATTCACACCGCGCGGTGGATGGAAATTTATTCAAATCTGTTCTAAATCTGGATCCAATCTAGACCAGCAGGTTCAGATGAATGTTGAAATCACAGGTGGGACTAACAACAACATCAGCCCTGCTGCTGGTTAGTTACGAACTATCTTTTGAGTCTGCACGAACAGGTTACAGTACCAGCTGTGAATTAGAGCAGAAGGCAGAAAAAAGAAAACATACACCAATTCTATATATGTACAGATTTCTTAGAGAACGTTCATGTTAATGTCAGCTCGGTTTTACCTCGTGCTGCCCTGAGGTGTTTCTTTATCTCTGCTGAGAGACAAGACCGTGACAGTAGACAGAGGAAGAAGAAGAGCGCTGTCTGGGAAACGTGCAGCGTTTGGCTCTGCGAATCCCCCAGATACATCTTAAAAGTCATCCGACGAGCCATTAAAACCTGCTCCGAGACAGATGGAAAACACCAGTCAGATTTAATGGGAAAAGATGCTTTCTACAGTGGAATAAAGCACTTCTGCTTCACTGCACCCCAACTTCTACAGCAGTGACCTGCCCTGCAGCACTGGACTGGAGAAAAGAACAGGAGCAGACATGAGCAAAAAGAAAAGAAGAAGAAAAAAAAAACAGAAGAAGATTGCAGAAGAAAGAAGCAAAGTAAGTAAAAAAGGGTAGAGTCAGTTTGTCCTCTTTGTAGTTCTTAACAAAGCACGCTGAGCTCTACAAAGCCGGCCCCCCCACACTCCCTCAACTTTGAGACGGGAGTATTCAGACTCGGAGACCGTAGCCGAGCTCCAATGCCCGTGTTTCATCCTTCGCATATGAGAAGGAATGAGGCTTTGTATTATAGCGGCACAGCTCAGATGAATATTACTTAAGCCCACGCACACAGACAATGCACGGCCATAAATAAATAATACCCATCTCGCCATGCTCCGCAGCATTAAGAAGTGCAGGAGAAAGACACTGAGAAGCCGGGGGAGAGGAGATGCAAGAGCAATAAAAAAGAAAGGGATTGAGAAAGGAAGAGAAGGAGCCAGGGAAGACTCAGAGAGAGGAGAGCGAGGAAGGGAGGGGGAAAGTTTGCAGCTTCTGGCGCAGACTGAGAGACATAGCAACACATTAAAGGCCGAGGCCGAAGACTCCTCAGACCGTTAATGAGATTCTGTCTCCATCTTCCTCTCTCTCTCTCTCTCTCTCTGGGTGTCCTTCTGGCTCACACATTCTCGTCTCACTCAGTCCTCTTGCTTCAGATTTTACTTCTTCTCTGTTCTGCGGCTTCTGTTTTTTTTTCTCTCTGACCGCACAGAGTTTGAGCTTAATGTCGTCTGCTAAAAGCAACAATTTTCTCGAAGTTTGTTGGGAGCTGTTTTGGATGCTACATCTTTAATCGTTTTATTTATTTCATTTTGAGCTCTGTTTAGCTTTGTGGGTTCGTGCTGCGCTAGAGAGCCATCCACTCATAAGTGACATCTGTACGTAATCACTTGAAAGAATATGAAAGTAATGTGAAATTTACATCCTGGTATTTTCTCTGTCAGCTTCATGAGGTAGTCAGCTGGAATAGTTTTCAATTAACAGATGTGCCTTATTAAAAGTTAATTAGTGGAAGTTCTTAATGTGCTTTCAGAGTTAGTATTGGCATGCAGTAAATAACTCTATAACAACAATACAATACGACAACTGTAGTAATTCATATTAAGTAAAGCCTAATGACAGTTACTTTAAGGACAGTCACTCCAGAAAACTTGAAGAACTCTGAGTGAACTTTGAAACCATCAAACGCTGTGATGAAACTGGCTCACACGAGGACCGCCCTAGGAAAGGAAGATCAAGAGTTACCTTTGCTGCAAAGGATAAGTTCATTACAGTTACCATCCTCAGAAATCACCAATTAACGGCTCCTCAGATGAGAGCCCACATAAATGCTTCACAGAGTTCAAGTAGCAGACACGTCTCAATATCAACCGTTCAAACGAGAGACTACATGAAACGAGTCGGCATCGTCGACTTGCTGCAACGAGAACTGCCGTGTCTTGGTGAGAGGCAGGGGAGGCGGACTGAGGGTATCTGCATGTGTGGTTCCCACCCGACAACAGAGTGAAGAAAAAGCAGCCAACCATCATGTTTTTCACATCTGTTTCCTGTGTCGGTGAGGTAGCTGTGTGTTTTTATCTAGAAACATTTGCAGGAACGTGTTAAATAAGTGGAAAACTTGCCACTTATTTATGGCTCTCATTATGGGAGTCACGTGCCTTCACCTGATGGTAAAGTTCAGTATTTCCAGTCTGGTCTGGTCCGGCTTAACGTCAAACCACTTGAAATTCTGCTACTTTGCAGCCACTTTTTACTTTTAAAGCACCCCTTTACCGCGATGTGTGATTTTCTGGCTGCAGTTTCAAAAGCATCAGCATGTGTTGGTCAAAGCATTTGCATATATCGCATGCCTAACGAGTCTCCGGACTCAGAAACATTAATGATACTCAACGATTGTACAACAGTATGATATATTGAACTTTCTGTCCTCTTTACCTTGTATTATTATGCAAACGGCTTATACTTAAGTAAAAATATGCTCCAAATGTGCTGTACAGCTATTACAAATACCACTTTATTTGCATATTCCAATGTACAAAGCAATCTGCTGAGAAACTAGCATATGTTCCTTTTTTCTTGTGTGTTTTAACTGCGTGTCACTAAATCTAACCAAGACAGGGAAGTTATTCTGGTTGCTTCAACTTCTAAACACCACATGAACTTGACGAAATGGTGGCGGTCAGGAACCTGCACTCACTCATCTGTTTATCTCTACGGCCTATTTTGTATTACTGGTGCATCTCTTGCAAATCATCACAACGGAGGAAGCGCCACACGTTTGTGGGAAATGTTTAAGCAACTTCCATTTTGTTTCGTAAATTTCGATTAGTAAGACACGGTTGAAGATAATGAGCCTGTGAAAGAGGCAACATATGAAACCAAATGATTGTACCTGCAGGGAAAGTTGAGAAAAGGTGTTTATCTCAAGGCGAGGCAGTTCTTTGGAAAATAGCAGATTAGAATCTCTCTCGTTTAAATGCATAAATTAATTGCTTTACTCCAAGAATACTGAATAACTTGTTTATGACACACAGGAAATAAAACATAGATACACCCTGACACTCAGAATAGAAGTATGTTGTTGGTCTTGTTTATTTTCTCTTCTCATATTGTCTTTTGTGCTTGGCCTTTAAACGACAGCCCCCCAGCCCCCCCCCCCTCTTCCGAAAGATCCCAGGTGTCTCTGTGAAAAACTGAGGTCATAGTTCAACAGTTCAAGTCAACAGAGAGATGAGCAGAGACGATCACTCGATACCGAGAGTAAATTGGTGGACAGTTAAGGAGTGATTTTCAAGCGGAGGTTGTTTCACCTCCTCCTGCAATCTATGGACTGATTGACCAGCATCTTGATTAATCCTCTTGTTCTTGAAAAAAAAAAAATACAATAGATACAACCGTGCGGCCGGTTTTGATTGATGAATCTTAATTGACCTTTGTGTGTCCCAAACTGCATTCACTAAAGGTAAACAGAGAGAGCGAGAGAGACAGAGAGAGAGAGAGAGAGTAGAGTAACCTCAGGGGTTTAACACATGGCCAGCGGAAAAAAGATGGTTGCTGTAAAACAATGAATTTCATGCACAAGTGCACCAACAAGACGTGCAACTGATCAATATGTCTTGTAGGTCAGACTTACAGCACTTAAAACCTATATTGATCAGCGTGCCCTTTGGCTTGCATAATTTACAATGACCATAGTCCATTTTCCAGCCAGCGATATCTTCTGAAAATAAATGATCAAGTTTGCAGGTGGAAATTCGGCAAACTAATTAAACAGTTCAAATTTTTTTTCTCTCTCTCTCTTTTTGTTTAGAGCAGCCGTGGAGCCAAAACTAATAGTCAAATACTTTAACAAAAAGGAATGAGGCCGACAGACTAAATCTTAAACGCTGATCTCAAAGGATTTGTTGATTTCGCCCAGCGTGGATTTGAACAGTGTATCCATGTTTTATCCGTCTCTCCATGTCTTCATCATTCTTCAGATGCTGAAGAAAAGCATAAAGCGTGGATGTTGCATCTGTGACGTCACCCACAGGTTTCTGAGGAGCCATTGTGAAAGCTCAGTGTGGTGGCTCTAGCAGCCGCAATCTTGTCCAGTCCAGCCTCTGCCACCTTCGGGCTAATCTAAAGATGGTAGCCCGCTGTTGATGCTCAAACAAGCCACTTGTAAAAAAAATCCCCATTCCTCAATACCGATACTAAAATGTCCGACTCACAGCAGAAAATCATGTTTACCGCCTGGTACAAAGAATGGATTCGGTCCCTATAGCCCCATTTCCCTGAGTATGAATGAATATATAACTCACCCGTTCAAGTTATGCATAATTACTTCAATACAGGTGTGTGCCGTTACAGATGGCTTGTCGGAGCACCCTAGCGTCATTCAACCCGCCTCGGGTCCAACGATGACCCACATCTATTTAGATGAGCCAGGAGGCCAAGATGCAGGAAACCAGTAGTTGACATCGCTGACACACGACGTCTTTATAAAGACGTGGCTGAGACTCACGTGGCTACTCAAGGTTGTCTTGGGGCATTTTTGCAGACTTGGATGCTTATGGTCGCACACTTTAAATCTTGTTTTGTTGCATGCATGCATAATTTAGTTTATCATCCACGTTTTTGATGCTATTCTACAGCCTCCATACTGTTTACATTATGTTTACTAATTATAATAGTTGTGGTTTTGGTCAGTCCATCAGATTCTAAGATGTTTAACGATTATTTATAAAGACTTTCACTTCTCTATACAAGTAATTAAAGAAAATACCTCACTGTACCAGAGGCGATGCAATCCAGCAGAGCAAACTTGTGGGTGTTTGTACAGTTTATATTAAAATAATCCAGTCAATGTGTACCCATGATCCTGTAGTTAAAGTGATCCAGTTAATTAGTTTAGTACCAGCTGATACAGCCTACGCTTCCAAACCTTTCAAAACCAGCTGCGTTATCACTCGGCAAACTTAAAAAACTCCACTCCGCCTCCGTGACGGGTCTGTGTCCCGTGTATTTTGGCCATGAGAGTTAATTAAAGTTAAAAAATGATTCCCGTCTTACGAGGTCACAGAAGTTCTTAACTTGAACAGCTTTTCAGAGGTGTTTTGTGACCAGTTTTACATCATGTAACAATTACTACATTATCACTATTGGGGTGATCATGTGAAAAGCAATTAACCTGTGCCCACGCTGCTCCGAGCGTGAATTTCTCCATCCTACAGAGGCAATGACAATGCGTCATCATTGCCGAGTTTGCCTCGCGCTGAGCATCCACTCCGTCAGTAAACCGAAACAGAGGCTCTGGTTGGTTCGACGCGTTGTGATGTGGCTGTCTGTGCTGCGTCTTTCACAGTGCACGACGGGCGACTGCCAGACAGGGGACTGTTTAATTCAACTCCTACTATCACCACGGTCAACAGCGCCAGGACGCAGCCTTTCAGCACCATTACACACACTAATGGAACTGCATGTAATATATCCTCCCTACGCAAACCTTCCTCTCTCTCTCCCCCTCACGCTCCGTCTCCAACACAGAATTACCGCTCTACCTTCCCTTGCTGCCTCGCTGAGTCTGACACCCTCTCTCTCCGCATGTACCTCCCTGTCTCCTGGTCCATCTCCCTCTCCGTCTCTTTGTTGGAGAAAAAAAACGCCCACCTCCCGTAGTTCCACTTGAGTGCTGAGTGGGAGAGAAACGCAGACTCCAACCTAGCTCGTTTCCGTTCTTCCTGCTGCCTTTGTACACCAGGCTTATCATTTTCCAAGTTCAGCTTCAGACATTAGCGGGCTGACAAAGTGCCTGAGGTAAAACAATAAGCGTCGGGTTGAAGGTTTATCTTAAGATGCACTTCAGCTCCTTTGCGGCCTCTCAAGCTATGAGTGCTACCCTGAGATATAAAACACAGAATCCATCCAGATTCGTACCCTGCCACATAAAAACTTCAATATGATACTGAGCAACAGGTGACTTTATATCATACCAACCACTGCAGTTTTCTATCACGGCCATCCCCATATCGCATCATCTCAATCCTGAGAGACAGTGAATGAAGTAAAGATGATTATTATAACGAATAATGATGATGATGATTAAGTCTTGATGAAAATCGTTGGGGCTACGACTCTGCGGGGAGATTTTCGTGATTGAGGGACGTCGGCCCTGTGCAGCAGCGAGATGTACCCCCCCCCACACACCCCCCATGGAGTCCAGACACTGCTGGTGGCTGATGAATCTGCAAAGCCTGAGGCGGAGATGGGGGGGAGGTGGAGGGGCATGTGTAACAGCGGCGTGAAGGTGGAGAGAGAGGGAATCATATTTAAAGACTGTAGCGAGATTAAGCACTGTCCTCTCGCAGCAAGAAGGTTCCCGGTTTGAACCCCTTTCTGTGGAGTTTGCGTGTTCTTCCACGCTCTCTCTGGATCCTCTGGCTTCCTCCCAGCGGTCCAAAACATAATAATAATAATGCATTTCATTTTTAAGCGCTTTTCCGGATACTCGAAGACACTTTACATGAAAGCAGCAAACAACATCAAACATCCAAAGTATACACTAAAGAGGCATTAGACTAGGCTACACATTAAAAGCAAAGCGGGTTCGGCGCTTTGTCCTGGGTGTTGGAAGGAGGTTTGCATCAGATGAACGGAGGCTGTGGCGATGTGGCAAGTCAGTGAGTCTGGTTATGTGTGAGGAGGAGGATTTTGAGCTGGATGCCAGTGGAGGTTTTGGAGGACTGGGGTAGTGTGGTCACGAGCGTGGGTGTGGGTGAGCAGTACTATATTGGAGTTTATTTAAAGTCCTAGCAGGTGTGCCGTAAAGGATGCTGTTGCAGTAGTCATGGTCGTTTATCTCTATGTGAACTCATCCAGGGTGCCCAATGTCAGTTGGGATCTGCTCCAGGCCCCCACGACCCTGATTATATTAAGCGGTCATGGAAAATGGAGGAAGATGATAGGCTAACAATGTTACTGTGCAATTAGATAGTTGTGCGAAAAGAAGACATCACAACTGACGACCCCAGATAATGACGGCAGAAATTAGCACGAGCGCTAATGGAGGGGATGAGGACACGTGCGAAAGACTGACTGAACGTTCGCCGGCGCTTCAGAACCTGTCACAAATCACTGTGCTTCCTCCTCCTCCTCGCTGACAAGATGTTCTGTCCTGCATGGGAGGGTTTTCAGAATGAACAATGATTCAGGCGTCAGTGCGGCACAAAACAATGCACCACCAGCAGTCAATCCTCACACAGGAGACTGGTCTTGCACTATCCAACACACTTTAAGCCGCGGAGCCAGGAGCAGCCTGCTGCAGAAGAAATAAAGCCTGGATTTATCTTTCCCAGACAAGTTTGCGAGATCAAAGATAATCACATCAAAGCTGAGGTGGCGCTTCCGCTGTCGTTTCCCGCTGCCCCGCTACATGTCGGCAGGTTAACGGCACGCGATGATCTGACACAATCTTGGGCCCTCAACGACGTACAGGTCTTTTAAGGCATGCTTGATTTCGGTCTGCAGCTGTCACGCGGAGGGGAAAGATTGATGGCGACGAGTTCTGACTGCCCCGATAAGCAGCAGTCGTTGAGTGCTCTTGAAGAAACCGACGAGAGGTTGCAGCTATACTTGACATTATTGGCTCGATCGACAAAATGTTGCACTACATTAAAAAAAAAAACAAAATCAGGCACGTGAGCCTCATTCTTGTGTCCTCTGTGCCTAACGGAGTTTCTCTCCTCGAAACTTGGTTTTTATTATTTCTGAAAAATCACTGTACAAGCAACAATTACGGTGAACCGCTGTTCCACGTCAAGCTCCATCTGGCCCAGTGAAGTCACATGAAACGCTGTCATCTCTTCCATTTTTTCCCCCCCTTAAAATCAAGAATCCCTTATTACCCAAATTTGAATTAAAAAAAAAAAAATGTATTTAGCCCTCTGGGCCACATCATGTAGTCAAGAGATCAGCTGTGTAAGTGAAACCAAGTAAGTACGAAAAAGTTCTTGTCAGGTCCAAAAACATGTAAAAATAGATAGTAACTTTCAAACCTTCCAATCACTTAGGGCTCTCATACCATATTGCACTTTTTCTAATGACTTCATACGTTTTGTAGCTGTGTGTATATATGTGTACATGCACGCTGCACATGTGTAGGAGTCAGAGATTGTCTGCACCCCGGGGACAAGGTGCTATAATGGAGTATTGATGTCGCAGAGGGGTGGGTGAGAAGAGGGCGATAATTAGATTTTGTTCTCACTCTCTCCCTGCAATGCTCAGATATACACAGCGTTTCTAATGAGAGAGCGGCTCTCGCCAATAATTACCGCTCTATTTCCAAAAAAGCATTCTCAGCGTCGCAAAACGGCGACAACCTGACCTCGGAGAAAGCCAACATTAGGCGGTCACCTAATTAGGTGTCATTAGTTGATCAAATGTGTCAGGGCGTGCAGATTTTAAGTGGTCGCTTAATAACCCCGGCAAACATCCGTTATGTTCACAGCTGGCGGCGTCTTCAAGAGAGGACCTCGTGTTTTTTTCTCCCTCGAAGCGTCTTCATGGACCGAGTGTTGGGTCAGGTACTGTTCCTGTGCCTCCCTGCTCCTTTCACTCGGTGCTAATGAA
The DNA here is from genome assembly GCA_014281875.1 of Nibea albiflora. Taxonomy (NCBI): domain Eukaryota; kingdom Metazoa; phylum Chordata; class Actinopteri; family Sciaenidae; genus Nibea; species Nibea albiflora. The sequence goes on along the minus strand of CM024811.1, from coordinate 13,477,905 downwards.
TTGCTCCCCGCTGGGTGGGAAGTCAAGAGGCCAGATGACATGGGAGGCATAAAAAAAAAATGTTGAAGGAAACACACACAGATGCCCGTCATGGCCTTCATACTGACAAGTGCTCATTCCAGAAGCAGCATGTGTCAAGGTAGGGGAAAAAACACAGATTCGGTTTCTGCATTAGTAGTTTGAGAAGAAAAAGTGTGTAAACTAAGGTCCATTCACTTGACTTCTTTCTAAGCTTTCAGCCATATCTCACGGCCCTTCCGTGGTTTTATTCCTGCTTATTCGCAGAGGCTTCGAATCGTGTTACATTTTGCAAGTATTTCTGCTTTTTGTATTTTAAAGTAATACGAACATCGTTGTTGGGTGAGAAGAGTAAGGCACATTTGATAAGTGACTGAGGCGCACCTACTTTACAACCTTATGACTTCAGCCTTGTGAACCAGAGATCTCATTCCGGTCAGTCGGAAGCCAAACAAACTCAAAGTCAGCTGGCAGGTTGAACCTCGTATATTTCTTTGTCGGATTACAATAAAAAAATCATGAGGGAAGGAGTTGTGTTCAAATCAAATACCTGCAGACGCACATACTTACAATTTACCTCGTGACCATTTCAACAAAAGATTGAACACTGTAATGAATGTCCGGAGCTGGAAAAATCCCAGAGTATTAAGCTGCACAGTACAAACTATGAACTAAACTTAGTGTATACCAGTAACTCTCAAGTGATCATGATTGATCTCGCGTAAGGCATGAATTTACTCTGCATCTTTCCCACTGTTTACTCATGTCAGACTCCACGATATGTTATTCTGCAAAAAACATATTCAATAATAGATCATGTAGGAGTTTATTATTAATTCATGTGAAGGATAAGATTGGTCTGATATATTTAGAGTGAATAAATAGGACAAAAAAATAAGAACCTAGCTGAGATGGAAACAAAAAGAAAACCAAAAGTTGGAGCGAAGAAAAATCCTTCTCCTAATGGCAGACCATCTCAGAAATCATAGGGAGAATTTAATACCACCTTTACAAAGTGAAGACAATGAGCAGGCATGGAAAGAGATTGCAAACAAAATGAACGCCAGCTTTAATTATGTTGTTTGCAACCCTGAAGTGGTGTTATATCCGATTAAATGTTCAAATCAAACGCGGATAACAGGCTGAAACTACCCCGCTGTAGAGTGAATCGAGCTAAAGCTAAAGTATTATTCATCACACCTAATTATCTTTTATACAATCCCTCCAAAATATGTCTCAGAAGATGTGTGCCTGGGAGATTTACTACAACTCCGGAGACCTCTGTAACGCTCCACAGTATTTCTAGTCAAGAAATGTAATAGCCTTTATTCTTAAGTTTGCCAGCAGAAGCAAAATCGAGATATTCTTTTTTTTTAACTTTTATCTTTCGATTAAGTTCAAAATTTCACTTCTAGCGCTTTGATAACGATACTAAATTGAAACCTCAACATTCCAACTTTTCTGCAGGTTATTTCGTCTGGGGGCTTTAGTGCCCCTGAAGTTGTCTTCTCACTTCTTTCCCGCAGAGCACAGTCCGCAATTTGTTTTTTGCAAAATGACAGAAACTGAAACAAAATGTGTTATTTTTGAGCGAGCAAAATCACTGGTGTGAAAAAAATTGGTGTGATCTATATAGTTGAGATCCTTTTTTAGATACATATAGTTTATCCCACACACACACACACACGCGATACATTACGAACCGCCATGCTGGCCTTTTTCTCCATTACCCTCCTTGGAGACCTCATTCACACAAGTTTGAGATGATTTTGATCTCAACCAGGATGCACTGAACCAGCAAACTCACTCTTCACATTTCGGTCCCACGGCACGCATCACGCACATAAACACACACAGATGCACACACACACAGGAGATCATCTTATTCCTTCTGCTTGACATGGCTTCAGGAGCGCCATTTTCTCTCCTTCCACTCCTGGTCAGATTTCAGGATTGCTTCAACCGGGAGTCACGGCGCAGCATGTCAATGCTGCTTTATAGACCGGTGGTGTGGCAGCAGGTGGTGTGTGTTGGCCGCAGTCTGACCCGAAGACAGTACATAAGCACACACAACATAGCACATAGCACTGGCTAAACAAAATAACAACAACAAAAGATTTTCCCTGAATAAAAATGAGAGAAAATCGAAATAAATAAATAATATTTTCAAAATCGAATCCAGAATTTTATTCATTATGCCAGTTTCCTGCCATTAGAGAGGAGGAAGAAAACACGGGTTGAAACATTTAGAGTGTCATTTCTGCTTTCCATCTTGGTGGACTGACGGCGGTGGGAGTGTAATAAAGCACCTTTACACTTCATTGCCTCATAAATCCTAATACATTTCTTAAATGAACTGCCGTGCCTGCCGCTCTCTTACTTAGCTCCCCATGTTCATTTGGCTGTGTGACTGCAGACAGATTCATTTACCAATGCCCCGGAGCCAGCACCGCACCGCCACTGGGACCCATTTCAAACGCGCTGCAGTTGCCCTTACAGGATTATAAGCCTGCGTTCCTCTATTTCCATCACCTCAAATCAAATGTTGCTTTAGCCGGCTCGGAGCGGCTCAGAGCCCGTGTAATGTGTGTGTATGTTTGGATACGTGAGAGTGCGTGGTAATGTGTTATTATTTTTTTTTTTTTTTGTGAGTAGGTGGGAGATGGCATGCCTCGGGGAGCAGTTTGCCACCCTGTTTGATCACTGTAAATAAGAGTTCCGCCTCCTTTCGTACCGTGAACTTAAGCGATCATTGATTTTGCGCAAGCTGGATGCGAATTCTCGTCACCCCTCGGGGGAACACGAGGGAGTGCCGAACGAGGCTGGGTGACTTGTGGAACACACTTGTGACTTTGAATTTGATACACCGCGTGATTCAGCAGTGATCTTTTCAGCAATATTCAGGAGAATATGAAGGAAGGAAGATAATTAGAAATAACAATTGACTTCCCACGATCTGTCAAACAATTTGCCCTCATATACGAGCCATAAGGCCATCGTTTGATTCACCGGCGGAGGCCAATCAGTGTGAATCTCTTCCCTTTCTTCTCCTAATATAAAGACACGCTTTCATCCACGGGGGCAGAGATGGCAGAGACATTTGTGTCTCGGCCTTGCTTTGTGAGTCATCACGATGAATGATGGGGACTTGGCAATGCTGGCACGGGCGTAACACGCTAGATTTGCCGTTGAAATGTGGCGTGGAAAACCCGCAACGAGACATCAAGGTCTTTTGCATTGAGGTGGAGGCACAGGGAGAAAAAGAGGAGGAGGTTTTGGGGGGGAGCGGGAGGTGTGTGTTTTTACAGGGCTGCTGTTTGTAATGCATGATCTCGTGATGCATTGTCTGTGTGAAGCGTAAGCACACTTACATCTATTACCAATGTGATTCTATGGCTGTATTTCCTGCAGCCTATTGTACTTTTATGTACAGCTACTGGAGGATAAAAACTTATAAAACATATGTTTGGGTCTAAGCGTCACACCTCTGGGCGTGTGCTTCTCCCAAAGCAGCCATTGCCAGGCCGGTGTTGCTGCAATGTTGCCCTGCTGACCATATCGTATAACCTTACAAACACTGATATGAATGATTGGGAACTTAGAGTCACCAGTTCACCTGTTACCAGCTACCAACATGCAATCTTGACACAGGGTGGTTCAAACAAGAAACGTTCTTGTTGCGGGGCGACAGTGCCTATCACTGCACTTGTCCCATGCAATAAAATATCAGTAAATAACCACTGTAACTATTGATGGGAACGGTTTTGAGTCCTTCACTCAGACGTCTTACTTTCTAGGAACAAGGAGTCTAGGTGGGGGGATTTCACCAAGCAGGACTGACATCTCATATATTCAAGTTTAGGTTTACAAATTCAGATTCAAAACATTTGAAGACTATAGCCAAATATTTCTCACGGGTGAGCCGATTTGAACAATAAAATAAAATTTTAAAAAATCATTCCTTTCCGTTCATGGTGCCCAAAATAGTTTGTTTTAGTCATTTTAATTTGACAAAAATGGCAAAATGTGTGAGCTATTAACACAATACTGCAAATGTTACATGCAGTTCAGTATTCCCCAATACTTTACTTTATTCTCACTGCTTTCCCCCATTTGTTTGTTATGGTAAGTTTTAATAAGACCCTTAAGATTTGCATCTCTCATCTCTTCCCCCTTGTTGTTTCCACAGCTTTTTACCCAATTTGCGTCACCGCACATATAAAGTAAACCAGTGGATGCATGTATTTCCCTGAGATGAAAGATCGAAAAACTTCCACTACGACGCAGCCGTTAGCATGGGCACGTGGCAGCTCACTCATCCACGGGGGTTATAATTGCAGCCGAGAAGAATGCATGCGCGCTCGGGCGCCGGAGTGCTGGAATTTCAAACAATGCGTTTGGCACAACTTGCCACCCACGAGAAGCACATCGTTGGTGATTCATTCCTGGTGTGTGCGCTGTGCAGTTCCTCCTCTGGCTCCTGCAACATTAAGCAGCAAAACAAGACCAAAAAAAAAAAAAAAAATCACTTTGAGCACCGACTGCTCTTGAACTAAATCCAAAATTCCATCCGACCGGTGTCTGTCAACTTTGCTAACAACGCACGTGTCTGTAAACTAATAAAAGAAGATTTAAGGGGAGAGACTCTGGCGGGTTTGTTGGAGATTCGTGTGCAGAGGCAGGCACAATATTAAAGCACTAGAAAAGCAGCCACTCACTGGTTAAATACAACGAATGGCTCCCGTGTCCACAAGCAAGACGCATGTAGTCCATGTCTCCAACGCCTGCAGGTCAACCCCTCTTCAGAAAAGTGTTACTACGAGAAAAGCGCATCTCCCTCTGTGTACCATTTTGTTGTTGAGTAATTGTGTTTGTGGATATACAGCACACCGCAGAGGATGAGCGCCGAGCACTCAAGCATAATCTGGTCCTAATCCCTGCCAGAGGCATCCAGCAGCTGGATATTAAAGTGGGATTTTATTTTCTGATGTCACTACCTGCCATAACAGCAGCAGAAAGCGGGCTGCGTTTAATCATCATATCATCAGATTGCCATGATGGAACACTGGGAAGGCGTTGTTACATTAATCGCCATCCCCGTCCTCTTCGAGTATCTTCCATCTCAGCGTCGCCGTTTGCGCCTCCTAATTAAATTGTGCTTTCTGTCGATTGTGCTCATTACTCAAACAAAACCAATCAGCGGTCTGCAGCTGGGTCTGGCGATGTAGATAAATAGGGGGGGTAAATGTTGGTTGAGGAACACGACATGGGGTGCGTCGTTTGCCTCGACTGCACGGACGACGCGGCGCTGCTTCCTTGGCTGTGAGGCGGCTACTTCAGCAGAGAAGAGTCAGCGCTCTCAGGGGGATTTTATTATAGACATGAAGCCATAGAGGAAGGTCCTTCGCCAAAGAAATTGTCTGCCTGCTATAAGTGGAGAGGCCTTGTCTAGCATTGAAGAAAGCCAACACCAACAGGTGAGAATTGTGTAACCTGATCTCCGGTCTCCCTCAAAATATCTATCTATCTGAGATACTTCGTTTAGCACAATGCCCTCTGCCACCAGTGGGTGTTTCTCACCTGTATATTCTTCCCCTGTTGCCTTATTGCTGAAAGCGTACCAATAATATGCCTCTGGGTATTTGTTTGTTAGTTTCCTACTTCCTGCTGCCGCAAAACTTCCAATCTTACCTCTCTCCACCTCCCTCCTACACTGGCCTCAGCTACGTCTGTCTCACTAGTCCGGTGCTGTACATTTATACTCTTGACAGACTTTCTTTGTGTGTGTGGTGTGTGTGCAAGTCTCTCTCCCATCTCAACTTCTGAAGATAGCCGGCACTTTTAAACAGACTTCCTTAAAGCTTTCTGTCAGTGTGCTAGAGGCTTGAAAGCGGCAAGGTCCCTGCAGCGCTGATCAAGGTTCTACCTGATAGGATAGGCCTTCTCCTCGACACCTCGTCCTGCCTGACCAGTCAACCATTCCACTTAGACACGACGCTCTCGCCGCAAAACTACAAAGCGCAAGAAGGGAGGCAGAGTGGGTGTTTGAAGAGATGACAGCGGCTAAAATAGGACTGGGTTTGCCATTAAAGAGAGGTTTTTGTAGTTAAAATGAGGGTCGCAGCAGGCAGGTGCTGTGTTCCGACGCGGTTTGATAGATAGCCAAATGCTCACGCCGTCCAGGGACAAACTTTAGGGTACTGAAATGGATCTGAGGTTTCTTTTTGAAGGTATTCTGTCTGGAGAGTACAAAGCCGCAAAGTTGTCTCACGATATCCGACGGCTAGAAGATCGACATCTGCGCCTGTAACCTTCACAGCTCAGCTGCACTTGGTTCATTAGGTGAGGTGCGTCGGGAGTGTTTTGTGTGCTTTCCAGTTTTTAAATGAATATTAAGCAAAAATATGCTTTGTTTTTGCTCAGAAATATTTTAACATAACTTCCTCAATAATTAACCTATATCAAAATAATTAATTACAAGTTACTGTTCATGAGTTTTAGGTCACCCAACATTTCTGACATGCGTTTCGTGTTTGAACTGTGAATTTCTTTGTAGTGACAGAATAAGGGTTTAACGTGGATGTTAACATGCTATAGCCGATGCCGTATGGAGATGAGCGGATGGCTAAATCGTTGTTCTTCAAGAAACAGGCAACAAACTGTCATTTTTACACTTCTCTCCGGGTTCAGGTTTACGTAAAACGAACAGCCAGAGTCGTTGAGACTTGACAAGACGATTTCTTTTCACTCTGGAAAGAGCCATCTCTCCTCGGGCCTGATAAGCTAGCTAAACAAGAACCTCCAAACTTAACATAACAGACATGAAGTTGATATCAATCTTCTTATCTCACTGTCAGGGAAAAACAAAGCAAAAAAAAGTCTTGAACTAATCTTTTTTGTCCACTCAGGCCTGTTTGTTTTGGAAAACTCCTTTTCAAGCAATGCATTCTGAATGGGATGCCGGTCTGAGCATCCCCACCGGGGCACTTTGGGGTTAAATGTCTTGTGGAAAGAACACACGGATGATGAGTTTCTGGGTGAAGCGGGAGCAATATTCAGTCAGTTTCAACACACACACACGCACGCGCGCGCACACACGCACGCGCGCACCTAAACGTAATGTGTGTGTTTAGATACACATCCTTTTCGGAAAAGTAGGTTGCTCAGCAGCTGTCACTGAAAGACAGAAAGACAAGTGATGGTGATGCAATGCTCTGCCCATCACTGTCTCAGCTGGCTGGTGTGTGTGTGTGGTGGTGGTGGTGGTGGTGGGTGGGGGGGGGTACGTGGGTGGGTTTCGCAAGTGACAGGGCGAGATGGTGAGAGAGATAAATAGTCACACTGAGGGAAGCGATAATGGACTTTTCTTGTCTGCACTGTGTCGCCGTCTACAGACGGTGAGGCCAGAGCGATGACAGACATGCTGATGTGCTTAACTGTTCTCGCTCGGAGAGTGAGAGAGGAGGAGAGACGGCGGCGAACAGACAGACAGCGAGGAAGGGAGGAGAGAGAGAAAAAGATGCTGATGCTCTTTAACTCCCTTCCACATTGCCACTGGCAACAGGACCTCCGTCGGCACTCTGACAGATGCATGGTAATGAAGCCCGCTTTGGGTGAAATCCGTCGCCGCCTTCTCCTCACGCGTTCACAGTCCCTCACCTTTTGTCTCACTTTCTTAGCCCTTCTTTCCTTATGTCACACACACACACACACACACACACCAATCTTTACATCCTCATCGCCACAGGGAATACGCTGGAGTGACAGAGAGGAAGGTAAGGGAGAGAGAGAGAGAGAAGAAATGGTGGAGTGATTATCTTTTTGTGACGTGATTAATTAAAAGGTTCACTCAACTTACCACGCTTTCTCGCTCAGTTCTGCTCTTATCTAGTCATGATGGTTTGAATGAGATTTTATTTAAGTTCAGAGGTAGGAAATTTGCATTCTTATTAGTCCAATTCTGTTGGAAAATATCGGGCTCTACGACACGACGAGCCTGGGTATATAAAAACCTATATAGATAAATAAACTACTTCCTTGGTGTTGTTCATTAACCGTAGGCAGAAACTTTAGACTTTTTTGGAAGTCAGCAGTTTAAATAAATTCACTTTCAGATTTTTTCGGTTTTGGATGAATTTGGCATGCTGTTCCCAAATTCCAACCATGAAGCTTTTGAATTTGATACATATTTGATTATTGCCTCTGGCTGACTCCAAACTGCTGAAGAAGTCTATTCCAAAGTAAGAAAACCTTAAAATCACATTGACATTGGAATAATTAAAACAACAACGACAAAAACATCCAGCAATATTGGAATTTGACCTTACTCAACAATATGTTGTGTGGTTCACTCAATGTGTCTAATTAAGGAAGGAAAGAAGGAAGGAAGGAAGGAAGGGAGAATCTAAAACAAACAAACAAATGTTATGTTACCATTTATTAAATGTTTCTGTTAGTTTCTGCTTTTCCCAAAAGCCCCAGAAGACTGAGGTTAAAAGTCACCAAAGATGCTCTATAACATGATAAAACACAATAAATTTGTGCCAGTGTTATGAAACATGCTCAACAGAGTGAGGCTAGTTGAACGGTCAAAATTAGTTCAACATTAATCACATATTAAAAGCAATTCTAAACGTTGACAGGTTGGTGTAATCTTTGATTTCTTTGGGACTAGAGTTGTAGAGGGAATGGGCAGCTATGAAGAAGACTGGCTCACTTGTGCGCTCCAGGTCTGGTGCATGGTCGGAGTGTAATGAGTTGTAGTGGTGATGGATTTAGGGGAAATGTAGAGCTGGACATCATTGACATAGCAGTGGAAGTGGAGCCCATGAACGCGTATTATGTTACCAAGGATGAACGGGACTGCACCCTAAGGGACACTTTGGGACCGAGGCAGAGTGAAGGAGGTGGAGTTGTTTTGGGGCTTAGATATGACCTTAGCCAGGACAGGGCAGTACTGGTAATGTTGATTGGGGGTGGGTTTTGAGTTTGGAGTCCATAACATGTTCCAGTATTTTTGACAGACATGGATTGGAGATGGGCTTGAAATTTGTCAAGGTATCCGGGTTGAGTCCAGGTTTTTTCGAAGATTGGGGTGACAGAGAACCGAAGGAGGAGTTTGATTTCTGTGATGAGTGGGGAGATAGCTGGGAGGCAGTCCTCAACAAGATGGGATGGGATTCAAGACACAAGTGGAGCTTTTCATTTCTACCATGAATTTGGACAACTCCATTGGGGGCTGGTAAAGGGGGAGGACAGGTGAGGAGGTGCAGGTGGTATCAATTTTAGTTTTTAGTTGCACTCGAAAAGAAATCCTTTGGGCTTGTGGAGCCAGAGTAAATGAGATGTGAGTAGTAGGTGGCCCGGGCTGTGGTGAGAGCATCTTTGTATAGCTGACTGTTGTCTATGTGGGCTTGGCGATGTACTGTTAAACCAGTTTTCTTGGAGAGACTTTTAAGCTGACGCTCGTGGGATTTCATTTGGCAGAGTTCAGGAGTGTACCAGGGAGCTGAGTGTGTGAATGAGACGGTTTTGGTTTTGATGGGCGCCAGCTGGTCAAGACAGGAGGAGAGTGTCAGTGTAAAAGTTGACAATATCGGGGGACAGTGGGGAAGGGGAGACTGTTTTCTAGCAAGAGAGGCTGAAAGAGCTGAGGGGGAGAAGCTTCTGAGCAATATCTTTTAGGACAGGGATAGGAATGTCCATCGTGATTGACAGGTGGTCATGGATGTTGCGGTTGTGGGTGGAGGGATGATGTACTGTAACACCAGTCCTGACTGGACCAGATCCAGGATCATGGCCGTGGGTGGAAATGTTGATATGCTGTGTGAAGTTGAAGCGTTGTAGCAGTTTCACATATTCCGTGGCAGATGAAATGCATCCATTACACTGTTAACCTTTAACTGAATTCGCGTGTTTCTAGAAATGTGACCGCAGTTTGCAGCCTTTCTTTTTCGCAGCTGTGACATGCTACCAATCCCTGCCGACCGATGGGTAGCATACTATGCACGAGGAGTTCTTGTGATAACCTTCAAGGCTAAAGATAAGGGTCAGATTCCCATTATGGGAAGATACACTTGGGACACTTGTCAGGGTGAGAAACAACTGAACTTTAGTTTCTTGGAATCAAGGTTTCCGATCACATCAGATGCAGGGCGGGGACTTTCAGTCTTTGTCAGACACTGAACTACTTTGTGTGTGTGTGTGTGTGTGTGAGGACCTCTGACCTTTCAGCTGAAAGACTAGTGACTTGGTATTCTTTGTAATTGTCTTCTTTACCTCATTTTATTCTTATTTGGTTGAATAAATCAAGCACGTCATTGGAGTAACTTTTATTGTTCATTTCTCAGTGGAATTTGAACCACAGTCATCGATGATGGCAAGTGAGATGGCACAGAATGAGTCTTTTTTTTTTTGCCGCTGAGTGAACAAGTGTTGAGCAAAGCCAGCAGTCTTTGTGTAATTGTGTCTTTGTGTAGGCTTCGGTTGCAACAGTCTGTGGAGAGCAAAAGAGCCATTGGCCGGAATGCAATCTTGGAACCCATCGGCTTTTGTCTGATGTCCTCTTATTATTAGCTTTTTAAGCTGAAGTTATCTGTATTCGTAGGCCGATATCTCTTTATAGAGATAAGATATAGAGAAAGTCTTGGGCTGGATATCCGTCCTGGCTAGCCCAGGACCCAGAAACAATCGCAGCAACTGCTCCCAGAGGCGAAATCGTTGTCTGGCAATAGCCAGGTTCAGACATTGGCCCAACGGCATCAGGAATTCTGCTTTCTTAGAAACAGTTGAATTATTTAATCTTGAAGGCCACATTTGCGTAGGCAAAAATCAGACATACATCTCAAAAGGTATGGCTAGGTACTGCTAATGACAGGTGACAAAATATGTATTCAGAATAGGGCCAATTGAGTAAGCTGAGTCCTCCCATTAGTAGGGTGAGTGTGTGAGAGAAAGCAGAACAACAGGGGGGTGTGGGAGTTGTGAGTGAGAGTCTCGGTTGTCTGATCTATTGGTCACTTCATCTTCTAACTGGTTTTCCCTCGCTGTGCAGTTCGTTTATCACTGCCAACACAGACTCATGTTTCACTTTCCAGAGGAATTGTGTGCGTGAGCGCACGAAAGCGCGCGACTGCCACTAGCCGAGACAGAGACAGATGGGCCGACTCCCACTGGTTACACGTGTTTGCTCTCCGTCAGAACGCTCTGCCAAGAGGTCCGGACCTGCACGCCGCCGAGGGGAATGCTCCCTTCCAGCGGCCCGCCAGGTTGCTAGTTCAAAACCCCGTCCTGCTGTTTCCCTGAAACTGGCACACGCAGGGGTTACAGCGGCTGAACGCGGACGAGGTGAGGAAGGCAATCGCAAAGGGCACCTGCGTGAAACAGATGAGGAGAGTTTGGGTCGGGCGCACTTGGGTGACACGGGCACGCAAGCTCAAACTCGCACACACACTCACTCGCTCGAATTCTCTGATATAACATACCTGTCTGGCCTTTCCTAATCCTGGCTGCTCAATTTACCCATCATCCCTGGCACCTGCCCATCAAAAAAACAAACAGTGACCTAAAATGCAGTGACAGCCCAATCAGCAAGGGCGATGACAGGAGCGTCACGGGGATCGTCCTTTTGAAATCTCAACAACACGAGCGAGAAGTTGAACTTTCTGTCCCAGTTTTTAGGGGTTGACATTTGCCTGTTTGTTTTTTTTTCTTCTCTCTCTCTCTCTCTCTCTCTCTCTCTCTGGCATCAGAAGGGGATTTATGATGAACAAAGAGAATAAACGCTGGATAAAGAGCCGAACTGGCCTGCGGTGCCACCGTCCAGAGGGGGAAATAGTTTTGTTTGATGGGAGTTGTGCTCTAAGCCCTGCAGCCGGCGCTGGGTGTAACATCTGCTCCTGTCACGCTCGGGGACGAGGTGCACAACATTGTGTCGCGTTAAAGAACAATCCACTGCACACAAAAACACACACGCACACACACACACACACACACACACATATATAAATGGTCAAAGACAAACTGTAAAGGCCCAGTCCTAACATCCAACACAAATTAGCATATTGAACCAAAAATAGATGTTAATGAATTAAATTGTTACAGATTGACCTTGGAAGTTGAGAATAATGTAACCGGTGATGCAGAGTGTAAATAAAACAGCTATCAGTCTGACTTTGATTGAATTATTTCAGACTACAAATCAAGGACAGATGCTCAAAGTTAGACTTGAGATTTGATGATATTCAACACGTTAGGAATTAGGAAAAAGCTACAGTCAGTTTTTGCCATATGGGACGTGAAAACGCTTTGAAGCTGGGTATCTTGGCGCCGCTCTGACAGAGCGTCATTACTCTGCGCTCGCATCTGGACACTTTGTTTTACCGAGCTGACAAGTGCGAAGTGTTATAAATTCAGTTATCTTGCATGTCTTTGCGTCAGCTCAGACGAATGTGGTTTTGTGGTGTCGCAGCATTCATGTTTGGGGGGGGGAGAAAAAAAAATACAAATTCTGATTTCAAAGAGAGAAACCTACACCCGGTCCTTTAACTGTATTGCAGAGCAAGAATCACATGAAGATCTCTCTGGGTATGTGTGTGTTTTGAATAGAGGGTGTGTTTTCTCGCTGCTGTCTACGGCAGGTCCGGTTCACAGGGAGCCTCGGGCTTTCTTCAAGGTGGTGTCATCACCTTTAATACGCTTCTGTTTAGCCCCGGACAAGCACACAGCCAGGATTAGAGGCTGACAAATGCATACAGGCTGACACGTACACGCGTGCATTTGCTGATACGCAAGTGGGAGCGCGCGCGAAACAGAAGAAAAGCCTTGTTGCGTGGACAGAGTTGCAGTAGTAAACAGTGTGGTGACGGCGTGCGTTGCCGAGCAAAGACAAAGCATCCCATTGTCGTGTCAAACGGTTGTGCAAAAGAGAAGTGCTCTACCTGTTCTGTACAAATTATGTTTTCGCCGCAAGCAGGAAAAATGGACAGATGGTAGCACGGACAATGTCTCAGTAAACAGGAAACAGAGGAATTGGTTGCCAGAGTATAAGCAAGCAGGTGGGCAACGGATTTAATCATTTTCCAGGACTGTCTTTGTGTTTGTGTGTGTGTGTGTGTGTGCGAGAGAGCGCGCGGGCTCCTGAATCTGTCAATTAGGCGAGCGAGCCGTTCGAATCCTGGAAGGTGAGCGAACGAGGAGATCCTGGGTAAAGGTGGTTTCCATGGCAACCGCTGCACTTATAAAGCGCTTTCTCCCCCCGCTATACCCATTTCACCTTTTGCCTGCGGTGATGGTTTCCACACTGCGCAGCCAAAAAAGATTTCCTGCTAAGTGATAACAAAGAACTGCAGGGAAAAAAAGAAGGGGGAGAGGGGGGGGGGGCTGATGCATGGGAAAAGAGCCTGCAGAGATGACAGCAGTGACAAGCTATTCCTGAGAATGAAGCGCCTCCGCGGCTCCTCGTGCCAGGTGGGAGCGAGGTGAGGCAAAATGGAGCGTGTGATAGGGAGATCCATCAGCCGCTGCAATAACAGCCTCGTCAGAGATCGTGTTTGAGTCACCAAAAAACACACCTCCCGTTAAGCTGAATCCATTTATTGCGACGAATGATTATACAGCCATTTTTAACCGCCGTGCTCTGAAAGCAAAAAAAAAAAAATAAATAAATCTATGCAAACATGCTAAAGGTTTCACTCGCAGTATACACTGGAAATGCACCCCCCCTCCTCCTCAACCAGAAACCTTGGATGACCCGCCGCACTGTTAGAGGATCCCTCATCTATAGTTGGATGAAAAATATGTTATTTTCTCAATTTCTAGACCTGTGTTATTTCGAGAGTTTAATTGATGCCCGTTGCTGAAGGCTTAAATTGCGAGAATGGGAGCCGCTCGTGTATGTGCGACGCACTCGGGTGTGTGTGTGTGTGTGTGTGTGTGTGTGCGTGCGCAGATGGTGCTCCAGCCAATTAGAGAAGGAAAGTGGAAAGGGAGCCATTAGTGCGCAATTAGCTCTGATTGCTTCAACATTGTTTTGGTGGGTTGCAGTGCTCTGTGAAATGACCAAATGCTGCGTCCCAGGCCTCCTGCTCTGGCCCCATCCACCGCTGCCGGTGCTCGAGGGCAGGCAGCCGCAGCCAGGGGGAGGAACAGGGGAAGAGGCGAGCGAGACCGTGAATATATCTCCCATCGTCATTACGCTTTTTTCCTCTGCTCACTCCGTTGATCTCTTCCTCGCCTCGTCGCTTTGTCTCTGCTGTTGCTCTTGCTCAATATTTGCCTGATCCAATATCGCTGGCTCTCTGTTTCCCTCCCGAAGTGTCTACTTTTTCACTTAACTCTACTTCAGCAAGTCTATTTTTCCCCACTGTCTATTTCACTTACTCTGACTCAGTGCTTTTTTTGAGCTCTGCTACTTCCTTTTCTTACCTTTTTACCTTGAATGTTCTTTCCTTTTCTTTTTAAGAACAAAATCTTTGGCCTCAATCTGTTAGCTCTCTTTGCAGAAAAGAAAAAAGTACCTTGCATATGCACCAAAACTGATGTGGACCCAGAGATTTGGCTACATTGACACAGAACAATTGAACTGACCAAGATTCTGCATGAAATAAAATAAATACATTTTTAAAAAATGTACAATTGTCTCATGATTTTAACATTTTTTTCTCTCCTCTATGTGTCAGTGTGTCTGCCCCCTTCACATTTCTCTTGCCGCATTTTCCAGTCAGGAAATGCTGAAGTACCGTGTACACCCCTTCCTGAAATCTTTACCGCTCATTAGCATTTCATATCATGTCACCATATCATAAAATAAGCCAATGACAGTCAACACGAGACGAGTAACGTTAGCATTAGCAGCTAACGCTACTTCCAGCTGGCTCTCCTCCTGGTCCAAGGCAATTAACTGTCACCTGTCTGCAGGAACACGCGCCAGCATGCAGCGTTATTGAAAATTCAGAAATATCAAGAACCTGGGCAGGTAAACAATACTCAGTGCAGCATCTGGCAGCAGAGTGGTGAGTAATTCATCCTCTTCAGGGACTAACCATAAAGTTTTTTTTCTTTTTTTCCTATCACTGCACACACTGTTGGTGTGGCAGAAGAGGTTTCCTGTTTCAGTATGTTAAAAAAATATTGGAGACATTTATTTTAGTCACACTTTTGGGGAAATCCAGGACATTGTTAGCTTAGCTTAGCATAAGGAATGGCGTCAAGGGGAAACACAGTCTGGTTGTGACCAGTGACAGTACAAACAATAGGCTGAGCATGAGTGATGTCGCCCGTGAGTTTCTGAAGCTGACAATAATGCGGAGTTGGCTGCCGATGTTGGATGTACTGCTTCTTCTGCCTCCCGGCCAATTAGGCGAAGAAAGTTCATCGGCGGACCTGAGGTGGGCTGGATGACACCTTAGTGCTCCAACACGCCATCTGTAACGGCACTTACCTGTCAATCAAAGCGACCACACTGTCAATTATGCATAATTTTAAGCCATAAACATGTTTATTTCTGCAGTAAACATTTTAACACGGTGGCTTATGGAGATCATGACTCACTTCTGCAGCCTGTCTCAAGCAGCCTGCTCAGGGAATTACAGTTTTTTTTGCACTTCCGCGTTGGCTTCATTTCCCAGCAACGGAGGTTGCCGCTTGGTTGTAACCTCTGGAGGTCTCCTGCTCTCCCATTAGACCAGTCATAAAACACCCATAAAACCATAACTCATTGTTTTACACTTTGTTATTGTGCAGATTAATCAAACGAGTGTGTTAATAATGAGCTTTAGATGTGCTGGGAGGAATATTTTACCCTTGGACAGAGGTCAGGTTAGCTGCTAAGTGATTTCGGTTTTCATGCTAAGCTTTGCTATGCTAAGGTAGCATCATCCGAGTTGTAACTTTAAAATTTAATACACTGGCATGAAAGCATTATATTCTTGTCTAACTGTGAAAGAAAGGAAGAGTGTGTATTTAGCAATATGCTGATCTCTTAAAAAAAAGTTATCACAGCTGAATCGGGAGAGATGCACAGCAGTGTAAATACATAGCATATAAGACCCATTAAAATGATTTTCTTTTCTGTACCTTTATCATATGCAAAGGCCACATTTACATGGCCATTTACACTCATTTGTAAAATTTGGTCAGTGGATGAAAGATTGCATTTATCACTGCAACAGGCTTGGATCAATAGTACTCTTGTGAGGACAGGGGTTAGGCAGCAAGGACACAAGTGTGATAAATTGAAGAAATATATGAAAGTACAGAAACCCTTATTGGGAGAAAAAGATAAATATCCACAGGGGTGTAATTTGACTTCTTCTTTTATATTCGGGTGTCTTTTTTTTTTTTAATTATTAAGAGCTAGAGCAATTTCTATCGTGGAGATATCCTGGAAATTCATACTTACATTTAAATTTGAGCGTAATCTTGGTGACTGTTTGGAAAGCTGCAGCAATATCAAAGGGTTTACTGTACCTTTGTGTGTGCGGGTGTGTGCGTATGTATCGGGGCTCAGCAGAGGCACACATCTTTTGACAGAGCAAGAGTTGAAAACGGCGGGGGAGCGTCAGCACCGGGGTAAATTTAGGATGCTCAACAAGGAGCTGCCTTCCTGCTTTCTCTCGTTCTCGGGCCTCTATTTCTGTCTCTCTCCCCCTTCCCCTCTCTCTTTTTCTCTTTCACACACTCCATATCTCCATCACACCAGGTCCCCTTCTGTCTCCTTCAGAGTCGGTTGCTTCTCTGCAGGGTGGGAGTAAAGTGTTGATTGGTACCATGCTGTCAAATGGCGGGAGATTGGAGGTAGCCTGCTGATGCGAACTCATGTTGAGCCCACACCCCCTTTCGGCCTGGTCTGGCAGGAACAAAAGAGATGGAATGATGGCAGGGGGCTGGCGGAGCCAAGTTAAAAACAAAATGAAATGCCACTGAGTGAGAGAGCCACTTGTGCAGCTCATCTTTATTGATGCTTCAGTCGCAAATAGACACAGTTTTTGTTTTTAGCTTCACTTGTCGGGGCATTTTCCAGCCCACAGACTGCTTGCTTGGGCCCAGATTGTTATACCGTTGCTTTTTCATGGTGCATTGGATTGCAATTATTTTCCTCAGCACTGAGTAATTAAAAGAAAGGTCCTCTGATGTAAAAGATTTTTTTTTAAAGATGTTGCTATTGATAGGAACAGTGGAGCTGGACGTGAATCAACGGGAAAGACTGCGATTATAGTTTATGTCTAAAGCAAAGGAAAAACCTGCAAAAAGTAAGAGTGGAAACTGAACAAATACAGATGCTGAGGGGAATTCAGTGACAGAGGATGTGGACAGACATGCAGTGTGTGTCAATATCAATAAAATGACACTGTAAAGACACTAAATGGTGATATCCGATAGGTAGATTGCAGACATATGTAGAGAATATGGATATGGGGAAGATTATCATGTTTCAGATGGTTGGAACTGGAACAATGTCAATTAGTTTATTGAAATGACAGGTAAGGCTGGGTGATGCACAAAGGGTCAAATCGGGATAGGAGGTACTGTACCCAGGAACCTAGGGAGGCTTGATGAGGCGTCATGGTTTCATCATCCCCCTGTGGTTCCTGTAATGAGATGGAAGGATCTCAGCAGAGGGCTGTGAGGACTGAGACAGGACAGGAGAGAAGACGGTCAGACATACCTGTAGAAGGGTGAGAAGCTGTTTTTCGGAGCCAAATGAAAGGTGCACCCACGAGCGAGGATCCTCGAATATCCTGAATCCTCACTTGAACTGGAAGGCGCTCTGGTCCACCGTCTTGCTGGCCTTTTCCCAGAGGCGTTATTTCTGCTCCGAAGAACGGGATCCCCGAGGATACATGAGAGCAGCCTTCACGGAGGACTTTTACCAGCTGACAAACCCACTTATTGGATATCGGTTATTGATTGGGCGTTACGGCTAATCTGAGTAATGTGATCTCTTTTACTGGAGCAAATAAAAATAACGGATTAGACTCAAGAGTGTCGCTCTCAAGTCTTATATTTGATTTGCTTTCTAGTTAAAACTCTGTTAACTGCAGCTTAACAATAAGCGGACCACAGACAACACTGGTCATCTATTAGAGCGATTCTTTCATCATCATTAATCATTCTTTTCATCATCTGTTATTTCCCCCATTAACTTTTATTACGGATACAATGAAAGTCAGATAGAGGAGAGTCTGTCGGTCAGCAAGAAACTTTTCTATCATTATCATCATCATCATTTATCGTCATTTATATTCAGTCACATGTGACGCTGGTAATTCCCGAGTGTCGGATTTGATGTGAGTTACACAGTCTAATTTAAATTTTCCCCAAAACATTTCGCCTAATAAATAATTTCCAATGTTCCCGAGACCTCAATCAAATTCTGGGTTATTTGATAATGAATTCACAATTAGAATATCAATACGTGCAGATATATAAACAATGAATGCAAAATATGAAAACATTCCGCCAGCAGAAATGGTTTTGTGCCTCCGAGCAGGACGCGGCATAAATGCAGGTTGTTAAACAGGTAACAGGCTACAGAGAGAAAACACTGCTGCTCGGGCACTGATAACTTTGTGCCTTTATTGGTATCAGCGCGGTGCACATGTGCAGACGCAAACTCCATCAAAAGTCTCTACAGCTGGTAACTGACAGCCAATCCTTTCTCTCACGAGAAAGGGACAAGATTATTCGCGGCAGGCGACGTGACATCTCGTCTCTTTCGCCGCGTTGTCCTGGAAATCGTCATCGAGCGCGGAGTGACTACACATATTATGTCAGCGTTCAGTTTGCTACCCGTGAGCAAGCTCCAAATCAAGTGCTTCGGGGTGGCTGAACCCGATCCTCCCACTCAGCAAGCTCTCTTATCCAGCTCTCGTGTTCTCACGAGGCCTGAGCAGCCCAAATTAAAGGTGAAACCATCGAGATAAGTGTTTTAAACCAACCGGGTGTGAAAAAGCCTTAAATGACGACGCGTCTGTGAACGTGTCAAACGCTGCCGGGGACATGAACAGAGCGCAGGCCACCTCTACACACCCAGAACACTGAGCCAGAAGCAGAAACATGAGGATTGCTAAATGTCAAGTGACTAAGAGGGCTGCGTGACTTTTTCTTCATTTTTCTAAAACCAAGTGACTAGACGGTGCATGTTGGGAAAAGGGCTTTGAGTGTTTTCTGCAGGAAAGAAAAAAAAAAAACAGAGGATGAGGAGAAAGGAGTTATGGAGGACAAGTAAGCCTGTTGAACTTGTTGCCAGTTTTCCGCGCTCTCTCTCTCTCTCTCTCTTGTTGAGGAAAGATTAGCTGGTACGCCATAAAGGTCACAATGGTGTAGTTCTCTCTGGCAATGTCAGCCATGAGATTGGATTGGCCGGCCTTCAAAGGGAGGGATTACCATCAAGCCGGAAGCTAAAAGTAACCCAGCGCTGACGGCCCAGTTCGCAGCCAAATGACAAATTACAGCTGGTCTGGTTAGGTCTGTGGGCCAGGAAAAGAGTGTGCGTGCGCGTGCGCATGTGTGTGTGTCTTGGTGGTGCAGCAGACAGATGAAGGCTCCTAGAAGCTGGCTGAGTTCTTACTCCATTATACAGACCAGTGCTTCTATTCTCTCCCTGTCTCCACTTCACATACAGTGCACACACACAGACACACACACACACACACACTCTCCCAGAGTTGAAGTCGGTGTGACTCCGTTGCCCTCTGCCTCCTCCGCCTCCAGGAAAAAGACATCAAGACACAAATACGCACACACACACCTCTAATGTCTGACATGCAAGCAGGCATGCCCTTCAAAGCCAAAGGAACTGGAGCAAGATGAGACAAAGATGGACATGGCGGCGGCGATGCTACAAGCAGCCACAGGAGACACAGAGGTAACCCAAACCCTCCCTGTTTACCTCTATTCATCGCCCTCCTGTCAGCCACACGGCTTGACCTTGGCTTCGTGTAGCTACCTTGTACAGAGAGCCACGGAGCTGACAAGATCTTCGAAGATAAATGTATAGTATTCACCGGCATACAGGATGAAAAGAATCAATGAGGCAGATGAAGAGATGAAGCACAATGAGGGAGCTTTGTTTTTTTCCGCAGGAAGCCCGTGCGGACCGAGCAAAAGGTGAGCCGAGCTAACCGCTGCTAATTGTCAAAGCAAATCTGCACTAATTGTATTTATTTGCCTGCCGCCCTACTCTGGCTCATTGACTGCCGGTGTTACGGTTGAGCACCTGCGACCAGGTTCAGTCCCCGGTCAAAGCTCGCTTTCACTTCCAGGTCCTTGGGGTCTCCCTGTCGATGCCTGTTTAAGGAACGCCCGAGTGAGCATGAGGCCTAACTTTGTGGATTTCTATTCCTGCACACTGTCTTTTTTTATTATAAATCTTTCCATGTCCTGTAACTATACTTGTAGGGTTCACTGGGGAACAAAGATGAATGACCAACAAATGTTGTTTGTGTAGCACTTTTCAGAACAAAGTGCTTTTACATGCAAAAAAGCAATAATGGGTAAAAATAGTGCAAAAATAAGGATGTATGGCCCAACAGGAGGTACTATACTTCGTCCTATAAATCCAACAACACGCAAACTGTCGGAAAAAAACAAAACATTAAAACTCTATATATTCGCAGGCTATTCCCAAAGCCACACTCCCAGTGAAACACCCCCCGGAAGGGGAAGCACACACAATAATCCACAATAACGCTTAAATTAGCTTATTACAATTCATTCATGTGGGATGTGCCGAAAGCACTGGCTCTCAAATAAAATGATTTGAGCATTATTCTAGCTTTACTGCTTGCCTGTTGGGAGTGTTTTTAATCTAAAAATAAATTACGTTAACACCTGTCTGTAGATATGTGCGCGGAGCGGGCACTTGGGTAAAGAAAGTGCAGGTAGAGCAGGCCATTCATGACTTTTGCCCACAAAAGTGCACACAAAGTAGGTGAAGAAAGAGCATTACATCCAAAGAAATAAGACATCTGTGTCGCCATTTGCCCCCGTCTCCACATGCTCCTGGCGTCAAAAGTTGGATTACCAACCTGGAAAGC
Organism: Nibea albiflora; assembly: GCA_014281875.1. NCBI lineage: Eukaryota > Metazoa > Chordata > Actinopteri > Sciaenidae > Nibea > Nibea albiflora. Next base: position 13,456,849 of record CM024811.1, on the reverse strand, counting down.
CCCAGAACTCCGAATGCACTGGAAGTTACATCTGTCTGTGAATATGCACTTTTAAAAACAACTCACAGGTTCACGGCGGTCCTGCTTCATTCCCTGATTTAAAGCACACCACGCATAGAATTTTAAGCCATTTGATCTTCCGTGGGACTGATACGCACGGAAGTGGAGGGAGGGAGGCGGGTTAATGGAAGCCCAGTTTCGCCCCGGGGCTGCTCCGGCAGGTTGATCCAGCCATGATTTCCATACACCATCGTTTCTGTAACGCCGCACGCATTCTCCTGGCAGATTAGTTTTTCTAAAGCTTAACATTTGCCTGGGGAGTGGCATACACTATTTTCCAACACCACCTCTGTGTATTTGTAATGTTTATAAATCAGGCCTCGGGAGAATGTTGAATGGGCCAGGTGGTTTTGTTTCTGCAGAGACGTACAGGTGGGATGCTGCGGGCCACAGGTTATGCCGTCTCTTCGGTTATTGCTGGTTGCTCAGCAGTGATTCGGCCGTGGAGCGGCAGCAGCCAACAGACGTGACTGACTCATCGCTCTCCCTCTTCGTCTCTCTCCCTCATATTTCTCCATTTCAGTCGTCCACAGAGGCGAGATAGCTCTTTTTTGTGTGTGTGTGTGTGTGTGTGTTGCTGTTGTTGTTGACAGAACCTCAAGGCACGTACACACTTTTTACTCACGGATATGAAGTGGCAGGTACAGAGAGATACAAGGTCGGTCCATGTGACACAAGGATGCATTTGCATATGATTTCTAACATATAAAGACACTTGTTCTTTTTTAAAACCTCTATGATGCATATTTATGTGTATATATATATATATATATATATATATATATATATATATATATATATATATTATGATATGACTCACTCAAGCATGTGTGATCAAGGTAGATCTGCTTCTACAAGGCATTGCGCATTATCTCTCCTGTGCAAATCTACATGTGAAGTCTACGTGGCTACGTGCGTGCTCACTGTTCTGCGCTTTTCTTTTTTTAAAATTCCAGGCTGGGTGGGAAAAGTGAGTGAAAGCAAGTAAATATTGATGCACATTCTGTTCCCTCTCAGCCTCAGTCCATCTGGATCCACAGTAGCCTCTGGAGAACAAACAACCTGGAATAAACTCTCATCCCCTCCCCCCTACCAGGCCTCCTCGCTGCCTGCTTGCCTCCACCCTCTCTTTGTCTTTCCATCCATCGTTCCTCACACCTCGTTAAGTTTTTACCATCCGCTCCTCCGTCCTCCCCGACGTTCCCTCGCAGTCCTCCCAGATTTACTTTGCTCGCATTTCATGTATGTGTTCCCAGTCACAGCGGATGAATTATAGATGAACATCCATGAGGCAGAACACCAGAGATCTCTCGCTGCTGTTACAAACACCCTCTCCACAGAACTATTGCCCTGAGCAGGGGAGACGTTATGATATAGTCATTTAAGAAATGCTTTTATCTTAAGTGAACAATAATAGTGGTGTATTTTTAGCTTAGGCCTCAAGGGACTTTTACTCATTGTTGGGATTCGAGAGGCAACATACAATTTACTCTGCAGCCGGCCGAGTTGTTGCCTTCACACCGCATTGTCTCGGCTCAGCTTTAGTCCAAATGTAGGGCAACGAAACAGAGCCGGTGGAAAAGATGTCCCGTTCCCTTTTTTCATCTGTTGGAAAATTAATATCTAAACATGTCCAAAGCCTCAGAAGAATCTGGAGTATTTGTGCAAGCCACCCGCGAAAGTGAATAGTAAGCGAACAGCAGCGTCTCTCATCACAGCTCCCTCATTGCCTAGCCTCTTTTCCACAACAAGTTTCTTTCTGGAGATTCTCCTTCTTCCCCTTCTTCTCTTTCTTCCATCTCTTTTATTAAACAGAACCAGTTTTTCTTGTCAGAGTCCTCCCTCGCTCCATCACTTTTTAATAACCCTCCTCTCTTTAATGAGTTCTGTTATGTACACAGGGGGCAGCGGCTAGGGGCCAATTTGTGATTTCACATCAGATCAGATCAGAGAAAGCTAGGAAAATAAGAGTAAAAAAAAAAAAAGAATAATAATACACACACAACTTCCTGCGTATCTCTTCCTCTTCTCGGTTGCACTCACAAGAGAGAACCCCGCATCTCATCTCGGCAGTCTGGGGAGTAGCGGCGCTCCCCGAGCCGCCATTTTGGAAGCATCCTCTGGAACGGCAAGTCACAGGAGAGAGCTCCTTAGAGGGTGAAGGGGAGAGATAAAGAAGAATGCTGATGTGTAACCGCATGAGGTTAGTTAACTTTATACTTCTGGATAGGCTTAATGAAGCGCTCCTGTTCTTTCTCGCTGGGTTTTGCAACTGGAGGAGTTGCAGGGAGGTGAGGGATTTACTAATAGGATGCAAACTGCAAAAAAAAAAAAAAAAAAAAAATCCTCAACTTTATCACCTGGACCCTGAAGTTTATCTCTCCCAGGTTAGGATGCAGAAGCGGACTGGACTGGCTCCACCGCAGACAACTCAGACAGTGTCATAACCTCGCACAGTTTGGCTTGCCTGACAGGCACTGCGCATGTTTTGCAGGGGTGACTTTATATTAGACAGGAAACTGTTGCAGAATCACAACACGAGGATTAATTCCCCTCAGTGTTTTTTTTACTATCTTCCCAGTTTCGTGAAATCACATGAAATAATGATGAAACAGAGAGACAGGAATCATTTAGAATGCCATGAAAATTTATCAGTTTCACTGACTGCTGTTTAATGATACAATGTGGCCAAAAGTACGAGGATATACACATGAAATTTTATTCCTGAATCATGATAGTTGAACTATAACAGCTTCCACCCTTCTAGTTTCAGGCTTTCCGCAAGATTTTGGAACCCAGCTGCAGGGATTTGCTCCCATTTGGACTCTAGGGCATCGGTGAAGTCCAACACTGATGTCGGACGATTATCCCAGCTTCCAATTTATCCCGAGGGTGATGTGGTCACGGCTGTGTGCAGGCCACTTAAGTTCTTCCATACCAAATTTAGAAAAAAACCCACACATTTCTATATGGACCCTGGCTTTGTGAAAAGAGACGTGTCGTGTCGAAAGAGAAAAGATTCTTCCCTAAACTCTTGCCACGAAGTTGGAAACGCAACCCTCACCTCAAAGTGGGGACGGTTCCCATTAAACCCTAAACACCAGGACGCCCTATGGTAGCAAAAAAGTAAAAAGAGGACTGCACACTGAATATCGCAGCCTCTCAAAGTCTCTCCATTAATTGCCAGCATTCCGACAGCAGTCAAAAACGATATCCTTCAACAACTTTTGAACATGACAGCTATGGTATTGTTAAGGTCGTGGAAAGATAATAGACACAAATAAAGATACAGACAGACATAAACTGCAGCGCTTAAAGTTAATGAAGGATTGTGGTCACAGTTGAAACTACAGATGTTAATTGCAGGGCTGGGACAGTATCCTGCATTAAAATATCAGATATGCTACAGAACATGACCATCCAACCAACCCAACACCAGTTCCTATGTCATTAAATAAAGACTTTTGGCATTGAGTGTACAGTGTACACATAAAGTTCCTAAGAATAGATGATTCCTCAGAATACTCGGCTGCACCTGTATGCTGAAACATTAAAATTTCCTTTGTGGGCAGGAGGTCCGTGTGCATTAAAAAAGTTTAAAACTCTGAGCATAGTGAGCCAAATCATCCCTGAGGAGAATTGCTTTTAAGGTATAAAATCCAAATTGTAACAGCAAAATGAATGATTAATTGTTTTTTTTTTTGTTTTTTTACCACCAGTGGTGCCAATGTAAATGCAACAATAGCAAATCCAAAGGTACGCCTGCATGAGCTAAACAAGCAGAAATGAATGCACCGTAGAGCGGTGCCAAAAATTCTGTCCAAAAAGCAGAGAGCTGCAGGAATACTGTGGAGGATCAATGTGGCGTAATAACTGCGGGCAAAATCTGGCTGATTTAAAGACTTGGGTTTATCCAAGGTACTTTGTCAGTGGATTTACTGGTTTTGCTGTTTTATGGCATTGTACCTTTGGTAGACAATTAGCACCAATAATGAAGTGAGTATTTTAATTTTCCTTTTCTCTCAGGGTCGGCCACTAAACAGCACCCCTGGAGCTGCAGCCTCAGTGTCCTGTCAAGGACGCTCGAGCGGCGCGAATGTTTGTTGTCGCACAGGCTTGAACTCGTGCCGTCTGATTAAAGGACAGCCTACGCACCACTCCACCCATGCCACCGCTTCAGCTCGAGCTTTGTTGCAGAAATGATGATGTTTTCTGCACTCCACTTGTACAGCGTAGGAAACTGTCACAACTTCGAGTTGCCCGGGAATAAAAAACACTAAATGTTCCCGAAGCAGAGTAAAATGAGAAACATTCTTCAAATAGAAGAGTATTAAATGTATTTGTTTTACCCGCAGTTCCTTAAGTACACGTCTTTTGTCTGTGGCAATGCCTGGCAGAACTTGGCTGCAAACAGAGTTTCAGCATAAATAACTAGTTGGAGATTATAATAAATACCTTCATTTTTCATTTCTTCCCTTGGCTCAATTGGGGTTTAAAAACCTTAACCTTAGTGTGGCTCCTTGTAGCTATGTGTGCTCTTTATCTATGGCTGAAGGTAAACAGGCGGGATGTTTGAAATCTCCGCTGAACCGAAACTCTGCCCACCAAATTGTTTCTTTTCAATGATAATAATGTAATAATTTATTGATCCCCGGGGGAAATTCTCTCTCCTCTTACCTCTTGGATATTGGAGGTCAGAGCTTGAAGAGTATTCTTGGAGCAGGTAGGGATCCTTTGAATGCCTCAAGGACAGCGAAGTAGCTCTGAAGTGTGGCTTGAAAATGTGCTCCAGCTCAAGGGCATCCTTGGGACTCATTACACTGGACTATGGTCTGTTTGTTCAGATAGGAACAGGATGAAATTTCCACGACTTATTTGCAACATTTCCATTGCGTGACCTGAAAATAAGCCACGGCCTGGCGTGACAGAATGTAAGAACAGCTGACTGCGTCAATCAAAGATGAATATGTCAAGTTGGGATTTCTCTAGAGGCTGCGTGTATGGACATTTAAGAGTATGGACAGTTTCTTTTATTTGAACTTTAAAAACAAAAATTCCAAAAACTCTGTTGACGTAGCATTCATTCAACGCTCATTCATCAAACGCATTGGTTTCCCGAGCCTTTTGAAATGTTACGAGTGAAACTAAACCATAACTGTTTTTTCAAATATACGATCTAAGCAGCCAAAAACAATGAAAATATCATACTTATCATACAAAGAATAATTATACAGTGCAATACAAGGACAACCCTGTTTCTTTATTATGTTTTCCACGCGGATCTTTAACTGTTGATTATGTTAATTCATTTCTTTTTGCCTGGGACAAGGAGATTTAAATTTAAATTCGACTTTTAGCACAATATCATGTGAAAACTGCATCACAGGGTTGAACACCATGAAGCTCACACTACTTTAATTAGCTAGCTAGCAGCTACAGCGAATACAACACTAATACAATCTGCAAGTAATAGTTTTATGATTTTATGATTTAATTATCTCCTACTGTCAAAAATAAGGACCCAGGTGTTTGTTACCGCATTTTATCACTGTAAAGCGACTGTGTGCACTCTTGTGGTCTTCCGTTAGTACTTTGTGTGAGTTACCTGAGTTTGCAACAACAAATCTGGGTGAAATGCACATATCTTTTCTTAGATAAATGTTGTAGGACCCAGGATGACTTTTTAGCTTTAATGCTTGAAGTCTCAGTTTGCGATGGTTCTACCAGCGTGATGGTATATTTACAGTGGTGACAGATTGTTCATTGCCCGAGCTCGTACTGAACTACGCTGCTAAATGAGGCACTGAGGGGCTTGACACGTCTGTCTAACAGCCTGGTCTGAAACTGACTCGACCGACGGGGATGGAGGAGTGATGGAAAGACAGTCTGCTCTGACCTAATGGTGTCATCTGTTGTGAAAAGTCTGGGGTGTAGTCCTGGACTGCTCTGGTCTGGTTGGATTTATCTTTTTTGGACACTACAGGGGATCCAGACTGTCTGATCTCAAAGGGATCAGTGACACGTTTCTTGCTGTAGTTGTTTACACACATTTGTTGGCAGCTCGGCTGAGGTGTCAGGGTTTCTTGTCTCCAAATGGAGGCTTGAGAAGCAGTGTTTATAGCGGCGTAGTTTGTGGTTTTACTAGGATTAGGAGTATTTCGGACATCACGCGGAGTGGTGGGCAAACAAGTTCCTCGATGGGCCAAGAGTCTGCAGCCTTTGCTTACAAAGACGGCACAAGGTGAGTTTCCTGATTAATTCACCATCTCTGGATGGCACAGCTGCTCAAATTACTGGTTGGAATAAAAAGCTACAGTCTCTTGACCATCCATGGTGCTTAGTTGGACACCGCTGCCGTGTAGACCAATCTGGGTTTGGAGAGAATGTAGCGATGCGGGTGGCCAAAGAAATGATATACTGCTCTGGACTGGGCTCCATTGGACATGGAAGGATGGACAAGGTGTGATGACACATGGACAAACATCACGGCGGTGACATAATGATGGAGGAGCCATAATGATGGCTCTCAGCGTCTCATTCTCCATTTCGGCGCTTTCAAACTACGCTCCGCAGAGGCCTGCGTGTGTGGAAATGGTTTCGACAACCCAATGAACAGGTGAGATCGTTTTCTGCCGCTGACATGAGCTAATCAATCAAGTCACCGGGTGTAGTTTTAATGAGAGGCACATTTATGGTAGATGGATTCCTGTATTTGTCCCATAGTCCTCTCATTTTCTTTCAGATTTTTTTGGTTGAATCTACATTTTCATATTGACATCTTAAACAAACGACTACATTTAATGTGAAAGAGGCCAATTGTAGCGATGAACCCACAGTGAACCACCCAATTCTCTCGTGGCTCTACGGAGGGTTTTTTTAACACCTCTTAGCATAACACAAAATGTCAAACTGACAAATCTGGCTGCTACCAGGTGGATGTGACTAGGTAACTAGTCTGATTTTTACTTTATGTGTTGGTGCAAAGATGCTTTTTGGTTATTGTCTGACGATGATGCAATGTAGCCAGTGGTTAAGACTTCCTCAGCAAACCACTATGAGCAGTCTGCATATGAATGCAAAAAAAAAAAAGAAAAGAAGCTACATCATCATCAGAGCCACTTTCATGATTGTTTTTCGGCCCATCAGTCCGACTCTTTAGCTCTCTGTGTGGATTGTTTATCTGCATGCAACCAAAGCCCGCTCAAACATCATTGGTCAATACTACGCAGACTACAAACAGAAACCAGAGCATTTCTGATGCCAGAATCTTAGCCGCTTGCCAGCACATATCTGTTTATAGAGATTAAAAGGAAAATGATTATCGGACTTAGATTTGTCAGATGGACAAAAACACAACTCCTAATGAATATTAATGTGTCTCCTCAACCTATGGCTTAAATAAGCTTAGCGTACAGTATGTAAATATTGTGTTTACAGCCTGTTGTGCTGACCCCAAGTGGCCAGAAAATGCAAAGTAATACAGACGAGGCGTTAATGACTTAAACCTTTGGGAAAGTAATTCAGAGCTTTGTGCCGCTGCAGTCCACTTTAGGAACTTATGAGTTACAAAACGTTTATTAAAAATGATTTCTGCTTTACGTTGATGTTCTCTTCACTGCATTAAGACGTCTACTGCACTCCGTTCCACATCTTCTTCTTATCGTACACTTCTCTCTCCAGTTATCGACACCTCGCGATAAAGCTGTATTTTTCCTCTCATCTATGTCGATGTGGAGGATGTTTTCAAATCTCTCTGCCTGGGCTGCAGCCCAACAGCGGCATGCAGGGCCAGTTGGGTAGCTCACTCTGCCAGGCCCTCACCCATCACTACCTCCCCTCTCTCTTCTGGCTTTGGTATTAGGGTCACGTTTCCCTCCATTGACAGGAAAGACTTCTTTAGAGGGCGGATTAAAAGGCCTCCAAACCGATCCTGATAGGAGGTGTCTGGCAGCTGATGTTGCTGGGTGATATGTCACAGCTCTGAGGAGTGGAGAGGAGATGTGGAGGAGACAGAAATGGAAACTTCTGATTGGCTTTGACTATGTGCGCAGGTGTGTGTATGTGTGTGTGTGTGTGTGTGTAGCCATCTATGCGCATGTGTGTTGCAAAGGGCATTTTGTACTGACCAGAGATGAAAGGATAACAGTTGTTAGTCTCTCCTTATGATGGATGATTAGAGTGATGCAATGGACTGAAAGGAAAAGCCTCGTCACACACAACACACACACACACACAAACAACATTCACCAGATCATCAAACCCACATCAATGTACAAAGACGAGAAATCACACACACACACACACACACACACAGGCTGGCTGCATCATAATTAATCAAACACTGTCCATATGATCCCGTCTCGTTTATGCAAAAGAAAACTCCACCTTACTGTCAATTATCAGATCACCAGCTGGAGTATTCTTTGTTAGCACAGAGAGAATGACGAAGTGTGTGTGTGCATGGGTGTGTGTGTGTGTGTGTGTGTGTGTGTGAAGTGGTGGAAGTGGTGCTCTAATGGCAGATGAGTGACCCAGTCGGAAAAGGTCAGCAACACTACAGGGCTGATGTGGCGAGACGTCCTCCACTCACCAACTAATTAAATGTCAGTGAGTCAGATTGGATAGTGGGAGAGGGGGAAGTTTGAAGGGGGGGGCAGACACAGGAGAGGAGAGGAGTGGCGGATAGGTAGACAGGGGAACTGGACCTTGTTGTAAATGTCATGTGTTACATAAGGTTTGACTCTTTGGCAGCTGAGAGTTCAGGGACAAAAAAGGAGAGAAACACTTTCGGACGGCTGGTTTGTCCTCGTTAGAGGGTTTCTAAGTGGTGACCTGCAGGATCTGTGCTCCTCTTTTTTTATTTAATTTTTTTTGTGTTGGTGCTAAATGCTTATTGGCGTTTCTGTCAGTGTCAATCCGTTCGGTCTGGCACTGCAAGATTTTCATCAGATTTTCTGTGAATCGAATTAGGTACGTTTTACGTTCCCTCGGGTGCTGTAATAAGCCTCCAATGGCCACCACAAGTCGCAACCACAAAATAACAGAAAACTTATACGGCACATTGGTTTAAAATAATGTTTATTTGCTGCATGATGCTTAGTGAAAGGTCTGTGCAAATAGCTGTCTGTCCGTTTTCTTTATTCGTAATGTACGAGCGCTGTCGGGGGGAGCCTGGGAGTAACAACTTCATCGCCAGCGACTGCATCAATGTGATTTTTGTGGACAAGACAAATAAAGAACTTGAACTTGACCTATTATTTATACGTCAGCCACCTGAGCTGACCTGAATAATATGAATAAATGCCTTTTATTCAAGGTGCAGCATGAAAGATTTGGGGCAGACATGAAATACAATATTCATAACTATGCTTTCATGCATGTATGATCACCTGAAAATAAGAATCTTTTTATTTTTGTTGCTTAAAAATAATTCTTTTATTTATTTATTTATTGGTGAGGGTCCTCTTCCAAGCTGTCATGTTGAAACACAGAGTTTCTACAGTAGTCCAGAACAGAAGAACTAACCAGTGACTCTTGACAGGGCCTTTCTAGTGTTGTTTCCTCTTTGCACCTGGAAGGTGAGGGTGATGTGCAATGCTGTGATTGCACCCCTAGATGCAACTAAATCTTACACACTGGACCTTTGAGTCTCTCTGTGATGTCGCTATCAAGCTGTTTCGTCCTCCATCATTTCAGTGTCTGCTTGACGCAAGCCACCTCCACCCCAATTACCTCCCGTTTTCAGAACCCGCTGTCCGGTGAGTTCAGCAGTCATCACGCTCCGCCGGCATCGTTAGCGAGGCCTCACTGCCAGATTTTTGCATGACGTTTTCACAGTCAAGCTGATGTTATTTAACCCTGTAAGTCTTGAGCCTATGTTATATATGTTATATATACCACATTTAAAAAAATGTTTAACATGCCCATGTTTGGCATCTTATATATGGGCAGAAATGGCGGCCATCCCATCATCGAGAACATATCTCTAGTTTTCCGTGGTCTGTCGGCGCCAAATAAAAAGTGGGAGAGAGTCTCAAATCCGCACTTTTGAGTAAATCTCCATGTGACAGATCCATGTGTGCAGCCCACCTCCGACAGCACAAGCCCAAGTCTCTTCTGTTTCATTTGGTTTACTGTTGCCCCCCCCCAAATATGATTTGACTATCTGTAAAACGATGACTTCACAATGTGGTACAACTGCGCGTTTGTCTAATGAATTTTTACTTGTTAAGAACTCTTCCAATTCATTCACAAACACACGATCACACAAGGAAAGTAGCACAGCGACATGAGTGGTGCGAGTAAGTTTTAGGCTGTGCAGCGCGGCTGAAGTTAGTTAAAGCCAATTTGATTCATGGCCGAGTTGACAGGCAGAAAACTCTTGCCATTGCTTTGCATTCGACAGAGGAGGGTAACATTAAATTGGATGGTCCGATGCGATGCTAACACGGTAGCTTACTCCGCAAGCACCGCGCAAATCCACTTTGCCTCGACAAGTGATTTCGAGGTCAAGATTTTGGACTGAAGTTCTAAACGCTCGTGACCGAGCTTTAACATTTACGCATTCCCTATGAGTGACAGATGGCACTGGTGATATTAAACTGGGTCAGGTTTTATACGAGATGTTGGTGTTGGATAATGGTATGTGAATAACCGCCACTGCACCAATTATCTCTCCGTGTAAGTGAGCTGACTAGTGGACCAAATGCTCAACCGTATTTCCTTTAACTAACACCGAGAGAGTCTCAGCGGGTTTGGGCTAGCCGCTGCTCGTGTTTGTTTTTAGAAACAAGAACATTAGTTTGGGAGTTTTTGAACCTGTTGCCATAGACCGATCTGATGGCATAGTTGTCTGGCACACAAGCTGTGCACTCTGTGTCTGTGTGCGTGTGTGTGTGTCTGTATTATAGAGCAGGGTCCTTACGTTTTTCCTAAGGGATGATATTGGAAGCGTCTCCTCTCCCCCTAAAAAGCTGTTGAATAATTCACTCTGCCCCAGTTTCTGCCCATTAGGTTGACACACTGCTGGAACTCTCTCGCCTGGAGTAGTTGACAGCTTTCTTACACACACACACACACACACCCTCATGTGCAGACGAGGTCACACACAAAAGTACTCCTCTCTTTTCTCATTTCTCACACGCACATATATATATATATATTATATATATATATATGAACACTTCAGCTCTTTAAAAGACTTTTTCTACTCCAGTTATATAAAACCCCCCTGCTGATTCTGTCACATAATCGTCTCTCTGCTCTCTCTTCTCCTGTCGTCCACTTTCTTCCTCTCTCTTTCTTTTTTGCATTTCCTTATACCGCCTCCACTTTCACCGTCTCTCATTTCCATTCTCGGTCTGTTGTCCTGTCTCCTCACCTGCCAAATTTTCTCTCACAGGTTTTCTACAATGTATGCATTACTGTCACACTGATGTCGCTATTTTTGGGGTTGTTGCCGAGGCCTCCTCCTCCTCCCAGCCTAAATCCAACAGCTGTGCTGATTTCTTCCGCTACCCGCTAATGTCAACACAATCTCAGCTTCAAGTTTATTTGGCTTTGACTTATTACCTGCTCACACCTCGCTAATGTGGAACAACATAAGCATTAATTTCACGTTTCTGGCCATCCGATGAAGTCAAATCGGTATTCTTTCTCATTTTAGCTCTGTTTTGATACCAGAGAGAAATATGGTCACTGCTGAATACTTTACCTTCACCGGCTGGTCACTGATGTAATGCTCGTCAGGAAAAGAAACCAGAGATGTGTGACAAGCTAACCACCAACCAAATCTCCTTCAATCCTTTCTCCATTTCTTTTCAATTTATGTACTATAGCCCAATTCCCTCAGATTCTTCAGCGAAACTGACTTAGACTAGCGTGTGGAGTGGAAAATGTCACGGCTCTAAGCCATTGTTAGAATTAGACTGCAAAGTTAATTTTCCATAACAACAAGTAGATTAGCCCACTAGCTGTGCACTAGTGTTGGCTAACCCTGTTGATCACTTCAAAACTCAACTTTATTTATTATGTGGGGCACCTTTCATGCAAACATGCAGGCCAAGTGGAAGTGGACAACAATGAACAGAATCCAGAAGAATAGATGACGCATACATAAAATAAGGCCATATAATTATAAAATGTTAGAAAAAAATTAAAGAAAAGAAAAGTAGTTTGCACAATTCAGGACCAATTCAACAAACGTAAAAACTGCAACAATAACATCTTAAAACTAAGATTTTGATTTGAAGAAGACAAACGGCCTCAATGTTCTCTTTTTCACTTCAAGCAACATCTTTCACATACGAGTACTCATGTAATCCATGCCTCATGTAAGGATATTGATTATAGCAGCTTAAGTGCATTGTAGACATATAACTACACATTATTTCCCCCCTCCATGAATCAAAGAGCTCCGGTTAAACACTCTTTCCATATAGCTGTGTCGTCACTGAATCCCACTCATCCCTCTTAGTCCGTAATTGCAGCCTTTTCCATTTTTTTTTATACACCACTTTTGTGCCTTCGAGACTGACTGATGTTGTTTCAATAAGCTCAATATTCTCTGAGAGCTAAAGTGAAACACAAGTGATGGAAGTCAATACAACTTCTATGCGGTTTCCAGGAACGCGCTGTTCAAATATTGAGTCCTGCTTAAAATTTCAAGTCCGTCTTCCAACCTTTTCCTGGTGATGCAAGCTTAGATATTCAAAGCCAATAATTCATGTGCGCATATGAATGTTTCACTCACAGTAGAGGAAATTAAACTGAATTAATGATAATCAAACTCCAGGTACTGTTGCTATTCCAGGCCCGGCACGGGAAGCTAAGCTAGATGGATAACGGGGAGTATCTGTCAATCTGAGGGTCCCGCTCATTACAAACTGCTTACAAAGTCAGTCTTTTTTTTTTTTTTTTCCCTCCTCTGCGCACGTTTCTGCGGAGAGCGGTCCATTTCTGCACGGAGAAATTGAATTAAATATCTGTGTGGGACTTGATTGCTCTGTTGAACATATCTGGCTAATTGTCACAGCTTCTCCTAATGAACTTCACATTGGGAAGCTGCTTCATCTCTGTATCTGTTTTGCATACATGCTTCTCAAATGCTGCAGAACTAGTTAAAATCTCTATTTAAAACAATATTGTGACACTTTGAATCGCAATCGAGCTTCTGGTTAATTAGTTTGGGCTAAAATGCGTGTGCCCCCCCCCCCCTTTTTTTTCCCTGACATTTCCAAGCAATCAATAATTAGGCTAGCTTTGGAAATGTATCGCTTTGTGCAGGCATGACAGGGTGCACGCGGCCTTCTTATATTCCACATATTTTTTGTAAATTTAAAATCCCAAATGAATCGTCTTATCTTCATTATATTCCTCTATTCCTAGATCTCTCCATCCCCGGTGCTAATGATGCGCCTGAATATCCTCCCTCAGATATCCATCCTCTCCTTTTCTCGTCTATCCATCTCTTCTCCACCCCTCCCCCCCCCATGTCTGTGTCTGTGCTCCAGACTCTAATGATGGGCCGATCTATGTGTGGAGTGTGCGAGTGTGTGTGTGTGTGCGTGTGCAGGATATGTTGAAGGGCTGACAACGAGCTGTCCACCTACAGTACAGTGCAGCCAAGCACCCAAGAAGGTGTTATTATTAAGTATAGGGAATTCACACACATTTACACGGTGTGCAGAAACATGCAGCTACACTTCTCGGATGCTGAGTGCAAGTCTTCATTAGCATGATTGATCCTCTGATTAACACCAGTGGCCTACACACACCCAACCAACAGGAGAGAAGGCTCGCTCGTAAATGCTTCTAATCACAAATCTTTCTGTTTGCTTGGAGTTCTTACCCCGTTACGTTAAGGTTCACGTCTTCTAATCTCTCAAACAGGATTTATGTGTCTCCATTTAAACCGGGGTCAAGGTCAGCAAAAGGAGCAAGCCTTCTTTCTAAAATATGACACAAAACGCTCAGAGTGGTTCAACAACTAAGGCCTCAGCTGCAGCTGACCTTCAATTAAAATCCAGATGACCCTCATTTATCATAGCATCGCTGACACCATGGGAAAACTGCACCGTGCACCATGTAAAAATCGCAGTCGCACAGCGCAACATGACAGCTGTGTGCGTTTTCTTTTTTTGCTAATCACGGTCCTGCAGCTCTCCTGCAGGATGAGGAGGAGGAGGATATAATAACGCAAACATCTTAAAGATATATGAGCAGCTCTTCCAAGGCGGGGTAGGGGGCGGCCTTCAGAACAGTCACCCCGTTTTCTGTGCCCGTTTCACAAACAACCTTTCTTCAAGCAGGAAAAGCCTCCACTGCGCCGAGAGATGAAGGAGCTGGAAATCTATTTCTTATAAAGGTTCAATGATGTTTACACTATAAAGGTTCAGTGGTGTTTACACTGGGTGATTGGAGAGGCTGCGAAGAGGGTCTGACTTCATTCTGCTTTTGATGAAACCCGCAGCGCATGAAGAGTGCGGTCGTGATGAAACACGGGAATATCATGAAGGGCCAATGTTTACACCACAGGATGAAGTACTATGGAATGACCTCAGTCACTGCGTGGCCATACAGAGTCTGCAAACTATAACACGGCTTTCAGGGGACCTCTGGCATGCTTTGATGGTCTCAGCTACAACAACATGCATGCCGGTGTCTTTATTTAAAGTGAATTAGTGATCAATTGCCCTCCTGCATAAATCATACATCAGTAATTTGGTGATCCTTGATGATGAAGATACAGAAAATTAGAAATGCATAACAAAATTAGCATATCGTCAATACTTTAGGGAGCCAACACAATTTCAAAAATCACATTTTTAAGGGAGCTCATGCCGATCCACCCCAGGCTTTACTGTAGTTTGCACCCTGGTCATACAGAACAATCCTTAGACCCAGCAGTCCCTGCAAAGGGCTCAGTAATCATTAGGAATCCACCACCGTGGTTTATAATAGGCTGTGCACATTTGACCTCATACAAAGGGATTTGGTTACAGGTGACTTGCATTAAGGGAAATCATCTTAATATAAAATTCACATCTGGTCGAGGTCTGCCATATGAGTCATGCACAGATGCCTCTGACTTTCTCTAAAGACGAGATGACACAAGAACCTCGCAAGGTAGCTTCACTCAAAATCACTGAATGATTGGCTATGCGCCCGAATCAGAACGCAGTTGTTACGGACCAACAAGCATCGTCCAAGCGTGGTTCAACGACAGGTGTCTGTGACTATTCATTCAAGAAATCACGCAGCAGCCCCGAGAACTGAAGAGAATTTCAAAAACTGAAAGAAGAGAGAGATGAGACTTTTTTTTTGTGATGTCTCGTTTTCTGACTGGCTTCGTCCACAGTTTGACTCACTTCTACGGTTCATTCATCGGATTGGTGAACATTTGACAGTGATTGATGGTGACTGGAGATGGTCCAAGCACTGTCTCACTCACAGCAAGAAGGTTCCTGGTTTAAACTTTCCGTGTGGAGTTTGTATGAAAGGCGCTTTATCTGTTTTAGCTGTGTTATTTAATGAATATAATATGACAATTGATGCCATGTACTTCAGATTTCACTGATTAATAGAGTGTGTATTATTCAAAAAAACTATTTTAGACATATAAAATACAGCAAGGCTCCTGAGTGGAAGTTAGAACTTCAGGTTATTTTGGGGAAAAGTGCAACGCGCTCATATCTTAAACTATTGGAAGACTTTAGGAGCCACATGAATCAGGAAGCAGGACAGAATCCAGGACTGAAGGGGTTAATCTGAAGATTTTTAAACGAGGTGATGAATTTCTGCTTTGTTACAGTTCAATAGCTGCAAAGACGATTCTCTCACCGCCTCGGGGGTTTTTATGCAGGTCGCTGTTCAGGGAAACATCTTTTACCTCTAACCCAACAGTGTAACATCATCTGCAGTATAATATTCTCTCATCTATCTCTGTGACACATTTCCATGACAACCTCCCATCCCATGGACCGCTTTGGTTTAGCAAGACTTTTTTTTTTTTTTTTTTCCCACTTTATTTCTGTCACAGTAAGGTACTGCATGGATCATGCGTTGTTGGCACTTGTGACATTTTTGAATTGTTTTGGGTCCTCTAATTAGACTACTGACATTGCTAAATATATTTTGTCCCTGACTGCTGATTTCCAGCAGCAGGACCTGAAGTACTCGGTAAAGTGGCCATGTATGGGACAAGAAGTTTCAAGAAGTTTCAGATTAATAATAATTTTAAAGAAACATTCGCTACTAACTTACATAGACTGTAGCTGCAACACTTTGTCCTACAAGAGCATAGTAATGAATAACTTGCTGAGCATGTAATCACCACACATAACTGGGAAGATAATGTACATTACAATGTCGCTATCAGCTCTACAGAGGGAAACAGGTAGCCTTATAGCACCTTAAATAAGCTAATAATAGAGGCTCAGAAGCAAACACCAACCTGTCGCCAGGTAGTACACATCACCCTGAAACAAACAGTATAGTCAAGACCACCTAAACCGAGACCAAGGCCGTAGTGGAACATCACAAGACCAGGACTTTGAAGAGTTGAGGCCGAGTAAAGACCAAATCAGCGTGAGAGGCGGATTGCTAACATTAGCTACCTTGCTTTGCTATCCTGTTGATAAAAGTTGGTCTCAGTCGGTGTAACATTGCAGGATTTACATACTGCTACGTGTTTTCTTTCGCAGATGAACTCTTTGTAGTCAGTTTTTACTACAGAAGATTTGTCTGACAGCTCCCAGACAGCTCCTTCTCCTGCGTTCACTTTCTTGGAGTGCAGGTGAAGAAGGGCTGGGATGGCACGACAGCCGTTAGCTGTGACAAACGTTTAAAATTAGAAATGAGTCAAGTTATTGGTTGACGAACGAAGCAGACGAAGCACAGTCAGTGAAGTGATATTCCCGCAGTTGCCCAAATAAAATCCAGAGTCCTCTTAATACAAGACAAAGAGACCTTTAACGAGTGGTCTTGAAGAACAAGACCGATCTTGAGTATTGCAGTAACTGGAAAGAAGCAATTTAAAAGAAGTTTGATAAATCAGATACACTTGAAAGTACATGCAAGTAAAACGTGAGAAGTAAGCGATGTTTAGAGCAACATTATGTAACAGTATAACCCATGCTATGCTCTACCTGAGCTCACTTACTGAGTTAGCTGATTGGCAGTGAAGCAAACTGCTGCAAAGTGTAGCTGCTGTAAACTAGTTGGCTCTGCTCAGTTAGTCATATCTGTGGGCTGGTAGTGATGGAGTTTACACTGGTACCAAAGAAGATTGCTGGGCGTTGCACGAAAACCTGAGCTGATACAATGTAACCGGCCTCAGCAGCCTCTGTGGACAACGATGAAGGAACTAAAAATGGGAAAAGAAGAGCCACCGCCAGACGAGTCATTTTCAAACCGGCTTGCAGAGAGCTTTGTGAAGTAAAGGGTTTGGACAGACGCTGAGCTGTCTCTCATTATGGTGTTACTCACCTGATCCCTTCACCCACTGGCACACCTGTTCCCCATTATCATTATCTCCGTTGCATATATGTATATATAACAGACCTCTTTCCTCAGTCATTTGCCACATCCTCTAATGTACGACTCAGTCTTAGCATCGAGCCTTTGCTGTAGTTTCTCGCCTGCCTGTTCCTGGTCCTGCCAGCCTGCCCCTTACCTGCATGGCTGACTGATTACCTGTTACCTGTTGCCCAACTGTGCCTTGAACTCTTACCAAGTAAACAATCAGCTCCTTTGAACTGCCCTGTTTCTAAGTCCATGTGTCTCTGTTCAAAACACATATTGAATATGTGGTCAGGTAACGTGGGTAGGTCTTAGACAAAGGTTGGGACACCGCGCATAGGGACTAATCAGAGAGAGCTGCTGTACCCAATGTGCATTAAGTGCACCGTCATCCCCAGTGTCAGATACTGTATCAGGCTGTGTGGGTGTTGCTCAAGCTGTCAAGAGGTAGCAGAGGGAGGATAGATACCTTCTCTTTTGTGGTCCAGTATGTCAATTTTGCACAGACTGGTGCCCAACACACACACGATAACTACACATAGGAGCACAAACAAAATAATAATCCATAAAAACACAGCGCCACATGTCTACATCATCGCGTTATATCATCGGATACAGCATCTCCTCGGGCAGAACAGTCACACTTTGTCCTGTGAGTGTGCATGCGTGCACGAATGTGGTTGATTTCGTGTTTATACAGTGCAGATTGTCAGAATTCTCAGGCATGTGCCCCGCAGCTTAAGTTAATGCGTCGTCTCACGGATGCTCACATCATGGCATCACTGCAACGAAAACAAACATTTGAATTTGGTGGTTTGGTTCAGCTTCAGCGCTTGAGAAACAAATCTGTGTGAGCTAAGGTGACACAGACTGTCTCCCTAGCTCACGAACCGCCCGGCAGCGCGCTATACACACACAACATTTGAATGAACGAGAACACATGAATTCACCTAAATCTAAATGCTAATGCGGGAGGAGGCCGCGGAAGCGGAGTAGTGTAGTGGGCGGCAGTGTGCTGGGAATTGAAATGACCAAAACTTTTGACTATATACGGATCACCTACCTGATTAAGATAGATATACAGGTATGGTTGGATGGTGGATGAAGCAGGTGTACAGTATTTTTAGGGATGGCTGAACCTGTCTGAACAACTGTAAATCTGATGCTGGTTTTCGCATCTCTTGGGTACGCAGTTTTGGGCCCTGATTAGCAGCAAAGTACTCAACATTACTTTACTTTACGAGGGTGACGTACGAGGATGTACGGTCCAACTTTTTCTAGTCATCGCAGTGATCCTTCAACAAGCCACGTGCACAGTTCTCGGAAAATGCAAATGTAGATTCAATGTTGGTCACGCAAGATATTTGATACCCTGTCGGTCTTGACGTTATCTCTATGCCAGCCAACTTCAGAGCTTTGTTACCACGTCTGTCTAAACCTCTTTTCAACGCTTACTTCTAACCAGCTGACGAGAAATGATGAGACAAACCACACTCATCTAATATCTGCTTAACCTGTAAAATCCAAAGTATCCCAGCTATCACTCTACTCATACATTATCCCACTGATTTTAGATTCTTAACCGTTCCCCCAGAAGCCAATCATTCTACGTTTAAATGCTCTTCAGTGGCTCGATCTTAAATGAACCATTATAATTTATTATGGCATCTGGATGTTTAAGCAACGAACAAGCTCCATTACATACAAACTAAGATGAGACCACTGACCTCAAGTTTACAGTTCCTCACGATCATTACATACATGATCCACTGCTTTCTTTTTGATGTGGACATGATAATAATATCGGCTCGATCGATTTCCACCATACCCAACCCCTGTTAACCTCACAGAAAAAACCAGGGATATTAAAAAACAGCAAATGATTAGATATTTTCCTTCATATTCATTACTGCATCCAGGAATTTGCCTTTAATATCTGCTTTCAGCAGTTTGTACCAGAATCCATCCCTTCAAACTGTATCACATGCCACACTGTAATCAATAAGAGAACAGAAAAGGCAAAACAATACAAATCGATATGTTTCAGTAAAAAGATGTGATCGCTGGTGGAGCAGGTCTTTCTACATCCTGCCTGACTTTCTTTAAGGATTGTATTATCCACACAGAACATACACAACTTGGCATTCGGTAAGTTTGGGAGGTTGGCCAAACAACTCAGGATAGTGATACTTCTCCACCAAAATCAGCATCCGGGATCTTATGAAACAATAAAACATACACTCGGCTGCCAGTTTTTTGTTTTTGTTTTTTATTTATCCTGTTCTCATTAATATAAATAATTTAGCAAAGCCTAACAAACACCTCAGTATTCACCTTGTGTTTCCCAGAAACAGGAAAGTGCTTTGCTGATCTACACTGGGTTTGAAATCCGCTGCTTGTGACTACCTTGCAGCCTGTATTGTAGAAGATGTGTCTTATGTAAGTTTACAATATACGGACTGCCAAAGCTGGAAAGTTATGAACGCTGACTGCTGGGAGCACTGGTGCCTCCACAAATAGTTATCGGCTAAAGTAAGTAACACTTGCAATTTATGTGCAAAAGTAAACTTTGTCAATCACAGGGTTTATGATCGGCCCATTATTTGACACTGTAACATTAAATATATGACATAAACTGAGGGGAAGCATAATAGGTCCCCTTTAATAGTCATGACAAATGTGTATACTTTATACTATATAAGTTGTCTGAGTGAGAGGAACTGGACTTCACTGGCCACATCACAAATGACCAAACTTTCTTCCAGTGTTTTGATATCAAACGCAAAGGACATAACACACACACACATTAAAGCTCATCGGTCCCTTTTGACCAGAACACAACATGAAGGTTTGTGCAGCTTTCATGTCTAATGCTCCTGCAATTTAAACTTCTGGACTCTCTAGACTCTAAAAAAAAAGGGGAGGGAATAGACCTCTTTTAAGGTCGACATGCTGCTAATTGCCATTCGGTTGAATGTGACTCACCTTCGGGTGAATGTTGGTGCCTTTCTGATTTAGTTGCTTCAAAGTTAGCCTTTTTTTCATGTAGTGTTTCAGTTATTTTGTCCATCCCTCAGAGCTGCAGACTAGTTCAAAGGGAACTGGAGTCTAACTCTGACCGGTGCTAATTTGCTGCTGTGAATTTAATTTCTCGTAATGTTAATGACGCTAATACACTTTGCGTCTTGCATTAGGAAAAAAACCAAAACGGCTGCAGCAGCATTATTTAGCTGAAGGACACGTTTGTGTTTTTCGTGTGACAGAGAGACTCGCTGATTCTGTGAAACTGCCAAAGTGAAGTGGCGACTTTCATCCCGCGGAAATAAATAACATTCGAGGGCGTTTTTCTGTGACTGTGTTAATGTAGAACATACACACACACAGCTTGTCCGCGCAACCGCCGTGAAAACACGAGATTGATCTTCACGGTGCCGCCAGGATCAAACTGATAAATGTTTTATTTTTCGGGGGGAAAATTAGTGCAGATTCATTTTGCGATCCAAATGGGTCACGCACTCGCTTGATTAATGAGATCTCACTTGATAAATGCGTTTGCGTGGTCCGTGTAATAAGAGAACGTGATTCAGACAGGTTTATAATTTTACCACTTGTTCCTGTTCTTTTATGGCAGCGCGAAGATCCATGTTTCTCATCTGCATCTGTAGGGGAAAAAAGGCGGTGAGGCTATGTGGGACAGCTCCCAATTTGTGTCAGATTTCCCCCCTTTACAACATTTGTATAAACACCCAGGCGCTACAGTGTCCCCTATCATTTTCAACAGGCCCCCTCACAGCAAGTGTGGCCTCACATGCAGCCAGCAAAGCGGAGAGTCTTTTAGCATTCATGTATTCACTCAGAACTCAGTCAAAGCGGCAAAAGCTGTGCCAACCGGGGATCTTAGGGAAACAGGTCTCGTCCCATTTCATCCTTTATAAATCAAAGCACACTCCTGGACTTGGATTGAGAACAATGCCCCTGCAACGGGACGCCGTCCATCTTTGCCCCTCGATGCAAATGTGATGGCCGCGTTTGTGAGGGCCGCCATGCTTCGCGTGCGCGTTTCGGACTGTGCGCGCCGTGCCGCGCCCGCGTGCACCTACAGTGTGGCGAGCGTGTGTCAGATGTGACTGCAAGGTGTCATCGCAGGCCGATGAGTTGTCGGCGGAAGAGGCGGTGGAGGGGGAGGAGGGAGGCGGGGGTGGTGGTGGTGGTGGTGTTGGGGGTTAACAAGGGAGAAGTACTGAGAGCGCCAGAGGAGTTGCAGCTTTGTCCTTCCTCCTACACTCGGCATCTCTCTCCTGGATTCCCCGCTATTGTTCTCTAATAAGCCCGGCTTCTCACTGTTGCTCGCATGTCTGTTTGTGTGTGTAACATCCATCCATAACAACATCATTATCAGGTTTTGTTTGAAGCCCCCCTCTCTCTCTCTCTCCTCTCCTCTCTCTCTCTCTCTCTCTCTCTCTCTGTCTCCCTTTCTCTTCTCCCCCCTCCTCTGCCTCATCTGCTCATCCTTGGCAGGCTCGGCTAAGAAGCCAGTGCCGAGGAGAAGAAGCAGAGGGATGGGAAAAGGAGGGGAAGATGTGGAGTGAAGAAACTGTGTTGGCTGCATTAGCATATCAGACACATGGTGAGGGCTGGAGATTGGGTACTGGAGCAGATGTCGATTTACATATTCAGCGTCGGGCCAGCGGTGCATGTGTACATAGGTGTGTGTGTGTGTCTGTGTGTGTGTGAAAAAAGGAAAAGTAATATATGTCATGAGTGTGAAAGAGGCATGGGTGGAGCAGAAAGTGGATGAAGTGGAATTGCAATGAGAGGAAACACTTCCATCCGTCCGGTTTGACCAGTCGGAAAGTAAATGAATCACTTTGGTGGCGCTTTGTTTTCTTTTCTTTCTTTCTTTTTTCTTTTTTTTGGGAATGAGATTAGCATAAAAGGACGGTGGCCATGATTGACGGGTGTGTTTTGCAGACTTTTTGGCAGGCTCAGGGGAACTGATCAAAGCCTGAAAAGCTGTCTGACAGTATTGATGTAGTTAATTACAGTAAACACGGAGCACTCGCACGCCGCCTCGTTATCTACTTACGCACATGCGCTAATACGTGTTGTCTCTATATATCTATTCACCAGCCTGAAATGTGAAACCTCTCTCATCTACCTCTATCTCTCCGCTCGGGTTTAAGTCTTTTAAACATTCCTCTTTATTCCGTTTCCCGCTACATTTCTTTATTTTCCAGCTCTCTGCCTTCCTTGCCAACCTCTGTCTTTCGTTTTCTTTCTGCAGCTTCCTGACTTAGCGTATTCGTTCTGCCTCCCTGCCTCGGGGAGGGAGAACAGGTGGTTGCAGGGAAGAGCTTTAGCTATATTCCAACCTCAGAACAACGAAGAAGCGAAACACATATGAATCACACTTGAGCACTGCTGGGCCGGCAAGGGGTGCATTTATGATAGAAGCAGGAGGGCCGAGTGCGTATACGTGTGCGTGTGTGCGAGTGTGTCCATTTGTGTGTAATGAGAAGAGAAAGGCACAGAATTCAAATAAGGAAGTGGATTTGTGCGAGTGAGAGTGAGGGCGGTTATTATTCCGCAAATTCACATGTCGAGCATGCATCTGTTATAGGATGAGGTGAAAAGGGACACATTTGAAATGTGCTTTCATTTCCATGAACCCACAGGTGCGCACGCACACACACGCATATCTCGCACACCCCGTCGGCAGTTTTGTTCTCATATGTGCATATGTCACACTTTTTTAGCTTCTGATGTGAAATAAATTAACATAAAATAAATTAACAATAGGAACAGAACAGCTGAAAAAATATACGTATCACTGGATGGAGTCATGATGGAGGTGTAAACTTTATTTACATTTTTGCACCTTCCATACGTACAGAGGCCGTAGCTCAACGTGCTGCACAAAGAGACGAGGAGCAATAAAAGAGGCATCAGATAGAACATGCATGCTACGAACAGCAGAATATGTACAAGCTGATAAATACAGCGCAGAGTAAAGCATAGGGACAATGCAAAATCTAACAGATAAGAAGAGAATAAAGGAAAGTGAGGGAAACCAATGAAATCGATTCTAAAAGACACCAGGAGCTCGTGCGGGTTAGCTAAAACTGGACTGATACGTTCTGTCTGGAAGCAGTTCTGAATTCATTTCATCAATGGATTGTTTAGCGATGCATGAATGGTTTATTCTCAGCATCTCATTGGGATCGGCCCCACTTTGGAAATATGTGTCAAATGGAAGAACGCTGCACGATCACCCGTAGTAACAAAACACGCTCTCCCTGATATGTAATCAAATAAGCAATTTAAACCCTCTCAGAGAGGCCAGAGAGGTTCCTGAGGCGCTCGATAAGAATATATATTTTGATCAATAGTATCAAAGGTGGTGCTTAATATCTTGTAGAACTTGAACCGGGACTGAAAAACGGGCAAAATATTTGCCAGTAATGAAAGATAATGGTCTCCAATTTGGACAAGGAATATGCAAATGACAGCAGGCATTCGACTTGCCAATGCTCGCGCACATAGACATGCAATACAAGAATGCTCATATGGGATGATTATGCAAAACCTTGTGTTATGTTTTGAACATTCACAAACAACATCTGAGCATGTTAAGGGAATTATTATGGGAAATAAACTGTGGACGCTGCACGGCCAAAGACATGAAAGTCTGATGTGCTGCATGCCGCGTTACCACCCCGACCCCCACGCCGATGTCTGCAGTTAACACCGCAACGCACAAATGTAAGTTGTACATATGTTTCATATTTACAATCTCGCTGTCAAATGGTGGCGCTGAAGCTCCTACTGGTTGCCGGTTAATTCGGCAAAGAAGAAGGGAGAATGCTGTGATCGTCAGTCGTCGAGCGCACGAGCGGCGTGTGCTTGAACCGAGACCAGACTGCCGTGCAGTAATTGGCACGCCGTGACAGAAAGTACATAGTGTACACACGTGTACTACACATTTGTGTACTAATGGAGTATCTGAATGGAGACACAGAGATAGGATTACCAAGAGAGCTTTCACCAACACTCGAGCTCACACTGTTAGAAGCCAGTGAAGAGAACCACACGCACACACTCACTTGTATTATGTAGAAATGAATTGATGTCTATGCGCACAGACCCAGACGTATTACACCACCATCATATATATGCACACAGGTATGACCTATGTATGCAAACAGAAGATGCTTCGAGGCTTGTAGACACACACACACACAAGTCTACACACCACCAGGCAGTATACAGTGTACAGTTTACTGTATACAGTGCTATCAGACACCTCCCCGGGGCGATATGTGTTTGTGCCTGTGGCTGCAGAATATCCTCCCCAGACTGACCATCTCTCAAACACAACAGTCTCCCACGGACGTCGGTTTGTGTGTTTGCGCCCGTGGCACCGCTCTAGACTGATATTGCTGCCACCCGCAAGATTGCAACCACCTTCGGGGCTCTCTCTGTCCTCCAATTCTACCTTTTTCAATCCTTCATCCAAGCACTGTATGTGCTTCCTTCCTTCCCACACCTCCCCCCGGTCATTCTCTCCTGTCTCCATTCTGTCATTCTTATCCCTGTTTTTACCCTCACACAGTTTCTCCCACTCTCCTTTCCCTTTGCAATCCCGCTTTCTCTCTCTCTCTCTCTCTTCTTTTCCCCCCCTTCCTTCTGCCCCCACCCCTGCATCGGTCCACTCTCTCACTCAATATCGTATTGATTGGTTTTCCTCTGTGCTCTCTGACCTTGCTGTAATAAGTGCCAGAGAGGTCGCAGCAGATAGATTTCTCTGAAAAAGACGCTGTCATGTTCGGTAATCTATTGTTGCGCCGTGCCAATTAACAACAAATAGACGGCGGACCTTCCTCATCTCGCTTTCTTACGGGCTAAATGCGCTTTGGTACGCGTGGTCCTGCGGCGAAGGGGAGAAGAAAGAAAAAAAAAGAGGACTCTTTGTGACGGCAGGCGTGTGAAAATGGACATGAGTGAGATCACTAGGCTGCCGTGGAGGATGCTGGATAGCGGCGTGAAATAGAAAAAGGGGGTTTTAGGAGAACACAATTGAAATGTATTGTGAGGCTGAAGGCCACGAATTACACAGAGAGAGGCCGGGGATACATGGATATTTCTCTTTCTCTCTGTTTTGCTTACATTTTTTTTTCTCCTCCTCTCTTCCCCGCTGAATTCAGCGTTGATGTGTGAATAACGGAAAACACATCCTCCGGCCAGACAGACTGCCTTCGAGTCCCCCGAACACACACACACACACACACTGCGGCACACAAATACACAC
The DNA here is from genome assembly GCA_014281875.1 of Nibea albiflora. NCBI lineage: Eukaryota > Metazoa > Chordata > Actinopteri > Sciaenidae > Nibea > Nibea albiflora. Next base: position 13,430,961 of record CM024811.1, on the reverse strand, counting down.
TGATGCACGCATAAGCTCCGCATCAGCTGCCCCAGAGGAATGCTTCTTTCGCAGATGGTGTGAGAAAATTCGGTGCCTCCATAGTGACACCATCATGAAACTTTCAGCCCCCACCCTTACCCACGCCTCCTCCATACTCCTCTCTGCATTTCAATTTTAGACGCCGCTCTCTCTCCTCCTCCTCCAGCTCATCTCCAGCATTCTTGTCACCCCCGCCCCTTCCTCCCTTTCTCTCTTTTCATCGCCCGCTTGTTCTTGTCTCTTTTTCGGTGTCCTTATCGACAGTCGTGGTGGACACTCCCCCTCGCCACCCCCCCCAGGGGCCTCTACAACTTCCAAACTTGTCTTCCCTCATTCGCCCGTCCTTCGTCCGCTCCTCTCCAGAAGCTTTCACCACTAGCTTTTTTTCCCCCCTTTGCTTTAAGGTCAGACAACCTCCCCATTTTGTCGGTCCCTTTCTCCCAGTTCCTCTTTGAGCACAGTGCTGTCATTGAGGCATGACTCTCTCGGGGTGCTAATGTAGGAAACTGTTAGCAGACATGCCACTGCAACTTATTCTTTTCTAACGGGACCAGGGACCCCCCCCCCCCCCCTCAGCCTTGCATTATACATCGCAGACAGCACTGCTCACACAGCGGATGAATCAGAATGTGCACAGAAGAGAGAGCCGGGGTGCCACTGCAATTTCGGCGACACCGAGTGACATCTCTAGTCCAGACGGGAAGCCTCACGTGTCTAGATTTTGCCTGGATTGCAGACCTCTGAATCGTCACCCATGCCTTTCATTTCATTTTTCAGTGGCGGCGATTCAAATAGTGTCTGACACCTGCTGTAGGGTTAAGAACGGGGCTGTCCTGCGCCACAGCCAGAATATTAAAAAAAAAGTGTGACGAGGTTACATTTTTGTCAATAGCGATAGCCGTTTTTCATACGTAACACAATGTGTCACTTGGGATATTTTTACCTAACACTCTACGGCGAGATGTAAAAAAAAATGGAATCAGTGATATTTTATGAATGGTATTTTTTTCCTCCTGACAATTAAAAATAAAATTTGCAGTGCGCTTCTTAGTTTCATTCTTTCAAAGTTGCCAGAAATTCGGGGGGGAAGGATCCCATTTGGAGTCAAAAGCTGCCCAATCTGCGAGGTCTCAAGGTGAGCAAGGGTAGGTTGCAGCAGCTGTACATTGTGAGTCAACATACAGGATCACAAACAACACGACAAAATCCGTACCTTCCGTGAAAACGATAAAGAGTTGATTCACTAGCACGGACCCCACCATCAACAAGATACGTTCAAATGATTTATTGACAAAATGAATGATTGCGAATGAAGTATGATCTCGTGAAGTTCTTGGGTCTGATGCTGCGGTGTGGGGGAAGCTTCGGTAGGGAATCCGCTGGGAACACCCCTAGGAAAGAGAGAAGAAAAGGGGAAAGAAATGGGGTAGGTTGGAAGGGAACCACAGGGTTAGGAGGGTATTTATAGGACTGTCGGAAGTGGCGTGGTTGAGGTGTGGTCCAGGCTCCTGAAACTCCGCTTTAAGCTCCAATGGACGCATCAGCTACTTCCGATTGGTTAGGATAAAATAACGACATCAGTGTCAGACTTATCTAGCTAGCCTAGATGAGGATTTTGATTAACTTGTTACATATTCACACACACAAAAAAAAAAAAGACAATGCAATCATATTGTCATGCGGATTGACAGAGCAGCACAGCGTGATCGTGCAGGATCAAACCTTTTGTCAATTCATACAATGACAGGAAAAGCAGATAAAGAAAAAAAAAACAGCTTAGTGAAGCCAATCACATCAATCAAAAGCTCTTTCAGGCTTAATTCTACTGTGTTGTCCCATCATAATGCACAATGTGACACAGAAGCATGTTGAGATAAAAGCTGAATCACTGAAAAAAAAAAGTTGGAAGGGACGTCACGATGCACAGAATTAATAAACTCTGATAATCTGGCTTCTCACAATGCTTGCAGCTGAGTTTTTGACATGTTTGACACGTTGTCTAATAAATCACTGTTTGCACCATGTGAAAAAAAAAAAAAAAAAAAACCCTGACATGTTGATGTGTTTTTGACAAACACGCTCTCTCCTCTCTGTCTTTCCCTCTTCCTCCAATCTCCCCATGTCCCCATGGGGCAAAACTCACCAGCAGCGCGTCTCCAGGTTCCAATCTCCTGACCCTGCAGGCCAAAGATAGCAGCAACGAGAGGCGGCATGGGTGAAAAGTGCTCTCTTTTATTCATACGGGCTCCGTGTTCAAATGGAGTTACATTTGGACAGCTGGTAAGGGAGGCAACGCGCGCTACAGCCCAACGAATGTGGAGCCACATTAACCTGGCAGTGTCTGCATGAACGCTCCCGACCACCGGGCATATTAGGCAGGGCTAAGACAAATCTTTCACACCCAGAGCCGCACTTTATGACATTACAGAGAGGAAAGATAGATAGGATCATTGTATCTGCTCAGCGGGGAATACAACGCAGACATTAAAGAGCTTGCAGTCATGTACCTGTCAGCCCCCTAATGCCATTTACTCTCTCCACTTTCTCTCATGAGCCATATTCAGAGGATCAACAAAATGATTCTCCCATGCATGTGCCAGTACCAATAAGTCACACAGGTGTATGAATGAATGCATTAGGTCTGGGGCGACTCGCCCCGTGCCTGCCGAGCCTGTCCAACTAAGCGGGAGGCTAATTTTCTGCTGCAATAGATGGGGTGGCGTGGCTGTCTTAATCTAAGCTGTTGGCGGAAGAGGGCTGTTTAGCGTGCGCGAGAGTATGTGCGTGCATACGCTTGGCGCTTGAGTATGTGTGTGCGTGCGTGGATCTTGATCTATTTAGTTTTTGTCCCATCTTAATCTTGGTGGAAGGCTGTTAATTAACCCTGCTGTCAAGCCGGCAGACGTCTAAACCAGCAGCCGTCACTTCTCCTGGGTCTTGTTACCGCTGTAATTAGCGGCGGATAAGAAATTACAAATGCCCCCACCCCCATCCCGTTAAGATTAGGACACCTTGCCGTTTCTCATTCTGATGCATGAGTGTATCGGGGACATGTGATTGTTTGCCTTTGCGCGTGTGTATGTGTGGTGGGAGGTGGGTGTAGTAGCTGTGGAGGCAATCATTATGCAGCACAAAAGTGTGCTTTCACGTAGCCGCATAAGCTGTGTCTGAACACTGCACATAACTGTATGCAAATTCTGTAACTGAAAGGTATAATTATATGTATTAACATCTATAGAAATACCCTATGTGATCCAAACGTCTTGCCTTGTGCTTGCAGAAATGACTCATTGAGAGGAATTTTTTCCGGATGTCAAATGAAGCCAAAGATTTTCGCATGTCCAACAATTCATACTGCGACAGGTATGTGATCGTGGCAGCGCACAGGAAAAGCGCACACCCGCCACCATTTCCTTCCTCTCGTAATTTGACCCGCGTTCTAAAAAACACGTGTGAAAATGTAAACACAGTTTCCCTGGAAATCCGTCAAGGGATCGCAGCCTCGTCACTGCGCACTGCCACGGTGTTGTGCCTGCTCACAACACGGCCGACGTAAAGCAGGAAAGCGCTCACACCACACCAGGCACAAAAAGGAGTAAAAGAATTATAAATGGGAAAGTTATTCTGGTGTTATGAAAGGCAACTTCCGCTTTAATCTTTACTTTTATTGCTGCGTTCCACAGGATGAACTGGCGCGCCTTTGTATGCGTCGTTGGATCCAAGTCATTCATTTCGAAGGATTTGTGGATTGTAAGGCCAAGTTCAGATCGTTAGCCTTGTAAGAAAAACAATGTAGCTCCCTCATTCATTTCAATTGTACTACTCTGCAAAAAAGTTACACCTGCAGTTGCAAAGCACTGTCGCCAACATGGAAAAGCGCACATTCCGGATACGATTTTCAACTTTGTTATGGCTGGAAACTGTCACATTAAAGGATAATTATCAATGTGGTAACTTTCCTAGAGATGTAAACTCAATGTCTCCTTTAAACAGCTGTGCAACGTTTTGTTGTCTGTCAGACTCATATAGTTGTTATTCAAACTGGACTTTCTGGATCATATTTAATTATTCCCCAAGCAATACGCCTGATTATCTTATTATCCTAATGCAGGTTGTATTTTCAGCCTCAACGAGAGTCGAGCCTAACACCCTCGTGGTTGTTGGACGACAGACACAGTTCCATTTCTCAGTCCCTGCATCATTTAACAGATGAGTGGAACGGCGCGAACGTGAGAAGCAGAAAGCAGATAAAGGATTTCTGCATTATATGAGGAGATGAAATCATTAGTTGACTGTTGATTTTAACAGAAAATGGACGCCGACGTTGCCACTGTTTCCGCTGTGAATACTCGTCGGTGTTCGTTCAACGGTTTCAAAACACCACCTTGTGCTCTTGGAAAATGTAATGGGCATTTCACTGTCGTCTTCTGACAGGTTATAGACCAAACGATGGCTCTTTGAATCAAGAAAAGTAATGTGTAAAGAAAATAGGCATTAATTCATACCCTACAAGAAAGAAAAGTATTTTGTCACATTGACTATATTGGTTGTATATATGATGATTATTATCTAATATGCTATAAAAATGTATCATTGTATTAAACCTTAAAAGCTCTAAACTCCACAAAGGAGGGACGAGGAATGAATATGACGTGTACAAGTATTCAGGAGGAGAGTTACTATATTTAGAGTTTTTTCTGGGACAAAGGCCAATTTTAAACTTCCACAAACTGGCAGATTCATCAGCCACGCTTCCTTTTTTTCTATTTTGGGGAAAGGTCTGTGGAAACACGTACACATGTCGAGCATAATAATAACTCACAGCCTATTGACGCTGTCCATGGCACTGATTGTGGTTTCAGACAAATCTTACAGCACTTGGCCCTCAGACCTGCTGAAATGTAAACCGGGGAATGATGCATTCGAATGCCCATCTATTATTGACGCGAAGAAAACACATCAATAAGTCAGCATTTCTAAAATCAGCTCAGCCTATCCGACAGAAGTTTCTAGTTAGCTGAAAATATTCCCTGTGTTCCCCCGAGTACAAGAGAACATTCCTAATCACAGACAATGAAATGAAAGGGAAAAAAGAAAAGAGCATTTTACTTGCAAGTCACCATTTTAATTAATCTCTTTTCGGTCTTGCTGAAATTAAATATTTCATTGCAAAAAGATGAAGAGACATTCTTTAATTGACTTCAAACGGAATGCAGCTAGTAAGTAAGCTTCACTCCTAACGTGGCATCTGCCTTCATCCTTCATCCATGAGGAGATAAAATAAACAAAAACTCCGACCGTTTCATGCCGTAACGTCATGCGCCTCCGTCGGCTTGATGGCCCAGTAAGAAATAGACAGCAGAAATGAAAATAGTTTCTGCCTTTCATGCAACTCTCCCTGATTAAAAGCTTTTATTGATAAGCAGGGCATGTGGAGAGCCTAGGTGTTTGATGCTTACTTCATCAAAACGCTTCTTCTGAGCCCCGGAGAAGGACAAGACATGCATAGTTTACACACTTGAAAGCCCTCACAAAGCATGCAGGCATGTAAGCTCAATGACGCTTAACGATACTGAGGTACAATAATTATCCCTGTTTAATGAGTTTAATTTTCAGCAATGTTGGTAAGAAAACGCGTTGCCAGTCTCTCAGTATCGGGAAAAGCATTCTCCGTCTCTTGATTTGTTTTCGGCATAATTAGTGTGTCTCAGTGAAAGTAACGCGACTACTTTGATTTTTATCAAGGGACAGGATGACAAGAGCGTTGGACATCAACACTGTTTGGTTCCCTTGATCATTTGCAGGCAAGGAAACTAAATCATCCTTATTTTCTGAAGGTGTGAGAGGATGCAACTGACAATTTTGCATAGTGAAAAAAAAAACATAAAGAGAAGTGAAAGAATGACTGATCAGAGAAAATCTGCAAATAAACAGTGAAGCATAAGTGTTCACTTTCCTCACTGTAAAACAGCCGTGCTAGATGATGTATAGCAGGTATATGATAAGATAAGATAAGATGAACACCATCAAACGTTATCTCTCGACACTTTCCGAGCAGGTGTAGATCGTACTCTTACAATATTACTTACAGAGACTCAACAACTCCAACCATGAGCAAGCACTTGGCAGTAGTGGCAAGGAAAAACTTCCTTCTAAGAGGCAGAAACTGGCGACCATCTGCTGCTGCTGGTTAAGTTTAGAGACGGAGAGAGGGGACAGTAGGGAGAGAGACAACGATATGATAATAATAATGCTAACTAAAATCATAATTTCAATAGAAAATGTGACTAATTAAAGTACTAATGATGATAATAATAGTATCTGTAGTGGGTGTGAGGCAGGAACACAGCAGCAGGCGCAACCGCAATCCCAGATTTAAGTGTAGCCACAAGGGAACCTGTGAGATGAGAAAGCACCTGGAAGGGGATTAGAGGTATTTACCTCACGATGCTGATGTGTGCGTGTGCAAAGCTGTCATTAAAACCACTTTTAAGAAATATAAAGTGTTCGCTAATTGTCTCGACGTCTCGAAAGAAACAGAAATAAAGAACACGCATTGAATGAGAATGCCGAGTGTCCGAACTTTTGCCTGGCGCTGTGATCGTCTTGTTTGGGTGGAAAGCTGGATTTTTCTGCAGGAGGAAAAACACTTACTGATCTACGCTGGTGATGTGAGTATGGGCTGGCAGACAAAGGAAACCGTGGGTGCTGGAAAGGGCAACTGGTGTATTGGTGTCAGTGGTGATGACACTGGGGAGATAAAGGTTGGGGGGTGGCACATTGATTTCTGCTCCGGTGTACGAACAGTTAGCCACGGCAAATTAATGTGACGCTGCGCAATCTGCCCCGCCTGTCTCCCATTACACAGGACTGGAGCCCTGACAAGCCACAGCTAATAGATAATGCATGTGAGGGAGCGAGATTGAGGGAGGGTAAAAAAAAAAAAAAAAGAAAAAGAAAGAAAGAAAGAAAAAAAAGGATCCGGTAGGGAGTGGAATAAGGAGGAGATGAGCGAGTGAAATGAATTGTACAAGCAAAACTGGGAGCACAAAGGCGCACAGAGCATCACACAAATGAGACCGAAGTAAAGAGAAGAAAAGTGGAATCGAAGAAGGAGAGGAAAAAAGCAATAAAGCTGCCGTGAAGAGATAGAGGGGATGGAGATGGAGAAAGAGGCCTGAGGGCAGGCAGACAGGTCGATCGACATTTACCTCAGACACAGAGCAGAAGACACACATACACACGCACACAAACCAGGAGACAGCTCCAGCGAAGTGTCACCTGCTCATACACATACATATACTCAGTACAAACATATATATATATATATATTGCCATATATATATATATATATATATATATATATATATATATATATATATATATATATATATATATATATACATTACACACACAAGCGGGACGCAGGGTGCTGATGCTCAGCCAGTGTTTGCTTACACACACTCCCACAGAATGATTAATGTCTCTTTGCTCCGCACGCTGACCCATGGGGCACAGCAGGCCAGTGGCTGAACACAATTTATTAAGTAGCACGAGTGTGTGTGGGTGCCCGTGTGTTTGTCGTGGTCGGAAAGGGGACAGTTTTTATGCAGATCTTACACGCAGAGGGCTCTCCACAGGGGTCTGGACATTCAAGGGTTTTCAATCTTGTGTAGATGAGGTCACGCTAGAGAGAGAGAGAGAGAGAGAGACAGAGAGAGAGAGAGGAGGCAGAATTTGTGTAGACGATGGATATAGCAGTGTTTCCATGGAGACACGTGTCATCATTCTGTCTGGATATACAATCCCATATGGATGGATATTAAAAAAAAAAAAAAGCAACAGCAGTCACCTGTCTAACCTGGAGCTGACAGCCAGAGGGAGACAGACACATCACGATGACAGAGAGACCTAGAGAGAGAGAGAGAGAGAGAGAGAGAGAGAGATCACATTCATGGCATGTCTTGGTACCAGGTACTGAACCCCTATAAATGCTCCACCGGTTGGCTGCAACACAGCTGACCTTCTGCGATAAGAAAGTTTTTGTGATGTCGGTCTTCGACTGACGTCATTTCGACAGCTCAGAGCTCATTTAGTTAAAGAATACCAACATTAGGTTATATAGAGCTATATTTCCTTTAAGCAGTGATACTTTAAATCAGGCATTAATGCATGGATTAACGCTCTTCAACAAAAGACAGCGTTCAGATTTATTTAAATGGTTTAGTGTTACCCAAAGTACGGCATCTCTAAAACAGAAGAGAAACATGCATGAACATTATATTTAACTGAACCAAACTCTTTGCTATTCCTTGCAGGCGCGTGCGTGTGGTGGACACCCACGGCTGCTTTGATTTCACATCTCTTCACAGCAGCTGGAAAAAGAAAAAAGAAGGCACAACAAAAAATTAATATTCATCTTTACAGAGCACATCTTTTGATGTTGGACACCCAAAATATTTATCTATGTATGTAAGTGTTTTGAGCGCAATCATTAGCTGAAAAATAAAAACTGAATCATTTCTCCATAGAATCGCCTGCAACAACAAAAATCACTCTGGAAGCATATTTGTATGAATCGAAACAGAGGCACACAGATGCTTCTTTCACTCTCTCCCACTTTCAAAACCATACTTTAGCCCCAAACTGCCATTTCACTCCTTTGGCCATTATCTGTCCGTGCCTGGAGAGTGATGGGAGCCCCTCTATAATAAACAATATATAAAATAGAGAAGAATGGGCCCTAAAAATAGTCTACAGGACCACTGCATGGAAAACTGCTGTAAATGAGTTTGTATGCAAACAAATAGGCACATGAGCAAATTACATAGCAAGGAATAGTTCCTGCACAGAGCTACACCGACAACATATTGCGGATGTTTCATTAAAACACTTTATTCATAAACACCATTCACTCTCATGTTATAAAGTCACATATTTTTCAGTGTTTATTCGGATACAACACTGTAAAATGCTGACTGCCAAATGCTCTACGCTCATTGGACTTGTTCCCCTTGATGATGTAAATTCAGATTTGTTTCTCAAATGAGCTCTTTAAGGCAGATGGAATTTTTTCTGGAATTTATTTGCAAGTGATCAGATCTGATTTGAGTGCCTAGACATCACCAACCTATCTGAACGTGTGGCTAACCTTATTCCAAGGCAAGGACTATTTGCTAGTGAGACGGCGCCTGAATACTATGCTGGCCGTGTTTTGCTAAGAAAGCTGTGGGATTAATAATAATATGTTGACAACATAAACGCCATTAACTGTGTATGTTGATGACTTCCAATGTACCTGTACAGAAGCTTCCCCCCAAAGTGCCAGCAGATTTTTTTCAGTGCCCGACTGTTGTCTGCTGTGTTGTCGTCCAAACCGCTCTGATGTCATTATCGTGCAATGGCTTGGCGTGGCGTGGCATGTATGGCTTGAAGTGACTCAAAAGACATAAATCCGATATGAGTGTGCATCTGTAGAAATCGGATTGAAATCACATTTCAAACCACACGTCCAAATGTGGCTCAGATTCAATTTGCAATTCACATTTCACTCTGTATTGAACATTAGCACAAAGTTAGCAATAATTTTATCTTCTCAGCCAGTCAATGTACTTGTCATCGTGTAGTCTGCATGGCGTTTTTTCACTAATGCTTTCATGAAGTGAGGATTACTAAAAGACACTCCACTATTGGGGCCTGGAAATGTCATTTGAATGTCTGTGCAGTCCACTGTCTGACACACCGACCGAAAAAAGTGAACCTAAAAAAAAAAGGTGAGGAGAAAAGAAAGGATGAACAAGATAGAGGAAATTCTTTGAATGCGGATATTCTGAAGGCACTGTCAAATCATTTCATCACCCTTGGAAAAAAATAAATAAAAAAGTAACAAACCAGGGTCTCACAGCAGCAGGAGATAAGTGACAATACAGAGCAGGAGATGGAATCTGTGTGACTGTGGTCTGCCACAGGGCCCATACTGAAGATGTAAGAAGTGAGGCTTTCAAGCTTTCAGCAAGGATTGCTGCACAAGACAAAGAAAACATAGAGTTGCTGGGTCATATGACAAGTCCTCCTGTCATCACTTCACAACAGACAGTGTGATCCTGAAGTATCCAGAGAGACAGCAGAGAGGTACGCTTTATAGTGCCTGGTGAAAGCAGCGAGAAATCTACCCAAAAAAAAAAAGTCTTCTTCTAGAAGTCTCTCAGGTTCCTACGCATCTAAAGATGTCCAACAAGGAGAGGCCTTTTTTCACAGAAGACATATTGATATGTCACAGTAGGAGAAGCACAGGTGTAAATGACGGCTGAATTCCATTTGGCTGCTTCAGATTCAGGGTCCTGGCATGCTGGCTCACTTTCACACCGGGCCTCTGCTCTTCCTGCTGCTGTGTTTGCCTCCGTTTCAGATGTGGTTCATTTGTGATGAGATATTTTTTTGGTACATTTAATATTATCATGAAAATGAGTTCAGAGAGTTAATTTGAATTTAGTTCTAGTTAATCAGTAAATCAATGCCCAAAGCAATGGACTTCCCAATGAGCCACTATATCACCATACGGTTAATCAGAGTTTGTGTTTATTGGTTTGGTTAGGCAGGAGCTTTTCCAGCATAATTCATATCTTAATTCTTCATTCAAATGTAGCCTTCTGTACCTTTCCTGACATCCTGACTGTGAATACAGCAGACCAGAGCAGATCAACTAACAAATGTTCCTCAGATATCATCTGTTAAGGTGTAAACATATAACGGGTTCTTCTCACAGTGAAATGTAGCTATAAGGTTTCCACATTCAACATGGTTGCTATCCTCAAATTACTTGAATTGTTGTCCTTTTCTCACAATTTACCACTTACTATCCGACGCGGAAGCAACGTCATAGACGGGCTTCATTCATTTTACATCACTTGCAAGGGTACGCTCGCTAGCCTACTGCTTTTACTTGCACCTTCTGCCAGACTTGCTTTAGCAAGCAGGAAGACGCTGAGTTAGGTTACCTTTGAACTTAATGGATAAGCTTGGTGTTTTTCTTGGGAATATGGTCACACACTGTAAGGGTTGCATGTACACCTGGGGGAGATCCCATCACAATGTGAGATGGACCACCTCCAGACGTGCTTGGGCCAATCCGATCACATACTGATCATAACACGTAAAGTGATAATGGAGTTGGCCTTGGTGTGGAACATCAGTCAAATGACAAGTTGCTGCACGAAAGCCTGAGAAAACCTAAAGTTGATCTTTGAAGCTCCATGCTCAGAAATATAATATAGCTGTTGGAGAGGAGGAATATTTAGTTCTCACATATGTACTTTTTAAATATTTTGTTAAATGAATGAACACGGGTGAGTAGCTAGCAGGAAGTATCTAAAAACATTCATTCATAAGCAGGCTTGTGTTAAAAAACAAATATCCATATATAATACTTAATCAAATAAATTCAAGGATTAGAACTTTATTGGATCTCATTTTATTTGGTGTTTTTTGATTGTTTGTTTTGTTTTTTTATTTCTCAACTGAATAATGTAAGTAACATACTGGTTTATAGTGAAGCTGACAATTAGGCATAAGAGCATTTATCATCAACATTGTGCTGTCTTAATATAGTACAATATACTTCCAACGTGAATAGATTATGCCAAACTGAAATTAAACTGAAAGCAGTAAAATGCTAGGAGAGCATAATAATCTGCCTTTAATGCCAATCAAATGGGACCACAGCCCTCTTGAGGGCTTTTCAGCGATGTCCATGTCTGGTCGGTACATCTGCTGGCATGTCCTCGGGTGAAAGAACAACATCACAATCAATGATCACCACAAAATGAACCACTGTCAAAAGGCAGCGGCGGGTAGGTCCATTAGCATTCTCCTGCTGTATCCGGCTCGAGAGACCACACATGCATGCATACTTGATACACGAGACTAATACATAATGCATAGTAATACAGCAAATGATGTATAGGTCTGGGCGTGCGTCTGACAATGTGTAATAATGGAGCAACAGTCACTGACAAATCTGCACATAAACAAATGATCAGGATTGTCATGAATAGAATGTATGACGCTTCAGGCGCCCTGACATCTGTAGGATGGCAGATGTAAGAGATGATTTGGTGTGGGGGTAATTGCATTGATGTCATAAGAGAGAGATTGCTACATCTGCGTGTGTAGCCGGTGATGGGGTTGCAAAAAAGGAATTGAATTACACCACATTTCATTCATGGTGATGAAGTAACACAATAGTAGCTTTGAGAATTTTTATTAACCCTTATGAAGCTCAGCCAGAACACATAAAGCTTTGTATTGGGAGATCACTCCTCATTCATTCCCTCACTAAGTTAGTCCGAGAAGAGCCATCCATCAATTGATTTCAGATGTTGTTATGTAGGTCTGGGATCAGAAGGCAGATGCCAGGGAGCCAAAGCAACTAAAGTCCCATGTGTGCATTCCTGTTTGCAACTACAAGGATGAGTATGACCCGAAGGTGATGTTCAGATATTCATATTACAAACAAGTACATCAATAGTTTCATATTCAGGCCACTTTTCCAGAACTGACAGGTACAGCGTCTGCATCTTTGCCGATGACACCCCGATGATGGCCTACTCACTTTGTCTTGCCCTCAGAACTCTAACCGAGAGGAGGTCATCCACCATCTTTGAGCAGCCTACCCTGGCCTCAAACTTCTAGATGGTTTTCCTCGCTGCTGTGGATTCTGAAGGTGATTGTCTGACCACTGAAGTCAACAGAACTACAGGACTGGCAATAGCGGAGATGCAGATGGTTTACAGCCCTGCTTTCCAAATGATTCTCACAATAACAATCATGAACAGAATTAGAAAAGTAAAACAACGTGGAAGATCCCAACCCACAGATGATGCATCAGAACAAATGAAAAACAGCAAAGATTAATTGCAGGAGTTCATACTCCATCTGCCCGTGTTCCAAGATGGTAACTGCAGATCTGTGAGGCCGTGTGATATTGCCACAATACTATTGAAACTTTCCTTCTCAGCTTCCGTACATTAAAGTCTCAAAGCATAGAGGATGGCAGATGAACAATTGATATTGTTTAATTACTCAATACAGGATGTAAAATCATTATTGCTATAGAAATTCCTTCAAAATTTGTGCACCACGCTAAGTGTGATCCCAACCTAAGTTGTAATTTAGTGCGTACAGTATTTGCTCTCTCAGAGATAATCCCAACATTTGGAGACACACTGTGGTAGTTACAGAGATTTGTCCGGTGAGTTAGATCCCATCTTGCACCACTGTCCTTCTCTTTGAATTTGGATTACTCCCAATTGAGATACCCTAATGATGACGTGTGTCCTCCAGTCCTCACTTTTTAGGCTAATACCCACAGAGAGAATCTCTGCTCAACTGATACTGTGAGGTAGAGGATAACAAATGAATGTTATTAGAGGAGAGAGGAGAGCTGCGGCTTTGGAGGACAGATTAGCAGTAATGCCAGGTCATTTCGGTATGCGGCTATAAGACTCTTGCAAGACCTCGGTGGGAAAATGAAAGCGTGGCATAATTACCTGAGTCAGATCACTAAGAACTTCCAGCCTTGCAGACCACAATTAGTTTGAGCACAGAGGAGAGCCCAGTGTTCTATCTCGCTAATGACCATAATCAATCATTTATCATACACAGAATCAAACACTGGGAATGGTTTGATTCTGTAGTAATTTAGTTTAAGACGCTTTAGCCACCAGAAACAATTGGCAGGGTGCTGATTCAGGTGAAACAGTGAGCCAAAAACGGCTCACAGTTCCTTTTCAGCAAAGAATTTATTCTCAGTCGCAAAACTTTCAGTTGCCATACAGTACAAATGGATACGCTTTAAATGTAAAGCATGCTGGCTGCACTCTGGATGTGCTTGAGCATTATTTTGGAGATCGATTCTTTTTATTCTTTTCTTACTCATGCATATCTTACCAAGGACAAGTAAGAATCCAATTTCCTTGTAATTCTGTCCATGACCTGCACATACACCCAGGCACACAGAAAAAAAGCATTAACAATTGAATTTGATTGCAGGCAAACAAATAAATAAATGTATCAGGAAGGCAGAGATGTGACTTTGTTTGATACGCCTATGCAAAGATCAAGAAGTGCTTATTACTGTGTTTTGTGTGCCCCTTAAAGCCCATCCAAATGAACCAGTTGTCAGCACTAACTCCTTTTCCTAGAACAGGCATATACTTGTAATTTCTAATCCCAATGTAATGAGGAGTCACAAAATGTTGCTACTGATGACATGTTTTCCTGAAGGTGACGTGTCTGCTTGTAAGAACTATGTCGAACCATACTTCCAAATGGACCACCTCCAGTTGTAAACATCATCATAGAGTCCAATCCGTCTATCAGCATTTTCCATGATTCTTCTCACTTTTTCACAGTCCTCTTTAGTCTCTGTAGTTGGCAGGTCCAGAATATTCTCTCTGCAGTCAGAGACCAGACCAGGTTGCCAACTTCTGTACATGGTGGTATTCCCTGGAGTCACCCAATGGAAGTATCAATGTTTCAAACATGACAGAGAAACTACAGTGGCCATGAAACTCCTTGTCCCGTCTGGGCTGCTGTGGGTCAACATAGCAGACTCCGCGGAAGAGGCTATCTATCTAGATAGATATATTTTTAGGTAAGATAAAGATTATGACTATTATTTTCAGGTAATTATACAATAATCAAAACATATTTATGATTATATATTCAATTTCTGCCAACAGATTCCCTTAAATGTTACACAGTGGACCTTTAACCTAAACCAGTACGTTTCTGTCATCTAAACTTAACCACATACAGGTTTCATGACAAAAAAAAACGCGGTCTCCAGTGTCTGTGTTATGTGCCTTGTACACTATCGTCCAGCCCCCTTCCTTGACTTGTAAAACAGCAAACCACTTCAAGGTCATATTGCCCTTGAAACAGGGAAAATGTTCAGACATATCATTTGCAAGTTCACTTCCCCTATGGAGTGAAGCAGCTGTAGTATGGCTGAGTATCATCTGCACATGCAAACCTCATTGCAGTGATCAAGATTATGTTCTCACTGTCTCGAGACGTGGACCATTTGCATGCAAGTGTGTAAGAGACGCTTTAAGTACTAATGTTGTCTTAATTATGTTTTAACCACTTTGTTTCTGTGTTCTCCTTGTTTGATTTACAATCTGCTTTGCATGTTTGCAAATGTACCAAAAGCTGACAGGAAACTGAGAGCCACTTGTACATGACAGGATAAACACGTCAGTGAAAACACAAGGGTAAGATCCGATTTAGGTAAAACTCATAATGAACATTCCTTAGGCACTTACTTAAAGTATTTAGCCCTGTGTTCAAGGTACTGTTTGTAATCGTCCCAGTTATTCTTATTGCAGATTGACAGTAAAACAGTGATGGATAAGACAGGTTTGGTGATTTTGCTCATTCTGGGTTAGTACATAATTGCCATCCTATTCAATGAATTATCATTCACTCACAAAATGAATGTTTGATCTTGTTTTTCAAGCTCATGCACATTTCTTTCCAGCACTATCAGTTCTGATACCATTGGGTGACTCCAGGGAATACCACTATGTACAGAGGTCGGTAACCTGGTCTGAAGCTCAGAGATACTGCAGAGAGCATTATGTGGACCTGGCAACTATAGAGACTAAAGAGGACTGGGAAAAAGTGAGAAGAATCATGGAAAACGCTGATGGACTTGTATGGATTGGACTCTATGATGACATTTACAACTGGAGGTGGTCCATCGACAATTCATATCTCTACAGCGACGGCAATGAATTGGGAGCGTGGTTTGTTTTTGAAAACCGACGTACGCAGAAGTGTGTGGAAATATTTGGTGGCAAACTATATGACAGCTCATGTGGCGATTTAAAAAACTCAGTTTGTTACGATGGTGAGTAGCACTTATTTCGCAATATTTTCATAGTCTGAGAACAAAGTTGTAGCATTCCAGATCGATCTTGGTCTCACTCTTGTCCTAATCTCAAATTAGACTCTATTTATGTGTTAACATCATTACTGTGATTGGATGTAAAACTTCCTGCTTAAAATGCTTGCTAGGAATGAGAACGTGTTGACATATGAGCTACCTATATAGGCTATATACTGTCTGGTCTTGACTTCGTCTTGACTTGGCACAACCCCTCAAAGTCTTGCTCTTGTCTTGGACACTTGGTCCCTTGTCTTGGACACTTGGTCCCTGTCATGACCCTTGGTCATGACTTGAATTATTATCTAGCACTGTCATTCCAACACAATCTATGGCCATTTTACACTACATCATTAAGAGTAGTCCCTGTTGTGGATATGCTGTATCATTTCAGAGTCAACTAACACGCACATCGCAGTTACGGTTCCTGCAACTTGGTCATCAGCTCAGAGTTACTGCAGGGAGAAATACACAGACTTGACCAGCATGAGAAGCCAGCAAGAAAAGGAGGCGATCTTGAGCGTGATTGATGAGTCACACTGGTGGATTGGTTTGTTCAGACTTGGTTGGACGTGGTCTGACCAGAGTAACTCTTCCCTCAGAGTGTGGTATCGCAATGAGCCCAATCAACCTGGAGTGGAAAGCTGTGCATGTATTTACATGTCAGGGTGGGCTGATATTCGATGTGGCATGACATGTTCATTTATTTGTTCAGGTAAGCATTCAAATTTCACAAGAACAAACAGACCACATTTTAATTTCAAATGTTATCAAACACAAATGATATCTCTGGTTACTCACAGCTTTACGTGTTAAATTGATCCACAAATATTTGTTGTTATGTAACGCACTGAAATCACACTTCTTGCTGCAGTTCCTGAAATTAAGCTGTTCAAGATTACACTGAAGTTCAAAGGATCTGTGGACCCGAACGATCCTCTGGTACAGGAGGCTGTTTTGAACGATGTAAGTCATTCCTCCTCTGGGTTATGTGAGTGTTAAGCAAGAGTGTACAGCCATGCTAGAAGATCAAAATGAATGCAGCAGAACTAGAGATATTGTTTTTTTCTTCCATGTGATCCCTGCTGCCTACATTACCCAGAATACAATGCAATGCTGATAGTTCAGTCACAATTTGCTATAGTAACAGCTAATGTACCCTTGAGGCACCAGCCTCAAGCAAGCAATCGAGAACTCTGGTAAGCTCGCCTCAACTTGAGGACATTTATTAAACACCTCACTAGCCCCTGTGGAGCCACAAAGGCTTTATACAGCTTTTGGTTGTATACGACCTGTATACAGACTTTGATGTGTAAACTAAGTTAATGCTAGAACATGGGAGGTTCGGGTAAGAACCAGGGAACACTTTAATGCTAGTTGAAAACTAGATTACAACTTTAATGCTTGTTTAAAACTAGCAAACAAGTTTAAAGTTTTTCCTCCTATGGAACCTAAGCATCTATTTTTGAATGCTGTCAAGGTTGTGCGATTATGTGTGTGAGGACTGTAAACACCCGAATAATACGCTTTGATTATCAATTCACATGACCTTGGCTTTATTATTCAGGGTCAGATACACACAATCTCACAAAACTAGCTATGCCAAAGGGCAAATTGGCCATGATTACAGGAAACTGGTGTGAACAATAAGATTTATTCTGTCTCGTAGATGGTGAAAAATATGAAGGACCGAGGGATCCATCAGAAGGTCAGACTGACATGGAGGACGCAACCAAATGGAAAAATTTTTATTTAGAGAGACTGACTCATAATTGTAGATTCTGTCTGTTCTTTGGGATACAAATAGCCTGCCTAGACCATGACTTTTTTTTTTTAGCGAGTCTTTAGATACATATTTAAAGAATTGAAATCTACACCAATTATGCACTTCTGGGTGTTAGTATGTGTGTTTAAGAGGAGCTTTAATTACTGTTTGCCTTACTATTGTTATATTGGTACTTCTTGCATAACACTTCTGTTGTGCCAACCTTATTAACTCTGTTTTACAACATGGATTTTCAAATTATATTTAATCACTCTGAATAACACTGTTTAATCTGCATATGAATTAGCGGTAAAGAATACTGAAGTGTGTGTTTTGCTTTGTGCTAATGAATGCATGGGGGAAGTAGGTTATGTTTTTTTTTTTTTTTTTTAAGGATGGTAGATCTGTGACACCATTTAGGCTGTTGCCCACGGCCAGGATTACACTTTTATGTACACAGAGGTGGTTACTCATTATAATTGGCCTTTAAAACCAAAACTTCTAATTTTTGTCTGTTATTTTTCTTTAGTTGTTAAGTTTAATGTAGCATAAACAAAACGGCAAAGGATTCGTGCACAGCAAACGGAGGTGAAACAAAGTGAAGAGGATTAGAGGGAGACTGCGAATGGGTTGGATCTGTTTGGCGTTTTTTGGATTTGCTGTACTTGCTCCTGGATAGGCTTATGTGGCATTTACCTCGTTTGTATTCAAGACATGGCGCAGGATTCAACAGGAAAGACATATGGGAAATTATGATCTATGGAATCTGGTACCGCTGTCCTAAAGCGTCCTTTATAGCGGATTAATGGCTTAACTACTGGTTAATTCATCATTTATTAATGCTTTATAGATTAGGTATTAATTTGTAGTTCATAAAATGTTGAATAAAGATTGTTTCACCATCTCTCTACTATAAAGTCCAATAGTCACTTTTGTTTTAGCTCATTTTTGGCCTCTTCAGGGAAATATCTGGCTCCACTATATTCACCAATTTATCTTCAACATAGACAGTATAAATATAGATGTGTATCCAGGCTTGACCCATAGGTATTTGAAGAGCTGTATGTGAAGCTCAGAGTGTGGCGGCTCTGGCAGCCACCATGTTGGTAGTCCTGCCACTGCCGCCACCTCCGGCTAATCTAAATGCTGGCGTAACAACACGTGGATTATAGATGTGCTCAAGGAAGTCACTATAATCTTCATTCCTACACTGAAGGTAAACGTTTTAACAAGCACAAAATGAAATAATTAGATTAAATACGTGTCAATATTAGCATGGTTCATATTGTGAAAGTCATCACATATTACACACACAGTAAATAAGAATATATGATATATACACACACAAATGCATTGCTAAACATGCATGTCTAAGTGTGCACTTACAAGCTGTATAGCCAATCACTTGCTAAACATGCATATTTTAAAAGATATTGAAACCTCATTCTAGACTGACATATATAATTCATTTACATATTCATATGTATAATTCAGACCCCTTGTTCTTATTGACAGGATGGATTTGTCTTTGACTAGGTTTGACTTTGCTCCTGCTGCTGGGGCTAAATCCCTGAGCTCTCCTTAGTCTCCTCACGAGACAGCATCTAATGAAACATTTAAATATTTATGTGTTGGAAGTTGTTTACCTCCCTCTCTCCGGTGTACTGTAGGGTGGACGGGAGGAGAGCTGACTCCCTCCTTCTCTTTGAGCAATGTCCTTCCTCTCTTCTTTCACTCCTTCTTTCACTTATCAGAGTTGGTGAATTAATGAAGGTGAAGACAAAAGAGCGGAGCGTTTTTCAGAGACCAAGGGAGAAGGGAGGACAAATGGAGCCGTACATTATTTTTAATAATATTTCCTGTCACTCCCTCATCATCAACCCTTGCTATGCCTGATTTAAAAAAAACAACTGGCCGTGGTTCACAGGTTACTGTGGAAATGAAACACAAAAATAAAAGAATAGGAGCGCTCTCTCACTTGCATGCGTATGTGCTCCTACTAGTTTATCATGATGATGCTGAATTCATTTTCAAACGTGTCAGTGAAAAAGCCAAAACAAAGTTTTAATGGACTGTACGGGTATTTATTGGGTGGGAGCGGGGAGCGGTCTAACTTTTTTTGAGCACACATTATTCTATTAGAGTTTATTAATATATCAGCAGCAGATTTTTATAGAGATCAAATAGGTACATAAAACAAATGGCTTTCATGTGTGCCACGGGTCATAAAGGTCAAGGTAATTCATATTTATTTGAAACTATTATATTGGGTTAGTCTGAAAATATTGCAGTGCTCAAGTCCTTTATCAGCCACAGAAGTGGAGCCTGTTCACAGTTCGCTAATTCTGTGGCTGAAAAAAGCATTTAGCATCTCTTTAGTCAAGGCTAGACAGTGGCTTTTTTTCTTTTTTTTTTTTAGCTCTTTGTTATGTTTGTCATAAATATATTGTTTTGACATATAGAGGAAGGGTATTTAATTTTCCAGAGAAAGTAATAATAACACTGCAGAGGGTTTTTATAATTGAAATACGAGTCAGCCATCCTTCCCACCAAATCATTTTCATTCTGCCACTGAAAATGAGTGAAGAGAAGTCTTTGACACTGATGCCCTACCGGGCCCGTCCACAGCACGCTGCGTGAGCGTTGCGTATTCGGTCTGTCCTGCGCACGTCTTGAAAAACCCACCGGGAGCGTTTTAAGAAGCCAGCGTTTAGGCCGCCAGACTTTATTTACTTGCTGAGATTTCGACATTTTCAAGGGTATGCTCTTCCAAACATGCGAAAATCCACCGGATTCTCTCTTCCACCCACTCGAGGTGGTCTGTAAACCACTGTCTGATACTGGATGATGTGACTCACACAACACGCTGTGGATGCTGCGGTTTGGGCACGAGTTTTTGTGATTAGTGATATGAATCATTGAATTATGAATCTACATTTAAAGCATCGAGAATCATCTACATTCTTAATGTCTATGTGCAGCTCCACACTTACTATGTATATGGATATTTCATGATATTTCTTTTATATATTTCTTCTCATTTGTTTATCTGGTTATCCTTGAGTTCGTAGAATTAAGAATTAACTTTAGTGTTGGTCCATTGCTGATTGCAACCCCATCCATTTAATCCCATCCCTTCCGATCCAAGGGTGAAGGAGGAATTATGATGAAAAAGCACAAAAAAATCTCATCTGTAAGAAGCCTCATTCGCTTCTACCCTGCCAGCATCTAGTTTCTCTTTCTTCATGGCTGCCCATAGCGGTTTTGATTTTTTTTCCCCCTCCTTTTGGCACTAATTAAATTTCTCCTTTGCACTGCATGATATGAAACAGACTCCTGACATCAAAATAAACCTAGATGTTCACATAGACCTCTAAATGTGTCCCCATTTTGAGCTGCAAAGAGAATAAAAGTGTCAATCATGGCAAAAACTGCATGGAATTGAAAAATGGCCTTTATTAATGGTAGATTCATCGAGGCAGAAAAGTATATTCGTCGTACACTGCAATTTACGAACGGACAACACAAGCCACCTCTCAACTGGGTACAGCACAAAATGTGCAGCTGATTGGATTTTTGCAGGTAATGAGAGCAACTTGTCAGGCAAGGCATGTGAAAAGCACAGATCCTATAAACCCCCTAAAACCGATAGATGGACCAGCCCTGGAGAAGAATTCAAGGGTAACTACATTCTCTTTATTGTCATGGCAGAAAAGGGATCTGCTACTGTGCAAAGTCAGACTTGTTATCATTTATGTATAACCACACAATCAGAAAAATACATTTATATTCAACAATTGTGGAAATCTCCCTCCCTACAGAACTTGAATGAATTTGGCAACATTGCGGCGACAGAAAGAACTCATACTTAAGGTAAGGATACATAAGGACTCTGTGATGTGCTGTCTCCTAGAAATGAAGTTCATATACTTCTAATCTGCAACAGCAATTGCAGCATGTTTCAATAGTAAATATTCATGTTCTTTCCCTGATCTCAACCAAGCTGCTTTTAGGACACGGACTATCCAATGCAAACACCTGCGTGGGTGCAGGACATAAATGTAGAACAGCAGAGGAAAATGTTGTCAGGGTATACGTTACAGTACATTATTAGTTATGTGCTTTCTTTATTTCAGTAAATGGTCTGCAAGACGGCGATTCAAAGGTGCCATTGTGTAATTATATTGTAGTTTCTAATCCCACTAATCGCTACAAACATGCACATGAAAGCAGAGGACGTAGTCACCTGACAAAGATCTTTGTTTCCAGACCGTTTTGGTTTCCCTTTGTAGCACAAGTAGTATTGACCACGATGTGGAAGTTACCTTTTGTCCTGATATCTACTGGCCCCAAGAACTGGCTGACTATTGTCAGGTGATGGCTGATAGGTTCTGAGATTGCTAATCCCAGTAATTCTCTGTTACCCTGACATTTTCAGGGTTGGCTTGTTTGCTCTTTTACCAGCAGTTGATTGATTGATTGGATTATTGATCCTGTTTTTCCTTGTATATTCACAGAATGGTCCCAGACGTGTAAGCTTAGTGCTTATGAATTTTCAAAGTGGTGATATTTGAAGTTATTTGATGGTGTAATCTTTCTGTACACACTGCAAAACTGTAAAACTATACACATACTAATAACAATAATCCTGGAGCACATGGGATGGAATATATGTAACACATAATGATGTTATATGACTGTCTGTCTGATGATATATGACTCTGTAAAAGGATCTGACAATTAATTTTGTTTGAAGAGGCACGGTGAACCTTGGGTGAATGTGTGTGTGTGTGTGTGTGTGTGTGTGTGCGTGTGTTGGCCCACACGCAGTGAGGCTAATGTGTCCAGACACCTTGCAGGGTCCCAAAGTGACTCTTGCAGTAACAGATCAATCAGGGCTGGCTGAGTAGACAAGCTCCCCACGCCTCCATTGTGATACCATTATCTTCCATTTAGGAAGGAAAAGTCATATTGATTCTTGCCATTATGTCACTGCAAATTTGGCTCTATTTTGCTCTTTCCAAGTTCTCCGTTTGCCTGGGAGGTGAAAGCTGAAAGCTACGAAGCTTCGGAAGGAGCTTGTACACAAACACACGGCTGCACGGCTTCAAGTGGCACAGAAATGTCTGGGGACACAATAACATAACATTGATCAGAATATTGACGACGTAATGCTACGAGCTGTTATTTAGCTTGTTTATTGAACGCGGTGGTGCGCTGCATGGCCCGCGTCTGCTGTATTCACAACATCGCAACGTTTTCCAAAGAAAAGAGAGACAGCCACGCAACTCGTGGGATGAGCACTCACAGCGAGGACCTTTTGACAAAATGTTTCCATCGATCAGCCATTTGTACACAGCGGGGGGGGGAGATGGGTGCTTTTATCAAAACGCACAGTGTCCTCTGCACAGTGGAGCTTGGACGGGGAAGAATAGGACGCTGACTGCAGTTGGCCTGGAAAAGTGATGGAGGGCAGCTGTGTTGCCACAGAAGGGGGGTGCGGGGGGGTTGCAAAGGGGAGGATAAAGAAAGCCCAGAGGCAAGGGGGGTCGAGGTTACACTGTACTTGCGGTACAGTGGGGACAGTGAACGCCTTTCATAAACGGAAAAAATACTGAACGCTCCTACAGTGCAAGAATTAGTCACTGATTATCAGACAGTCGTTGCCAGTGGGCGAACTAGAGCCTTCTCTGTCTTCACTGTGCAGCCAGCATATAGAAATGGCACAAGGACATGACCTGCATGCAGCTGTATTAAATGTGTAATTAACAGCCATATAATGCAGCAGTTGTGCCTCGAATGATAGGCAATAGCAAAAGAGTGTTATGAATGCAAAGCTCTACTGTGGATGATGATGATGGTGAGGATGAACATTATAATGCAGTAAAGGAGTGGAACTTTTTTTCTCGTCATTCCCCACTTTAACATCATGTTGTATCTAAATGCTAACTCAGAAACGTTGAGTTATAAATCAACAATGGGGAAAATAAAAGTGCGGCTGTGTCATAACTTGCTTCAAGTTCAAAAATAGAAAAATAGAAAGTTCCTGTTACACTTGGTGTCGCCGCCGGGAGTGCGGGGGGGGTGTGGGTGATCGGTCTAACAGGCAGCAACACCGAGCATCGATCGAAAGGCATAACTGGCATCTCCAAATGAGCCTCTTAACAGCTAAATCCTAGTGTCATGTCAGAAGAAGATCGGAAAAATGCGTATGTGTATGAGTATGATGCGTATGAGTTAACACATGCAGTGATCTGCATGTGTTAACTCATTTATGTATTTATTAGTTTATTAACATTTAGTTTGCTCCTTATTGTGCGCCCCTACGGTTTTTGACTTTACTGCCCAGCAGCAGCTCAGAGCATATTTCATTACCCTACCGCTCGGGTCACGATTCTTATATTAATGTGTCAGGCCCGGTTGGGTCCGGAGTTGATTTAGAAATAATTGCAGGTAATAGGTCAGTTCTGATGCTGTGCTTTACAGGGTGTGCAGCGGGTCTGTTAAACTGTGCAGGACTCTGGACGGGAGATGAAAAATGTCTTTCCATTTTGCATGCTGAACCTTCGCGAGGCTTATCGGACGCGAGGACGTTTTGTTGCGTGACATGGCTGTGATTTTCGAAGCTCGGTCTGAACAAGGCAAATATAATTTTGCACGTTTAATTAAACCTGTTGAACAAAGAATTGTTATTTGGATACCAAAAATATCGTCAATTAAACACAGGCACTTAGCAACCGTGCCTTCAGTCATTTCTTTGGTAACAAACAAATGACAACCCACACAAATTAGGCATGTGTTAGTAACGGGGTTGCCTGTTTCTGTCAGTGTGCTTTGTGCCCAAAATGCGTGTTTATTATATAATGATTAAATGGAATATAAGGGAAGCGGAGAAGGACAGCGGGACTTGGAACGCAGCTCCCAGACTGAGCAACAGCCGGCATCACAGACAGGAGCTTCGCCACACATCAGGCACCCCAGCATGTATGCAGCATGTTTAGTGCTGCTAATCACTTTAAATAGTCACATTTGAGTACTAAACTTGGACATGGCGGTACAGCTAGAGTGCAGCATGGTCCTCCACTTTAATGAAATCATCTCGATTGGTTGACTTGCTTAGAGGGAGGCTCCGTTTGCTTTAGAGAGTAAGACCTTAAGCTTTGAATGAAATGCACCTCTGATGTCAGTCATTTCTGGGCACACATGAGCATACTGAGCACCTATAGTGACTGGTGTTGTCCAGTCACAGGAATGAATGGGCACATCGAAAAAAGCGGGCCCGGCTGTGTACCTGAATGGAAGGTCATGAAGGCAGCTCCATGAATCACCTCAGCAGGGTTACCCTGCCACAGATCCCCATGATTTATCCCCGGCAGGAAAGACCAGCCATGAGAGGAGGTCAGATGCATATAGTATGCATACACATAGTCTCCTGTACCCGCCGGTGTAGCGAGCACACACAGACAAAAAGCCACGTGCCCCGAGGCGTATGCCTAACCTCACGCACGCACAAACCTACGGACAAATGCGCGCAAATATCGTCCGTACCCCCCCAAGGTCATTAGCAGAGCAGCTATCCCCTTGTTTGTATATAACCAAGACAAACTGCCAACAAAAGACCGATAAGCAAAGCGATCCATCTTCAGGGGGCATTCGGCGGCGCAAGTTGATTTAAATGGTTGCTAAGCAGTTACAGAGGACAAGGTGGGGATGAGGTGACTGTAAGCTGAGGACTAGGGCAAAAAGAGGTGATAATGCGATTCCATGGGAATTCCCCTTGCATGGTGACAATTGGATTAAATGCAAAACGGGAGAGCGGGGAAGCATGCCATTCTTCTAATTTACTCACCGAATTAGAGGCACTTATGCATTTATTTATTTATTTTACTCTTTTATTGACTTTCATGAGCTCCATGCACAGATTTCACCATGTGGACAAAAATATAAATAGGAAATCACCGCAGATCAAATGTCTATGATAATATGACTTTGTTATTACATAAAGTTCTCACAGTGTAGTACCACTGACATGGATGACAATAGAAAATATAATGCACAATCTAAAACTCAAATCAAGCCCTACAAAAAGTTGAGTAAAAGTGGGTGGGTGGCTCTGGAGTTGAGAGTTTTTCAACAAACTGCTCTTTCCAAGGTCAAGAATGAATTTTTATGCCCAACATCATCGGTTGTTTTTATGCAAATATTTGAACGCAGACATAAACAGGTGGTGAACCAAGTCTCTCAAAAGACAAACGCTGGAATTGTCCTCCGATGACACTATTTACAGAAAACATATTTTTTTGGCGACGCTCGGATATAGAAGAGGATTTGAAGGATGGGACGTCGCCGCGCAGCATGTAATGAGCTTAACGTATTAACTAGTCCAAATCCAGTCACAGTTCATATGTGCAGCTTCCCCTATCATGTCATATCTTGATCTCACGGTAACCTTTACTGTTATCCAGTGCATTTTGATGTTTGTGAGCCCTTTTGACGCCACGTAGGCAATGGGCATGCAACGAAACAAAATGGGAATAAGGATCAGTATTAAACTAATGTCATGGCTGCTAGCTTGCTGTAAAACCACCACTAGCACAAAACCTTCAGTGCTTTTTGCTTCCTCCGCTAAGAAAGGAATCATAGTCAAGCCAAAGCAAAATAAAAACAACATTGCGCTAATCGGGTTTTACAGTGGTCGTGAGTCAGACTTTAAAACAAAAGAGAGGCATCCTCCTTTCACAGCTTCCATCTCCTCATTTCCCTGAGACAGTGGAAAAGCTTCCACAGTGCTATCTTGACAAGTGGTTATTAGGCTGGCCAGTGTCCCAGTTAATGAATGTGGAGGTGCTGTTGTCAGACCAGAAGGCCCAGGGCTCTCTGCTGAGGCCGATCCGTGCCAGCTCGACCCCTGATGCCTTCAAAGTGAGCTGGATGTTGTTATCCTCCTCTTGGTTTTTTGTGCTTGCCAGATCTCTGCAGCGTTCCCTGCAGTGTTGGCTTTTTAAAGTTTAAGAGACGAGTGCAGTGTCAAAACATGTTCATAATGATAATAAAATATCTCGTAGGTGTAGCTAACACAAGTCATTTTTGCCCTCGTAACGTAATGAAGGATAACGTGGTTTGCAGTCAGCTGTTTTCATCCTGCTGCAAAACTGTTTTGAGCCTTATAAGCAGGTTGTAAAGACAGTTCTTCAGTTCTTCCCATTTCTGACTGTTAATGTTATCATGAAGCTCGATCCATGTCCAGTGATCATTAATCTGAAGCCTTTGGTTGTTGTTGTCGAAGGTAGACAGGTTTCTCAGATGCTCAGGTTCACATTCCTCTACCTGACAGTCCTGACAAAGAGAAACACAACAAGAGATTTTATTCATGGCATATTTTTACAGCAGTGGCTGATGGGAATGCCATTAGTTTTGCAAGTGTTTGGTCATAAACCAAAGTATTGGATAAAACATTTTGATGGTGCTAGATGAAAATTTAGGAGGGCTACCATTTCCTCCTCTGAGAATCATGAATTGCTTTACCAAATATCACAGTAATCCATTTAACAGGTGTTGAGATATTTTAACAAAAAACAAACCAAAAAAAAAAAAAAGAAAGTCGGACTTGTGGTAGAATTAGCACAAGAGACGTCAACAGGATTCATTCATCTGCAGAGCCAAAAATACTCTAAAGAGCCAATTTAGGAGTGAAATGTCTTCAGTGAAAGGGAAGAATAAGAAACATTTGTCAAGCGACACACAGTGAGTTCTACTCACAGTGGAGTGTAGCTGTAACCTTTATAAGCTCTCTAGTGATCACATGATTAATCACATGCAGTCTGTGTAGGAATGGGCAATCAGAAACAACACCTTTCATCTGCTCTATTGTCTTATATTTTCACAATTAGGTTTTATTCCGCAAAATCTTGTTTAAATTCTTTAAACCATTGACAGGGGCAATACAGCGGCTCGTAATCAAAGCGTTCAAGCTGATACTATGAGAGCAATTACCCCCTAGTGACTGAACCAGAAACCCTCCAACAGGAAATATATAAATTGACTATGAGGAAAAGTAAACTAACAACAAAAATGCTGGTTGATAAGGTAGTTAAAATCTTTAATCAGGGGGAAATTTAATCCTACAATAACGATAATCACTTATTGCTGACAAGAAATCAAGATAGTGAGCTACTCTGTGTTCTCGAAAGAACGCAATATCTGTCATTTGTTGTTGTCTTATTATTCAGTATTTCATTTTTAGAGATTTAAATGTATAGTTCAGTTATTTATAGTCATTTACATTTCTCTGAAACACATCCTCTTTGGTTGATGCTGTAAACCACCATTAAAAAAAAAAAAAAAAAAAAGTGTTCACTGAGAGAATATTGTATATTTTTCTTTTTCTTTGATAGCTCATCACTGCGTCATTTAAATGAGCCTGAAGCTCTCCGGATCATTTTAGGAGTCTGAAATCATTTCCCTGTAACGTAATATCTTGAGTCGGACCAAAGGTACGCGTGACCTCAGGACTGCAAATGAGATGTACACTGAAAGGTGTAGTTGTCATGTCTGAGTTATTACACGGCTGACCTGAGAGCAGCAAGAAGTACCGGTGTTATTTCTTCCATACTCTCAGGCTTCATTCACCGCATAATGGATATTGTCATTGCGGTCATTATTATCTCAATCACTGTCACCATAATTATCATCACCCACGTAATGACCTTTATTACCATCATTGTCTAATATTAGAATAAATTGCCGGTGTAGGGAACAGTGCAGATAATAATAACTAAATGCTCCAAAATCTGAACATTAACATTAGCATATTAATACAGTTTCTACATTCGGAAAGGTTTTGGTGTTTGGTTGTTGTTAATTCACTGCATCTGACATTCCATATGCAGCCCTAATGCAAAGTATAGGAAACGTGGAGGTAGACCTGGACATAGCCTTTTATATGAACAGTTAAAGTGATACAGTGAGCACAGTAAAAGAAAATGGTTTCATAATTTCGTTCACAAACTAAAGCAATCCGTGATATTATATTATATTCAGAGCAAACAGGGAAGCAGAAGAACAAACACACGGGATCGATTCAGTCTGGCATAGAAGAGAATAATCTTTCATATATGCTGCATCTCATTCCAGCCACAACTTCAAGGTACTCCTGCATGCGGTTTGTTCATTTTCATCTCCCTTTTATGGATGACATGATTCATCATTCATCAATATTTGTAAAGCATTTCTGAATTCTTGGAAATAAAGGCCACGCCCCGTGATTTATCCCAACACAACAAAACATCAGGTGGCAGTAAAAACTGTGACATCGTAACACACGATGAGGATCCAGCAGAGGAACGTGAGCCCTGCTGTCCTCCCGCACGTCTGCACTTTGGTGACTTAGATTTAGATTTATCGTCCCAGAGGGAGATTTGTTTCCACAGCCAGCACGACACACAATACATTAAATGTATACATTCAAGCCCCTTCTCATATCCCAGCTCACAACAGTGTCATTAAGGCGGCGGGTCCAGGGCTGAAGGGACAAAACTCCTGCTGAAATCAGCTCTTCTCCACTTTAAGGTCGAGTGCCTCCGACCACACGACAGCAGTCTGAAGTGTTGACTGAGCATGTGACCGGTGGCATTTGTTGCGAGCGTGAGGTGTGTGATAGCTCGGTTGTTCGCGTCTGGGAAGCCGGGTGTGAGACGGAAGATGATTTTGGAAGCAGTATGTGTGATGCTGGTGAGGTTTTTTTTTGTTTTTTTTGCAGGGCAGGTTTGGGTTTGCCATGGTTACCAACCCGATACTCGTAGAGTCCCTCCTTATCGCATAATCATAAAAGCAAGTCACCTAATTCACTACTATCTTTCTGTTTGGCCACAAAGTCTATATCATATATCATCATTAGCTTGATGACATCGATGTATAATTCCCAATATAGCGCCAGCTAACTCACACCCGACTTGAGGTCTAAACAGCAGGAGTGACTGAAAACACCTGTGTGGGTGTTTAATTTGCAGTCTACAGTAAATCTGTCAAATACATATAGTGGAATAAAAAAAGTATTATCACTTATGAAAAGTAAAGTAATTCCCTCTATGATTTTACTTACTAGATTATATATTACATCTTAATTGCACTTATACTTCAGCACATGTTCTTAGTTATATCCTATCTATCTATCTAATCTATTATATAGATTGGGAGCAAAAGACTGGTTTTCATCAAGGTCAGTATTTCAAAACTTGTAATCTTGATCTGAATGATAAAATCCCCCCCTGGATGAAAGGATTACATTTTTCGTCACCACTACAAAACACCAGGTAACTGCTAAATTATGATGAGGTTTGCCTGACGTCGGATGCTGTTGGTTAATGGTTTGATTAATGGTTTTCCATTAGGCTACTGATGGTGTCTGATCAGGCTAATTATCGGTTAATTGTACTCTGTTTAACACCGGTATGCAGCGCGGTTGGTCTTAGTGTGCATGATTTTAAACTGCTTTCTTAATTACAACGATTAAAAGCACAATTAACGCCTTGTCTGGACCCCGCATCCCCGTTGCTAGCCTACCACACAGTTTGACCACAAACAAAAACGTACATGATGTTGGATGTTTCGTGCCACTATCACATTTGGAATTTAGAGCTAATTTAGAGCTTTGGGCTATACTCAACATCTTCGGTAAGAATATCTTGAAGCAGTTAAATATATTTGTTAGTCTACATCAAATCAAGGTGAGATCAAGATGGTCCTGAATTTTGGCACCCAGATTCATGTCTTAAATCTTACAAAAAACAAAAACAAAACATGGATTAACAGTTTGATCACTTAATCTGAATCCAAATCTTAAGGTTTTGAAATGCCTAATCTTCGGAAAAATGTAATCCAATCCAAGCAATATACTTTTGTGAGCTCATTTTGGAATACCAGCCTCAGAACCTCCAAGAATCGCCTTCAACACATCTCAAAGGACTAAGAGGACGTGTATAAAGTGCTGTTATTCTGTTTGTCCCCGCAGGCACAGCTATCAGCAGCCTCTGCAAAATACATTTCATCGGTGTCCATAGTGAACTGTGCTCATCCCCTTTGCCGCGTAGCGCTGATGAAGATGGGCGATACGTCTGTGCAGCAGCCCCCCCCCCTACCCGATGAAGGCAATGTTGTAAAGTAAACACAGCAGTATTAGAGGGCAGCTGTGTGGTCTGTCTGTTTCATCTCTTTGATTGTGTTGTCTGTTGAGAATATTACAGTCAGATAAATTAAAGACATATATCTGGACGAGGAGCCCTGAGCCAATCTATGCTGAGACTGCGCGAAGAACACTGCAGACTACTTCTTCTCGGTGCCTAGTGATGGTCTGCGTATACAGGCCCGACAGTTCTGCCAAACATACCAGCTAATTTGACTCATCTGGTTTATGTGTTTCTCATTAGTGCCGACAGAACAGAAATCAAACGCACTGATAGAATCGGAGTATGATATATGCTTTTTTAAAGAACGTGGGCGTAAGGCAGAGGAGATGGTGATATGAGGGTGAACCTTGGAGTTATAGAGTGGCCCACCGGTGCAATTAAATTAACAATTTGAGTTTACTGAGATCACTCTAGTGTGATACTAAATGAGTTATGCAAAAAAAAAGAAGAAGAAAAGAATTCAGGGGGAAAAGGGCCCACACATTTGTAGAAGTTTAAAGCTGAATCATGTGGGAGTCTTACAGTCTTTCAAATTAAGGGGAGTAAATCAATTAAAAAAAGGGTTTAAACAAAAGGATTTACGATGAAACGGCTTGCGCGCCATCCTGAAAAGTCAAATCAAATTAGCACCTTGTTATAGCCTGCTTACCCAGACGCAAACAGACACGCAAGTGCGCTCACTGGTGCATGATGGAACTAGTAAAACATAACATTCAGATGATTTAGAAAGGTGTTAGTTTGATTTTGTGCTTATTAACGCACTGGATCAGATCAGGTCTAGACAGAGAGAAATCACATACTGTAAAGCACGCGCACGTGCACGCATACACGGAGGCTGCGAAAACAAAGACAAACCCCCTACAGACACAGAGGGCAAGCATGCGAGCAGGAATAAATCAGAGCTCCAGCCAGGCAGATGAGGTGTATTTCACACTCAAGGAGTGGCCTACTCTGTGCAGCACCAGGGATCATTAATCTCAAGGAGACAAGCCCTATGGCCCGGAGCTGGCACAGGTAGCCCTGAGCCGGCTGGACCCGGGCTACAAGCCTACAACACTAATGGTCTCATTGTGTTATCAGTTGTCAGATAGTACAGAGCTGGTGCTGTTGACCTAAATGGAAGTCCTGCCAAGAGCCACAGGCCCTCGTGGAGCAACGGCAGCCATGTTTGAGCTGGATGTGGAGCTACGCTGTCGTCGATGGATCTGGACAGCGAGATAGGACTGCTAGGGCAGAAGTTTGGGTTATGGCATGCAACCGTTACCCAAGGGAACAGTGTTGGGCTCATTATTCAAAAGAAGTCACATTTATTATGTATTAGTCATTACTCATTTAAAAAGTAATTTTCTGGATTTCACTTATTATTCCACAGGAGCAGTAACTGTTGACTGATTCCCCTCCAAAGCTGCGAACATCATCCTCTCCTCGGTTTTGCATAAATGAAATGCCCGTGCGCTCAATCGGATCAATCTGTGGAGACCAGTAACATTGATTTGTAACACTCTGGATCAGTAAAATCAGCTTGATGGAAACATATCCACCAGGGTCCAGCCCGGGAACAAAATATGGGGCCAGCAATTTGTCTGGACAGACACATGATCTGTATAACACAGTATTTACAGCAGTACACTCAGTTAAAAGCATAGTCACGGAATACTCCAACCACAAACAAGCATTGTTATATCAACTTTCTAAGCCTGAATGAATCAGAATTAATCTCATGTATTACGTTTCTTCTGGCTTTCTTGGCTCTGCTTCATGGAAAACCATCATGATACCATCAATATTAAATTGGTCATTTTGCTCTCAATTTCCATGAGAGAAAGTGCTTTTGGAGTGTTAGTCCTCAGTTCATTTTTTAATCCTGGACAAGAAAGCGATCCTCCGCCAACGTGATTATATCACCCAGCTCATATGCTGTACGTCTACAGCAGATATTATCAGGATCAAACAGGCATAACGTGCAACTTAATATAATGTGATGTTCAGGGTGATACCGCCTATTTAGATTCTTGTAGACAAATAATCACAAATATGGCCAAAGAAGTGTTTGTCATGTAAATGCCATGACAGATAACACAGTGACTGCAATCGTTTGGCAGAGCCAATAAAGTTATATGACTATATGTAAAAATAGTTTTTGTTCCAATCTAAATCAGAGCTGTAGATTGAATATATTAATAAAATAAATCATTTAAAGTAATACTAAAACTTTAAGATATATCAGATATTCATTACGCAGGGTAGTCAGCCCTGAATTTTCATAATTCTTCATCACAGTTCAGTTAGAGAAACATAAAGCGCTTATGATAATTTACCTCTATGTATGACGTGAATCTAAAAACCCTTAAATGGACGGGAAAAAAAATCAACATATGTTGCTTTGGAACCTGCTTGACTCATCGTACTGCAGTGTTAACGTCAGTATATCACAGCCAGCTGACTATAGACGTACCATAAATGATCCAGTCATACTTACATACTGCTCTGACCTTGACCTCTGACCTCTTTGTGACTGTATTTCACTTGTATTTGTTATGATTCAGAAACGGTTTGACGGATCCCTGGCTCGGTTTTATACAGACATATATTGGTATATATCTCGGTACAGTGCTGACCATTTATTGCAAATGATTATACAGTAAACAGGTTTGATGGAGAGGCTTCAGTCCTTCAAAGACTTCGGGATCCTGCCGGGAGATCTAATGCTCCCTAACATTTTGAATAATTGTACACGCAACAGAGCAACACTGGATCTCAGCAAGCCAACAATACCAAAGCATTAGTCACATAAAGAGGAGTGTAGGTCGGATGATGAATGTTGCCAGACAGATGATGCTGCGATGAGCAAATGAGGTATAAATGTAAATGCGCAGGTTCTATACTTGACTTGATTGACGAATGAAGGGCAGAGTTTGCCTTCAGCATCAATAGACTGTGAGCGGCAGCAGGCAAACATTATGTCAGAGTGACTGCACGGCTCTCGCAAAGCACAATTTTAAACCGACTCATCTGCTTTGCTATATTTGCATTCTGCGCGAGATGAAGTGGCGAGGCGAATTATGATGGCAGGTTAAGACCAGCAATTTACTCCAAAACAAAATCACACTGGCGTGTTCTCAGGTGCTGCAGGATTCAGCACTGCAGGCAAATGCCGTTATACTTACTTCAGCTTCCAGGTGTGTTTGTTCAGTGGTGTCTACTACAACAGATGCCAGAGGAGCTCGCGAGACAAAGCTGGAGCAGACAAGAGTTCCTCGGTGTGAGAAATAAACACTAAAGCTACCGTTGGAAGTGAAAACGGTTCATCCAGCCTGCACTTCGCTGTGGCATTTGAAGCCAAACATGCCTTTTTTATTTTTGATCACAGAACACGGCAAATTTGATTCCATTTAGGTCCAGACTGCCGATATCAGGTTGGTTGCTCAGTGATGGGTGACGCCACAATTCAGTTACTCATTTGCTTGCTGTTTTACGGTGAGAAAGTGGATTACAAAAGGGAACAAAATCGAACTTTCATTTGGTCCAGTCTTCATTGTAAATCAATTGTCTTACAGATAGTATCTGCCTTCCTATTCAATGACTTTAGTGCTGGCTGGCTTTTCTGCAAAACTGGCTTAATCAACCCAAGTCACAGGAAACAATAGACTCTATTTAGTCAGGACTTTCTGCGGTGGTACAAAAGTTCAAATTCATGGGAGCAGACTCTTTGAAAATGCACCAAATACACCGATGTTAAAGGGGTAGTTCGACTCTTCTACTTATATTTCTAGAGGAGAAAATCGATTGACTCTCCTGTCACTCATGTATTTGTAGTTTGAGCTCTGCAAAAAAAATGCTTGATATGAACTTATCGAGACTAGCGGGTCGGATAACAGGGCTGTGCTGTCCTGGACTGCTCCCCTAGACTCCATAGAGGAAGTGGGGCAGAGGAGGCAAAGCTGACATCCATGAGACAGCGGAGATCTTAAACAGCCCCTCCAGCAACAGACTGCTACTCCCACCATGCAAGCAGCGTTACCACAGGTCCTCCCTTCCAACAGCTGTCAGACTCTTTAACACCAGCGTGACTTCATGACTTGTTCTATATATTATTTACTTGTGAATAGCTACTGTGACAAATGAACCCCCCCCCCCCGATAAAGTCTATCCTGCATGCGGTGGGAATTGTTGGGTCTCCGTAAATAATATCATGAAGAGAACGGTAGAGCAGCTCTTCGTGGATTAGTCATCAGATAACTTCTGTTTGATTTGGCATTATATAAATAAAATTGAGTTGAGTTGGGCCGGACTGGAGAGGGGTTCTGAACAGACGACAGGTGAGTGGCACTAAGCAGTGATGAGGATAGGGGCTATTTTGGTGTGCCCGCGTGCTCTGCAGGCAAAAATACGGTATAAAAACGATATTGGACAAGGACCCCGAGATGCTTAAATCTCTGGGATATTTTTACCAGCCTCCTATTTTAGTGAAGTGTCTTCATCATCAAGGGTAACTGGAACATTGTCCTTGCATCCTGGTGTTATTTATGACCCAGCTTGATGATCTACCACAAAAACAACTGACAGTGCCTATATCACGTACACTGCCCAAAGCCAGCTCATTGTAAATCCTTTCTCTAAACTTTTGAGTCTGCAGTGTGCATTTGAAAGTGTGCATGATGTAGATTTATATATATGTGTGTGTGTGTGTGTGTGTGTGTGTGTGTGTGTGTGTGTGTGTGTGTGTGTGTGTGTGTGTGTGTGATGAATGGTGACTCATAGAGTCCAGCCAGTGTAACACAATTACCAAGCGCTTCAACAGCTCTAAGACAGGTTGGGAAAATATCACAAAATGAAAATGCTTGCATCAAGGAAGAAAAAAAAAGGAAAGAAAGAAACAGAAATCATTTACATGAGCACAAACGCGTGATTTTCCTCCAGCTACGGTTCACACGACACACACCACCTCTGAAGATGTGTGTGAAGCTGTCACACCGATTCGCCTGTTCCCCCAACCCCCCCACCCTCCTGCTATGCTCTCTTCTTCCTCCTCGTCCACCGGCTCCCTCCTGCCTCCCTCTCACGAAACAGATGGAGGTGTCAGTAGATTTCCACCAAACACAAGCCAGGGCGGAGCTAGCGGGCTCATTTGCATGTTCTGGAGTGAGCAGTTGTCTGTTTGGGTCACAGAGGTTTCTCTGCTGACCCAGCTGCGCGGTCTGTCTGCACGGAGAGGTCAAGGGTAGGTGAGCGGTGACAGGGGCAGAAGCTATGCGCTGCTTTTCTATTACTGCAACCTCTGAACGCACATTTTCTCCTTGGTCTTCTTTTCCAAAGCAGATAAAAATAAATCTCTGTTTTTAGCTTAAAGGAACAGTTCCCTGCACAAATAAAA
The DNA here is from genome assembly GCA_014281875.1 of Nibea albiflora. Classification (NCBI taxonomy): domain Eukaryota; kingdom Metazoa; phylum Chordata; class Actinopteri; family Sciaenidae; genus Nibea; species Nibea albiflora. Next base: position 13,394,668 of record CM024811.1, on the reverse strand, counting down.
TCCTGCCTGGAGGACCTTATCAGCCCGATGTAAACCAGTGCTGCTTGCAGGAGGGAATGGTATGGATTATTTTCAGCCGATACTGAGCTAGATTGTGCTCAAGATTTCGGCCTGTTGAAAGAAGGTTTTTCCTTGCAAATGTCGCCAAGTGCTTGCTCATGGTGAGAATTGTCTTTATAGATGATAATATAAAGAGTACAGCTGCCGGACAATGTCTTCACGGTACTTCTAAGTACTGTGGGATCTTCCTCATGACACCACAAGGTGACACTTTCTTAATAAAAATACATCAATACATCTCTAGGCCACTCTTCTCTGTCTTTTTTACGATTTTACGACATACAGCAGGTTTTAACTCGGTAAACTTCATGAATGAACTCTACTGTACGTGTTTGTATCCCCTTTGGACAAATATGCTTTTACCATGACCTCTATTGAACTTCCAGTATGTTCAGAAAACAAAATCATACGCCCCTTAAAGGTGTCAGTGCACCTTCTATTAAGGCACAGTTAACAAAAAACACAGTCACCCCCTGTTCACTTGTCTACACATAGATTTGTATCATTCTTCCAGGACGTGTGTGACTTTCAGTTTTAAATCTTTCTGTCGTCACATGACCCCACCCTGCAGAAAGTGAAAGAAAGAGCGAAGAGCTCGGTGCTGCTTTCACACGGCTCCGTCAGACAACAGGTAAGAACAAACACCTGATTTTCGGAGCACACAGCGGCAGGCAGAAATGAACTTGACTGAAGAGCATGTAGCAGTGAGACATGAAGCTGTCTGTGCGTTTGAAACATGTTTTCTGTGTGGTTGCAACTCGCGTCCATGGACTCGGCCTCTCTCATGTGCCACACGTTTAATGTCTACGTTTGTTGCAAAATGTCCAAATTTAAATCAATAGAAGAGTAAGCAGTTGTGTGTCGTGATATTTTGTTCAATTTTAACGGTACAGTACAGCTGGAAAAGAAACTGTTTATGAGAGAGGTCACTCAGCAGTACGTGAGGCAGGCCTTTGAGCGCCATAGGCCTACAGAGAGCTTACAGTAAAATATTGAAATGTTTTTATTTGTTTGGGTTTTGACATTGCTATTTCAAAAAGCATGAAGTGAGAGAGAGATGAAGGTTTTGGTAATAGTACCAGCAAAAATTTAGAACTACTTTCACCCCAGCTTTTACAGACAGAGGTCTGACTTTGTCATGGCCATGTATGTAGTCTAGTGTAAGATTAGTCGTCTTCTCCTAACTTCTTATCACCTCTCCTTCACATCTTCCCTTATGACCTTGTGACGTTTTCCATCAAGGTCAAGGAAAAGTTTTTAGGAAAGGATTTAGCTTTTTTTTTATTATTCGAGCATACCTGAGGCCTCCATACAGCGAGTCCAAACAGGAAATACTTGAATTTATCTGTGGCTCCACCCAACTCTTACCTGAGTGGAGCTCTGTCAGACAGATGCAGTGAAAACACCAGTGTGAATATCACCTGTCTGTCTTTGTGTCTCCACAGAGCCTTTCTGATCAGCTGACTTGTTCAGCTTGTTCAACAGGCTGCACAGGAAAACTTCCTGAAAATGGCCTCAGTTCCAAAAAGAAGACGGAGCAGAAAGCTGCCTCCTGATCTGTCTGATTTAATGAACAAACTCATTAAATGTGCAAATTCATTCATCAGCGAATTTGACAACAAAGAACGAGATATGGAACGTATTAAAGGAGAGTTTAAGAAGATCGCTGATGAAGTAAGTGGAGAGATGGAGACGATGAACAAACGTCGAAGAAGAGCAGTAATAACTACTGGAACAGCAGCAGCAGTGGGACTCCTTGCAGCTTCGATCACTGGAGGGTTGAGCTTAATAGCAGTGGGAGCAGGAACAGGATTAGCAGCAGTTTGTGTTTCTACAGCCGTAATAAAAACAATAATGAAGAATGGAAGTGCAACCAAAGTACAAGATCTGGGAAAAGAATTCATGAAGATTGTTGAGCCGCTGAAGGACGACCTGGAACAAATAAAGACAATCTGTAAAAGCTTGGAAGAAGTATCAGCTGAAACCCAAGCTAAATGCACTCTAGAGGAGATGGAGGAGTTTAAGATGATTCTTAGACGAGTGTCTGAACTGGGAAAGAAGACTGAAGAAAGTGTTCATTTAACTGGAACATTGATTCTGCTGATAAATGCGATGGTAATGTTTATTACAGAAATCTTCAATGTGACTGAGCTCACAGGAGCAGACGAGGAGTTCATAAAGTCCGTCATCCAGTCAGCTGAACGATGTCAGAAGATCATTCATGTGTTTCAAACGATGAAGAATGAATTGAAAGAGTTCAACGATGAAACAAGTTAGCTGGTTCCCTTTCAAACATGAAGACTCTTTTCCAACATGTTCACATCAGTAATAACTTCTTCATGAATCTGCAGTTTGACCTCAGATGATCCTCCGACCTCGTCTGTCTGAGCAAACTGCTCAGTACTGTTGATGACATATTTCATCTGTGTCTGATGTTTCTATGATTTTATACGACGTGTGTTCATTTGACTGTTTTATCTGCAGCCATTTTAATGTTTCCTTCATTTCTGTCGTCATTTGACTTCGTAATATTTGTCATGTGACCTTAAAGGCTCTCTGAGGTCAGCTGATATTTCCTGTTTGATTGATTTGTTTCACGTTGATTTCATTTCTTTACACTGATTGTACACCAGTGTATGGCATAATATGTGATTATACTCAGAGTTATCTGTGTTAACATCATACATCATGTAGTACATGGAGTGATTTAACTGTAGATAGTCTGTAGGTAGCCTCATTGTGAGCTAACAGAAACATAACAAGTCTGATTTTTCTCCAACCAGCAGAGAAACCTCTTCGTATAGGTTAGGCGCTGGATATATTGGATAGTGGTTGTGTATGTAAAAGTGTTGTGACAGCCACATAATTACCATTTCTTTATTAATTTGCTATATAAACAAGCCACCAGTTCTTCAATTCCCTGGTCTGTGGTCTGTTATTCCTGAACCCTAGAATCTATTCTCTTAATATTAGTAGTCATATTCATAAGTGCTACAATACCATTAATATGTTGTGAAGATATTTAGCGAATTGTCGATGTGTAAATATGCATGTATGTACAAAGGATTATTAAACATGTTGAATAAAAACATATCAAACATAATGCAGGTCTTTTGGACTCATAATGTGTCAACAACAACCTGAATGCAGTCCTGGCCCTACTCAATGCGGGGCCCTGTGGACTCGGCTTGCAGACTGGGTGTGTGTTTTAGTTATTTAAGAAGGACCTCACAGTGAGACTTCCTCTTTGATCTTCAAGGATTCTTTTTTTCCTCACAGCTACTGTCTTCTCTGTCTCCTTTCTTGCCTCCTCCCTGTTGTCCTCCCTCTCCTCCTGCTGTCTCTCTTCTTTTTTTTTTGTGAGTATGTGCCATTGATTACATCAACAGGATGGATCTCCTTCATTTATATCCTCCTCAAGCCATGTCTTTTTCGCGGTCTGCCCGTCCAGAGAAACGGTTAATTGATGTGAGATGTTGTTAGCTTTATGAGAAGAAACTCCTCCAAGTAAAACAAAACTTTCCTTTTACTTTGCCAGAAGTACCCTTTGGACAAACAGTGTAGATCTTGTTTTTGTGCTTCTTTTTTGACCGATTTACAACAAGTAGCAGTTCATTTCGCAGCCAGAAACTCACAGCGAACTTCAGCTGTGCTCCGTGAGTGGAGCAGAGGTCAAAAGACACTTTGGAATTTATCTGAGATCGACTTTAGAAAAGAAATGATAAAACAAAACATTTACTTCAGCTACGCTTCCACCTACTCAAAAAGATATGCTCTCGGAGTCAAACTGTTTTCAGATGTTGCGCTCACTGGTGATCATGACTCTATCCTCTACTTTCTGAGCATCGCTGTTAAGTTACATATATAGTTACATATATATATATATATATATATATATGAGCCTCAAGTATTATTATGTTGTTTATTTTCAGGCGACTGGTAGAGAGCAGCTCTTGTGTGCAGATATTTTTAGGATGCTCTCACTCCATTTAGAGTTCTGTTACATTAAAGCAAAGTTGTTTTCGCATTACAACCTCCTTGTAAATTGCATTTATGTCCTTATGTTTACACCTGCTTTTCAGAGGTGGAGAATTATTCCCAGAACACTGTTTTTTTTTGTGGATTGTACTTAGTAAATGGCTGCTTGAACAAACGGTAAATGTACTGCACTTATATACTGTATATCTTTTGTCCCTTAATCACAGTCATTTCTACGGCTTCCTAGAGGTCTCTCACATCAACACAACATGCCGTTTGGTGAGGTCATTGACGTATCCTGGCTCCTCCAGCAGTTAGAGCAACTGGAGACAGGACGCCATTGACAGCCAACAAGGAAGCAAAGGAAATGCAACGTTGCCTTGCATAAAGCTACCCCTTCCTCTGGGTTTGAACACTGTTAGAAACATGGGCGATGTCAATACACAGGTGAAGAAAATATCAGACTAGTTGTTTTACTGTACATATCATGCTTTTAACAGACAAGGCACTTGGACTGCGACTGATCATTTAAAGACATTTTGTGTGTCATATCTGAGCTCTGAACACGGTTACAGGTTTTATGAGTTATAAACAATGTCAGGTGGTCTTTGTCATAGTAACAATAGTAAACAAATACGTGCAGTTTGGTTAGGTTTAGGAATAAATCATGTGACTTAAGTTAAACTTCTGTTTGTTTGACCCATCCATCAACCAACCTCATAGGCCGAGTTTGTGAAACTTACCTCACATAATTTTCTCTATTATATTCACACAAAAAAATGACATGCCATCTCTGCACAATAAGTCAGTACACTCAGCACAGGCTGGCTTGAAATGACACCCAAAAAGCAAAAAGTGCACTGTGATAACGGGCAAAATGACTGCTGCATCGTTGTTAGTGTTCAAGAATGAACATGAGTCATTAAACTACCTCTGCGTCTACTGTAGCCCTGTCTTCTGCACTCTTTGGAACAACAACATGTTCGTCCCTTGTCATGCACAGCGCCACGTAAGCCATGCAGATTGTTTTAATTTGTGAGTGTAGTTTCTATGTTTGAGGGGAACTTTTTCATTTAAGACTAACAGCACATAGATTGTACATATTGTACAAGCGAATGCAGCACCCACGTCTGCCTATAGAGGAAAGTAAGACCATACATATGTTCGCTGCTTTTTGTCACTCTCACTGACACCCAAAAGAAAAAAAAAAAAGCGTGTTAACATATGGAGATTTTCAGTTTTGTCAGCGTCAAAAGTATCGTATAAAAAAAAATTGTAAAAAAACTGTGTGATGTTCAGCTGATGAGACAGATGGTTCATTAGAGAATCACAAGTATCCCGCTAAGTCTTCCACTCACTTCAGGAACAGACCTCAGAGGCTGAGACTAAGGCTGCTGAGAGTTTGGTGCTGTGTGCCGCTACCACTAGCCTGATCTGAGATGTGAATAGAAGATTATAGCGCAGACATCAGATGTTTCAAAGCAAAAGATGAGATTTTTGTGCTGCGTCTTGCAAGGTCATGGGCTTTCATGCGATTCCTAATGCTTAATAATATCCGAAAGAGATGCTCCGTTTGCCCATGTTCGCTCCATTCCTAATTCAGCTCTGCATTTTCTTTCTCTTTTCTTCCTATTATTATTTCTGACATTATCCACATCTTTGCCCCCCCCCCCTCCCTCCATCTGGACAGCTACCAAGTTTCAGTTTCCATGGCAACGTACTGTATTTTTTTTTTTACTCTCCAGCTAAACCGGTGGAAGCTCAGAGAGTTTTAGATTGCAGCTACTTTGCCGAACATTTCATCTGGTTGGAGAGACATATTCTTATCTTTCCTTCCACCTCCGCTCTGATAAATTCATTTCTTAGTTAGCGCCGACAGTTATGCTGCTCAAGAGCGTACGGTATATGCTGAAGATACATGTGCATGGTGACAAAACGATCGGAAAAAAAACAACAAAAAACACTCTTAAAACCAGGTTATCTAAGTTTGTGCGTTTTGCAGAACTTTTCCAATAAAATCGGAATAAAAACACATATAATGTATCGCGCAAAAGGAGCCACGCCTCTTGTCCATCATAACTCCAGGTCTTTGTGTTACACAGAGGGTTGTGTTATCACAAAGTGTGAGCCACAGTGAATGTTGAAATATGTGGATCATGTCTCTGGACGGACTCTGGCACAAACTACAGCAATCGGGAGCTAAAGTACCTTAATAGATGCTTTCCCCAGCAGATATTTTGGTATATCACTGCAGTAAACGCACAGGTGTAAGTGCTAATATTATAAGTGACTGCAGTACTTTTCGTTAAGTTCGTTTCAGGATCCTGGTATCGTGCATGCTGGCTCACTGGCCATCTCTTATTGAAACAATTAATGGTACTGAGCCGTTGCAAACAAACTTTCACCCATGGTTTCCCTGCTCGCAGCCACGGCTGTGTCATCACTTACGCTTCCTTGTGTTTCCTCTTCTCTCTCTCCTCTGTGTCTCCTCCTCACTCGCCATGTGCGGAGTGGGCGTGGTTTCCACCTGGCACTCTCCCGGCTCCCCGACTGCAGCATTCGCCTCACCTGCTCTTCTCTGCACACCTGCCAACCATCAGCTCATCTAGTCGACAGTGTATCTGCTCCAGGTTTCCATCCAGTCATCGCCAGACTGTTTCACTCCGGTTGGCAGTAGCCAAGTCTCGGCTGCTCAACATTATTAATTCACTTGTGCTTTTTGTGCTTTGGCGTGCCGTCTTTTGGTATCTTCAGGATCATCACCTCCCAGTCTCTCTGCCTTCCTCCCTCCTGTCTGACCTGTCCTGCTAAGCGGCCACCCTCATGCCATCACCAGCTCCCCCTGTTTCTCCTCTACTCACCCACCTGCCATCATTTTTTCCCGAATATTGCGAAAAACCTTTTTATAATACCCTCCATGTCTGAGACTGCACTTGGATGTCCCCTCACTGATCATTACATTCCCGCTATGACAAGTAAAAACGTCCGCTGCGAAGAAAATCTATAGACAGGCAAAATGGGCTACTTTGGATGCCGGTGGTTCCAGGAGTCAAAGTCCAGGAGTCATTCATTTTTTCAATAGATAAGATTGCACTGTTGACTTTGGAGCTCTATTGCCTTTCACCTCATGCACTGTCTGTGGCTCATGTGACATCTCCCCCTCTGTGCCCACCTCACAGTTTGAAAAACCTTTTTTTTCCTGGCGGACCTGAGTAACACTCTGTTAGCTGGTTCATTCATGCCAACACGGAGACTCAGTCACATGTTATCAAAGGTTCCTGTAAACAGATTAACCTCACCAGTGTAAGGCCACCGGCCAGGTATTTCTATAGTGTAAAAAAGCAGCCAATGAATGCATCATGCTTTGTCAAACTGGCAGGGAGGGAATGAAAGGTTGCGTGGTGATCGCCGTGTGTGGAAAGCTGCCTTTTCATACTCACCTTGCCCTTTGCACTAAACCCATGATGGAGCCAACATGGGTGATCGCTTACACATGACAGGGCAGGCCGAGTCATTCATCAAGGGCTCATGATGAAGCATGAATAGCAGAGTTTAAAAACTACATACCTCAGGACCATTTCTTCTTTCTGACAAGCATGTAAAAAAACATGCCTCTTCAAAATGGACGTTTAAAAATTCAAATATTAGTAAATGCCGAACGCGGCATTTCTTTAGTCAGTGTTCATATTCCTTTTAAAAACCCTGATACTAATTTCCATTTTAAGGAAATAAGCTTACTTCAGTCCATTAATATGATAATATCAGCCACCCTACTGCTGTTACAATGAGTCTCATGCATGGAAAGTAATTGTCCATTTATTCAGAATCCTTTCCCTAAGTAATATATTCAAATTGATTGGATTCTGCTGTAGGCAGACTGAAAACTAATATGCTGATGCACCTCAGGGTTTTGGGGCATTCACTGTCAATTATTTAATAAAGAAAACTAATCAAAGGGTGTCACAAAATGCATCCATTTACCCAAACAATAGAGATATTTCACGCTGAGACGAAAAACTGAATATTCCCTGAAGTCGTTACTAAAATCATAATTCAATCAAGCAGCCGGTTATTTCAGCTGCAGGAAGTTGGAGATGCTGAAAGACGACTCTGTGTTGTGGATATGTTGTGGCCTGGAACTCCAGACACCCTGCGTGGTAGCTTATTGCCATTGGTGTAATGAGCGGGAAAAAGTTTGCAAAGTACTTTGGATAAAATCGCATAAATGTACCATTTATTTTAATAGCACTTCTTATCTGTGTCTGTTTTTCCCCAAGACACAAATATGTGGATATTTATTAGCAGATTAAAATTTCTTTGTGTGCTTTGCCACAATTTTATCCATTGGGTAAAAGTACCCACGCTTACCTCAAGCACTTTATTTAGAGGTAAAACTAAAACTGAATGCACTCATAAACTGGTGAGCACACAACTTCAGTTAACACGTTATGGGTTCATCTGTAAACTCCGAATAAGATTTCCAATAGACAGATCAGGTTTGGTTGTTTGTTTAAGCTACAGCCGTGCCTGCGAAGTACCAAAACTGCAGTAACTCGAGCGGCCACTTGAGGCTGGCTGCAGAACATGTCAGTCTCCATAAGACCCCATGTTAAAATGCACACGCTGGTCATTCTTTCCGCTGTTTAAACCTCCATTTGATTCACACTGACTTCTTTTTAACAGAATTCAGATAGATATACTTGGCTAGTACAATCTTAATATTACCATGTAAAAATGATAGAAAATAAGATCCAAGTAGTGATAAAAAATGACCTCGTATGAACTTTGGGCCTCTATTCATCTGAAAGACACCAAAGCAGAACATCATTAGCAGACGATACTTTCACTCCGCCATTAAAAATGAAGAAGAGAAACCATTATCGTCAGATAAAGGTAAAATCTGGGAGAGGTACGAGTAACCTTTCCTTTCAAAGTTCTCATGTTGAAGACAGACTCGACTCTGTTTCATGAAAGACTGACAGATCAACTCTTTATTTTTTTTTGGATATGTAGCCTGCTGGAATGAAACATCACATTACATCTACCCTTTTTTTTTTTAACATCTGCCACCAAGTGTGAAGTGACTCAAATGCTTCAGGCGATAGTGAGGGTGGGACTGCACTGTAACAACAGTGTTTTATCTGTACTGTACGAGTAACGGGCTGGTGAGACTTTAACCCCAGACGCCGTGGATCTTGGCGGGTCACTACCCAAAGGGCCGCAGATGATGCATGCCACAGTGACCCCCCTGAACTCTGGATGTCAGAGCCGGCAGCAATTTTAGCCTCGTCCTCGCAGACTGCACCGTGAGACGCAGAGGATCCAGAGATTTCAGATGTCTGTTTCTTTACAAGCGGAGGAAAGGGAGGGAAGTGAGAGCAAAATAAAATAAAACGAGAGGAGAGAGTGATAGATGGCACACTGTGATGTCTCTTGAGGCTTGAGAGAAAGCTGGGAAAAGAGAGGGAAAGAGAGAGGGAAAGAGAGAGGGAGAGCAGGAGGCGAGGAGGAGACGAGCTTCAATGTCAGCTGCTGGATCAAAGGAGAGAAAAGGGAGGCAGACTTTGGCAATGGTGGCACCTGAAATCCATTCAAATTAAAACATACGCTGACACAAAAGTCGACACATGAATACAAAGAGCGACTTAGCTTGTGTTTGTTTGTTCAGCCTGGAGAGGAAGGAAGCGGGGAGGAAGAAAAAAAATCTCTTTGTAGAGCACGTTGTATACATGTGAGTGTTTGTCTGGCTGTTTGCCTGCCTGCCTGCCCGTGTGGAAGTCCCATCGCTCAACTGCGTACAGTATGTGTGTGAGAGCATGTGTGTGGACATTTACACAGGTCTGTGTGTGTGTGTGTGTGTGTGTGTATGTATGGCTGGAGGTAGGCGAGCATCAGGGAGCTGGAAGCTGGGGAGTTTTGGGAAAGGTCGTGAGGCACAGTGGCTTGGCATGGTGGCATATTTCATTTATAAGCTCACTGGGGCATTACTGTGCTGCAGGGAAGATTAAGCTGTAACTCTTCGGTTTGTACTGAAAATGCAGGGCATGTTCCATTAGTGTGGAAAACTAAACCCTCCTTAGACCTGCAAGTAAATTAGTGATGTTGCTGCAACTGATTTCATCAGCACAATGCTTTTGTGTATTTATTTATTACACAATGGACTGCCTTGATTTTAATAGAACAAAAAAGGCAGAGATTGTGACAAAGTGGCATTTATGTAGTGTTTAAATCTATGTTTTTGCTAGTACAGTATCACACCCAGCCCCTGAGAATGGACCAACTCTGCAGCTGCTTGGAGTTGATTTGAGCTGTTTTAGCCCTCCGTCTCATGACACTTACCAACATCCCGGTATGAAACCACAGAGAGTCATTTCCAGCAAACAACTTCCGACGAGCAGAGTCTGCACGTGCCTTCCCACTGAGTCCCAGCAAAGAGCTTGATATTGCTCCCACGAATTCGTAGCAGTCTAACCAGAGCTAAAAGGCCGGTGACTGATGAACTTACATTAGTCCAGTGCTAAAGCAACAAGATTCAAACAGGATGCTTCACGTTGCTATCTGTCTCCTGCCTGACACATAGGCTGCTGTTTGCTAACAGGTTAGCCAAGAAGCAGATAGGATCTGTCTGCAGTTTCCTTTGAGATGAACAAAACTTGTCTTTTTCTTATTATAGTGAGTTCATTTTCAAGTTCTTCTTCGCCCCGGTGGTCGAAAGTTAAATAAAGCTTAAAACTAGCTCTAAACTGCACTATTAAACCGCTGATTAAGAGTTTCACTCGCAACGGAGCCATTGTGCCAATAAGCATCCATGCTTGGTGGATCAAGCTAACAGAATTAAGCCATACACCCAGATTTGGTCACCCACATTGGGCACATGTGGACAATCTAGCCACAATTCATATTACAGTAGCACTGCATAAAATACTACCTTATAATGTTGTGAATATCAGCACTGCACATATGATCCAGCCTACAAGCCTCGACTGTATATTAAAAAGTGTCTTGCTTTGAAATGATTTATGCTGTTTTGATCTTTGGATGATTAAAAACTCAACCAAACTGAGAGATATGTCTCCTGCGTGATATGCCAGCCAGTTGTTTGCTAACAGGTTAGCCATACCAATAAGCTATGTGTGTATGTGTCTGTATTTCACTTGTAAGTTTGTTCTTGAGTCTATGAAAAAAACTTTTCGTAATGAAGTTTTTTAAATAAGAATTATTCAGTCTAGTCTGTGAAAATAACCTTAAACTGTTAACCCCGGGATTAATAGTGCTTAAAATGCAAAATCATCTTTATAAACAGATTTAGACATCAGAGATACAAAATTATAAAGCATATACAAACAATCTAATGCGGGTCATGACCTTTCTAATAATGTTTGTAAAATGTTACATTACAGCATATTCATTCTTTGTTGCCAGGGAGTTGCTGTTTAGTACAACACTGCCAGTAACTATGGTTCGAAAATGACCAGAGTCAAATCAACACCTATCTGACACGCTGTCAACCAAAACTGACCATTTCAACTTCTAAAACTAGGATTTATTCCAGAGTTATTGAACTGGACTGCACACGTAACGGATCTTGAATTAAAACACAAAGTGTGTGATTCAGCCTCCACAGTGAAGGGGCATTACTTTGAGAGGATTAGCGTCGGTTGATATATATATATATTTTTTTTATTTTGTCGCGATGATGAAACGCGAGCTGTTCGGCTCTTCAGACGCGCTCATATTATATGAGCGTACATAAACACGCACGGCGAGGCAATATGCAAGAAGGAGCAACAAAGTCTGCAATTTTCTGCCGAGGTTAAATGTTTTTAGAGTTGACAGAAAGCTGATGGTGTTATTTCTTCATTTTAAGATAAAATTATTGCAACAGATTCAACTTTTCATTTATTATATGAGTGACGGATACTTTTTTATCTAACACACAAACACAAAGTGCCTCCTGGTTCCTCACACATTTTAAGACTTTCATCTTATCTGATGTGTATTCTTGTTTTGTCTTTCTTTCATCACGTGAATATTGAATTATATCCTTTGTGTATCTGTATGTCTTCAACGGTCTTTGTTGTGTTATTATTCAGTATATGTTTTCATGCTGCCTCGCTGCTAAAAGAATTTCTTCCTACAGGACAACAAAGGTATGAACAGAACAAATAGCACAAAACATACTTGGTTTCTTGTTACTGAGCTACGAGACGCGTTGATGCCTCAGCGGTAATTCATTCGTGATCCACTGGCTCCCATACATCACCAGAAAGATCCCGTCCCGCTCAAACGCGGAACGGGACGGCGCCGCTCCATAGTTCATCATTTAACATATTTCACGTTCCTTTCACCTTTAGCGCTGCTCAATACCGTCTGACGGGTGACCTTTTAGCGGGAGAATGAGAAAGGCCTGTAACTGTAAGGACCCACTCACACACAAGTGAGGAGAAATAGGCGAGTGCACGCACTCGTCTAAGGTCATAGCCCGAGGCAGTCAATAAGAGTGGTGAGCTTTTGTGTTTGCCAATACTTGACAGCAAACAGTCTGACATGGCTGCTATGCTATTGATAAACACGAGGAAGAGCTTCTAGTATGCACGCATGTAACACACACACACACACATATTCAAATAGGCTGGATCCGTTTTGATGTTAGAATAAAAATGTGACACTTCCTAACCTCACTACAACCTCTACTCTATATGTTTATGCAAACCTGATTTAATGGGACCGCAGACAACAACCATTGTTGCAGCAGTTTAACATCCAGACACACAGGCAGGCGGGGAAACAAAGGGAGAAACATTCACATCAGCTGCACAGTCACACACGCACACACACACACACACACACACACACAGAAACACACTCAGAGCTGTGTGTGCACGTTGCTCCAAAATCCTGCAGAGAGGAACATTAAGTCATACAAACACCTTGAGTGTCAGCCTTGGCTGTGAAAGGGGGGAAGATGGATGGTCTTTAGCCTCGGCTGCTCAGGCAGTGATGAATGACCAGATAATTTCCAGGCCACACACACAAACAAGCGCGCCGGGGCACACACTCATACCCCGACAGCGACGTACACACACACACACACACACACACACACACACGTACACCTGTATGAGAACACTTGAAAAAAATACGCTTAAAAGCACATAAATTTCAACACACAGGATGTGCTGCTGGGAAAATAACACACTCGCACGCGGCACAACTCATCTGCACACCAACTCCCTGGCAACACACACACACGCATACTGTGTCCTGCACTCCACGTGGGTCCGGCTGTGATGTATCTATATATCCATCTCATGCTCTGACAGTACAGACAGGTCCTCTCTCTCCGGCCGTACTGGCCCTCTGTCCTCCCTGCTATTCAGCCCGTTTCCATATTCTGCCCACTGATGACTGACTGACTGCTCTCAGTAAAGAGATCCCACAAGAATCCATCTCTGTACCTCTGACTCAGAATAGACAGATGGAGGCAGAGGATATTGGTTCGATATGAAAAAAAAAAAAACAGAAAGAAAAAGATTGACAATTACATAGAGCTGTTTTATGGTCTCTCTGGAGATGTGGGGGATGAAGAAGGATGGCGGAAAAAGCAAGGCCTACACTTTATTTTATCACACTGCGGCAAGATGGGTAGGATGACCCGCAAGGTAGAAACAACGGGAAAGGGCTGGGATGATAACCTTTTAAAGGTACCGCATGTAGCAGGTTAACATCAATAAGCCATTACCACGTCTAAGGAAGCGGTGTGTTTACTGACCACCATTAACAGGGCAGCAAACAATGTGCCGCTGCATCTTCCAACATATTTATTATATTTTGAAAGAAATCTCTTTACACGGACTTTAAGTACGCACGTATTTGCTTTCTCTGGCTCGTTCAGCTCTGTCTCTGTAGGTATAATATATATCCAATGTAAATATTCAGCTCCAGTGCAGGAAGTAGCGCGCCCTTTATGAGGTGAAGTGGAAAGTAAGGGCGTGGAGGTCTGGATTGTTGACGCGCATGCAGCGTTTATGATTTTCATTCAAAGTACCGGAGTCACTGACACATTACTACGTGTTTTAATGTATCCATAGTTAATTTCGCACAAACCACTTGAACCACAATGTGGCTGCCACGTGCAGCTGACACAGAAATGTAATCTGGTTGGGCACATTCTGTTCTGGTGGTCTCAAGAAGAATAAGAAACAATAACAAGAACATAATAGCACTGGAGAGTGTACCCGCTGCTCCGGTTTGATATGATGATGCAGGTCTGCCATCACGATGGTACTCAACCATGGAGGCTTATTCACTGCAAATTATCAGTACTCATGAGAGTACATTTAAAGTAGGTCTTCAGTAGCTGGTTTTATATTACAGGAAATGACAGTGATTTCCAAGTACTTCAGCTAAACATAAAATCTTAAATCCTGCAAACCTGACTTTGGAAAAGAACATTATGAAAACACATTAAAAAACTTTCAACTTTATTTCTACAATATTTCTTATGAATAAATATCTTATTATATTAAAAGCAGTGAATGCAATAAGTTCATATCGTGAGGAGACCTGAAAAGGTTTTACAGCGTCTTCGCAAATATTTCTTCAATTTCTGGTGATGTTGTTTATCACCTGTCGCTGCTGGGAGTTCTGTTCTCTTTGAAAAATGTGAATACAAACTTTTTCTTCTGAATTCGCCGGCAATGGAGGGTGAATATTTGACAGATAAAAAATACAATTTAAGGGTGAAAAATCCCTTTTACCCATCCTCTTGGCTCACAACTCAGATGGAGGACGGACCAGCCGAACCTTTTGAAGCTGCGTGATGGGTGCACAGCTGAAGGCTGTAGTCGCGGCGATATATTTGTAGACAGAAAAGAAAATGGGGTGATAAAAAATGATTAGCGTCTCGCCACACATGAGAGGGAGGCATTGATTGTAAGTGTTTCTCCAAACTTTTAATGAGACGATTGTAATAATAATCATTCCTGATTAGAGCACTCTGTTAAAACGTCCACTTCTCTCCTAACTGCTTCCAACTTGACCTGCCGCGTGGGGTGTCTCCTCCCTGCGAGAAGTCTTATACGTTTTTTTTTTCCTGCCAGGTTTGTTTGAATTTGTATACAAAGCACAGCTGTAGGTAGTTAACATGAGCGGTGACAGCCATCGTGACTGGAGGAGACAAAGAAAAGAACACACTGCCTACGGAAAAAAACGCAAAACTTCATCGCCAGAAACTGAGCACATTGTTTGACTGACGGGTGATCTCTGGGAAGTGCGGCGCAGAAACACCCCAGTAATGAGCACTTAGCATGTCAGATAGAGCAAAGAGAGAGAGAGACACTTCATGGATTACCACTTTAAAGACAGCTAGTGCTCGCTAAGGCTCCGAAAAATGTAAAGGAGATGGAATCGGTGGAGTGAGAGCAGTGCTAAGATGGCGGCGTGCGGTTGAGAGTATTCACATGGTTGGGCTTGTCACTTTCCTGTCTGGCCTCCCAGCCTCGCTGACCCTCCCCCCTGTGCTCACTCCTCTGCCTGGGATGATGGAGATGGGGAACTAAAAGGGTGATCACTCACGTCGTGTGTGCGCGGGTGTGTATTTGATTACATTTGTACATACATATATGTGCCTCTGGGTGTGTATTTGTGCGCGTTCGCGCTGTGCGTGCGTTTGTTGCATCTGCATGTGTACAACCGTGTGTATGTTCCACCGTGTGTGTGTATGTATGTGTGTGTGTGTGTGTGTGTGTGTGGTTGTTTATCACTGGCCTGTCACCAGTCTCACGGCGCTGGAGACACCCGATCTGTAACAGGTGGATACACTCCAGCACACACACACACACACACACACGCGCACACGCTGCTGAATGTAAAACAGGTCGGCTTGCAGCCATCAGTCTATAGCAACGATTATGTGTGTCTGTATGTGTGTGTGTGTGTGTGTGTGTTCTGATCCTAATGAGTAACGATGTACTATTTGTCTGTCAGTGCATATAAAGTGTGTGTGTGACTTAGCATGCAAATAAATCATAAGGGCGCTGTTCGGAAATTCAACCGTGGTTTTGTCTCTGTGTCAAGGTGCAAAGATCTTCACACACTCATACAGATGCTCTCTCACTCTCTGTCTTTCTGACACACCTACACCTACACACACACACACTCAGGCAGCCAGGCTATACCTAGTTAGCGTAATGACACATTGGAGGGCCATCAACTGTCCAGGAAGATAAACAGTAGTGACTGGAGGGCCCATTACTCCCAGTCATGCCTGAAGGAACACATTTTAGATGCTCCATCATTACCGACCATATTAAGCCACAGTAAAAACCAGGAACAGTGAAGCGATGGGCTCTTTCTGTCTCTGAGGAATACTGTAATGTTTTGTAGGGTAAACTGCTTAATTTGCTTCTATTTTGGATTTTTCTTCTTTAGTCCTTTGCACCGGGTTGCTTACTGCTGATAGATGGGGAGCATTAACAGAAAATAAGATTTAAGATGCAGAAACGACCGTAGCCTATCTCACGGATTGAGGTAAACATCAGGCAGCGCCAAAGTCACGCGCAGGAGTGCTCGTCCTAAGATTAAAGTAATTTTTCCACATTTGCTTATTCCGTGCAGGCACGGTGGTGCGCTGTCACCTCACAGCAAGAGGGTTTCCTGTTTGAGCCCCAGCTGGGGTCTTTCTGTGTGGAGTTTGGGGGGTAGTCTCTGGGTACTTCCTCCCACAGAAAGCAGACAGGTTATATGATAACTCTAAAATTGGCCATACAGTCGGTGGGAATGTGACCATGAGTGGTTGTGTGTCTCTATGTGTCAGCAGTGTGATGAACTCGTAACTTGTCCAGGGTGCACCACACCTGCAGTTTAGCTGAGCATGAAGAAACAGGGCTAAACAGCCAGCATGGCCCTTTCCATGAGTTAAAAAAAAAAACAATAGAACAATGTTATTAAAAAGGTTTTAGAGGTGTTGGCAGCTGGATTTTGTTACCTCCGGACTAAAGGATAGTGTTGATGCCATCTACCATCAGGAATAGTTGTATGGTATCTGGAAAATGTATTCATATAGTAGATAACTAGCTGATATGCTAAATAATCTAGAGCTAGCATCATTTCATTGACCATTTCATGAGGCTTATCGTGATGCTAGCTTACCCCCAATTACTAAATTACCCCAAATTTCCAGTTAATTCCCATAAATTTCCATAATTCCCATGGAAAGTTTCTAGAAATGTGCTGGAAATCTTCCACCCCTTTGCAACCCTAGCCTTTTGTACCCTCATTTTAGCTTGAGCATACGCTACATAAACTCATAACCTTCATTCCCACAACATTACGTTGTTAATTCACAACTGCTGTAATTAACACCGTGCAAGTTTAAGTAGTGCTTCACGGCCTGTCAGACTTTTAAAACTGAGGCTTTTTATATTTCCAGAGAAGGAGAGAGAAACTGATTGACGAGCAGCCCTGGAGTCAGGTGATTTGGAGACATTAACACACTCTGAGAAGGTCAGGTTTACCCACCTTTATTTTACCTCCAGCACTTTTCCAGAAATGCCATACTATATCTTTGACAACTTCTCCTCTTGCATCTTGTATTTTACTGGATTTTTTAAAATTTATTGTTGGCGTTTAACTCCATCAGTCACATTATTTGGACTATTTCTGCTTCCAGAGCAGCTCTATTTTTGAGACACGTCGGCCTAAATAAATAAATAACTGAGCACTTTTCTCTTTTGGTGATTTCAGTATTTTTAAAAGCACCGGTGTCAGATTTTTTTTTCCTTTTTTTTTTTTTTTAACAAAAGAGATATAAAACCAGTGATGTGATCTGTCACAGTCACAAGCTGCTTCTGTCTCTTACCGCAGATTTGTCTCTGAAATCACAGGCTCATACTGTTTCCAACCATACATTAAAAAACAGCTTGCAGCAGAGATATACAGTCGCCTTGCCCGAAGTAATACATCATATTGAATAGCAGTTTTCACCCAAAATGAAACATTTTATCATATAATTAATGTCTTATCCTCTCTGGACCCATCTTAGTTTTTAACTTGGTCTCGTCGTGCGTGTGTGTGCTTGTCTCTGTGTGTGTGCAGTATATATACAGGTGTACGCTTTTGATGGTGTTGTCTATAATGTGTGGAAGAGTTGCTTTTATTGATGGAACAGCAGTTGCAGTCTCAGCACTTCTACTGGCCCTAAAACCTGTCAGGAAAAGCTCTAATCCGGGCCGGGCACTGTTGCTACTCAGCTACTGTGTCTGCACAGATTCTTGTCCTGATAACTCAAAGGTTTTTTCAGCGCAGGGACCAGTGTTTGGAGGGATTCATTGCAAAATTATGTAAGGGTGGTGTACGGTTTGTGGTGTATTAATTGTCTGAGAAAGAGTAACGTGCTGTAGGGTATACTGGATGTGAGTCTGCAGTGACAGTAAAATGTTTGAACACTATCTACAGTTGTGTCACTCAGTGGAGGGTATTTAGGAACGTCTTTGAACACACCTCTGGTATCAGAAGCTGCTGTCAGCTGCCAAAACAAACACAGATTGAGGCTCAACTTTGTAAGGGGATTTGAAGACGAGTCACGAAGCATTTAGAAACGTCACCAAACTTTTCTCCTTTGTTTGGGTAAACCTCTCTCCGCTATCTGACAGGCCATGAATAATCATCTCCCTGAGAAAAAAGGAGAAAACATGAAACTCAATATCTGTCTTTTGAAAGCAGTTTTAGTTCAAAGCGAGCCCAATCTATTTTGGAGTCTACCGTAGATTGTAATTACAGATACCGTGGCGTTTTAGTGCAGAAATTAGAGTTTACCAATTAATGGTTCAAAACCATAATTACTGTTCTCCTGGAAGTTAGTTCATGGATTTAAGCAGTGAAAAAAGGAGAAGAGTTTGGATTTCTTTTAATGTTGTTTGAAGAGACAGATGAATTGACGCCTGTGTGTGTGTGTGTGTGTGTGTGTTATAATGATAATGTGCATAGATTAAAAAAAGATTTAAAAAAGACTTTTTTGTATTAATTAATTGATTTGTCTTGATTTATTGTTTGATTTGTTTTGGTTTTGGGCTCCACCAGTTTAGCTAGCTTACTTCGCCTGTCTCTAGTTTGATGCTGTGCCGGTCTTGCAGTGGGTTTATCAGAGACTGTTCAGGCCTGGGGGGGGTGGGGAAATGCAGACAGGGAGCAGAGCCTGTCTGTATGGGCAATGTAACTGGGCTCGGCAGTCGGCAACTTTTCTAGGCTAATAGCGAAGACACCATAGAGGACGTTGACTGAGGAAGCCACAGTAAAGAGCATGTTGCATGTTCGCTCATTTCGCATTGCACATCTTTATTTGATCCGTTGCGGATTTGAAACATTTCACTTATTGAAGCTTTAAAATAAGGTGATATTACTCCAGATAGCCCAATATATCTAATGTAATTTGAATTATTATAGAATTATTAGTCATTTGTGAGCTATGCTGTCAATGTTAGTGCAGCGTACAGTTTATTTTAATCTGAACTATGCCAAATTTAGAAAACATGTTAGATAAAGAAATGTGATACAATAACTACATGTATGCTAATGATTTTGACGATGGGATATGTGTTCCTCTCAGCGCGCTCAGTGTATGTTTGTTTTTTTATATATACTTTATTTATAGTTTAATCTCGGTGTGTTTTGAACAGACTTTATTGGCATTGCTAAGCAGGACCCGTTCAAGTTGCAAACATTTCTCAACGCTTGAAATTGTACCTGTCTGAATACATTTTTGTTGATTGATGTTTGCTCTTTGTTAAGTTTCTTTACGAGCGTCTGACTAAAGGAAAACCGAGTCCAGCCATTTAGTTATTTCTAACAAAGCTGCAGCCACATTCCCCGCAATCTGAAATGTCAACACAATCAAAGGCATCTCATCATTAGAAGAGCCGTCATCCTCGTCATCTGTTATTTATCCACCTGATTTTCTCTCTGGCTTGCCTTGTTTGGTTTCCACTGCATGTGTGGATATCGAAATCACATCTGTGCTGTCTGAGGCACTAAATGATGATCAAGCTGTGAAAAAGAACGCGAGCTGAAGGAACATTGGACAGTTTAATTATATCAAAGTAATTAGAAGGAATTTTCAGAGTATAATTACTGTGAAATATTACATTAGGCCTCTCCCCCAGACCTTTATCATCTTGAATCTCAGGATATTAATGTGTACGTCTGTGAAATCTGGGTCAGTTTGGCTATATTTCCAAGGTAACAGAGGTCATAGTTAGTTACTTCATCAATATCCATTTTGGCGGGTCTCCCAGAATATATCAGCTTGTGTGCGTCAGGTTTTATGGACCAAAATGTTTTTGTCTTTTTCACCAAAGACATCATTTTAGCCATCAAGTGTATGAGGCACAGAGGAGCAATTAAAAGCTGGAAGCTTCATTTAAAGTGTGCCGCACATGCAGATTTCCCTTCCATTAAGTCTCCTCCCCGACACAATAGACTGACTATGAAATAAGGTAGATTTCAATCATGAGGTATTTGAGCCGTATGGCTCTGGATAAGAATAGATGAATTTGTTTACCATCTGTAAACAATTTATAGCTGCGGAGCATAGACAAAGTGGATGTATAACAGCACAAATCAGGATGTATCTCCGCTCTGACGGTTGTTTGTCTCTTTGCAAAGAGGCTGTAATAAACTTCAGGCCGCATAAACATTGTCAACTAAAGTTAGCTTCATTTATTTACAGAGCTCATTTGGAAGCAAACAACAAAGCGCCTTTACAGGGAGACGCATTTCTGACAGAATTAAAAAATATGATTAGATAAATAGAACAAAATGAATTAATTGGTGAGGGGAATCATTTATTAATTAGTGAATTAAGGAAATAAAGAAAGAGGATGCTATTGTTAAATACCACAGCACAGCTGTGATGTCTGTTAGCTGCTAGGTACTAAAAAAAAAAAAAAACAGACAGGTCACAAATATATAGTTTCATTTTTAAAGTCACTTCCTGAAACGGCTGACCACACAAATAATTTCTCAGCGATGACTTATACATGCTCCTGAGTGTTTACAGCAGCAGGATGGTGGTGGTGGAATCGCTACAGTGTGCTCAATAAAACCCAGTGACACCACTGTGGCTCACTGATATATGACATGATACACAATACGCTATACATGTATGTATCCAAAAACAATATACAGTATCAGCAGCCACGGTATATATTAGTTTGCAGGTAGTGGTAAAGCTGCATACAGATAGAGGCTGTGGATGAAATAAACAGAAGACACAACAAAATGGACCAAAGAAATGAAATTATCTTCAGGATTTACCGTCATCTTTATCAGCAAAATTTTATTAGTCGTAAAAGTCAGCGAGGAGAGAAATTATCTGGACATTTGCGTCTCAAAATGAGCTTTGGTGATTTGCTTTAAAGGAGCCTCGCGGACTTTCTTTTTACATTCAGTGTTTCTCAACAGAGCTCATCATAAGAATCCTCAAGGCTTAACAAACGTGTCCATTTCCTTCCTCGTAAAGCGAAGCCCTTAATTTTTTATTAAAATTTTTTTTTATAATGTGTTGCTTACATCTGTATGTTTACTAGCTTGCAGTCTGCAGCCTACTTGCTTTGTTAGCCCGTTGGTGCACGACAGCAGAATAGCAGGAAGTCAGTGTAAGGAGTGTGTCATCTGCGTCCATTGCATGTGTACCCTCGTGTGTGTTTGTGATCCAAAAAGCCACTTCAGCCACTTGTAAAGTCATTGCTCCAAAGCCTTATTGTTATGGAGCTTTATAAATGGTCATTCCCCAAAGCTGTTTTACTTCAGCTACACCTAGACTGCTTCACCCTTGTCTGTGACTTTTGGTTTTACGCCTTATGGTTTTAAGTGACATGCCAATTTTGGTTAAATTGGATCATATTTTATAGAGAAAATGTTTACTGGTTTTCCCTCCGATGTCCTCTGGCTGCTTCGGATCAACTCTTTGTGATCAACAGAGTTTCCTGATTGAGTGCTGCGGACTGTAGCTGCTGTTAGTCAGTGGTAGCTCAGTTTAAGCCGTGCTGGCGGTCCACCATCAAGTAGAGAAAGCCTGGGGTGGGAGGAGAAGTGAAATGGGCACCAGAACCAGAGACTCAGCATCTCTACAGATATGGCAGAGGCACAGGCAAAGTCTAAAATCTGGGACTAACTTTTAGTCGTTTCAGTGAGTTGTTGAGAGCTTTGTGAAATCAAAGGCTTAAAGACAGATGCCATGTCTACCATATTCAAAATAAAATCTTCTCATTTCCAAAGCACAGTTTTCACTGATTAAACGAGTAAACACGCCAGCTCTATTTTGGATCACATACGCCAAAGCGGCTTGATGAATCGATAAATTTGCATCAGCTCCAAATACCATTAACCTTATTTCACCTGTGAAAGTCTAATCCCACCTCTGTCTGACCTGTAATTTAACAAGTCATTCTGCTGCTGCTTTCTTGCTCTCTCTCCCTTTCTTTCCCAGTCTTTCACTCACACAAACACTCCACCATTTCTCTCTCTCTCTCTCTCTCTCGCTCCTTTCCCTAAATGGCTGTCATGAGTCATGCAGTACATTTAAATGTTAAATACTAAGGTGGAGGTCATGAGCCATTTCCCACCACATTACCGGCTAATGGTTCATATCTTAATAACCTTACCAGTCTGGTCATATTCTCCTGGGTGGATATTAAGACCACAGAGTTTGAATGGGAGGCATTGGAGCTGTATGACTCAAGCTTCCACTGCGGAGATTGATCGCCAAAGTGTGAGTTGTTTGTTGGGGGAGACGGATTAGCTCCGCTGAGATGAGGGAAAGCTTTTCTTTGGAAAGAGAAAAATATTCTGACACCGTATAATGGAAGGAGCAACAATCGAAGAGAAGTTTTGTTCGGCTCTGTCGTGGTACACACTCTCACACAGACACCACCTGGGGGTATGACAATCTGCGTCCCCGTATGAATTCTCTTGGGACTTTAGAAAGCTTAGTTGAAAGATTAGTGTCTAGCAAAGTCGCTGGAAAACCAAATTCACAGCAGCCTTTCTTTAGGGTCTTATGTGGATAAAGGCAAGCATCTAAAAAGTATTAGGAATTTGTTTTAAATTGCCATTTGAGTTTAAAATGTATTTTTTAGTCTGTCCACTGTCATCAACAATCACCACCATTGGTTTGGTCGACTATCGGGTGATGACCTACGGGGGCCACGTAGCCTGGGTGGTCAAAGCTCGCCTACAGAATGAGATATATTATAAGCGCCAGTGTTATCGGAGACGTTCCTATTCTTTGAACACTGGACACCAGACTCCATCGATGTGCTGCAGACTGTGAAGGGGTTAACAGCCCCGGACATCCAGGCCAACTTGTTCGCACGTGGATCGATGAACCAGTTCATAGCAGCTAACCGGCGAGGCTGCTGATCACACTAACGGCGATGTGATCAGCAACGTAAAGTTCTGTCAAAGCAGTCTGCTCCAGTGGCTTCGAAGAGACATAGACATTCCCTGTCGGAAAGAGCTGTAAAAAGAGCTGTGCAAAGAACTAAAATTAATTCCTTTAGGTGGCTAAAATTAGTACCTTGCTTCGCTGTAAATCAAAACATGATCTGCCACTCGTACATCATCTTCAGAAATTGTCCAAACAGCAAAATAAGCTTTCTATGAGACGCTCAACTTTGACACCATATATGCATTTTCATGTCAAACCACATTTCCAGAGGCCTTAAGGTGTAACGGTGAACAACATGACATTATACGTGCGTGCATGTGCGTATGTGATGTTCTGAGTGTGTGCACAGTCTACATAGGCGTATGTGTGTGAGTGTGTTTGGACAGATTGAGAGGAGGAAAAAAAAGCATGATTGGAAATGCAGCAGTGCCTGTCTCAGACTCACCCACACTGCCTTTAGCAAGCCATCAATTTACTGGCTTGTACTATGCAAGTGAGAGTGTGACAGCCTGGCTGTTACAGACTGCTCCAGTGCTTACTTAGGCTGTTATGGATTAATCAATAGATACATAAAAAGCTCGCAAAGTGATTCATTAAATTCACAGTCCACATTTATTCAGGGTTTTCATCATTATCTGTATACAACAAACAGTCATATTTAATTAGGCCGATATGTCGGCGTGTCAAGCACAGATGTAGCTAATAACATTAGCACATTTCACTTAGGTGATCCGGCGTCAGGGCATTGTCGTCGTCGCTGTTGTTGTTGTTGTTGTTGTTGACTCACTGCCATGGCGCTCTGGCACACATAAATGGAACGAAGCCATCGTTAATGTTATTAGATACACCTGTGCTGCAAGAATGTCTGGCTCCTGTTGCAGCATTTATTCAAAAAAATATAGATATGCAACCAACATGGATGTGTGTATACACTGAAAGAAAACAATTTGCTTCAGGGAATGATGAATGAATTCATAAAAATCTACTGAGCCTATAGCCATGGCAGCATCTCTGTGAGGCTGTTTTTTGGCATCATTTGTATGCGTAGAGGCTAACATGCCAACATGCTCTTAGCACCAAACACAAAGTACATCTGAAGCTAATGGGAATTTCAGTTTTTGAGGTACTTGGGCTTAAACTTGCCGGATAAAAAAAAAAGTCAGATGTCTTAATAGATGTAACAATTTGATGGTAATATATTTACTAAGCTATTTGATCAATCGCTGGACTGACAGACTTGTTAATATCTCTTGAGTCACACTGCTAGTACGGCCTAGACTGTGAGCTCAAAACACTGAGAGAATTATGTAACTGGACAACGAAGGGGACGTTGACGGAGAAAGGTGAAAAATTGAGAGTGACCGAGCAAGAAGACGCCACAAGAGTAAATCTGGGACGGACTTGTAGTCGCTGGAGAGAGCTTCATGAAATAAAAGACTGAAAGACAGCCATAGAGCTGGGCTTCTTGCTGTCAGACTAGCAAGTAATATGAGCTGGTGGCTATGTCTTTTGTTGTTGCACATGCTTGATGTTTGGTCGTGTTTGAGCATAAAGTAATGTAATCATAACAAATGCACTCTGAAACTGGAGGCAGTAAATCACAAAAAAATACCAATTTCTGCATGATGTCTCTTTAATGAATATTTAAGTTAGAGGTCTGAGAAGGTCTACTCGGTTCATGGTAACAAAACCCAGTTTGCGATCCCAGTCGGGCCAAATTATACTTAGTTTAACCGTGTGGGATTTTCACCAATGGTTGCTTTGAAGTGGTGGAGCTTAGCTTAGCTGTAAAGATAGCACCAACTATGGGTGCCATTTAGATGAAATTAATTTCAGCTTCATTGTGCAATGAAATGCAGTTTGGCATCCATCCAGAAGTGCGGAGTACGTACATATGATGTAATTATGTACAGTATGAACAGTTATTATATAGTGTGTGTGAAAAAGTTATAGTATTACATCTGTTAGCTCACGCAGAGCACTGAAGTGCGTTTGTTTTATCCATACTAAGTAGCTGCAGCTCAATCATCCGCTGCTCGGCTAATGCGATTGGACTGGTCTAATGATATTCATGCGTGCCTTTATGACCTGTTTGTAATGTAAATATTTGTTTGCTCTGCTCTGGGATTAGTTCTCCCTGCAGAGTTGGCTCAAAGAGCAGTGTCTTTCTTACCAAACCAAACTGTCAAAGTATTTACAATAAATGTTCAGCTCTGTGTAATGTCTCTTCCAGTTAGTGATGGAATCGTCTGAATATATATCGGCCAAAGGACATAGTTTTCAAAAATAAAGATCTTCTCTTTGTCTTTGTCCTCGTTGTTCTGATATCTTCAGGCACGGGCTGTACTAACACGCACATTACGGTGCATTATATCCTAATTTGTGATTGCTTATCTTTGCAATATAGTTAAACACATAACAATGGTCTTACTGTAATGTTCTCTGTTTACCGAGCTTCAAAAGCTGGTTTTGAACTACTTTTAAGCTGCAGTGAAAGACAGCGTAGCTACAACTCAAAGCAGCCGGCAGCACAGCTTTTTATCTGTGTGTGTGTGTGTGTGTGTGTGTGTGTGTGTGTGTGTGTGTGTGCAAGACTATAAGATCACTGCGTATGTGTGTGAGTTTCCCAGCATGCCTTGACAGCCCTGTTCTAATGGATGGTGTCTTCCGATGTGAAAAGGTGAACAGAAGTCCGACTGGAGTTTCACTCTGCAGTTTGTCACTACAAATTGGTGTGCTTGCGTGCGTCCTTGTGTGTGTGTGTGTGGTGTGTGTGTGTGTGTGTGTGTGTGTGTGTGTGTGTGTGTGAATGTCCGGATGTACAGTAAGTGTGCTCGTCGGTGTGTGTGTGTCTGTGCTCATCACAGCACAGCTTTGCTCAGCATTACAGGCTGCTGTGTTGCTCCGTGTATGTGTGTGCGTACATATTTTTTTATTATTGTCTTTTCTGCATCTGGGCTGAAAACAGAACAGCCAGCTTGATTTCAGCCTCCAGTCGAGCTCGTGGCCTTTGAAGAAATGAAGTGTCTACTTGCTTCAACTCACGCTGCGCCTTTAATCTGTTGTACACACTACACACACACACACACACAAACATTAAAAGCCGCACGCTGCCTAAAATATATTTAGAGGGGTTTTCAAAATAGCCACATACCCAGATAATTGCCGTGTCCTCATCAACTCGTATTTTCGGAGCAAAATTCGTAAATTAGTGACTTGCTGAAATTCTCGAAGGTGCCAGAGCTGAATGTCTCAATTTCATAAAGAAAACTCTGTGTGTTGCTCCCATTGGGTGTGCTCGCTGAAATGTCAGGCAGCTGAATCTTCTCACTGCAGGCAAAAGGCAAATGTCATTGTAATGCAGATACTGTATATAAAAGAGTTTTTTACAAAACTTTCCCACAGTGTACACAAAAAAACTTTAATAAAAATATACATCTCTGACAGAGTCACCTGATTTCCAAGCTCCAGTTGCGAACGCCTGGTGTGATAGCACAGCGTTCACCACATCGGGACCCTGTAGAGATAACCCGGAATCCTGTTGCTGTAGTCTGCTTCTCCTCTCCTTCAGCTCTTGCAAACCAGTCATTGCTAGTTAACATTGCATCAGCACCGGAACATCGCCACAGACGCCAGAGTTACTGCGAACTACAGTACAGAGAGATTTATCTGTCAGGAGGCTTAATCTGCCTTGCATGAACTCGCTTGGCAATTGATGTTTTATATGTAAATGTCCCACACTCTGTTATTTACGTGCCGTGACATGTTTACCGATATTTTAATTGTTCAATTTTTTTTGTAGACTTTCGTTAGCTATTTTGTAGGTAATTTTAGTTTAATCCTCTCGAGTCCTATCATTTGCTTTTGCAATCATGAGGGATTGCTTGGACCCCAAGGGCTAAAATCATATTTAATACGTTCCATTATAAACATACTGGACGATGCCTGAATGATAAAACCGATCAAAAAAGTCACTGTTCACTACCTGCTAAGCACAAAACAGCTAACAGACACAGTTAGCGTTTAGCTTGTGAGCTTGAAATATCTAAAAATCCTCAAAACAAAGGCTGAGAGGTCCACAAGCGCCACTCAAAATAAATGCTTGAGTGTTGCCTCATGCCTAATGTGGAAATAGGTAGCTGCCGGCTAACATGCTGACCATTATGCTGCTTAAAAAGTTTAGCAGTTGGCCAATTCACTGTTAAAGTAACATCTAGAGTCTTAGGTTTATTTCCGAAGATAGGAAAGATCTTAGGAAAGGAATAGGAAATCAAGCCCTATATATCAGTTTCATCTGGTTCATAATCTACTCTCAGGCCAAAGGAATTACCGTTGCACTAATTTAATAGGAACTATCCTTTAATCTCCCTAACAAACCCTAGTCAGTAAGAGCAGTCACGTCCGTTCCTCAGGCTACATGATGAATGTACTTGATCTTTCTCGCTGGTGGTGGTGTCGTATACGCGTGGCTGGCCTCCACTCCTCTACATTCAAACGAAACCCGCTGCACTGCAAAGCAGATGGATGGACTCGGCGCACAATCATGGATTCAGGTGTGAGCTGCCAACAAATCAGCAGCGTTTGACCGATTTAGCAGCAGACCGATTTCTATCAGGTCTGTCTCCCGGCCTTCTAACTATAAAGGGCTCAACTTTTTGTGCAGCTGATGTTGCGCTTACTTCAGAGGTGTTTAAGTCAGAGAAAGTAAAGGCAATTTAAACAGACAATGTGCATGTAACTTTTAATCTGATTTGAATAACGCTGAGCACTGATTTATTTCACAGATTAGCATTAATGGGGGTAAAGCAACAGAGTGAGGCTGCAAAGACGTTCTGTCTTTTCACTTTCATTTCTTTTGGAGGAAAAAAAAAACATCAATATAATCATTATTTTTACAGCACCAGAGCAGAAAATGGTCACGACATACACCATTATGCAGGAGTTTGCATTGTTTGTAAGTAGTACTGACCCAAATTTTGTTACCAGGCTGCTGAAATTTCTTTCATAACTCATTTTTAGCCCAGTTTAGGAAACGTTTAGTTGAAGGCCATAAATTATGATGACAGAAAAATGTATAATATTCGGCCAATTTGCACTAGCAAGGAGGTCTTTCAGTCGGCTGTCTCATGCACTTCTGATTGAACAGATAGGCACCTATTTTAATCAACACAGATGCGTATTATATGCATAACTACTGCCATGACCTACACTAAATCAATACTGTGCCTGTACGTATCCTGTTTAGACAGATGGAGGATGCTGCTTTGCCGACATCCCGCTCATGCTTTACCCACGTGTAGGTAGGTGTCAGCTTACCCCTCGTTTGACTGTTAAGAAACAAGCAGAAGAGCTGACTCGACTCACATGTAGGATAACTATTCCGTTCGCAACGCGCATTTGCTTAAAAAATGTACATATTCTGGTGTGTTACATGTTAAGAAGAAGAGGAATATAAATGTTAGTGGATATCGGTAGTGGAGTGACAGACGTGGCAGACGCGTAATGGTGCTCTGGGGGCGGTTACCGGTCCACCACCAGCCAAAAGAAACAAGAGACTAGCTTTTTTTTCGGGGTTGTTCAAATAGCAATTATTGGCTGCAATCTGTAGGAGAAAGAGAAACGCCTTCTCAAATGTCTCGCAGCCATGAGTTATGAGCGAAATGATTACGTCGTACGGGTTTTTCCACCAAATTGCATTAAAATACGTTTCCTAGTTTTTGACACATCCCGCAGACTAACAGCACTGAAAGCCTCTTTGTCAGACATGCTGAAAACGCCAACGTTTATCCAAGCTGGAAGCTCGACTCACAAAAAAAAAAAATAGCCTGAACCTGAGAAACAGAAGTGTAACTCACAACTACAGCAGTGTTGAATTGTCAACATTAAGCTCTCTAGTATATGATTTTCTTAGGGAAAAAAAAAAGACTTGCCACCCACCACTGCCACCTCCAACTACTGTCTTTGTCAGCTGCTCAGTGCCATTAGAGAGACAGAAACATTTTTTTTTTCTCCAAAGGCTTGCGTGCCTCACTCTCAGTCTCAAAGGAGTTATTAGTGAGTGCTATTCTTATTGTACTTAGAGTGGTAACATCAAATATTGACTTAGTGAAGTTTCTGTTGAACCTCTGTGCTCTAATGTACTAGCTCCCCGATGTTTTCATTTGTCATTTACAAGCCACCGTATCGCAGAGAAAAGAAGTGTAGGAGTACGTGTCAAAGACTTGTGTAGGAGGATGCGAGAGATGTTGCTGTCACGCTGGTCACAGATGGATACCTTACTGTAACCAGCGTGCCAGATTTAACTTTGACAAGATATCATATTGCAACCTTTTCATTTTGCTTTGGACCACGCTGTCAAGGAAATGATGATGATGAGCCTGTTTACGTGTTAGACATCTCTAACAGTTCTGTTGACTTGTTGACAACAACTCAGTATGTCCTCTCAGCATCACTGAGTTGAACACAATAAAGAAAAAGTTGAATAAAAGTTGTTGCGTCTGTTGAATAGTTAAATGCAGGCCAATTTCTACTGCACGCCTGTTTGAGATGACAGTGACAGCTGAAATCACCAGACTGAAACCAATATCTGATAACCCAAAACGCGGTCGACACACTTTTCAATCAACCCCAAAGGGCACGTTACCTATTTGCTCATTGCGGCACTAACGTGTCCTTATATATAAATGACGGAATTAAATGTAAATAAATACCAAGCATAAAAGACAACTGCAGTGGCTATGAAACTTGAAGACCTTATCTAGAGCCAGTGTTTGGTTTGTCTGCTCAAACATGGCGGTCCGTGACTCCGGGAAGAAGACCGGCTGCATCTGTAGATATAAAATGTCATTAAAACATAAAATGAATACATGCAATGCATATCTTTTCAGATGTATGGCCACACTTTGCCATTTTTAAAAAACACATTTTGATATATTAGTTGTCACTGTGACATGTGGAGACTGAAGAACTAGTTAGAAGAAGAAGATATAACATGCTTATTGATGAAATGAAAAGATTAAATACTGCTCTACAATACACACGAGAGTCATCAAGACCTTCAGTTTTATATAAATCCACACAAAGATGGCCCGCGTGGCACATGAAACGGTATAGTTAGTTGCGCAGTATGACCTGTAAAGCAAATACCACTTGAGCTGTTTGGGTGTTAATTGTCTTTTCAAGGGCACACAGCAGTAGTGCTGCACCCACAGCAGTGACATCTGCGGCCCGATCGCAATCTGCTACTTCTATTGGTCTGGAAATCTCCACAGGCTTGCGGCGTGAAGCAGGTTGTACGTCCACCTCACGGACTTCACACCTTTTTCAATTTGCTGCTTTTGTCAACCATCCAAACGGCAGCACATGCCTACAGTTCACTACTCCCCGAGCTGTCACTCCAAGAAATCAAACATGTGACTTCCTGCAAGTGCTTTGTGAGTTCTGAAGGCGCGCGTTTGTGACATAAAGTTGGCACGCAGCTTAACATCGGCAGTATGTCACAGAAAGAAACATTTGAATGACTAAGAATAGGCATATCCTGGAGCGATCTTGCGTCGGGGTGTTTGGAATTCAGTGTACGCACTTTAATATCCCTGTGTCATTCAGGTTTAGCTATATCTGCTGTTTGAGGATTAACACCTCCTGACAACTGCAAACATTGTGTTTCCTCATCTTTAGCAGATCACACGGAGAATACCAATACGTTTTATTTCAGTATCAACAAAATAGATCCTGCGAGGGGAAGATGTGATGTCCCGGTGGCTTACACGCCCATATCTCGTTACTGTCACCTCTCAGTCAGAGTTTCTGTTCGGAAACAGACTATGGGAAGAAAATCCACTTTCATCCTTTTCAGGGGAGGCTCTTTGATGACACGACCAGTTAAAATACTGTTTAATATTCTATTCCACCAAATACATAATTGAAAAATCTGTTTTATATCACTAGTTGAAGGCACTTTGTGCTGAGAAGGATATCTGCCACGAGTCAGTAGCTTGAGGGTTTTGAGAGATTTCTTTCTTTCTAATAGCAGTGAATGCTACTTTTGTGCTGCTTCTGTGACTCAAAAGGCCAGATAGCTTCGTTGGCCTCTGCATGGCTTTGTTAGATAGCAAGCATAGAATAAAACTGTGTTTTCTCTCTGTCTGTCTCTCCGGCGTTTAAATATTGGCGTTTGTCAGGGAATATTAGTGCAGCTCAACACACAGGGTCATAGCTGACGGAGACGGTGCCCCGTCTTCTTGTCTCTATTCTGGTTGCCAAAAGAGGCTCTGGACAATGTGTCTGTACAAACTGTCTGCTCTGTTCACAGAGCTCAGCTAAAATAAATGCAAAGGGTCAGACTAAATCACCTTAGAATCTGAAGCACTCTGACTGTGTTTGTGTCTGTTTTTTTTTTCTTTCATACTTTAAGAGGTAACCATGTTGTAGGGTTGAGAATCAGTTGTCCTTATTTTTTTTATAAGGGACATTTTGCACTTGGTCTAGACTTAAACTTTCATAGAGGGGAGCTTTGGTTCAAGCCGGTCACAGTCTGGAAAGTTAGCCTCTAACTCCAGCAGGGAGACCTTGGCATGGCCTCTTTGTGATGAATCTGTCTTTGGTCGAGTAGTTGGTCTACAGATTTTTCTTTCAGTTAGTCTCTGACGACCCTTTGGACAGGACTGACGCTGGTGATTAACCGGTGTTACATTTCCTATTTTCCTCATGCTCTTAAAGTGTTGGCAGCGTATTCTTCAGTATTTGAACACAGAATTTCCCCTAAAAACAAAAACCTTCTGCGTTTTAGCAGAAAGCAAACGGACCATTTTCCTTCATAAGACACATTTGTGCAAGAGGGACCCTGTTAATGCTCGGTTTCTCTACAACTGTGAGAGAGTTTATGCTAATGCCATCTGTGGTGCATTGCGATAAAGCAATGAAGTGAAGTGTGGCTCGTCTGCTAATCAACACAATGCAGATTTACACCTAATATATTTGGGTTCTGTTGCCTTTTAGCCGAATTACAACTCATGCCCGGTCTCAAAAGATTTCTACGTTACTACCAGGCCACTGGCATCATCCGTTCATATGTTTTATTCAAGACGAATCAAGTGCCAGTGCCAATGATCTGCTAGGGACGTGATTTTAGTATCTAATTTGGCTAGGTCGATCTCCTGTTTAACTCAACAATGCGGGAAAAACCGTGTAACGAAAAAAAGCAAACTCCGACTGATAAGTTGTTTGTCCTTGAGCCAGAGCTGCATCTTAATTCTTATTCAACTGTTCAAGTCAGCATATGATTCTGGCTCACTGGGTGAAACTTTGCCAGAAAGGTCAGGACCAGTTTGAAATTGCGGTCCATGACTACGAACTGCATCCAGCATGCAGTTTGACACATAACAAACAACTCCAGTGGTGCCCTTGATGCTGCACAACCCAAGGAATCAATGAATAGACCTTGGCTCCGTTCATTCTACTGTGGCTTTTGGCACGAAGCCTGCAGTATCTGGTTACTCTCCAACTGCTTGAATGTTTCTCTATTAGCTGGACTTTATCTGAGTTGCATCTTAGAATTTCTTCTTCTTTTTTTTTTCTTTCTTTCCAGTCCCTGTGTGATTCAAAGGCAGCATTCAAAAGCATCCAAATGTTAAACGCTCGTATTTGCTCGGCTTCTCTCTTTAGAATTGGAGGTGCAAGACTGGAAAATGAATGCGCAAGATGAAACGCTTGACATCTAGGCTCGCTATCCGCCTCAATAGAGGAGTTCATCAAAAGGCACAAACAAGA
Source organism: Nibea albiflora (assembly GCA_014281875.1). NCBI lineage: Eukaryota > Metazoa > Chordata > Actinopteri > Sciaenidae > Nibea > Nibea albiflora. The sequence continues at coordinate 13,361,415 of CM024811.1, read as the reverse complement.
TTGTGAAAAGTTTTTTTTTTTTTCTCCCATGATCTCTGTGTGGGTGAGAGTTAGAGAATTCTGTTGGCGAGAAGGCGTTAGCGTTTTGTTTTGTGAAAAAAAAACTCACCATGTCGGTCAGTTCATCTGCACTGTGGGCTGCAATTGCGAGGAGAGCTCTCCAACTTAACCATAGGGCTTTCTAATGCTGCGAGATTACCCCACATTATCTCCTCTTGGAGGAAACAAAAAAAAAAAAACACTACTACAACGCATAATAAGCCACGGTGTGTGTACACGCACTCGCACACACCCAGTGCGATTGCTAGAGCCGCATTTCTACGTACGGGAGACAATGATAAAACAAATCTCTGCAGGAAGGCATCAAAGGAGACGATCAGCGATGCACCCGAATGTGACGTGACGTGCGTTTTTATGAAACGCGCGCGCTGCTACGCGGGCGCACGTGCGTTCTCCGAGTTCGAGTCGCTCAGCCGTGCACGCACGCGCAAGTCGTCCACAGCTGCTAATGAGGAGCCAAAGGGGGCTCTCGCTCAGCAGCCAATTATCCTGTCCCTTCGGAGGAATAGTCTACGCATGTGTGTGTGTATGTGTGTGTGTGTGTGTGTGTGTGCAGATGTTTCAAGCCACGGCTACATTGTTTCCCTCCATGCCAATACAACAAGTCTTATTTACATAATCTTTCAGCTGTAATTATATCCGTACATACAGCTTATACGTTTTTTCCCTGCTCGTACATGAAATACTGGTGTTGGACCTCGCTAACCAGAGCATGGCCTTGCTATGTTATGAGCAAAGTGAAAAAAACATCATATCTAAGAAATAAATAATAAATAAATAAATAAAGCCTAGAAGCTATGAAGATGGCTCTTTATTTCAGACGCGACCCCTTATTTTGCATCAGCACCATCACTGCTTGTTTTGGGTTTTTTTTCCCTCACGCCATTTGATGACCGCAGCTCGGGTGATCATGCATTATGAACAGAGTTTGGGGCGTAAATATGCAAAATATTTCAAGAAAGACAGTCCTGTACAAAAGGCTGAGTATTTCAGCCATGAGCGCGCCTTTTGCGTCAGCTATCTGTCACCGTCGGATCGTCCCTGCAGTGACGCGGCGACTTGATACAGTGGGCTGGTTCAAACAGGTGTGCATGCGCGCGTGCGTGCGTGTGTGTCGTCTCCCAATCGATTTTCCAGACCTCTTATAGGATAATCGCGCTACAAAAGGATCATTCTTTCTTCCCCCTCTGTTGCTTTTCTCATCCACTTAAGCTCATTTAGTCAAAGTGTTCCACGGTGAGAGCCGTCAGTTTGACAGGTCTGAATGGGAATCTGTGTGAATGCGGCTGTCAGCGTGCTCGCCTGTGTGTGTGTGTGTGTGTGAGTCGTGGTGTAAAGGCGTGTGTGATAAGTGTAATTGTGTCACTCTGAGCATGGCTGCCTGGTTAGAGGATGAGGTACTTCACATTAATGCTCCCCACGTCTAAATTGCTTCCAGCTGAATCATTAGCATATTCAAAGGCCAATTCAGGCCTGACTCGACTTAACAGTAATGTTTCCACTGTGTGTATGAGTCTAAACATGAGCTTCTGATGCCAATGTGTGTACACTGTCTTTTGTGCGTTTGTTTGTGCCCTCTGGGCTCCACGAGCTTGTCAATAGGAGTTAAAGGACTCCAGAAGAACAGATGATTCTTCAGGGTCTACAATGACCCTCTGGGCTGAAGTGGAAAGTGTGTTAGAGAGAGCCTTCACAAGCTATCAGTCAACATGTGTGTGTGTGTGTGTGTGTCAGCGCGCGTGTGCGCTTTACAAACATGCACTTTGGCCCGATAATGGTAACTTTGTTTGGCCCTCTTGCACGCGTGTGGTTGTTTCGTTTTAAATGCAAGAGGCTCCGGGTGCACACATGTGTGAAAAGCGTGTGTCGAGGCATTGCTATTCCATCGCCTCGAGCAATCCGTGGCCAAACAGATCCCATCATGTTTGTATTAGGGGACCAGATAGGCTGCGTTCCCTCCAGGCTCCCAGCATGCCGATGCTCCTTTCAGCCAGTTTGGACAGATTACAGCATTCACTTCATGCTTTGGACCTACATTCCCGTCTCATGGTGTTTTTTTGGAGATTTGTTTGGATGCAGTGTTGGCTTATGTACCTACCTGCTTCAATGGTTTCAGGGACAACTGGTTTTATTGGCCCGAAAGCAGGATGTGAAGCGGTATGTCAGCCAGGACTGGAACTGTTTGCTTATTCTGGAAAAGATATAGCATCTCTTGAATCTTGGCACTAAATGCAGTAGATTCACAGCAAATAAACTAAAAAGAAAATGAAAAAAGAGCAGCTCCAATCGAACTCTTACCAAAGCCAGTCGAAAGAGGAGTGAAAGCCTCTACTCCATCGAGAAAATGCAGTTCTTTGCCCTTCTTTCACTGAAGAAATACTCTGGTTCAGTATGACTGATGCGAGCAGCCTCCACCCTTTTTTATTTTTGGCAGTCACTTCTCACAAATGTCAGCATTAAACCACACACATGGCCCATGCTCGCCAGAAGTTTCTCACAGGACGCTGACTGGTCCGTAACTACCGTGTTTGGACACAAAGTTCAAACCTGGCAAGAGAGATTCTCGTGTGATCTCTTGATTTCATCATTCTGCAAGTCCAGCTCCCATTTCAAGGTTGGAAGCCAAGTGTAAGTAATTTGGATAAATGCACCTTCACGGCTTTCTTCAACAGACCACAAGGTCAATCAGAGATCTGATGATGCTGCAATTTTGGAAACCCATCAGCTATCGTCTGACAAGGATTTAGCCTCTGGGGGCGACGGCCAATCTTTCGGGGCTTTACACCCAGCGAGCAGCAGCTTACAGGGAAGTAAAGTGTACAAGAAGCATGGCAGACAACAGCAGACCAACTAAAAATACATTGCCGCACGGTTTCATGATACAATTAAGCAGTTAACATCCAATCATACTCTGTGGCACGTCTGAAAATACTGAGCAGGCCCAGATGATTGTCATGTCGCATCAAGATAGAAAGAGAAAGATCTATGGATGAACGGAGCTCCTGTCACACGGCACTAACGGCTCGTGTTTTAATAGAAACGGTGACGAAAGTGGCATCTGCATTTAGATCCCGGAGAAAAACATCAGTAAATAGGGATGGAAATTGTGGTTGACGGCGTACATTTGATCGTGATGCCTGTGCATTAGAGCGATATGTAAGGTAAACAGAAAAGCGACACTTCCTCAGGTGACTGAGAACGTCAATGCAGGACGTGATCAGACTGTCGGCAAACATCAGTATCAGAGGATAGAATCGTAGGGCTGCGTTACAAAGATGAACACGCGTTTGAGAGTTCAGTGATGCAAACACCGGCGATACAGGTCTGCACGGATGTGCTCAGATGATCTGTCCTTCATCATACGCCAAGAGTCCAGGCTTGAATGCTGAACCCCTGTGGTGAGGGGATCCAATGGCTCTGTTATGGTGTGTCAGGTATTTTGTTGGCGTGGTTTGAGCCCGCCTGTCCCATCGGAGGGACTTTGTTCCAAAGAAATGTACACAGCACAAAATACATTCATTGAGGTGTGAATATGTAGGTGAGAAATAATCATGTAACCGTAACTTGTAGACAAAAGTAAATGCTACTTTACTGTCTTCTTAAATAGCAATTATTATAACAAAATTAAGTTGGAAATGACAATTTAAAAAAATGCTACACACTGTAGTCAACAGTCAAGTTTGAACTTGACGTGCTAACTTTATAGCGCCGTCAAAATTTAGTTTGCTATTCTTAGGGCTGTCAAATTCACGCTGCAAACAAAAAAGACTACTTCTTGGATTTGGTCTGGATGTCGGAATGCTCGAAGGTGCTTTTAGACCTGTAAAGAAGCGCAGAAGAAAAGAGCGCTCACGTGTACTAAATTCAGGGAACTTTAGGCTCCTCTTGAAGATGAAAAGATGTTCAAAAAAATAAAAAAAAAAGAAAGAAAAAAGTTCTTCCTACACTCTTGGATAGAGTTTTTGCCTTAGAACTAATTCCAAGGCATTGGGGCTTCTTGTGTTATTTCTGAAATAAAGTCATCAATAAATAATATAAGAGCATAGTGTTTTTTTTTTTGGTTGAGCAGCAAGAAAATGTGTTCGCTTATGAATTTCCCTTCTGGTGTATTGAATTTCTCCATTTCTCTCTTACTGATGAGACAGCTCACGCTTTCTGCAGACACTGGCGGAACCTGGAAGGAGATTAAGACCTTTATACTGTACTTTTTAGGGGGGGGGGGGAAACAACCCTGATATCCCTGTTGTCACTAAGATCTATAACCTGAATACAGGGACCAATTGTGTGACTTGTAAAGGCTTTGACCGCTTTTTTTTATTTTATAGAGGTGCTATAAAGTGGTACGGCAGTGCAGTGTCTGTAGCAAGAAAAGCAGGTCATATTCCTGGTGAAATATTCAAGCTTTTAGTGATGTATTCACACTATCTTGTGTCTGTACCGAGGGAAGAAGCTGTCACACTCATCGCCTTAAACCATCGTCCTTTGGCCACTGTCATGTCTCATTGCATATTGCAATCCTGAGTCCTGTGCGTGTGTGCGCATGTCAGTGCGAGTGCGTGCTGTTTGCAAAAATAGACGAGAGGTCGAGCATCCCTCAAATGCTTTGTTGACCTTGTTAAGCTTTTTCCTCTGCTCTCTCTCTGACTCTGTCTCTGTCCTTTTGTCTCTCTCCGTTCCACCACGTTGATGCAAAGTGGAAATGACAGTTTCCACTGGATGTTTTTCCTCTAATGGACGTTCTCCGAGTGTCCCTCCCCGAGAAGCTCTGCAGATTTACACTAGTAATAGCCCTCTGCTGTGCTCTCTCCACGTTTCATTTTTGTCTCCAGCTTTAATCTGAGTGTCTCCCTCTTTTATCTGGCCCCTGTTCAGTAGTTTCTCATAAAGTGCAGCCGTTAGCTCCTTTGTTTGGTTTGCTGTGCACACAGCAAGGGAGGTTGGGATTTCTGTTTAACAAGTGTTTATTTGTGCTCACCGTGGAGTCCACCAAGGAAAACAGAAGGCAGTGCGCCGGTCTCCTGGGAGAAGCTGAGCTTGCCAGATACAAGAATCACAAATCAGTGACAGAGAGGAAAAGGTTGATGCCATAGATCTTTTTAAACCTGCTCGGGGCCAACAGAGGTCTGGAACTTAACTCATTCTAGGGAATAAAAAAAATAAGGAAATCTGTGGGCTGCCCACCTAAGAGATGCTGACTGTCTGTGAAGGAATCAAACATCACTTCAAGCGCACGTTCCCTGCTGTGTTATTCCTCGTGTGGTCCTGTGATTCTCAGAGCAGTCTTATTCAGTCTATACAGCATCACAGACGCTGAATAAGACTGAACTCAAATGCATCGTTTGACATTTCAGGAAATCTGGTTATTCACTATCTTGCCAAGAGTTAGGTGACAAGATTGATACCCTGATTCCTGCCCCTACATCGAGTACGAAGCTAGAGCCAGGAGGCAGTTAGCTTAGCTTAGCATAAGTGGATTTCTCCAGAGTTCAAAAATGTATTTATAAGGAATTAACAATTGACCTGCATGGTACTTGTCCTGTCATCGACCTGGGATTGCCAGACAGATTACAGTTTTTATGCTATGCTATGCTAAGTTAACCTAATCAACTCTGTCTCTACCTTTATACTGAATACACAGACAAGACAGCAGTGGGGATCTAAAAAAAAAAAAAAAAGTGTTTAACTATTCCTTTAAAATTGAATTTCTTTGATTTTTCTTTTTCTCTCCGCTCATCAAACTAAACTCAAACTAAAGCAGCAAAAATATAGCAGCACATTCCTGAGCATACTGAATTAAGTCACATCTGCCAGACTGGCAGCTTCTTTCTGGAGACATAAAATGGAGCTGCAGAAACATTGTTCTTTTATGTGTTTTTAATAGTTTTTGTTCCTCGGTGGGGCTTAGTTACACACATATATCAGGGAAAATATGTTCATTGTTGGCTTTAGTTTCTACAGGGAGACTTATGAAGTTATATTGATGATTTGTCTGCATGCATTTGTAATATAAATCTATGACTATGACTCAGAGCTTTTTACAGCTGAATCCATAAGTTATTAGAGCAAAATCTGATGAAACGGTCGGCTCCCTTAAGGTCAGTTGCACTTAACGATGGGACGAGTCAAAACTAGACTAGAAACTGAAGAAATCACATTAGAAGCATCACTAAAGTGCCCTTTTATCATTTAAGAACTATTGCCCACAGTTGAACCAGTTAAAGAATGCTACATGCTTTTATCTATATCAGCTTTGTTTACTGCAGTGCCCTTTTCAAAGCTATTGATCACTTACAACTCATACAGAGTGAAAGAGCAAACACCCTGACACAGACCACAGAGCCTTTGTATTGGCTACTTGTCTGTCACTGATTCACTTAAGATTCTATCATTGGTTTTTATTCGCTATTAAATTACTTAGTTAGTTCTCTCCTTTGGCTCTTTTATTATCCCTGAGGCTACGACTAAAAATCATGGCGAGACAGCCTTTGTTTGCAATGCCCCTCAAATGTTGACAGTCTGTCTGAGGTTTAAGAGGACTACATTTTTAAATATACCTTTTGAAAATGGCTTACTCCTTCTTTAGTTTATACGTGTCCCATTTTATTGTAGTTGCCTTTGTTTCATTGTAAATGTTGTGATTATTTGCAACTTTGTGTCATGTTTTGTCCTATAATTGCGCTATAGGGATACAGTTTATTCCACATTCAAATAAGCATGAAATAACTCCAGTCGTGTCCTTAACTTCCATATAAAAATACCCCAAACATATCAAAAACACAGTTCAAATCATGATCCAGCCCATTGTTCACCAGTGGCAACGCGTGGTTGTTGTGTATTTATGCATGCAAATTATGTCAGATTAATTAAGAGAGGTGGCCACCCTCATTATACCATATGACTATAAGCAGCTTTAGCAGCTTGGTGCACAATAGCTCCGCTACACCACAGAGTTTGGCTCCGATTAGTTTGATTCTGTCATTGGGAAACCTATTGGGGCATCACTGACGCTCAGTCAGTGGACAGCCAAAATGAGTTCCACATCGTGGACATTATGGATTATTTCATATGACGTGTTGTCAGAGTCAGGGGGGATTAGCGTTGTAGCATAACAGCTAGGAGTCCACGTGTGAGGAAATGAAACAAAGTGAAGCAGATTCCCAGACTATCGCTTCACTCCCGGGAGCGGCGTCACTGGAAGGAGCCATGGGGAGTCATCTTGTGGTATCTCAAGATCCCCCAACACCGCCAGCAGAAAGTGAGTCACTGCATTGCTGCGACTTTCACCACTGACAGTGCTATGTTTCAGTATATACTTGCATTATGTAACAATACATGCATTCACTGAACATGTGTTGAACATGCTAAATGAGCCATTGATTGGCTGTTTGAGGTGATTCACTAATAACCAGGTGAGCGTGTCCACCCAGTTCATTCTGGTACGTCACAGAGGACACCAGCTTCTCTCTTGGTATTTAGGCTATGGTGTTTCTTATTTGGTTTAGTGGACTATAGACCACCAGAAAGAGGCTGTGTGTCCTCATAATCAATGGGAAAAGTTTCCAAGGATGTCTTAAAGTAGCTCCAAATACATTACAGTTGCTGGATCAGACACACACAGACAAACAGCTAAATTATTTAATGCGGTAAGGAGGGCTGGAAATCATGATGAACAACACAGAGGCAACCAAACACAGACAAACAGCGGGAGAACAGAGAAATGTTGACGCTCTCCAATAGGGATAGACAACCACATTAAACAGGATGGCTGCAAAACACTGCAGCATAAAAATCACTTCCCAGCTGTCTTAAGCCTTCACGGTGCTGGCTTCAGGAAATATCTATGGTAGGTTCACTATGTTGCATATGCTTGGCTGGACGGATGAATAACGTATTTTACAGGTCCCATAATTTCAATCCAAAAGTACCTAAAGGCTCTCAAAGATGGTAATATTTCCCTATGGTGCTAAATGCTGTCGTTCTTTCTATAAAACATACTAGGGGAATAAGTAAGCCTCATCAAAGCTATATTAATATTTTTTGCATTTAACGGAAGCCAGATATTACCTCATCCTATAACTACAATACTTAACATACTGCAGGTTTGTAATGTGGCAGATATCTGCAGTTCTGGGAGTCATTGGCTCTGATAATTGCTCTATATGGTCGGATAATACACAGCAATATGATGCAAATACAATTGGCTCATGAATTTTTCCCATATTCCAGGGTGATAATTGCCCCATATATATTGTGAAACAAATTCAACAGTGGTTTCACGAACAGCATGGGAAGTCAAACACCTTTCTATTGCCTCAATTACCTTAATTGAAAGTCGATTTCCGCAGCCTTCTGCAGAGAAGTGAGGACGCTCCCTTTTCTCATAGGTTCAATATTGAACCACATGCTGTTCAGTAATGATGATCTTGACTTTCAAGATACGAAAAGACCACCAATGGGGCATGTAACTAATGAGTGTATGGATCACTAATTTGGTTCGGTGTACATTAGAATGAAAAGATGCCGCATCACATATATCTGTTACGATAGGGATGTGCATAGGTCCAACCCAACCCGTCCAATGCAGAACCTTCAGTTTGGTGCACCGGTTTCTTTAGCTTTGTTTGCCCTGCACACAAAATATTTATTGTCCAATGATAACTGTCATTCTGTCCCACAGCTTTAGCAGTAGGACAGTTGTTGTCTGCTAGCTAGACCATACTAGTCTGGTTAGCTTGGGTTGTCATTTTAGATCTATTGTTTTGAAGCAGCCACGGTTTTCCAGTAAGTTACATCACACTGGACAAAGAACGAACGGAGGAGAAGTTTGTGCTGAGTTGTTGGGCTTAACTTGGATGTATGTACATCCCTAGTTCCAGAGCGCTAACTCATGGCTGTTAGTGAAAGCTAGTTGGACCAGGTGGCTGTGAAGTGAAGCCACTGCAGAAGAGTCAAAAACTGCAGTTCCTCGAATGGCCATCATAATAAGTCAGTCTCCGTAAGCACCCATATTACAATTGTTTATGGTTAAAACCGTTTTTCATCAGTTTTCAGTCCAGGATTTTGTGGGCGGTCCTAAAGGGTGGCTCGCTGACACGTTGAGGCCACCCTGAGCATACCCCTGCACACCTAGCAGAGAGATAGGGATTAATTCATCTACGTGAGTGTTTCAAACTTAGTCATGTCATGAACTCATCTGACACATTTCAGTCGCTTCAAAATTGCTGATTGACTGCTCCCATGAGGGGGCGTGGCTTCAGCACATTCAGTGAACACGCCCCCACAGTTCTGGAGCTGCTCATTTTTTACACGATTTTACACCTAATTTCATAAACTTGTGGATATTTTCAATCATTCAGATTCGGATGTTTGGTTGGTTCGCATCCTTCTTTGGTCTGACAAACTCAGAACACATTTATTCATTACTTTACACAGAATTTAGAGTCTATTAAGTAAGTTAATTATAGGCTACTGAAAATGCTCCGGTGGCTTTTTTTGGCACAGTGATAATAAAACTCATGGCCTCCTGACATCCAGTTGTTCTGTTGACATTCTACGACTCCATCTCTTCTGTATTTGGTGCAGTTAGGGTTACACACAAAAAACCACATCTCACATCCCACACACGTCTTTTTTTGTCGAGCAAACCTAGATGAACATGGATGCCAGTGCTAATGAAACTCTTACAGTCGTATTTCTCCCTGTCTTGTACCTTTTTCTACTGTGTAGCTGCAAGACTTCAGGAACATCTGCCTGTTCTTTGTTCTCCCACACTGTCGCGCGTTATATCCGCCTGCTTCTCTGCCTTTCTGGTTTCTTTGATGGCAACAGTTTTCTACCACTTCCACCACACACACACACAGAGTCACGCATGCTTGCATTTACACATCTTTTGGTAGCGCGCGCTCACACACGCACGCCTCTTTTCCTGGTACTCGATTGATGCGAGGTGTAAAAGAATAGATAATGACGGCATTTCATAAATAATGCAAAAGAAGAGTTAGGTTGCTCAATGTGTGTACAGTATGTGTTGGATGTGTGCGCGTGTGTGTCCATATCATGCAAGAGTGAGACTGCCCTGTCAGCACTACCGCTCCTCCTCCCCAGCGCCTCCCTGACATCGAAAAGAGACCCCATGATACAGGTTTAATCCCCTCTCCCCCACCTCCCTCCTTCTCTCGTTCGCTCCCGCACACAAAAACGTACACACAACGCACACTCACTTCCACACACGCGCAATGCTCAGACACCCTCCATCAGGTTTTAATCTCAGCAGCAGTGCTCTGCTCCTCCTTCCTCGCCGGCTGAGAGAGGAAAAATATAGAGGAGACAAATGACTCATTTTATGGTGCAGGAAAATTACTGCGTAAGAGATATTACAAGGTGTATGTATACGTTTATTGTTGGAGGAGATGAGATTTAGAGTGCATTTGTGTGAGCGGATAACAAATAATAGGAGAGGGAGAGAAAGTGGCTGTTTTGCAAATGAGAGAGTCTGAATAGCAGTTGTTCCGTGTCCTGTACAGATGGTTTGACATACAGTGGATAGCGTACGGTCTCACATGCCTCCAGGACACGTTCTTGCTCAAAATCGATCGAGAAAAGAGGGTGAGGACGAAGAAGCAACAGTGAAAATCTATTGCAGCGTGCAGGATATCTGCTCCCTCTATGAGAAAAATGCACTTTAGCAGCTTCTTGGTTCATTGGTTTGGCCCGGGAGGGAACCCATTACGGGTGTGATGCAGGACCTTTTTTCGATCAAGCCTGTTGTCAATGTTCTCGCTTGGGCCAGCCCAGAAGGATGCACAGATGCTCTGCACAAGCACAAGACAAATGAAAAATGATGCAATGATTCTGCAAGTAGGTGTTTACTCTTGTGTTTTAGTCTTCAATGCAGATCTGGGGTTAGACCGGTCTTCCATTGTACGAATGATTTGACTGATGTCCAAAATAATCCATTCAAATCCACAAATACTGGTAAAAAGTCAGGTGTCCTCTTCCACGGACTTCCATGGAGCGGGTGAAGCGAAGGGGTGCAATCAGCAACTACACCACTAGAGGCCATTAAAACCTACAAACTAGTCCTTTAACCTTGACTCCAAAAGCTGACATAAAGCAATAGTATATATAATAATAATAGCAATATGGACACTATTATAGTTGGACAACAGTCCATTAAATATGATGCTACAACCAGATGCTTAGTTTAGCGAAACAGCCAAACAGCTAGCTTGTTTCTGTTTAAAGGCAACAAGATCCACCTACCAGGACCTGTAATGCTATCTGTTAGTTAGTCAGCTGGAAGGTTCAGAGTCTGACAAAGAGAGAAAGAAATGTAACATTCATTTTAGACTACCCTGCACCTGGCATGACCGGGGAGAAGTTCAGATATTTCTCAGATGTCTTCCCATAACGAGGAATCTGCCACAAAGGTTATCAATAAAAACTCCTCACAGGACGTTCTCGCGACTAGAGACAAAGAAACCTAATAAAGAAACTCATTAAAATAACTGTTATTCACAGCTAACCCTTGTAAGGGGTCACCGCTGCAGGACAAGCTACAGACTGCAGTCATTATCTCAAAGAAAGGAGTAGAGCAAAACACAACATAATTAGGAGTTTATTTGTGTAATGGAAACATTTTGTCACCACGGTGGGAAAAAAAGGTGTTTTAGAGCCTAACCCCAACAATTTAACCACCGTTTATTGACCATGACCATGATTTAACCATAACTGCACCATATAGAATATAGAAGAAAGTGAATATTTGGTGAAAAGTGAAATCCAAGTTTTGCAGAATTGTCGAAAATCAATATTTGCTGTTTGGTATGCAAGCCGTGAACTCAGCCATTCACCCTGACCTGGCAGAGCTAGAAGCATGTCCTGCTCTCTTTGCTTTTAAAAGAAAGAAGGACGTTATTATTGATGCTGTCAGTGGAACATAAACTGGGATCATCTTAATAAAACATTAACGCCGTCTGTTGTTTGCACGCAATCTTTATCTTTCATCACATTAGCGGTAGCCTCCCTCAGTCATACCTTCATATTTCAAATTCGAAAATATGTTTCCCGTGTCAGCATGATCCACGGCGTTCTCCAGCAAACTTGCAGGTCAAACTTAATCTTTGTTCAGTTTTGTCATTATCTGAGTGGTCGTATAATGCCAAGCGTTTGAACCGCATCATCACTCTCGTAGTCTGTTTACTGTTAAGTCCATGAACGATCTTCAATAATTATTTATCACCGGGCGTTAGACCTGTGACATTCCATTCTTTTCTTCGTGGGCCAAATTAATTGGACAAAGGACAAATGTGGTGATGCCTTTGATTTGTTGTCACGTTCACACATCAGCCGATCAGACTGAAGCATTTTGATGGCTTTGTATTAAACAGGCTCATTGATTTTGCACAGCGGTTATATTTCTTGGTGTTCTTTTGCTTGTTTACAAATCTTTCATTCAAATTTGCGCGAGACACTTTTGATCATATCGATTTACTCAGAGGACATTATGATCTTATCTGACGTGCGTGCGTAAAGACTGCAGCAGCAGCGGCTGTCACTGGATATCATGTTGCTCCCTCAATATTCCTGCTCCATGATACACACCAGTTCTTGTTTTGTGGGCATAAAAAAAAAAAAAAAAACCCTCCTCTAAATGCCATATTTTGCTCTGCGGTTTCCTGATGATTAATTTGACTCAGAAACCACACTATCCTGCCTCAGCAGAAACAGAAAGGAGCTCAAATGAACGGGTCCTGACCTCCTAATCTTCCAGTCGTGGAGAAAGAATGTGCTACAAGGTTCTTTTTGAATTCATTTATCTCCATGACTCTTTCTGGAGTTTTCTTTCACGGAACTAAATGGAGGAAGGGAGAAAGAAAAAGAAAAAAAGTCTGTGAAGAAATGTATCTCTGAGAATAGAAAAAAAGCCTTTTGAAAAGTTTATTTTCCAGAGTGAGGCGGCCGAGTCGGCTGCGGTGGCGGTGGTAGTTTGTCTGCTCCTAGTGTTGCAGCAGACAACGCTGGACTCCGCTTGTACAAACAGCAGCGTGGTTTTGAACCGCTCGCTAGATGGATGTCATGGTCTGTACGTCTGAATGACAGGAAGGCTGCTTATCATGTTCCTCATCGTCAGGCTACTGACATCTGTCACCCTCAGTCTTTCATCTCCCCCTGCCCCCTTCCCCGCCTCTGGCCCCCGCCTCCCCCAACATACACCTATACACTCGCACACATACACACACTGTTCCGGCGCAGAGTCCCCACTTCCAAAGCATCTCTGCCACTTATCTCTCTCATCACTCAAACTGTTCGCAGTAGCACTTCTCCTTCCTCTACGGCTGCGGCGGCAATGAAAAGAATGAGACGGGCGAAAAGGGAGAGGGAAGACAGAGGGGACGATTCATTCATTTGGGAGGGCTCATATGTTCTGAAAGGTGCTGCTTTGGCAGCAAAAACTTTCCTCTGACACGTGTCCAATTGATACTTTGAAATGGTTGCCCACTCAGCAGAAGTGATGGGACAATTCCCCTCGTCTGCAGATCGGGAGATGAGAGCGCGGCGTTAAGAAAGAGGGAGCGATGGAAGTGCTGCCGCCAGCTGAAAAACTCAAGATATCACCTGCAGCCGCCGTCTGGGGTTGTTTTATCGATTTTCATCCACTTCCCCCTCATCATCGTCAACGTCGCCCACGCTGTCAGCCCCGCTGCCGTCATCATCATCATTATTTACACTCATGCCACTCATCATAGTCATCATAATCCTCTTCATCGTCTTCATTGCTCGCCGGTGATTTGAGTGATTTGATGCACAAATACTGTAATTACCATCATAGTGCAGGTCAACATTGAGTGATTGCTGAAATCCGGAGGTGGGATGTGGCGTTTCTCTCGAAGCCGGGGCTGTGTAAGGCATGCATATGGATTAAATGTAAGAAAAAAATACATACATAATGTGCAAAACATGAAGCATTATGCAGATGTTGCCATGCAGGGCACAAGGGCATCCAGGAAATCCAGGAAACAGACATGCCCGCCGGTCGATCGATGCAACAAAACAACCTCAGTATAAGTAAATGCTAAAACATCTTTCCGTTTTCACTGTCTGCCTCATTCTTCTTATTAATCGAGCAGAGATGGTGCGTTTAGTTATATATATATATGGATATGCTTTCATCGCAACTAGCGCACTACGGCAGAATGAGGCCCCCGGTGCAAACGTTTCGAGACGTGATAAAACAAAACTGTCAAAATGGAAAATGTGTGCCGTAATCATAAAAGTGAAAATAAGTCGAACCTCCAAATGATTTTGCCGTTAAACTATTAATCTGACACTTCTCTGCAGCTTCTCTTAGTTCAAGACGCCTGGCAGAATTTCTTTACGTTGCCGTTTGACGCGAATTGATGAAACAACAAAAGGAGTTTTTTTGTTTTTTTTTCTTCCAGCTCATGAGCACATACTGTCTGTGGACTGTATTTCAACAGCGTTCTTAATCAAGATTACGTGTATCTTACAATCTACATTGTCTCAAGTCGTCACTCGCTTCTATAAATAAGCTAAACTAATTCCATGTCTGAAAGAGATGTCAAATACAAGAGAAGTGAAGAAAATTACAATTACTAACTAAGTCTTAAAAAAAACGTTTTCATACTTGGTATTATAAATATAAAAAATAGATTAAACTTAGATTAAACTTTGTATATGTATAAAGCTGATTTATGATTAGTTCTAAAATGATTTCAAAATAAATATTTGGCATCTTTTTGTTGTATGTCCGTGTTTGCGTGGAGGATTTATATCTTGTACAGACAACTTTCACTAAATTTTAAATATTAATGAAATCTTACTGCCATTTTTTAGTAGAACGGCCCTACACTAGAGGCTTAAACATTATAACCGATACAAATGAGATGCAGCCACCATACATGGATTAAACTGCATAGAAGCAAACAAGTGAGCAAACAAGTGCAGCATGATTTTCACTGCATATGTTCAACCCACATTTCCTGCTTCCTCCTGTGAAACCCCGGAGCCCTGCTTTGAGCTGTACATCAGCCTGTTAACACACCCACACCGAGAGCGATAATATAACGCTATAATTTGCATGATTGACATCTTAGTTCAGTGTTCACATCTGTTAATTCATGTTAATCATCAGTAATTGACCCTAAATCCTAAAAATTTGATGCAACGGTGGCACGAGATTAAAAGTGAAGGATCGTCAGAGTGATAACAATTCATCCCGGGGTGACCGTGAATATCACGACTGAATTTCGCGGCAATTCGTCAAATACTTGTTGAGACATTTCACTCAAAACAGCCTAACATCAACCTGTGGGTGGCACGAGATGAATGATATGTCATCAGGGTATGTCCATCCATCCATCCATCCATCCATCCATTTTTTGTAACTACTTATTCTTATCAGGGTCACCCGGGGCTGGCAGCTATCCCAGCTAACATTGGGTAAGAGGCGGGGTACACCCTGGACGAGTGGTCTGTTTATCACAGGGCTGACACACAGAGACGCTATACGATATCTCGTCTGTATAAAAGTTTTCAGTCTGGACTGGTTATGGTGGCCCTCAATGCAGCCAACAAACAGCTGCAGCCACCATGTTTTCCAGCCTTTCAGTCGTCTTTGTGCTGTATCAATTAAATATGGAGTTTGGCTGTTTTGCAAATCACCACATTTTATTGCTACTTCACGCAGCTTGCCAACTTTTTTTTTTTGGTTTTTTTTGGGGGGGGAAGGGCTTTTTAGCAACCAGAAGCAGAACTGCAGCAATGTGGCAGCCTGCCATCCTCTATGACAGAGAGTTTCCAACTCACTAAGCGTTAAATAAAAACAATAAGAACACCTAGACAGGTACAAGGAGAGGATCATCAGGGCGTTTTATGCCACAAGTGAGATACTGTGTGAGTGAAAAACGGATTCTCGCTTCTCCGTCCTGGACCGTAGCCTAACTTCTCACGGAAGAGGGGGAACGTGCTGACTTTCATTCACTCGCACGTTCACACACACACACACACACACACACACACACACACACAAACACAACAAACACAGTGAACTCAATAAGAAGATTACGATGGCTCATTTTCCGCCTCAACTCAAGGGGAAGATTACTAGATTCCCACAGCAAATTAGCTCAAATGAATGGTTCATTATCAGTGTGAAACGCGGTGGTAGTTGGATGTGATCATTATGGCCGCTCTTGGTCGGCTTGATTAATCATGTAATCACTGAGACAAGCTCGGATTGCACAGTGGCGAGGAGCGAAATCTGTGATTCGAACGTGGCTTTACTAACCTGCTTCCAGACAGCAGACGATTTTTTTAATGATGATGATTTGTTTCTAAGTGTAAATAGCAAGACCGAAATATATATATTTTTAAATGTGACGCTTTAGCTGAAAAAACCAAACAAAACCCTACAGATATGTTTCCCCATCCCCGCATGGCTGTCAACTGTCTTCATCCACGTCTCCCTGTCTCTGCTTCTCCCTGTCTCATGTCTCCCAGGTGTTTATTTACAACACAAAGATGTTGCTTTAATGATGCCTCAGGCTTGTCAATATAATCAGAGAGCGATGCTCTTCATCTCCACGAGCTGTCAAAAAACAAAGGCCCGCGAGTTACAGTTACAGCGCATGCAACATGAACTGGCACCCACGCCGAAAGCTCTCTTTCCACCCCGTTACCGGGACAAAGATACGAACAAAAGCTCTGTCAACACAGTCTGACATTGTCTTTGGATAGATCCCCCTGTGTGGAGTGTGTTTACATGCGCTAACAGCCTTCTCTCTTCGAAAAGAAGCCTCTCCGAAGCAGTCCTAATGATCGCTGCTGATGACAGATTTCGGTGCATTGTGGGAAACGGCTCGGAAAGATCAGCCGACTTTGAAATAAAAATAGATACTCTACCCTTGATGCTATTTTAGATTTTTTTTTTTTGTTGTTGTTGTGAATAATTAAAGATTGGAGCGTGTGCTCACATGCATGTGTGTACATCTGTGTGTGTGTGTGTAATTACTGGCATTTGCGTAGTGGAGCGTCTCTCATTACAGTGAAGAGGCTTGCAGAGAGGACAAGGTCAAGGCTCAATTTATCATCGTTTGCTACTCGGGGCACAGTGTGTTAGCAGGCGCTGTGGCAGAAGTGTAGCCACTCGGAATATGAAAATCTCTCAGCCTCCTACGCAAGGTAAAAAACAAGATGGGAGCTGCTTCATTTCACACTCCGTCAGAGTGAAAGACTAGCACGCACTTTGAGGTTTATTTATTCTCTTTGAATTAAAGTCAGACTGAAATCTGAATTCTCTTCACTTTGGGTACAAGGAGGTCTAAACGAACACGGCACTCCAGTTTTGAAGGGGAGGATTGAACTGTTTTTTGGACCTGTTGGTGGACCCTTTAGAGGTGTTTGTCCCGTCGATGTTTTAGTCACATTTCAAGGCAAGTGTTGCTAGAAGATGCGCTGTCCATTTCCACGGTGCGCTAACCAAGTGAGGACACAGACACAACACAAACCAGTAACTCTAAGTAACCCTTCAATTCAACGTGAAACCATTATTATTATTAATGTATGGCAACAACGTAAGCTTTTTTGTTTCACCACAAACACCTGTTGGGTCGCTGTTGCCCGCTACCAGACTCCACTGACTTTGTTTTATAATTCTACTTTGCAGATCATCGTAATCTCATAATTTCAGTCGAAGGTGATGAAAGCAAAGCTTAATAAAAACGGCCAGTCATGAGCAGCTGTCATACACTCTGACATATAACCTTAGCCGTGTTTCTTACTTCTTACATCTAACTTACAGCAACAATTACTCCTGTAACTCAACACTGAGTCCTAAATTTGCTTGCTTGGCTGTTTTGGTCTGTCAGACTTTGTTAACATGCTTAGATTTGAGTCATTTTTCCTTCCTGCTTCTACCATGACTGCGCTATATAGATGTTTTGTTCACTTTTGTTTCCTTTTTTATCTGTTTTTACAAACGGGAGTCAGCCAGCTCGATCTGGTCTGTGCCGTTTGGCTTTGTTGATCTGAACCAGCGAGAGCAGCTCCGGGCCTGGTGGAATTTAGGGATTACCCTATTAGACGAGTCACAACAAGTCATGAATGCACAGTCCAGGCGAAATTATGGTGAAACATACATATCGCCCCAATTGTTCTGTCTGCAGAAATCGAAAGCGCAAAAACTTCACGCCCCTCTGAGAACACTAACAGTAGGGGATGTTATCAAGTTTGAAAGACATTTCACTTTCGGTACGTGATGATTTCTCAGCAAAAATACGTTTCATTTTCAGTCCGACTTTAAAAGTTTGTGTCAGTCGTCAGGTGTGAGGAATAATCAGAAACGACACACATCTTGAAAAATACACATCAACTGTCAAAAAAAAGGACGACAAGCTGAACATATCCTTCTGAAAATGTTCTCCCCTCCAGTGCCCACATCTTCATTAATGACCAGATGCCTGCTGATAAATCCAGCAGTGCTCTTCTGGGCAATCGCAGCTCTCCGGCACGTTTCAGACCTTGACGCTCCGCCTGAGTGTCACGCGGCTTCTATCAAATCGGAAAGAAAAAAAAAACCTGCAAGTGAAGACAAATATGTGACAGTATGCGATAATTGGAACTAATTGGACGACATTATACATTCAGATTTGCTGTTTACTCTCCACGTCTCGACACGTCAACAACATGCCATCCGATCGCTTGCCGCTGTCTGATGCCGGTGCAAATGAGCTCGCTTCGGCGACAAAAGCGAGAGAGCCGTAGAGGAGAATTCAGAATTACGTGTTCCGCTTTGCAACTATTCCAGAAAGTTCTCTAATTAGGCCTATCTAGGTGGTTAATAAATCAAAAGAGTGCAAAAAGCAAAGGGGTCCCCCCCCGCTGCAATTCTCACGTCTCCTTTGAATAAATGATGAAATATGAGACCGACAGAACAATTATTAGCTTTCTTAAACATCGTTTACCCACCAAACAGGCTCTACATAATGCATGGGGCTGTTTTTAATGGTGCAGATCAAAGAGAATCGAAGCCCCAGTGGTGCCACTGTTAAACTGACTGCAATTAAATAAATCATAAACAAAGAACAGTCATGTGGCAGTCCAGGGGCCCACTGATAATAAGTGCCGCTGGATCTCGGGGCTCCCTCTGGACAGCAATTTGAGAGTTGTAACTATTATGAGCACTCGTTTGTGATAGAGAATATGATTTGATGGACTGATCACGTCTTCATTATTATGCTTATTGAATCCGCACAATATCTGGCCTCAAGGCGGGCCTGGATTCAATCACAGGGCGGCTGCCATTTTGTGTCAGTCAATCAAACGAGTAAAATCGCTCGTACGGCGATCAGCTCACTCGTCTGCCGTTGAGCACAGACAGCGCTGTGATTATTTTTCGCTGCTCATTCGTTTCTAACGGCTCGCGTTTTTTTTTTTTTTTTTTTTTCTGTCAGCGCTCTAACACCAATCACGAGACACGCCAGAGATCAAGTGTGTGTGTGTGTGAGCGCTCAAGTGCACGTGTGTGTCAGCTCGTGATGAATCCGAGCTTTCTAAATTCAACACCTTTGACCTGTCATCTCGCAACAGAGCTGACGCTGATAACGAAACCAAACACCATCACTTAGATGTCTTTTTCTACATACATACACTGTATGTGTGTGTGTGTGTGTGTGTGTGTGTTCGTGTGTGCGTGCGTGATGACACTTCAGGGATTTGGGGAACAGTGGGTGAGAGAGAGGAGCCAAGTTGTGTGCTTTCAGCCTGAGTGTGTGTCGGCACATGTGTGTGTGTGTGTGTGTGTGTGTGTGTGTGTGTGTGTTGGGCTTCCGCTATCAGGACATGGATTGAGAGTTGATAGGGATCGAGATTACAACAGAGCTTTCAATTTTCTATTTTCTAAAGCACCCCTCTCCACTCTCTCTCTCACACACACACACACACACAGCCCTGATTATTTTCCACTCTAACAACGAGAGCCCAGACTGAAACACACACAGAAGCAGACAGGTCACGCCCATAGCATCAACCGCACCAGCACCAGCAAGACGTCCCGGGGTAGCAGGATTCCTCCACTGTGATACAAAGGTTGGCTTTTTTTTCTTCACAAAATTCAAAAAAGCAAAGAACAAAACAAAGAATACGTGTGATGAGCCTTGCAGCGCCGTGACGTGACACACAAATCACACTGCTGGAAAACATGTTGAACAGATGTGGAAACTCTGGGGGAAGAAAGCAGCAGTGGAAATAGAGTATGACCGCATTCAGAACATAGTATTTAAATATTTACTGTATACATTACTTATATATACAGTCGTATCGATAACTGAAGCTGGGAGAACATACTGTACAAGATGTTACATACATGCCATACATTAAACATATCTCCAGGCTTCTTCGGGATCATAGATAATCTGTCTGTTCCCATATGGAGCTCTATATTTATATATATTTTATGCACGTCCAGCTGGCTTTTAAGAGCTTTCTGAAGCTTTAAAGATTTTTTTTTCCCTCTGCTGCGTAAACATGATAAAAGTTGTTTTGTATTTATTTGGCAGATATTTGCATCCAAAGTGACTTTCAAATGCTGTTATCAGCTTCTTGAGGAACTTAATTTGTCCACATTTAAAGACCGCACGATTTATTGGATTTGTATAATCCAATTATTGTCTAAGATATTCTTCTGAGACAAAAAAAAAAACAACAAAAAATACTGAAAACATGGACAGTTTAGAGGTAGATTGTGCTGCGGGAGTGCTTTATGTTTCTATGGATGTTTTGTCATTTTGATCTACTGTCAGCAATTTAAAGTCAAGCTTCAGGCAACAACAACGGCAATTAAAGGCATCACAGAAGGTGAGCTGCTGCTTCACTTTCTGTTTGTGTGTTGAGCTTTGAGAAACCCCATCTTGATTCTAACATCAGGGAATACATAACATTTGATACTACCTCCCATTGGTAGGGTACACCCGACTCCCATCCCCTCTATTTGGGAAGAAATTGCTAAATTCAGCACAAGGTTTGTGCTCAGTTTCACTCACATTGTCACATTTTCCTACAAACAAAAACTGCCATTAAAATAATTTGGGTGACGCTACACGCAGCGCCTTTAAAGAATAAGAACAATCAAAAGATCGTTCATAAAAAAGGGCTCCATAACAACGGTAAAACATGGTCGCACAATCTTAGTTGGCAACGCGCTTCAAGCTGCACAAGTGATTTCACATGGGTTAAATGAGGCGTAATATAAATATATCTATCCTGTTTCCACGGAGAAATATCGTCAAACTCTGAAGCACCCCTTTGGCATTTTAGCATCCATCTATCCATTATCCTAACCGCTTATCCTCGTCAGGGTCACGGTGGCACTGGATCCTATCCCAGCTGACTTTGGGCTTTGAGAGTTAGGCTACACCCTGGACAAGTCACCAGTTCATCACAGCACACCTACGCGTACACCTACAGGCAATTTAGAGCCACTAATTAAGCTATTTCAGTGCATGTGTTTGGACTGCAGAAGCTGGAGTACCTGGAAAGCACCCATGCAGACACATGCAAACGGCAGACAAAAAGGCCCAGATGAGGTTCACCCCAAAGACCTTCTTGCTGTGCGGCGACAGTGCACTGCGCCGTCCCATTTTAGCACCGTTTAGCTCATTGTTTTGGTTGTACCGCCTGCGGCTCTCATCAACCTCATTTGCAGCAGCAGGAAGCCGAAATAAACCCACTGTACGGCACCAGAACAAAATGGCACATAGACAACAAGTAACTGTTGAGTCGAGCAGCCGAAGAGCGACTTTTCTCCATCAGCAACGGCTCGTAAAAACAAAGTGGATATGGGCCTTAAATTTGTAGGGCAAGCAGAAAAACAACATTAAATAAACGCGTAAATGTGTCCGCTGGATGTGCAAACATGCAAACTGTTTTCTGACACAGTCACCATAACAACTTTATGAGGTCATAATATGATAATGATAGTGTTTACAGCTTCTGGTGCCCCCAAGTGACCAAAAATCATTTAATACTGCTTTAATACCTGATAAAATACCTTGATATTACTCATGTGGATTCAGATGAGCAGCCGAGGAAAGAGTCCGTAGTTATTCTGGTGTGTGGGGTGTTCTTACAAATACTGACAGATTTAAACATTGTTTAAAATTACTCGCCATCTCCCTCTAGAGCCGCTGCCATTGGGCGATCATTCTCTCTGCATTGAGATAACACTACAGCTCACCGCTGTGTTAAGCAGAAGGGTGATTTTAGCGTCTGCGGTGAGAAACAGTCTGGCCAGAAACAATTTATTGCGTCAACCTTTAACCCTGTGCAGCTGGAGACAAACTTCTTACTCTGGTATGTTTTCATCATCTCTCCATCCTTGTGAGGACACTGGAGAGCTAATAAGGGAATAAAGAAGATGTACACACTCACGCGCACACCTACTGTAGCCTGCAGCTCTAAAGGAAAGAGCAATCAGGGGTGATACATTGGCAAATGTCAAACAAGGATTAATGGATTAATAACATTGTTAAGTATCCTCCGAGTGCTGTCTCGGTTGAAGTTTCCTATTTTTTCCAGCCCTCCCTCCGTCCTCGCTCTTCTTCACTGCACTAATAGGGAGTGTGAAGGGAGCTGGGGACGTTAAGAACCAATCTCACAGACAAAAAACTCTCGGCAGAATTTAATCTCTCCGTCCTCTTTCTGTCTCTATCTGACAGCACCGCTCTCCGGCTTCTTCCCACTGTGAGTCTGTGTGTGCGTGTGTAGGTGTGTGTGGGTGTGTGTGTGTATGATGGTGGTGTGTTCTCCAGCCTGGGTTATTGGGGCTTCCATTAAACCACACTCAGTGTAATCAGCGGAGAATTATGGACGCCAGGGGCAAAAATTCTCTGCAAGCCTTTTCTAGGTCTGTGTAAGTATATTAATGTGAGGATGTGTGTTTTTGCACTGTGTGTGTGTGTGTGTGTGTGTGTTTGCATGACTCATGCAACTGTGTGGTTGTGTATTTAGGTTAAAAAAAAAAAAAAAAAAGAGAGAGACTTTGCTCTAAATTAAGAATTCTGTTTTGCACAAAGTGGACCTAGAGCGGAAACCTTTCTCAAACGCACTTTGGCCCTGGCCAATTAAAAAACTCGAGGGCTAATAGGGCTGCTGCAGCTTGTCAAATGATTATCTAGAAAGTGCCTCGGTAAGACACTTCCGATGAAATGCATGGGTGGCAATTCAGCCAATGCCAAAGTGGCAGTCTCTTGTTAAAGTCTCTCCGGCATCAGACATTGTTTTTTTCCGTTTTTTAAATTTTTATTTTTTATTTTGAAATGCGCTTCTCGGTTTCACATCTTTATGGATATTCCAAACACCTCCGGATGCCGTTTTATGAACTTACAGCAAAGACGTTTTTATCAACTTGGAGAAAAGAGAAAAAAAAAAACTCGGAGAAGACCTTTTCCAACCTCACGTCTTGCCTTAAAGCAGCTGCAATATTGCTGACGGGGTATTCTGTGAGTGAATATGTGAGTGAGTTATTCCTCCCCTGAATTCTATTAGCAGCCCTACTTAGAAAGGTCAGCCTTAATTTCCACAGGGAGTGATAATTACACGGGATTTCGGCTTATCCTGTGGCCTCCTCACCACTAAGACCCTACTCCGTGGAGGTTAGCTTCACTATAGGCTATGACTTCACGCTAATCAGCTCAGTTTTTAAGTCTAACACAGAAGTCACGGCTCGATTCTCCTTCGCTAGCTGCGTTTAGCGTTGCCTCGTTTTGACTTTATCCATTACCTCCTCGTTGCAGCATCGCAGCTTTAAAAGAGAATTCAGATGACAATGATGATTGCAGCGCCGAACTCACGATGATTGCCTGATGATTACAAATATTCCATTTGCATGCAGCAGCTCGCTGCGCAAACAGACAGACAGCTCCACACCTCAATCACCGCAGCCGTATGCCCATAATAAATACACGACAGGCCGTTAAGACAGAAAACCCAAGTCATGTCTTTTGCATACCAAACATGTTGAGGAGATGAAGTGCTGTGGGGGGAATGATACACTGTAGTTTGGGGAGCTCGTGCTGGTGTATAACTCAACTCTCTCTGCTCATCCACAGGGAAATTAACTGTGGCGAAGCAGCATTACATGAATTACCAGGGTAATCCTGTACTGACACTGCCCTAATCTGCAGAGGGATATACGGGATCAAATCACAGCCTGCATATTTTACTGTGCATATAACAATACTGGCAGGTGGTTCAAGAAAACAGTAGCGCAGTATAGTGCAGCGCAGTGTGTGACAGGGAGGTGACGAAGTCACAGTTTGGTGGAACAAGACTAAGAGTTACAGCCACGCGAGCGGCTCTATGATCCTTCGCCGCGATAACGTGCTCACAGTGACAGCACTGACATGTTGAGTCGAAGCGGGGGGAATGTTTACCCTGATGATTATCTCCTTTAATATTAGTTAGCATGTGATAATTATTAAATGCCCGCGTTATATCCTGAGGCACTGATGCGTGCTAATAGTTTTTCATTAGTTTAGTTCTCATTCTCACTGTTGCGCTCTCCTTTGATCACGCATAACTAACAGACTAGGGATACATTTTTGAGCCACTCTGAATAAAACAACTACGGTCACGCTCTGTGAATCTGCACTTAAGCCACAGGTGTCATTTTCCCAGAGGGTGAGGGAGGGCATATGTCCCTCTTACTTCTCAAAATCCACACACACACACAAACACACTTTAGTACTGTCACGGTTTGCGCTTCTCACTAAAACCTCTGTAAACCGAATCTTTTTTTACTGCCCAGCTGCCGAAATCCACAGGAGAGGTGAGAGGAGTTGATAAAAATGTTGATATGTTCATCTAGGTCGTTTTCAAGTGTTACCGTGTGTTCTATAATGAAACTTTACAAGGAACAGCGAGTGATTTTCGGACTTTATTTGCCTCTCAGGGTTCATAGAGACTCTGCCACGTGATTGGTGGAGGCAGCCTGAGAGGAAGACCTGCAGGCGTTACTCAGAGCTGGTATAACGCTTCAAACTCTTCTGTACATTCATCCAGTTATTAATTATTACGCTAAAAAGACACTCTTGAACATCAGTCAAGGCAGCAAAGGACAGAAACAAATACAATATTTATATACGTCATGACAGCGCATTAATAATACGTTAACTTCCATGCATTTTTATTACAATATTAATTCTAGAAGCCTGATAACTAATTCCATATGTTATGTGCAAGATTTGAAGGCAGAAAATAGCATAGCGCCAAATTTGGACAAATTAAAATGTTGACATGGGGAAAGGCGATAGATCACCAAAGTCATTAGGATTCATCCTCTGGGGATCACCAAACTTTTTACAATTCATCTTCAGGTGGACCTGGATGGCTGTACGAAATTTGGTAATACTTGTCAAGACATTTCACTAAAAGCCAAAGATGTGATGCTAGCTGAAAAGTCACCTGCACACGGGGACTCATTAGCCTCACTGCTGGGACTATAAATCATCATTAGAATCAGTAGAATTCATCCTCTGGGGACCATGAATGTCTGGACAGTGAAAACTAGGGAAAACCATCTAATAGTTATTGAGATCTGGACCAAAGCGGTGGGCCGACTCACGGACCCAAAAAAATCCATAGATAGTTTGAACCTCCACAGACACAGCTAGAATGGAAGCAGCCTCGCCATCACTTGCAGGTAGAGGAGTGATTAGTGGCGTGTCGTGAGATGTGGTAATCCAATATAACCATCGCTTTGGGCCTACAGCACAGATGGATGTGCTAACGATCGGCCAATCCCAGCTCCCTTGGCGCAGAGTCAGTGACAAAAAAATTCTTCTCTCGGAGGCATTCTGTGGCCTCCTGCCTCTCGGCTGATTGACGTCGTGTACCACGCTAATAACAACAATGGCCTGCGGCTGTAGCAGCAAAATGAGCAAGTGTCGTTGAATGGAAACAAAGAAATACTAAAGTTTTTTAAGTCCGGGCCCGCCTGCTGCAGAGCTATGATGCTAAGAGTATGTTTCGATTTTAAGGTAAAGTCGCTGATAGAACTGAATCGAGTAGAGAGACATGTGTGGAGATTATCTCATCTTACCACTGTTGGTCTGGTGCTGATTCAGACCCAGACGTGTCGAGGGGAGGATTACTGCAGGCTTTTAGAATATCTCTTGAGAAAGCTCTTCAAAGAAGGTATTATACAAAACATCCAGCAATATCTAAGTGCTCTTTGTAAAAGTCTTACCAGTGCCCTCCTCTTTGTAGCACTTTGTCTCTCACCTCTCCATCTCCCTGTTCACTGGGGACGCTCTGAACAAGGATTCGTGAAGGGCATTCACCAATTAGCATTCCCAAACACAAAAGCAAAGGAGAGGTGAGGATGCCAAAGAGTCTGTGTGAAACAGGTGCCGAGCAGCGCGGAGGCGAGGCCTTATCGCTGGCACAGATGTGTTTGTCTCCTCCATGGCTGCGTGGTTAATGATGAATGATTTCCTCTCTGTCTAAAGGCTTGTTGTCACATCCCTATCAATGAGGCCGCGGGTCTTACAGTCTTGTAGGAGTAATGGGGTTGGCATGGCTCCAGCCACACGGCAAATAGCAGGGAGCCGCCGAGAGAGATAGGACAGCCGTGGAAATGAAAAGTGGCTTAAAATGACATTCCCAAACATGTCAGCAACAACAAGCCTCCCTCCCTTCCACCCGGCAATTTTTTTTTTTTTAAATCACTGGTGCAGAAATCAGAAGCGATTACTTCAACTCGAGCAGTTCCTTTTAAAAACTCTGAGCACATAATAATTTAAACAAAACTGCTCTTTTTGTACTGAGACACACTGATGGACACTAAGTCCTCATGGTTAAATGCAATGTTGGTTTGTGCATTTACTCAAGTGCAATTCTGTGGTAATTGACTTAAAGGTCAAATGTGTAAGATTGGGGGCGCTTTATTGGTAGAATATAACAGAAATAGAATACAATATACAAATATCTATGTTTTTATTAGTGTATAACATCAGTGTCACCGCCAACCCACAACCCTCCTGCATGTTCGGGAGGGTTTATGATATTTGCCAACCTGTAACTGTGTTCTGCTGCCGCAATAAACAGTTACTTTGCAGATTTCACAAAGAAAACACGTTGACGTAATGAATACAATTCATCGGCGCACGTGTACACTTCAAACACCAAAATGACCTCCACCTTGGCCAGCCCAGAACGCATCTTCCGCCAGTCAGCTTCTTCCTCTGAACTATGAGCTATTTATGCCAGAGTCTGTTTGTGTCTTTGCCTTTCTCGCTTCTTGAAAAGACGCGATGTCACAACTTTCCCTGCATGAATCAGAATTTTAGCATATCAAGCTATGTTCACAGGCGCGTGGTTGTTTTCAGTGTTACCAACTTGGCAATTTTCTTGCGAGATTTAGCAACTTTTCAGTCCCTCTTAAAAAAAAAAAACTGTAAGTGACAAATTTAGTGACTTATTCAGACCATCAGGGAAAATACAGGGTATACAGACGGGCGACAAATTAAAGGAAATATCTTCTTCTTCGTCTGCTTCCACACAGACATTACAATTCAGCCTTTAACATTCAGTCACGGTCCGTGGCATGTATAAAAACGCTGAGCAGGCCCAGTTAATTCTGATGTTGTCAGACGGATATTATGGTACGGCTGAAGTGCTTAAATCCCTCATTGCAAATGATGAGGGATTATGCACATTTGAGAGTTCAAAGGTGTAAAAACATCAACACAGAGGCCTAAACAGATGTGGGGGGAAAAAAAGAGCATGGGCGAGAGCACGTGTGGCTTAAACCAAGAAAACGGTACTTGACCCCTACGCTGAGGGGATCTGGGCCCGTCAGAGAGACAGGTGGACAATACAAAGTTGTCCTGAGTGATTGCCTTTACGCCGTGATGAAACATATCCATCCTGATGGGAGTGGTCTCTTCTAGGATGACAATGCCCTCATCCATAGGGCACGAAGGGGGCTCTGAATGGTTTCATGGAGTATGACATGATGTGACGTGAGTCATATGTTAGGGCCTTCGCTGTCACCACATCTCAATCCACCTGTGGGAGAGATTTGGATGTGCATTAACGCTGTTCTGGCAGCGTGCGGGGACACCTTACAAGACACTGGGTTGATTTTTCCTTTAACGCTTCACCGCTATGTATATTTAATCGCTTCACTGTAATTCATTCAGATTCCAGCTGCACGGCTTTCTGACCGGCGGCGCGGGCGTCTCTTCCTCCCATCTTGCCCGTGCTCGCAGGCAGCAGTAGGTTTGGTGTGCGGAGCAGATGCGCTCACTCTTTCCCTCTGGATATCTGGATTAGGACGTTCCTATAGCTTGTAAATATGTAAATGCTTGATTTGATATTGTAAATATTTAAATACTCCATTTGATCTTCTCCCTCCCTTTGTAGATTAAAAAAAAGTTTTTACTTTAAATGTATGATGTCTTCGTAGTGATTATCTGTCTAAAGACTTTAAAGTGATCTCTCTCTCTCTCTCTCTCTCTCTGTGTCCCACTGCAACCAGCATAGCTGCGAATCTTTATGCAAATAAATGCGCTATGGTGTCAATATGCAAATCGGCATGTGACTCTTGCGGAGACTTTTAACTTCTGGGGGTAGAGCCTGCTTACTTTCAGTGTAGAATAGTTGTCAGCACTGTTTGTTTTCTTTCCTTTTGTTTCAAGGCCACTGTCTGTCACCACACCCACACAGTCCCAGAGAAGCAGAGTAGCTGTGATTTTTACATGCTTAATAAATCATACTTTTTTTTTTTCTGTTAAAGTTGAACCACCTATTAAGTTACTTATGAATATTTAAAGTTACGGAAAAATAGTGAAACTTTAAAAAATCTGTTGCATAATGACTTACTTTTGATATCTTCTTCCTATTATTTTGATTTTTTTCTCTGTTCTTATTCCATCTATCGTTGCTGCCTTCCATCGCAGTTTGCTGTCCCCGGTCTTAACGCTTCCTGTGCATTTACAGTAAATACCCACTCAGCATCTAACTACAAACGCATGCCAGCATACGGTGCTGTGTAAATGTGCAAATCCTAGTCGCTGCCTAAAAATATGAGGTCAGGAATGCATAATTGTGAAAGTAATAACAACAGATGAGAGGAGAAGCCAGAAAGAGGGAAAATGTAATAAAGCAACAAATGAGGCAGACAAGCTTTGTTAGGCCAGTTAGGTACCAAGCCAAAAATCCAAGGCATCATTGCAATTTTAATATTGCATGGAAATTGGGTGTTGTAATGTGTTTTAAATGGCTTTTTCTGCGTTTTTTTTTCTTTTGCACTTTCTTTCTTTTCCCACTTTTCCCAGTGCGTTTCCTTCTTGTCTTTCGGTGAATGCCGGCTCTCGTATTGATTTGTTAAACAAAATTGTGCTGCTGTTTGGCTCTCGGGAGGCCGTCTTGGTTAAACACGTCTTTGGATTCAAACTGTGTTGCGGGTACATGAGCCCTCGAGCCTCCTGAGCAATGAAAAATAATTTTCCCCGCTGATGCTGCATGTTATACATATACATCCACAAAACATATACAGTATGGATAGGAAGTCTCATTTAATTAATTGACTCGAAACAGAAGCCAACTACATCTCACATTCGCTACTGTAATAAGTTCGTGATTGGCTGGCGTGATTATCTGCGGTTGCTCACCAGTCCAATTTGCCACAATATCCAGACAACTTTCAGTCTCTGAATAATGCCCTTGAATAAGAACTACTCCGAGATAATGAATAATACACAGCAGAAAAAAAAAGTATAAATTGAGAACGCTCACTCTCTAGCCTCTATCTGTCTCTATGCAATTACAGTAACTGGCACAGTGTACACCTCAACATGAAAGGTAAACAAAACATTCATTTGGGAGGTTATATTTCAATGTCATTCACCACAGCATCCCAGGTTGAACATTATTATGAAAAATAATAATGAAAAAAGGGGTTGGAGTGTCATTGAAAAGTAATAAGGCTGCATTTAAAACATATTCTCCCTCTCTCTCTCTCTCACACACACACATACAAAGAATGATCCTCTAAGGAAATATAACCACATCTCTCTCTCCACTTGAAAAAAATGAATACATTTCTGGGTGGAAGTCACCTTGAGCTGTGTCGGTGTGTGTGTGTGTGTGTGTGTGTGTGTGTGTGTGCATGTGAATGGACATTTGAGACAAACAGGATCAGGTGGGACCCTGACTGGAGCCCCCCGTTGAAAGTTGTTTTTTTTTTTTTTGTGGCAAAGAAAAAAAATATATATAAATATATATTCAACTACCTCCCCGCCAGCTCTGGGCGTCTTTAATGAGGACCATAAAAAATAACGAGCCATCTTAACCTTGAGCCCAACCCAGGAAGTGAGCACTCAGCGTGCACTGAGGTGATCAAGGTGATCTTTTATTTCTTAACCCCCCGCCCAAACACACACACACACACACACACATACTCGCACCACTACCACCACCACCCCTCCACCACCTCCTTTTCCTGCTGGAAAATGTTTCTGCCATTAACAAAGACACTGTACCTCTTTAAAAAAAAGAGGTCAGCCTTTTCTCTCTCCGCGTGTCATTCTCTTAGATCTGAATATGGATCTGCGGCTCGCCTCTGTTCCTGGTTTCGATGGTGATGGATGGTATCAGGAACGCAGGAATCTTACAATTAGCGCGCTTCGTGCGAAGCTTAGCGCTGACCCCATGTCTGCTGCCTGTAGCGCTATCATTAAGCGTAGCAGCTTGTGCTGCGTTGTTCCTCGTCTTTCTTTTTCTCCAACCCTCTGTTTCTCATCTCTCTCTCTCTCTTTTCTCCCCTCCCTCTCCTGGCCATGTCTCTGCGTCCTTGTTTTCATTCTTCACAAGCTAATGATCAGTTTCCCAGCACACGGCGAGTCTGTCCGGCTCAGCGTGTATTATGTGCCTCCTCGACACGACCTCGCCGCTCTGGCATCCTTTTCAAGACAAATGACGAGCGGCGTAAACAAAAATATATAGTTCAATTTCCTTGATGCGCTTCGAAATCTACATTTAACATCTGCACTTGATACAGAATATTTCATCACGCGGAGCGGATTAATTATTAATAACAAAGAATTGATTATGGCTGCTGGCTCCCTTGAGTTAATCTCAGCGCTGATGTGATTAGAAATAAAAGGGGTTGGTGGGAGCTGACAAATTGACAGACCGACAGTGGGCAATAAAATTAAGTTTTAAGTGATGTGAGTGAATAAATCTTGCTGGGCACCTTCAAATCTTTAAAAAAAAACTTCAAAAACAAAAAAGCGAGTGGACATCTGTTCTGTAAATCAGCATTCTGAGCAGATTCTTAATAATTGATGTTTGTCAAGGCGAATGCACAGATATATCCCCTCCAGCCGCCCACCCCCCACCCCCAAGACAAGCATGGAGCAAAAACCTCAAATGAAAGCCAAAGCCCTCTGTCGCCCAGACGCTTGGCAATCACATGCATAGTCATTCAGCAGAGCATGCGCGCGCACACACACACACACGCGCGCGCACGCACAACATCTGCTCTCTTGCACACATGCATGCAAAGGCAAACATCCCCACGCCAACGCGTAAACAAACACACACGAGCATGTAGACGCAGCTCAGCAGGAGCGCACATGCTGACGTACAAACGCGCAGGAGAGCACACGAGCACAGGCAGCTACGCATTATTGCCTCTCATTCACTGTCACTGTCACACACACACACACACACACACAAAGTCCAACATGTCCATAACCATCTCTCCTTTGACCGTCTTATGAATCATGCTGGTATATTTATCGTAGAACTTTGAATCCTTCATTTGGATTTCAGCTTGTTGGACTTCAGACGTACAATAACACAAACTCGAGAGGATGATTGCACAGATTATTCCCACTGAAGCTCCTCTACTGAGTATGTTTTCAAGGATTTTGTGGATTTTGAAGTAGGTGTTAAACAGTTTTTAAATTAGATCCAACAAAAATAAGCCTTTTGAAATCGTCTAAAGCCTTCAAATGGAGAATGCTTGATGCTGTCGGCGCACAAAATTGAGAGAAACAAGTTTTTTCCTGAACAGAGAGATAACTTGAAGGAGGCTTTTTATACAAACAGGAACTAGTCCATTGGATGGGGCTGTGTGTTATTCAGCAGCGCAAACTCAGATTCAACATGGCTGCTGGTGATGCATATATGCTCTTTAATTTAAGCATGTTTGTTCACTCCACTCATGTCATACGTACATACATGTTTAAAATGTAGGAAGACCGCCTCGAAAAAACTCAAACATGTCACATATTTAGACAGTGCAAACCAAGGCAACTTAAGAGTTTCTGGAGTTTCCCAGCAGTTTCTAGTCTTTACGCACACAGAGTCGAACGACATTCCATTTATTTAGCTGACACCAGAGTGACTCGTAATAAGTCTGTTCAGCCATGGGGATACAGCCAACAATTGCAAGAATCACACAAGTACATCCACTTCATCAAATATGCTGAACTGCTTCAAGTGCATTTGGAAACAATAAGAAATAGAGGAAGATATATATATATTTTTTTATGTTTATTTATGGCCCAAAGTGCTGTCTGGGCAGATTAGTTTTTTATCTTTATGTCACATCTCCTCAGAGGACTGCTATGGTTTTCCTTTCTGCTAATAGACACAATATTTAAGACACACACACAATACAGATCAAGCGCTAAATACAGAGGTGGGCAAACTCTACGCTCCAAAATTGGGCTGACCCCCATCTACACGAGCGCACAGTTGTGAAAAGCTTAATGCTGTTCTAATGTGGAGGAGCTTAGTGTGCACAATCCATAATCTGCATGTCATTGTTCATGCATACGTTTGTAAGAATCCGTGAATGGATTACATGCATCTTTCTTTCCGTTCCCAAACGTCTAATTTGCATTATGTTTTCAGCAGTAATTGGACTTTGTATGTGAACACGGCAGAGGCTCACTGGGAGCCTTTGTCAGATAGACATGATATGGAGAAACAGAAGGAAGACCTAGACAGAGACATAAATAGAGATGCATCTGAGCTCTGAAAGTGATAAGGCAGCCATTTTGGATCGAGTCCAAAGCTCTCAGCCTCCTCTTTCATATGTAGATAAAAATCTCAAAAGGCATCTGTCTCCTTTTTTTTTTTTCTCTCCATAGGCAATAAAAATATAATCTCCCATCACCCCTGTTCAAACTCGGCCTAACCGAACACCGTCCATCACATCTATGGCTGCTGTAATGTCAGGCAAATGTTCGCAGAAGGGTGTTAACGCCCGCATGAGTGGATGCCGGAGGTTTTTCCAACTGCTCGGAGTCATCTCCTCCAAGCCTCTCTATTGTGCGCGCGAGGCAAAAAGTGGGTTACGGTTGCGGATTTAGCACCTCTCATTTTCCAGAGCGAAGAAGCCATTCACGTTTGCTCAGGCCAAAATCTTCCCTGCAATGGTGAGGGATAAGCTGCTGGTGAAGACTAGTAATAGGCTTTTCACACCACAATGTTAGCAGGGCTGATGGTGGCGGCGGGAGTGAGCGTGGAGGGGGGGGGGGGGACTGTTTGCCTCTGCCTCTAACATGCGGCAAAGATATGCATTCATTTAGTGAACACAGAGGGTGCTGAATGAATAATCTCTGAGTAATTAACATGCATGCGCTTTGCAATTTTAGCCTTGATCAAGGGCGGCAGGAGCTCGGGTGAATGGGGGGGGGATATCTTATTTAAAAATGTTTGTGATTTAGGATGAATGATGCGAGCAGCCCCCCTTTTTAAATCTCTCATTCCCAAGCTTTCCTGCCACTTTTTTCCCTCATCACCTGAACCCCTTCCTGTTTGTGTAATCGCATCTCTTCTTCTTCCCCCACCCAGCTGCCATTACTTGCATCTGCTGCTTGCATCCCCCCACCATCCCCAAGTGCAACCATCCCCACCACCACCCGCCCGACAACCGTCTCCACTTTCCCTCCCTGTGATTACATTGCAAAATCTAACTGAAAAACCTGCAATCTTCCTCTCCCCAGCGTCCTCGCCTTATTTTTTTTTCTTCCTCCAACCACACCCCCCCCCCACACACACACACACACACACACACACACACACACACACTACACACACATACACATACAGACGCCTCACCTCTTCCAATCTCTGCCTTCAATTGCCGCTACACTCCCCCATCTTCCTTTTAGTTTTGGGTGCGCACAAAAAAAAACCTACTATCTCCTCTCCCATCCCGGTGCACCTTAATGAAATCCCCCCCCCCCCCCCCCCCCCCCCCTCCAGCGTTGCTGCACTCTGACTTCCCTCCTAGTTGCCAACAACCTCATCCCCTTTTTTCTCTTCGCTTTTCCATCAAGTCACTCTCCACATGCCTCCGAACCAGGAACCCTCCGCAGGCCCCACAGGTACCATCTCTTTTCATTTCCCCGTCTATCTCCGCCTCCCTCCTCACCGCCCCTCTTGATTTGCCTGCCCACCCCTCCAGCCCCCTCCTTCCCCCCACCGTTCACAACCCGACCTTCATTTCCTGCGGCTGCCCCCCCGCCACCCCCGAGCCCCGCCGCCCATCACTTTAACTACCTCTCCATCCCAATTACCAGGTAGCCCCCTGTTGCGATCAGGCCCTTACATCCCTGCCTTTTTCCCTCGGTGACCTGAAAACGCCTCGGCGCCTACCCCTTCCTCCTCCCTCCATCTTTTTTATTAAGCAGAGCTTCATGGCAGCTGAGGGTGCCTGATGTTTGATAGCTTGTTAACTTGCATCCAAAGGAGACTCTGATTAATTCTGGCATTTCAGAGGTAATTATTTTGTATTTGCCTCCATGTCCAGACCCCATAACCATCACTGGCTCCTTTTCCCTTGGGTATCTTGCAAAGGGGGGGAGGGAAAAAAAAAAGCCCTTGATGTTAATATGGGAAAGAGGAGGTTAGCAATGTTGGTATACCAACTGAGGCAATTGGAGCGGACAGCCAGAACTTTGGCCTTGCAGGTTACACCGGTCGGACTCAAGGATGTCTCTTCTCCTGAGAGGTTGCAGAATTTGAATATGAGAGATAACAAGGCTGGACAAAAAACAGGGAATAAGTGCTGTCTCTGTTGGTGCATGATGATGGAGGAAAGGCAAAGTGATGCGCTGAATACTCAGACGCGTGTTCCAATTTTTATTAAAAAGGCAGTCATCATATTTGAGGAACCTTCACTTGGGTGGCCTATTGTTTAAAATTCCTTAAGTATTTAATATTTACAACGGGCAAAGAGCCTCTTTTTCACCCCCATCTATGAGATTTTGAAAAACAAGGTTGTTGCAGCTCTTCTTTCAGTGCCGATTATGCTCAAAAACCGAAATGGAGTTGTTAGTGGTTAAATGAAAAAATCCATTTCCTCTTAATATTATTATGCATTATAATTCACATGGGTCCCCCTGTTTTCATCATCCTTCTGCTTCTGTCTCCAACATCCACCAAGGTTTATTCGCCATTGTTTCATCTTCTGTCGGCTTCCCAGTTGGTGGGGAGCAGAGGTTCACAAGCCTTGTGGGTAATATGTGTGCTAAACTAATTAGCACCAGCCATGCTGTGAGGAAACACAGGGGCTTTTCAACCACTGGTAAAAAGACAAGACATCTCACAAAACTCTTTGGCAAAGCTGCCCTTTTTTTAATGGGAATGAAGGGAGGCAGACTGGGCGCTCCTTTTAAAATCTTGATCTGAGCCGTGCTTGAACTGCAGAAAGCTCCTCGCTGTTAGCTTTCCTCTCCCAGGCCTCTGACGTCACCTTGAAAAAAATAATAAACTGTTTTATTCTCTGTCATCCTAGTTGGATCCTGTGAACACATCGTGAGAGCAGGCTCCAAACTTTTAATGACTGTTGTACCCCGTTTTTTAAGTTAGTTAGTTATGCCTCTGATTATGAACTATGAATGAACTGTGGAAATGATTAACCATCAACTTAACTATTATAGCTTATATTTGAACCTGCAGTGCGCCGACTGATAAATGATGTACATGCATGAACAGGAATAAGTTAAATTAGTCAAATAGAAAGCAGCAGCTCTCACTCGACCTCAGGGTGTGCATCATCACAGCTCTCCAATTTTTAAACATTTTACGAATATATTTTGTTCAACCACTTGTTTTCGTGTTAATGACAGATGTGAGTGTCGGGGCCTTGGAGTTGTTTAGAGGCACCTTCCATGCATCGATTACACAGATAATTACACGGGCCTAAACTGTTTAGAGTTTAGTTACACTGCTTAAAGTCCTGATTAAGTGAACACTTAAGAGGACCCAACAGTGATGGGTATGAAATCATCGCAGATTGATATTGTATGTGAGAGTTTGTATGTGTGTTGGTTGGATTATTCTTTATGAGTATATACTACATTTCATCACAACGTCACTTCCTTGCTCAGACTCTTTGCGTGACTGAACCAACCAACCAAAAGCTAGGACTTAGACTGAGGTTAACATGGGAGAATCAGAGAAACGGATCCAACAGGATATTGAGATGCAGTTGTACATATTGAAACATGTAAATAGTTAAATGTGTAACCATTTTAAACTCTTAAATATATGAATTAACTTCACTTCCAAAACTTAAATATCTTTGAACTGGACCCGAAACCTGGATCCAAATTGGAGACGATCGAGGAAAAGGACAATGGGCCTTTTTTTTACAGCAGACATTTTGACTTGCTATCGTATGAAAAACAGAGATGTCACTTCGAAAGAGTTCATGCACTTAATGGGAGGTAGACACAAATAGGTTCAGACCACAGACAGCATAAAACAAAACAGACATCGTGTCCGTGACGTCATCCATGGGTTTCTGAAGAGCCGTTGTGAAGCTCAGTGTGGTGTCTCTGGTCATCACCATCTTGGCGGCCCTGCCTCTGCCCCCTAAAAGTGGGCAGGGACGTGGTGCTGACTTTTTCTACCCCAGCAGTCTTCTCATCGCTCTTATCACTTCATAACACACCCTTGATCACTCCCCACTCCGCAATGGTAGTGGATTGCAACAAGCATTTGTTGGATTTTCTTTTGCCAATTTTGGTCAAAATTCCGTCGGAATTTGTGATACTTTTGGATGGAGACACATGAGTAATGGCTCAGATTAAATGCCTCAGCAATCCATGAGAGTGTGACAGTGAGCCAGCATGCACAATACCAGGAAGCAGCTGAATGGAATTAATCTTTTTTTTTCTGTTCTTTTTCCCCCTGTCACATGTCCAAATGTCTTCTGTGAAAAGGGCCTCTCATTTAAAGACAATGTACCAAAACACTAAAATATGTGAACGCAGTAAATACTGCTGACTTCCAGTTTCATTTGATTTTCTACACCAGCATGTTACAGCAATGTTCTGTTGCTGATTCATACCCAGATATTAAATCTGGCTGGCGTCCAGAATTCATAGTTTTGGGGAGTTTACAGTACAGACCGGATTTTCCTTGGAAAAAGTGAAATAACTCCTACTGAACCCTATAGAATACAGGCCCTAATCAATTGATGTAAAAAAAAAAATGACTGTACACATAATTCACGAGCTCAAACATTGAATTTACTGTTAAGTTACTACTTAGAGGAGGCATTTGTCATCAGCAGATACAAACCTTTTATGCTACTGAAATATTACAAAACCGTCTTAGAACAGCTGCCTCAAAGCTTCTGAGGAACTGAGGTAATTAATATGACATTGAACGCCTTGAGTATTGATTCTCTGATATTGATCCACTATCTTGCAAAAAGTTTAGGCCTCTGCTCTGATATTGTAAGCCCAATTAAGGCAACTGAGCAACCTGCTGACACCCCTATTCAGTGTTGTTTCCTCACATCTCTACAGTAGCTGCCCCTGATGACGGCTTTCAAGTAAAACAGACTGAAACCTTGCAGATACGGTGTACCTGTTTACTCAGAGACGTGCTAGATATCAGCCGATCTCCTGGTTTGCGGTTCAACAAGCTGCTACTCTATGGCCTGGAGATACTTTCTGGCCATCAACAGCTTGCATAGCATGCTAACTGCAATGCAGTTCTCCAAAAGTCCTGTCCTTGCAGTTTTCAGGTATTTACTCACTCCCCAACTCTCAGCAAAAATCAGTCCATTCCTAAAAATCTAGTCACAATATAAATTAGATAGGGGGAAAAAAATGCATATTCCTCCTCTTTTTGTGGAGTCTAACTGCCTACACTACCTCCACCCTGCGCATTGCACACAGTCTGAATGAACAGAGACAAAAGTGATATCCTACTCAATCCCTGTTAAGACAGTGAACAAGTTAAACCTCGAAATTGTCAAAGTAATGGAGCAGTAGCTGTTAAATGCTCCACCACGCTCACCATTTACTAGGCAGGAGGCGGACGGTCGGTATTCAGAGCATTTTCATTCAAAATATTGCTGACGAGAGCAGTGGCAGTGAACCAGAACACTAAAGTTGGGAGCCTTAAGACCAAAACAATGAGCTAAAAGACGGTGTGAGCCTCTGTACAGTAGGAGTCATGTAATTTTCTATGAAAACACTGATTATAGCCACATTAAAGAAGTCATTACATTACCATAATACATTTCTTAGTAATACATGATAACCCCGCAGTGACTGCATCACATTCCAATCTTCTGAAGTTCAACTGGAAGATTCACTGAGCTTATCCACCCAGATCCACTCTGCGATGAGCCGGCGTAGAGCATTTACCTCCATTATACAGCGGCAGGTATATTACCTAGCTCCATCTCGGGCCCATTGCGTTGCTCTCATTAGTGACATTAATAAGTAATTCAGCTCTCTAACTTCTATCTGCTCTTTCTCCTTGTTCTATAACCGTACACGCCCTGCCTTTGGATCTTCATCCTTTTCCGGCCCGCTAATTGCTTTCCTTCCTGCATAATTCCCCCCGCAGCTCCCAATATTGCCGGACACATTGTCACTGGTGGATATGTTTGACACACGGCTAGTGAGAAGTTAAATGGGGAGGCTAAATGATGCTTCGTGGCCTGGGTGATGATTTGGATGATAATGACCGCAATGATAAAGGACGCTTCTCCGGTCTAATAGCATTTGATTTCCCCGTTGGCCAGCGAGGGAAGAGATAGGAGGTATCAGGGTTGCTCATCCAGTGAGAATGACCTTTAATTTCACAACAAGGCCCCGCAGATAGCAAGCGCATCTCTCTCTCTCTCTACCAACCCTCATTAGATCGCAGGGCTAGGAGCAAAAGTGAAACTTTACTTGGCTGCAAGCTGGAAAAGTTTACAAGGTCAACTGCCATCACTTGGTTGCGAGTGTATGAAAACATCACCTCCCTGGAATTACTGAGTAGGAATGTATACAGCTTATACCAAGTGCAGACGTGGTAAAAATCAATATGTAGCATATATACCAGGCTGCCAAGAGGAAAATCTGAACTAAAATTATCTATAAAGTTCTGAACCAAACAGACATCCTCTCGGTTTTCCTCGGTTCCTTGTATGTCTTGTGAAATAATCCATCCCGGAGTCATACTTCATCAAAGGATTGCACACAGCTCCCCGCCTCAGAGAGGTGGTAGAAGGTTAATATTTTCCCTCTGAAATCGTTTGGGGTATGACTTTAACTGCAGACGACAAGGTATGCCAGTGAACACTCGGAAAATATAATTTCTCCACAGCTTATTCAATTACAGAGCACCGAGGCACAAAAATAAATCTTCCCCAATGTTTCACCGAAAGAAAATGTCTTATCATTTAAGATTCAGCGCTGCTCTCAGAGAATCTGAATCCTGCGAGGTGCCAGCCGAGACTGTATGCGGGTTTGCTTTTGCTCCATGGCACTGGAGCAGAGAATGAGGGCATAGAGCTTGTCCCCATCCTCCCTTCGTTCTTTTCCTCTCTCGACAAAACCCAATAACCACCCAGTGTTCCAACAATAGGTTTCAGATAAGGGGGAAAGAAGAGAGAATAATAACGCTCAAGTGCCATGGAGGGAATCTGTTTTTATCAACCCAGCACTCCAGAGGACGGCCTCAAAAACATTCCCCGCCATGTGCGCGTGTGGATGTGTGTGCGTGCCAACTCAATGGCAATGAAAAATACAATTTTTTATCTGCTTCCCACAGCTGCCCCTGGTGACCCTCGCCGCAGCTGAGAAACACCAAAAATACTCACCGATAAGAGAGGCCTACAAGAGGAGAGTGAATTTTAATCACTTAAGAACATGTGTTGTGGCGATACTGTCATGTTCCCTCGGCAGAGGTAGTTAGTATAACAGCACAATAGTGGAAGGACTCCGCGGGGATGCCTATATAAATATGACAGTGTTGTTTATGCATGAGCTCCTCTTGGCAGGGAAGTGAATATCCGACGCTCCTGTTTCAGCAACACAGGGAGCTCTGCCAGATATACTTGGACACACGCTTTCTGTCTTGGATGTGCTGTCAATTATCCGATTGTACTAGTTTCCTGGTTGTCGCCACTGTTTCTTTTACAATGGATGCCTGTACTTCTGAGAGGATTGAACTGTCTCATGCACAGTCGCGCCATGTTTCGGAGTGTAGATAGCACGAACGCTCTTGGAAATGCTGTCAAACAGCAGTGTCATTCCAGTTCTCCCCGGCTGTTTGCTTCTTTTGCTTTATTAATCAACAGAAGACTATTTCTCAATTGTATTCCCCGCCTGTTTGTATCTGAAATATGCAAATGAGACCATTCAGTAGCACAGAGCGTCTCAATTAAATTAGCGCTCTCAAGAAGTCATCTGCTTCTGTTCATTGAAGGCGAGGAGGGGAACTGGGCCTGAACAGGCAACGCTGACAAAGGAATCAGCGCCCGGCAACTCTGACATGGCGCTCAGCTCCTCCAAAGGCCCCATCAGTCACCCACCACCGAGACGTGAAGCAGATAGAAACAGGAAGCAAGAGCATAGTGGAGACAAATGATAGACAAGCTTGTTGGGTAATCTGACACTGTCTGATTGGACCGTTCTCTCCTTCCCCCCCGCTGCTTATGTCCTGATGGTAGATACAGCCATATCAGCTGTGATTCACTCTGTCCTCCTTTGCTATCTGATGGGTGCACTCATTGCTTAAAAATGCTGTAATTACGAT
Organism: Nibea albiflora; assembly: GCA_014281875.1. NCBI lineage: Eukaryota > Metazoa > Chordata > Actinopteri > Sciaenidae > Nibea > Nibea albiflora. The sequence continues at coordinate 13,320,258 of CM024811.1, read as the reverse complement.
CTCATATGAATCTATTTGTCCCTCCATTAGGGGGAACTCTCAGAAGGCACGGCGAGAAAACAGAGACTGGATAATGAGAGCAGAGACCATTAAAAAGCTTGAGGCTCCTAACATGATAAATTATACAGCGCATGCAAGACATACTTAAATTCTGCTTGCTGCCCGCTCATCCCAGCCAATACACTTAGGCCTGTAATGCATGGTTAATGGGAGGACTGGGAATATCTTGAGAGACAAGAAGTTGTTTGAAAGTAGGTCCTCCAAAACACGTGGCTGGAAGTATATGCTTTTAGCACGGAAGGTCGGCGGCTCGGTGTTCGTTTATCATGTAAAAAACATGGCAGAATGTCAATTATGCAGCTTTCCTCACTCGCGCTGTAATCGCCGGGTGGTTCAGTCAATTTGGAGCTCACATTGTTCCGAGACTAAGAAACAAATGAAGAAAAACGAGGCCCTGATGTCAGATATTATCAGGTGCTTTATTGCTGGACCAGGGTTTTGGGAGAAATGCACCAATTGTGGATGGTACAGTATTGGCTGCACCTTAGTGTATCTGAGTCCAATTCAATATTTCATTACTTTCGGTGTGAATAGGTTGAACGGAGACGATGGTCGGTGTGTCTTGACGATACGCCAGAGTACATACAGCAAAAGGCCAGCGCTTCTTTCTGATATTAAGTATTGATTTGGAAAGATTGATCTAAACAGCGGCCGTATTAAAAGAGCACTGAGAGAGAACCAGTCAAGCAGATAGTGTAAAAAAATCACCACCCGAGATAAAAAAAAAAAGAGAGAAGGAAAAAATTAGGAAAAGCGGGAGACACCTGTGAGTGTGCCTGAGGCTAAAAAGATAGGTATTAAAGGGTGAGAACAAAGAGAGGAATGGAAGGAGAAAGTGAACCACGTAGAGAAATGTTCCAGAGCGAAGGAGGTGACACTAATTGGGGTGTTGGCAGCGCATGCTTGAGAGGGATCCCCATCTTTTGTTGAGCCGGATTGAGGAAATGTTCACGCGGTTGTGGCAGATGTCAGGAATGTTTGTGTTGGTGTCAAATCTTTACCGTTCCCCGTGTAGGAGAGATGCTCTTGATGTTAACAACGAAGACCGAGTGGAAGAAATAGGGATGATTAGGAGAAGCGTGAGCTGGCCAGAGGGAGGGAATTTATTTCATCAATACTACTATTATCTTTTGAAATATGACTAAGCTCTGTGCTTTTTGCTATTTAGCCTCAACGATCACTCTGGGATTTACACTTTCTTCAACTTAACACTGGCCAAACATTTGTTCGAAATAAAGTGGCTTGCTCAAGAGAAGCTTGGTGTTTTTATTTATTTATCAGGTCACTGGTCTCATTTTTTTTTTGTGTCAGAGGTTTTTTTTTGGAATAGCCGATGTATACTTGTGCAAGACCCCGACCAAATTTACCTAAAGTTAAATGCTGTACTCATAACAGCAAACAGCAATGGATCAAATTACTATTTATAACGTGAAAGGGTTGCTTGTTTTGTGTCCCATCACTCACAAATTTTCTTGTCTTAGTTCACGTTCTCTGCGCAAATCAACGTGATTTCCATACATAAACCCTCTTTACGGCGCCTAACCAGCACCAGCGACTAGGTACTGAAGAAAACATTTAGCTTTAGAGTGTAACAGTGGTGGAGTTGGAAGCAAATGTTTGCTTGCGCGTTTTGCTACATCACCACCAAATTAAGATAAACTGAAACAAGCTAAATCTCCTTGTCTTAAAGACTGCTCACGGGCTGATGAAGAAAGTAGTTTTAGTTGCCTGAAGTCGAACGCCCAACATCAACGATAAGTAGTCGATACCGTGTGATTATTTGTTGGTTGGGGGGAAATCAGAACCTTCTTTCCTCCCGACATTGGAGACGGGAGAACACAATATCTAATCAACCAGTAGATAGTCTAGTGACACCAGATTCGCACCTGCAAAAACACCAGAGCTGGAAATTGAATCTCTGCACAAGTTGGGATTCTTCCTGCAGTGTTTTGTCCTCTGGACCACCCGGATGCAGCTTGTTTAGAAAAAAGGAACATTACTTATTCATTTTAGCCACACAAACAAACACACACACACACACACGTTTCTCTCGGGCTGCAAGCAAAGGTTTTTGTTGTTTTTTTTGATTGCAGATGTTTCTCACAGTTTGGCTGCCATATTTTCCTAAAATATGATTTACTGCCTATGTGTTTGTACACAACTATCCGCCCACCTGCGCGTAGTGTTTGTGCGTGTGTCAAAAAAAGATATTTTTAACGCGCGGACAGAGCAAACTTTACTGTGATATCTGTGTGTTGGGTTCATGCGTGCCCACACACCAGAGGGAATGTATGATATATGGCGGGGGGGATTTTTAGCAGTTCTGTATTTTATATCTAGGCCTATAGATGATCCATGGAAGTGCTTTGTATGTGTGTGTGAGTGGGGAGGGTGCGAACATGCTGTCCTTGGGGAGTAGACCTAGCTATGCGGGTCAGGGTGGCTGTGATCTGAATGGAAAACATTAATATTTAAACACAGGCTCCTGAGGGAAAGAGACTGTAAATGATTCATGATTTATACTGTGGGCTCTCAGCAGCAAAGGCTGGAGCTCCGTAAAGATTCCCTGATTCCTCCCTGCTTATGTGCCCTGCTCTGTCCTCCTGTTCCTATATGGGATGCCTTTCATCTTGCATCCAGTCTCCAAGGGTAATGTCTTCTTTACTTGGTTTTCTTGATTATTTCATTATTTTATTCTAACTAACTTTCCGTCATACTTTCTTGCTGTCAACTTTTTGCTGTCAGCACTCTTGCCAGTTTTTTTTTTACACTGTGGCCAACAAAGATGCAGGATGTCGACTTCAGGTCAACTGTATTGTTTTTTTAGTCTGTCGAATGCTTGCTCTAGATAGGGCCTTCTGCAGCCACCGTAGTCTCTTCTACAAGCTGGGAAGGGTGAAGTGAGCCAGTTACAATCACCAACTACACTGCCTGATGCAAGTCTGAAGTCTGTGTAAAGGCAATTCTGAGATTTCTTTGAAAATACATTAAATATGTTGGAAAATATTTGCTGAAAACGAGGATTTTGTGGGCGGTCCTTAAAGGGTGGCTCGATGACACGCTGAGTACCCCTGCATAGAGATAGAGATGCATTAATCTCGCTCCGAGTGTTTCAAAGTTAGTCATGTCATTTTCTGAACTCATCTGACACGTTTCAGTCGCTTCAAAATGGCTGCTCGACTGCTCCCGTGAGTGGGCGTGGCTTTGGTGGATTCGGCGGACACGCCCCCACAGTCCTGGAGCTGAGAATACTGCTCATTTTGACACAATTTTGACACCTAATTTCATAAACCTGCTGATATCTGATTTTTGGGGCTGGGTGGTTAATAGAAATTGTATTGCACCCCTTAAAATCAAGAATTCACAGACCCACGTAGCTTTGGCGACCTCTACTGGGGGTCAGGACGCCAAATTGGGAACCAGTTTTTTCAACTTGAGTGTAAGTGTCATTATGGGATAGGTTACACTATTGGTTCACTGTTCCATTATGAATGTTATTAATGTCCTTATTAAAAGCACTTTCACACTTCAATAAACTTGGACTGAAATTCTCACTTTTTTTGTCAGGAAGGGATTTTTGGACATTTCTGTGGATACAGCTTCAAAAAGGTTTCAAACCTCTGGTTGGGTGTTTTCATGACAGTGGTTGACTGACATTTGAGTTCCAGCGTTGCTAACTCGCTGTCAGTGTCTGTTGTGCACTACTGCGCAAAGAACGTCATGGCACTGTATATCCTAACAATGTTGATCCAGAAAATATTTCCCCTTTTCAACTAGTCCGCTGTTATGTGCAGGAAGGGGCACAGTGCTCGATGGGGGTTTCTTCCTGCTCTTCTTTCTCCCCGGCCCTCCCCCGTTTTCTCTCCAGATGCTGTTCATTGATTCATTCAGACCTCAAACTGCCCAAACATCATTCAGTTCACAAGAAAAGAAGCACACCTGAAGAGTTCACCTTTTCTTTTGCGCCGCCGTTAGTCTGCTCCTCGCACTGTGAGACCATAGAAAAAGGCTCGCGGTGGGAGGCTGAGGACAATTGTGAGTTGGGGTACAGTTTTCACAGCACGTAGTCAAATTCTGTCTAGATTTAATGGTTGGTGCCACTTCTGTTTTCATTGTGGAAGAGCGAGGTGGTCATTTTGTTGTTTCTTCAGATTTCAAAGGATTAGTCAGGCCGAGTTTTGGTTTATTGATTTCTATTTGTTTGGCACGATGACCTTGTCTCGTCCTCCTCCACATTTTGAGAACCTCTGTTTGCAAATATTAATAAAACGTAAATAAATAAACCATTTTTAGCTTCTACTCCGACTCCTCCAGGTCCCTTTTGTTGTCATTTATTCTTTGTTCATCTCTTTACCAAAAGGGGACACACTCATTGTGGTGGTTATAAAGATGTTTATAAGTCATCTCCCCCTCATATCACTAAACATATGGAGGCAGATGTTGAACCAAGAACAAACCAAGGGTGTATACACCTACAATATGACAGAATTGGAGGCACACAAAAATGCATGTTGGCTGAGGAAACTTTTTCTCTCACACGTTTGTCTTTTTGATAAAAATGAAGTCACAGAGAGGGGTTGTCTTTGTCCCCTGTGTACAATAAATCAGATGTGGGAGGATTTTTAATCTTCCTGACGCTCAACAATACTATCTGCAGCCTCTTTTACTAATAGCCGGTGAGCAAAATGCTTTAGTGGCACAACACCACTGCTCCAACCCCTGCTGGTGTCAGTGTACTGGCGCCTGTCAGTTTGCCAGGGCAGAGATGGATTGTAAAAGACAGAGGGAACAGGGTGCTGGAAAGAGAGCTCGAGAATGAGAAAGAGATGCATGGACAGACAGGTCTGAAGTGGCAGCAGTCAGCCCTGATGGAGACTGATGGGAGGATGAGGAGATAAGAGCGGAGAAGGTGGAGGAGAGGCTGCATTCGTGAGATGCGGCGCTTGCTGAAAAGCCGGCAAGATGGATGGCGAGAGGGGCCGCAGGAAAGTGAATCAGGGCTCGACAGAAATGATGAGCACCGAGCAAGCCTTGGTTACAAAATGGAGGCAAGAGAAGAGCGGGGGGGACAGGGGGGGGGGGGCCGAATGTGATGTGGCAAAGAGAGATTTATGGAAAGAGGAAATTAGAGAGAGGAAGGAGGGGGTGGCAGGGAGGGGGTGAATATGTAATGAAGGAGAGGAGGGCATTCGGTGACTGTGCTGCGTTTGTGGAACGAGGAGGAGGAAACAGGAGATGGGTTAGGTTCCCTTGTGCTTCCACAAAGCACTTTACTGATACACCACAGCCACTTAAGTCTATAGGAGCTTAGAGCCACTCAGTACTCCGCCGTCCGATTCATCGTGTCCACAACAATTATCATCCGGCCGACATTTACTCCTGTAATATCATAGACGGTGTATAACGGAGATGAACGAACTGGAGAAATAGAGCCCGGTGAACAAACACCAGTGCTGGATAATTAATAGAAACACCACAGTTTATCACGGGGGCGACCTTGGCTGAGTTTTATCCTAATTGCGTTCCATAAATCAGGATGTGTGTCAGAAGAACAGTGTTTGATGTCAGTTGGATATCAACGCGTGACAACCTGTGTGTACGTCACTCCCACAGCGAAGACACAGGGTTGAATTCTCTGTTAGTGGAACTGCCTTGTGACTTATTGAATATCATTTTTTTTTTCTCTTTTACTTTAGCGCAGTCTTCATTATAGCGTCTTCTTTCTGGAAGTTTTCTCATCAGCGCGAGTTTTTCTGACAGTTTTATGTCAAGACGGCCTATTTATTTTCTCCGCGCCACCTAATTTGCATTTAGGTTTGCTCGGTACGAGCTCACTAGTTGGATAGAATGGAAACATAGCTATTACTGCTCAGACGAGGCCCTTTAAACACGCTTCTTTTCATTATTTTCTATGGAGCAGCTCACTCGGGGGATTGGTTCGCTCCTCTGCTCAAGCAAAACGCCCTGTGCCGTTTTTTTTATGAATGTGCGAGATAAGTGAGAGTTTGTCTCCGTGTCTACACAAGGAGGAAAAGATCATCTAGAATTTGATGCAGTTCACCATCCGGCTCCTACAGGGGGAGCTTATTTATGATTAATTCAATTATTTTAATGATGCTGTAATGATAATGATCAATCAATTAATCAATTAATAATTAATCAATTATTAGTGTAAACCCTTAGTGGTGCGTGAGTTCCCACTTCTCAAGTCTGCCACTGTATATTCATACTTAATATAAACCGGCCACATGACATCTGAGTGCTGTAAAAACTGATCTTCGGCTCAGCTGCAGACACACCACTTTTAACGTCCTACTATTGTTGCTTGAAAACAATTACCATCAAGTGGACTCGATGGCTCCTCTAGGTTTATGCAAGGTTCATGTAATTGCTCTAATTAATTGCAGATTATAGTTACTTTGAGACTAAGTGGTTTCCAACATTTCTGGCTTGTGACCTTTTTAAAGTAAAGTAAGGTCTACACGCAATCATTTGTCACAGGTTGCCCACTTCTGTCTCGCCAAAGAGTTTCAAATTAGTGTGTCAATCAATCCGAAAAGCAAAGATTAAACACAACAGCACTGTGGGCAGCGGAAATGATGTTTTTGCCCTATTTTCTGGTTTGTTAATCATTTTGGCATTTTTCAGATTTATTGTGAACTTTTTGGCGATTGTGACCGAGAACGCGGCTTAAGTAGACGAGAATGAATTGGCTCTGTAGCATGAATCATGAGTTCTGGCACAGTGGTTTACAGCAGCGGTCCCCAACCCCTGGGCCGTGGACTAGTAGCGGCCCTTGGGTCATTTGATTCCGGGCCAAACAGAAAAAAAATGATCAGAGTCTGAAAGATGTTTTATTTTGAAAAATGGCCAGATTCTCTCCCAATGTTATCCGTCTGTGCCTCTTGTCACAGGTCAAGACGCTCATCTTGGTCTCGTGATACGTTACCCTGGTTAAGCCCTCAAAGTTAGCAAAAATAAGTAGAAAACAAAGCTTCTCCAGGGACCGAAACAAAATTACGGAATAAACTGGACATAAGGAACACACTTCGGGTGTCATTGTCTCCCATTACTCCTAGAAACAAGCGCAGGGCTCCCACTAATTTACCGTAATGCTGAATGCATGTAACCGTTATGTGGCGTAAAAAAGGTTGGGGACCACTGGTTTACAGGCTCTACCTTATACATAGATATTTTAAGGAAACCTGCCACCACCAGCTCAGTTTGTAGGGGCTTGTCTTAAAAAACAGAAGGCGGCTGGTTCAAGTCCAGCACGGACCACAGTATGGAGTGTGGTAGCTAGAAAGGTACCAATTCAGGTGCCCTTGAGCACGGTACTGAACCCCTAACTGCTTCCAGGGCGCCAATCACTCCACCAACTCTCCAGAAAGAACAGTTTTGTTGTGTCTTGTTGGTCGGTGTAGGATAACTTGCAGAGACAATGTTTCAATTTTCTATGAAGCAAACCAGTCAAAAGCTATAGGCAATAAATTAAACATTAATGAGTTCAGCTTCAGTTGTAATGCTTCCCTCCCGAAAGTGCAGCATTCTGATTTACCTCTGGTTGGGTGGGCAAGAGAAGTTTCTTTTTCAAGATATCAACCTCGCTAACAACACACGATGATGAAATTCGTACGTGGATTTCCGTAATATTAAAGCAGAACAATGTAACTCTTGAAAGAGGAAATCACACAGTCTTTCTCCAACAAAAAAAAAAACAAAACATAGAGAATAAAGAGAATAAACTGCACCTTTGCTAAGATCAACACACTCACCTCCAAATTCCAACGGGCGCGGTTGCGCAGCGTTGCGTGTGCTCCGTGGTCACAGCGTGACATAGACGTGTCCGGTTTTCAGGGGTCAGTGCATTTGCTTTGTTTTGGTAGTAGCTTCTGCTGGCTGATATTAGCAAACATAAACACAAACTTAATAATAATTGCGGTCTCCACCGCTCTGTCAAATGTGATTAATATGTATGTGATATTTAATGAGCAATAATGTATTCTATAAAAAAAGAGCTGTCTTATAATGTTTTAATTGACGTATAACTATCACATTGCGTTAAAAGAAAATTATAATTACATACTGTCACCTGTATGCAGCCTGAAAGGTGACACTGGGTACATTCAGGGCGTCCTACGCATTGTGCAGAACTTCTTTGGTTCAATTCATAAATGTCTTAGTGCAGCTTTCAAGTAGCGCTGCCTTCGCCTAAATGAAGAATGCCAGTTTGGATTTCTTGTTGTTATCCAGTCTTCTTCCTCTTACTGTTATAAATTAATATTAAGCAAAAGTGCCGAGCGACTTTGAAAATGTTAATTTCGGGGAATCCATTTGGCCAGACATTAAAGCTCCACAGGCACCAGAGTGATGCAGAACTCACAATGGTGCTATTTTCTGACAGTCTAATGGTGTGAATAACACTGTGAGGAATGCTATCATAATGTAACAAGAGGCTGATCGATATGCTGTCAGCTGGAAAAACATGCACAGCTGCAGTGTGTGTGTGTGTGTGTGTGTAGATGCTCCCATCTCTAGAAAAACACCACTGATGTGAAAAGCAGAGAGCATTTTAGCGGGGAAGTGTACATAGGATATTCATGAACTTATTCCAAGAAACACACGCACACATTTGGCGACATGCGCGGTTGTGTCGAAGGTTAACGGCTACATTTTGTTCAGGTCCGTACTCCGCAGATTAGCAGCTCACTTTCGACTTTCAGGGAGGAAAAAAAAAAAAAAGTTTTACGCCTCCATTGTCGCTACAGGCTCTTTTGAGGCTGCAGCTAGACACCCTCCTCTGTGATTAATGGCTCTCTATGAATAGAACACACGCCGTTAAAACATGTGATTGATGCTTTGACGATTGCAGAGCGTCCCTGCATACATCATTCCGGCTTCTCATTCTCCTTTTCAGACAGGTCAAACTGTGGAAGAGAGCAGCCAGTGAGCAAAAATTACTCGAGGAGGAGCCGTGATGAAGACAAAAGCTACACAAGTGACAGTCATGTGGTTTTCAAACGGGCACAACTGACCCTAAACCCTTCCCCCTGAACAGAAATCGTCTAATGATAGCGTAGTAAATGTAAGCAGGTCAAACTTGTGCGTAAGTGGCGCGCATATTCCTGTGAGGAATACGTGAGGAGCATTTAGAGAGTTTGAAAGGTGGTGTCTTTTTTTTTTTGCCTCTCCGAGATGAAAACCCACAAAAGCATAAAGCATAGGTCGGCAATAGGCGGCAAGCAAGCAAAAGCATCTGGCCCGTGAGATTGTTTGAACTAGAGAAAGAAAATAAAAATATAAAATATACTGCCAGTCTCAAAAATGCTCTTTATTTGGAAACGTCATTTTCCAGAACAGAAAAATTTCCTCAATCTAAATGCTTATTTGTTTAACTGGATACGAGAGTGAATAAGCACTTTAGCGAGGTGCAGCGTGAACGCTCACCATGCAAAAACAGATGAAGTCAGTGGACAGCGCCTGGTGCTGAAATTCCAAACTAGTCCCTAAAACCAAGTTGTCATTCAAACAACGGACAGGCTTCATATTATTGTGAAAATTAAAACACGACTTCCTTCAAACAAGCCACACATCAAACATAGGCATTTACGTACATAGAACTGTGAAAAGTAAAACATATCTGGCCCGAGGCCAAACTTAATTGCCGACCCCTGGCATCCAGGATGGATTAAAACGCATCTCTGTGCTCTAGTAAGCTCCAATTTCTATCATATTTAATTCCTTGCTTGCCACCTACAATAGCAAATCAGTGTTACTTTCCATTCAAAGCGTTAGCATATCATCAATCTCTCAACTCATTGGCTATCATCTGGCAATAATCTAGCCTCTGGAGGAAACAGCCAATCATTTTGAAAGCCCAGAAACATTGGCCATTGCCTGGTGAACGGGTAACGGATATGAGTCAAGACTTCCTCCGCAATCCGATAACTTCATATGCAAGAATGATAAGAAAGACACATTTCTATATCTAATAATTAAAGCACTTAACTTTCACTCTCCACATGCTATGAAAAAACCCACTGAAATGTGATTGGTCAATACTACTTGGACTACAAACAGAAACCAGAACACTTCCACATATCTGTGTACAGATATTAGCATAATGAACTAATAACATTACTTTGGGGAAATACATAAAGACAGTTTATAACTAACACGCCCTCTGTATTTCCCCACAGTGTCTTCCTTGGATGCTATTGTTAAGGGTAAGGTTAGCGGTACCCAAGATAGCATCGTGTTACCGTGTCCTTGTCCTAAGCCTTTTTTCTTGTATCGAATTATACTGTTTAAAACAGCTTCTAGGTCAAACAGGGTTATGCTATAAACAGTCATATATTTTTTTTTCTAATCCTATTTTAAGTCCCTTTTTACAGAGTTCTTGTTTTAAGAGTCAGCCAGATGGAAGTCATCAAAGGCAGCGCTTTCAACCAAGCGTTGAAGCTACAAGTAGCGACAGCTGATAAATTCAGTTGTCATTGCAGCCGACAAAATTAACAGTCGCTGGCTAGGAATGACAGACCCTGCTTCAACGACCCGTTGTTTAAAAATTACTAAGAAGTCTGCCACCATTTCCGTACCATATGAGAGCAGAGGGTTACTAAACTAAAGGGGACAGGGCTTAACGTATGGTCAGTTCAACCTGTGATCACAGGAAACTTCTTACATTTCACTTCATATGAGCCGACTCTTTCCCTAGATGGTTTCATTCTGTTTACTCAAGCATATTTATTTTCGGCCATGATGGTCACCAGACCCAGCCCTACCTTTGTGCGCGATATCGTGTTGTGTTTGGAGTGTGCACTCTCCGGCAACTGGTTCCATCTATAATTGATGGGCAAGGCCAGAGGGCATGTCGGAGTCACTCCACACAGCCAGAGTGTGACAAGGCCACACAGAGTGACAGGGCAACACGCCGGTTCCCCACTCCATTTATATTCGGCTCACACTTCACACATTTCCGTACTCCAGGGACGTGCAAGTCACGGCGGGGAAAAGGAGGTAAAATTGAAGGAGGAGAGAGGGAGCAGTGGGGAGGAGGCAAGAAAAAAAAAGTTTGGGGAAATATATTGTCTTTCATTTCCAGGTTCCTAAAATATCATGGATTATCATATTATTGTCTGTGTGTGTGTGTAGGTGTGTGTGAGTGTGTGTAAGGGGGGTGAACGGCAATAAAAAAAATAATGGAGCATTGAAATTGCTTCCATGCCAGATGCACACATACAGCTATGAAGATATACTACGGACCATAAAGGACAAGTTCACGCATGCCCATACGCATTCACATGTGCAAGTACATACATACATCTCAACACACGCGCACAAGCACACACACACTTACAAAATCAAGATCTACAGAGTAATCCTGATGATGAGGCTGTTTTCCAGCATCTCCCAGCTGTTAAGGGTGTGATAATGAGAACATGGCACCTGTTAGACATTAAGAAGCACATCACTCTGTCTGGCCTGTCTGGCCTGTTTACCTTCTCGCAGTGATTTGGATGATGCTCCATGATGGAGCCAAAGAATTCCTGTTATTTAAACTCCCCTTTAACAGGCTGTTGCCCGCTACCCAGAATGTTCTTAAGCATTTAGGTCCTTGAGGCTGCAAAAAGTGAAGTGCTGCTTTTGTGGTTTTATTCATCCGTGCACTATGTGTGTCTTCATGCAACGGGTAAGACTGAGAACCAGCTGCTCCCTCTCCGTAACTCATTACAGGCCTGCACTGTATTCTCTAAGTGATCGAATCAAAAGCATTTGAATGAGCTACTGTAAAAGGGTGAAGGCTGGACCAATTTTACACATCAAAGTGTGTTTGGAGGGGGAGGCCTTGGGAAATAGTTGTACAAAGCCTTTTGAGGCTCTGGAGGCTGATAAATCGGCTCAAGTGATGTCACTTGTCAGTCGGGGATGAAAATGGGGTGTGGAGTTAGAAAGATGCGACCTCTATTGATGCATGGGTCAGGGTTTTTTTTTTTTTTTTTTCCAATACCTGCACCAACCTGATCCATTACGAGAGCCCGACTCGCAAAAAGATATTAATGTCAATCAACCACCCGAACCTGCACCTGCACATTAGAATATATGTTGCTCACGACTCTAATCAGATTCTGATTCAAGTGCCGCCAAGCTCTGATTGGTCTGCGGTAAAGTGCGCGACTTTACCTTTTCCCAGCTGAGCCACTTCAAATCATTAAAAAGAAAAAAAAGAAAAAAGGAGGGTAAGAACACAAATGGAGAAATCTCTCAAGCGGTTTAACGGAAACAAAATATATTCTGCTCATGCAGGACGCATCGCTTATAGTAAGAAATGTATTGATAAAATAGGTTTTCGAGGTCTTTAGGGAAAAGCCAGAGGGTGTGTGTGTGTTTTTTTAAAGGGATGGAGAGGTGTGGAGGTTCTTTTCTCTTTAAAAAAAAACAGAAACTGATGCAATAAAAACACCACCTTGCTGCCATCCACCTTCAAATTCACTTTCTGTCTTCATTTGCCCTGATGAGCAATTAGTTTCACAGCTAGTATTAAAAGCATCATTATTCACGGGAACAGGAAACAACAGATACTTGGCTGCAATGCCGGGTGCGAATGCTCGGCCTGAAATACACATCATCAGCATTACAATTATCACATATCACGGCAGTTGTTGACATCGCGACTGACAACCGACTCGCACCCTTCCCTCCCAATTCGCCAACCCTGCGAAGGCACAAAGCAGCAGAGGTAAAGAGCGCCTTTGACCTGTTTTTCTCAGCTGTCGGGAGGCCGCGGAGCAGATGGGAGCACGTAAAACACAGAATGTGAGGAAGGGCAGGCTCGGAGATGATGGCATTTGCTTTGTTCGCCACCTGTTTGTTTTATAGGCCCAAATCACACAGCCTACGGAAGTGAGAGATAAAAGTTGTTAAGGGTGGATAAAAATACACTTGATACATAACAGATTTTTTGACTGGAAAAGTAAAGCTTTTTTTATTCCATCGTGCCTGAAAAGAAATGTAAATACAAGCTTGTGACTGGAATTTAAGAGCAACTTAAAACCCCCTTTTAGTTTGAGCGCACCCCGTTGGCATACTGAAAAATAAATGCCACTCATTTGTCCGTTCACCTCTCTGACAGAACCGATTAACTTCAGTTTTAATCAGTGCAGCTGTGACACCGTCGGTCTAACGGCTCCTGTTTCGCCCTGAAAGCCGCTGTCCAAGGTGTCTTTGCTACCTAACATGGAAAGCGGTGACAGCGACCAGACGCGTGCAACCACAAGGTCGTTTGAAGCGGAAGAGCCCTCTCCTCCTGCCTCCCTCGCTGACCTAGACGTCGGCCCCCGGAGTGGTACTCGTTTAAACCCCCAGCTAACAGAGGCCGCTGGGAGTGACAGGAGAGAGGATGAGTAGGGCGGTTCAATACCGTACACCTGCTTGCACGTCTTCTGCCACAAAGGTATAAAAAGTAAACAAGCCTTCTTTTTGGCGCTTTCTTCTCCAACGTGCTTGGAAAACCTGCACGTTCTGTGAGGTGCTGCTGCCTGTCTTGGCTGGGACGTCTTGAAAAGGAGGTTTTTAATATCAATGGGACCTTTCCTGCTTAAATAGAGGTAAAATAACAGCAACTAGGTTTTATTTTTCAAGTCACATAACATAGTCTTTACTTCACAGCTAACACACTACAAGAAACAGTACTTTGTTTTTTTATCTGACTTTTATATTCATGGTACTTCAGGTCTTGAGCCAGATGTCACTCAAAACTCTGAGGTTGCCCTCTTGGAAAGTGTCAGATTGGAGTGTGAATGATGTTGTCTTGTACTGTACTTTTGTTTGCTTGTTTCTTTGGACATTATTTTTGGGAAAAAAAAAATGGTGCTTCAATTCACAACAGCAAATGCTCTTTATGAATGGAGCGAGCAGCAGTCACTCCACTACAGAAAGACAGTTAACCTTATACACCCGGAAATATAAAATACAGACGGGTTGGAAGTCACGTAACATGTTTTGTTGCCACAGAGGAAAAATTCTAACTGTAAATCATTCAGACCACTTCAAGGGAGACAGAGAGAGAGAGAGAGAGTGACTGATATAAAATAGTTGGACAAATAAGTGTGGGATTGACGTTCTGCTTTCATGGAAGTATTTCATGTTTCACTCTCGCCGGAGGAAAAGCTTCACAGGGCGACGATTTCCCTTAGACTACTAATAATCTCTGGGAAACTGTCTCAGAGGATGCAACAGAGTTGTGTGAGTTAAGTGTTTATTATCCTCAGAAATGTCAGATTTACTCGTTTTTCACTGGGAAAAAGGAAATGAACACTATTGACTGGGACCTGCCTGCATTGATAGTATAACAAAGTCACTCTACGCACAGTATAATTAACTGCCTCTGAACAGTGGATTCAGTTCTTTTGATAAAATAGCTGTCGCTACCATCAGCTCAGGAGCTCTGACACAGTTTGAAGTTAGACAAACAAGACAGGTTTAATTAATGCATAGTTAATGATTTCATAAGTTACTATGGAAGTACATTTTTTAAATACAATACTCACATATTCATAGAAATATATATATAGTGTACAAAACACCATGGAGATTTTGCACAGATGTTATTCATTATCATCAAAAGGTAGATGGAGATGAACAGATGGAGTAGCTTCATCTGAATATGAAGGGATTATGGGAAACAAGTGAAAATTGTCAGCTACTGTCACAATGTGGGGGGGGGGGGCTCAGGAGTGGACCCAATTGTAGACATGGAGGTATGGAGACCAGGTATGAGCACAGAAAGAAACTTTAATCACTTACTAGTCAGGGAATGAACTCAAAACAAACTATAAAAGCGTCTGGTGGTCCAGGCAAAAATACAAAAACGAAAACTGCACCAACCAAAATCTGGAAGAACAAAACTAAAGACACATAAAGTCACTGTCGTACGTAACACGTAACAGACAGATAAAGAAAGAAACACCGATAGCCACGCAACTAATCAGGGACAGGTGCATAACTCCGTAATCAAGACACAGACAGCGGAGTACTACGAAATAAAACAGGAAACACAAAACCAGCTGAAACTTGTTACAGCTAAGGTGTGAAAAGTTCCTCCTCGTTAAATAGACACAGTTCTTTATCTTTAACCGAAGCTGAGCTTTCTTTTCTGTGTAAATAAAGTGTGATGCTACACAAGCGTAAAGGCTGGCGGTGACTGGCAGACTGAGATGAATTTGTCTTTAATCCCATCGTCCCACTGGACAAATGATTTCCAATGAATTTAAACAGAACAAAGAATGACTTTTTTTTTTTTTAATGCCACAAGTGGGGCCGCACTCCCACTTTTCTGATTGGGAATGGAAATTTATGGATCGGTAAAGGCATCTTTAAAGTATCATTGTGCCTCAGCACATCTAGGGGAATCAGAAGCATCAGCATAGCGCACCTCGTGCCTTGTCCTCTATCTACCGCCTCTGGATAGCGCGGCGAACTAAATCAGCTGGGAGGGAGAAAACAGGCTTACACAGCAGAACAACTCCCCCCATCGGCTAACAAGAGATCTCCCACGACGCAATTAAGAAGTCACGGTGGAGGAAAAAAAAAAAAAAAGAAGAAGTGGCTGGCTGGGGGTTGTTTCATGGAAAGAAGATGAGGGGTTTACTGTGGGGACACCACATGTTTACGTGACTGCAAAGACAGCATGAGGAGGGGAAAAGTAATGACAGGTAGAATACGCAGGAGCTGTGCCCCATATGGAGCTACCTGTATATGTTAAGTATAACAAGCTTAGAGGCGTTGTAGGAGCTTTAAGCAGCACGCAAGAGCAGATTTTCAAGCAGGCCACCTGCAAAGAGAGCCTTTACGCCTCACACGGTGTGCATTGTACCTCTTTGTCGGCTCTGCACGACGTCAGATTAAATTAAAAAAAAGAAAAAAAGAAATGTGCGTCGCATATGAATTTAAACCCCATGCTGAGTGTTACTTATGCAACGAGAGCGTAATGTTCTCCATCGAGTCGAGCGCCGCGTTAACCACCATTAGCCAAGAGAGGAGAGAGGTACGTGGACAGCTACAGGATCAAGCTGTGCAGAAAACTCAGAGAAGACAAACGGTCGGCGGGGCGCTTCATCACAAGAGCCACTGTTGGCCATCTATCCACTCTCACCTCGCTCTCACTTAGACACACTTTTCTTACTGTTGCACTCTGGTTTCTCATACCTCGTGCATTATCAGAGTGCCTGTGAGAGAGCCATGCTTCTTTGACTGACCCTAAGTCTGCACTTGAGCACTTTGGCGTGTTTTCTTGAGTTTTCGGGACAAAGGAGGGTTGAGCACGAGGAAAAGTTTAACGCGTCATGCTTTCGCGGAATTCAATCATTTGCAAAAGGTCAAAAAAATGTCAGCTTGTAATGCGGCTCGAGCTCCGTAACGCACAGCCTGTCTATCTCTCCCTGGGTGACGATGTTGCTGCAAACAGGCTTCGGGAGGCTCGCTTTGGCTTCACTCAACCCTTCGACTGTCCACAGGGATGATCTTCGCTTTTCCTTTTTTTTTTCTCTCTCCTTGGAGACACATTCACCTTTCTCTCTCTCTCTCCCCCCTTCTTCTTCCTCGGCTCTATTTTTCTTGTCTCGTTGTCCTCGGCTCTATCCTCCCATTGCTCCGGCATAATTTTCCCCCAGAAACCATTCCGGGCCTCTTTTGTAAAAGCAGTACAGAACATGAATTTTACATGGGTTGCACACAGTCTTTTGTCAATACTCCCACCGACCACGGCAGGTTCTCTCATCCCGTACAACCCGACACACAAATACACATTCAACCACACTGGTGCAAAAACACACAACCCAGCATGACCCCATAAGTCCATGAGAGTACAAACACAGCCTCTCACACACACACACACACAAAACACAGACAATTCTCCTCTTAGATGAATATCGGAGCATGCGGCATATTCAGAACACAGATGAAATGCCTCAGATCAAAGACGTTCTGATGGCAGCCTGATGTTTTATTGATCATAAACCGTGTTAAGTTTTTTTTCTTTTGAGCAGTGAATATTAGCTGCAGATGTTATATATTTCTGGTGGAGTTTGTAATGTTTTTTGCACTCGGCAGCAGCGTGTCTGACAGAAGAGATGATGCTCCTAAAGTGACACATTAAAAGGAAAACCTACGCCGGAAGCAGTACTCCTCCATGTTAGTCTTACGATTCTGGATGGTTCGGTCTAGGTTTTTTGGGTGGGTGATTGCGGGGGGTGTACACGAGCCTTCATCAAAGGCAGGAACAAGAAAGGCGAGACACTGAAAGACTTTTCTTTGGGAAACAAATCTTGGAGCACTTCCACTCTCTCTGAATTGCAGAGCGATAACTTTGAGCACAAACAGAGACAGCATCCCGACTGATGAGAACATTTTCTGCCTCACAACACTGTTACAAATAAAGTTGAATTAGGTATAAAAGCCTGGATAAATATTGCATTGGCGCTCTAAGTCGTTTCTGCGCGTTTGACATCGCAGGCTGCAGCCTTGAGTGTCTCCTTTGCAGCTATTTGAGAGAGTTGTTCGCAAACATTGACTGAACCTTGTCTGACACCGGCAGCGACTAACGCATGTATGATTTGTGCTTTAGGCTGGTATGCGCCTTAAAGCAGCAAACAAATAAGGTTTGTCTGGTGGTGAAGGGCCGCTTAAATGCGTCTGCGCTGATGATGAAGCAGCGGACCATGAAAAAGACAAGGACTACGAGGAGAGAATGAGGACACACGTGGATATATGTGAGCGCAGCCTGAGTTTGCAGTCTGGCCTTCACCCCGCCGTTCCGACACGAGCACTACAAAATGTAGTCGATGCCTGTCGATTGTCTTCTCTGGCAGTCCTGTTCTCTCTGTGGCCATCCACTTCGTGCTAGCCTGCTGATTACATTACTGGGTGAAAAAGAACTGGGAACAGAAAGTTAGAAAGTAGCTCACCTTGTTCTTGCAGAGAGGGGGAGATGAGACAACTCAGAAATGGAGGACGTTCTTTAAGGTTAATGTTGCGGACCTGGAATCTGTAAGAGGCTCGGGTTCTCTCCAGGCATGCTATATTCCCCCCCCTCTCCATTCTCCTTCCAGCATTGACATATTCCGTGGCGTGGCGCTAAAATCGAGACAAGTTCTCGGAGAATTGCGACCTTCGGGGTAGAGGATGGAAATGCAGCGTCCAAGCTGTGATATTTCGGACACCGATTTGATAACGTAACTGCCCTGAGAAAAGTTGTAGCACGCAAATGTTGTTAGGGAAGAGTTTGAATCCACATGGTCCCATCAGATCAGGCCCCTCACTGTTTCCTGCATCAGGTTACAGACACGCAGCTTCAACTTGTTTTTGGTTCAATTTCACAGAGATGTTGTGACATTTCAACCTCCTAGCTAGTTTCCAATAGTCACAGGCTGCACCCAACAGTGAAGCTACCACACTCCTCTCTCTCTGTGAAACTAGCTGACATTATAAAAAAAAAAAAAAAACACTACAGGCTATGAAACTACTCTTTTTCAAGACCTGTCTTCTATCAAATATGTATATTTAATCCAAAAATTTGGGACAAAATGTAACTCTGGGGGAGGTTTTTCGTCTAAACCAGGAAGTGTTTGGGAGACGGTCGATGGGTGGAGGCTAAGAGTGGCCAAGTAAATGGATGGATAGATGCCGAGCTGGACTTCTTGCCGTTTGGACTAATAGTGTAGGATCAGTTTTCATTTTCACCCAGAACCACGATCTTTCCCTTTGACTTACCTAAACATCAGAAATGTTAATCATCTCGGCGTGTGCCCCTGCAGCCAACTCGTTGAAGAGCATGTCAATATCTACAACAACCACGATTCAATTCTAGCTGTGGACCTCGGTTGCATAGCACTCTCACCCCCGTTCTTTCCTGTCTGCCTCTTCACTACAGAGTCAATAATACGTCTCCGTGAATCACCTTGATAGCTCGGCTCGAGTTTGACTACATGACGTCTGGCAAAGCCTGCCAATAATAAAAACATCTAGGAGTCTAACCACGGGCTTCCATCTCAGCGTATACCTCATTCAGCCCTCCTGACACTGTGGGAGCCTGTGATATCAACAAAAAAAAGGGAAAGCACGAGCAGAATGCACTGATTTCATGAAAGCAATCCACTGTCTCTGTTCATTGCTCATTATCTCAAACTTATTTCTCTTTGTGTCTGTCTTCACAGGTCTCTGTTTTCCCTCCTTTATTGCTGCTTGTCTGCCCGATTCTCCCTTTTAGTGAAATCCACGGCCTTGCCAGAAGATTGCGGTGATATTTGTGAGAATAAATAGCTGTCCAATACCCTATCTCTGCGCTTCGTTCTCTGTCATTTCTTCCTCCTTCATTTTCTAACATTCTTCCCCCCATGCGTTTCCTCCCCCCCGTAGTCGCTTCTTCTTCTTCTATATTGCACCTGTCTCTCAAATGCTTTAGTTATCTCCCGAGTCCTCTTTATCCTCCACCCACAAACCCTCCTCCTCGCACACCCCACTCTCCCGTCACCGTTCTCTATCGCTATCTTGCCTCGGTCCCTCTTCTTTTTTTTTCTTCTTTTTTTTATGCCTGTCTTCTCTTGACAGAGGTGTATCACAGCAGAGGTGGCTCTCAATCTCGGAGAAGTCACTTTATCATGTAGCAGTCTGGCGGCAGGTGGCGGGGGTGGTTTTGGTGGCATGTTACTGTTACATTGTCAAATGCACACGCGTACACACACACACACGTGATGAAACACACATGCAAATGCCATAATCCTCATCTTCCCGCAATCCCCGAGCCGTCCCACGTGCGGAGCCCCTCACTATCTCATCACCGCCGCCCCACACCCCGTCACCTCACCCTCCTTGCATCCTCCTTCCTCTTTAAGAATAGAGTGAGATTGCTGTACACACACAGCCCAGCACTACATCCCAAAGCTATTAGTTCCTGACAGCGTCCTCCATTCAGCCCTGTCTAACCCCCCCCGCACCCCATCGCCCCTCCCGGCGCGCGCTCACACACAACTCTCGGGGCTCGCCTCTCTGCACGCCACGGCGCACCCCTTTAATAGCTTTCCACGCTGCAATCTAGCCGCCTGCCCGTCGAGTCAATTGAGTGCATTATATTCGTAATTGGAGGCTATTGATTGACAGACTGCGAATGCATCGCGGGACAAAAGCGTGGGAGCTTCCAACTATGTGCACGGGAGAGGCAAAAGCACAAAGGATTTCTTTTCACGACAGCCTAGCGCACGCGGGCGTTTCTGCGCTCACACGCACGCCGACACACATGCTGACAGTTGCCAAAATGAAGCTTAAAGTCCTCGGTCCAAGGTCATTCCATCAAGAGAGGCTCTGAAATTGACTGTGAGACAGGAGAGAGAGATACATTCCAGCGGACACAACAGTACAGGAAAAGATGGCTTAGGGTCTATCAGTATGCTTGATTTGTAGCCTGTTATGTGCTGTGTAAAGGAATTTGCCGTTGAGCCAGACATACCTGCCTCTGTTTGTGTGTGTGTGTGTGTGTGAGAGTGTGTTTGTGTACTGTATTTGGCAGTTTTCAAAGCAGGCCTCATAAAAGTGTCATAACTTTACGTTAAACGACTCTGACGTGTCGTCTTCCGCCTCGCCCGCTCCCCCTTTCCCCACACTTAATCAAGATCCATCGTTCCCAGGAGTCTCACTGCGTGTATGTGTGTGACGGCGTCTTTGCATGCGTGTGTGTGTGTGCGCATATTTGCGAGGATTTCGCATTGAATTGGTGCCTGTCACATCATTAATGCCCTGTCTTCAAATATATGCTCTCTTTTCATCAACACGCAATGCTGCTTTTCTCTCGTTTCCTTCACAAGGTCAGGTCTGCCTGGAGGTCACGTAGATAGATGACTGCGCGTGAGAGAGAGCAGGAATGTGGCTGGATAATGTGAAATCGCTAAGAAAACGGCCTTGGATTCATATGCCAGACAACAAGAGTGTCGATATTAATATAGAACTGGGTGTTTTGCAGCTTTGCCTTGCACCTACTGTTGACCTGTCTGTCTGTATAAATGAGTCTAGTCTGACCCTCAAGCTGAAGCGAAAAACTGGGCATGAGAGTTCAAAATGTTACTTTAGTGAAGGCTGTGCGCTCTCCCCGAAGCTTTAACTTCACAAACAAGAGCATAAAAGACGAAACTGAAATGTAATAAGAGAAAGAGGGTTGATATGTTACTAGATTCGGTACAATGGATATACCATTTGCTGCTAGTTAGCTCTGTACAGCTGGTACAATACACTTGGTTACCTTGCTAGCTAGCTACAGCTTGCCTCTGTAAAGTCAGGACAATAGTCACATTCTGTAGAGTTGGTACAATATGGCATTTGTGGCAAATAAACCAGGTCTGTGTGGACTAACAGCCACATTTGTATGGTAAGTAAGAAGTAGATTCACCAGTATTCTGCAAATGGTATGCAGAATATTTCAGGTGCAACATATTTTATTAAAACTTATGAATCCCAAAGATGTTATTAAAAGATGTGCATTAATATAACACACAGCACAGAGTCAGTAGATCTTACATTAATGTAACATGTAGGGGATGGGGTGGCGGTGACAGACAGTTTCAAAGGGGGGTCCAGGTCTTGTCGATGAGGCTAGCTGTAGTCGGGTGTTGAGTATGAGTGGGAGTTCTTTCTGAAGTGCACAACCATCTCCACTGCCTTTAAAGAGTCGATTAAACCAAATTATGATTATTCTGGCTGCACGAGGTCACCAAACGGTCAGTCTCCCACTTGGACCGATCTTCGATCATTCGCATCGATGATGAGTCTAATGAGGGGGAGTTTGACTGACTGATGACTGGAGGTGCAGCTGCAGCGTACGGAGAGAAGAGCTAAGGAAAAATGATGCTGCCCTGGGGGGATCCTGTGCTGATGGTCCAGGAGTCATAGACATGTTTCCCCTGGCTTCACATGCTGCTTTTTTGTCAGACTGGAAGTCTGTGATCCAGCTGTAGGTGGAGTCAGGTCCACTTAGCCAGGAGCTTGTCCTTTAGCAGACCTGCGATGTCGGTGATGAAGGCAAAGTCCATGAACATTCCTGAGGAGTCCAGGTGCTGGAGAACGAGGTGGAAGGTCATGCACGTTGACTGCTGTGAGCTCTGCAGGCAAACTGCAAGAGGGTTGAGCTTCTATCTGAACTTCTACACATTACAAGAAACAGAATAGGAAAGTGGGCATTTGAAAGGCTTTGTCTTTAATCAATATTTGATGGACGACATGGTTTGCAGGTGTATTCCAGAGTGAAAAGGCCAGGAAAATTTCAAAAAATTTCTTTTCTAAAGAGGTCAGGAAATATTGCTCAGTATTAGTGTGTGTAAACCAGACAATACACACAAAGGAACAACATTTTTAGACCGCGTTCAAACGTAGAAGTGGTTTTTCACTGTGAAATTGAAGGCCACAATGTCAACCTTGACATCCGACATAGAACAAAAAAAAAAAAAAAATCAACCAATACATAAAACATAACTGTGCATGAAATATGTTGGACTGTACTCGTATGTGTGTGAGGGTGTGTGTGTGTGTGCGCTTGACTCCTGTGTCGCAGAACCATCCTTGCATTTCATGAGAATCCTGCCACTTCTACAACAAAACCCCCTGCTGTTTCTGTCGTCTCAGTTTTCCTCTTCAACTATATTCAGGATGTCATCCAGAGGTCACGATTCAACCGGCAAAAGACTGAACCAAGAAAAAGAAGAGACGGCAGTCAAGGTCGCTAAAGAAAGAAAGGTAAATTCCCGGTAACTGTCACCACAGTAACAGGGTCAGAGATGAGTCAGAGGTGAGGAGCAGGGGTTGCTGGGTGGTAGGGCCAAATTAGCCAGGGGCCCCTTAAAGGTGACCTGGGTCGCTCTGGCCCCAATTGATCTCAACCTCTCTTGGGCTGCTACCTTGCCAGAAATTGCCTGTGTTAGCAATTCAGCCTCGGGGAAACACTTGCTAGTTAACTCTTCCAGGTGAAAAGACAGCAAGAACACAGCAGGAACAGAGGCACAAGCAGGAAGATCAATGTTTTACAGGCTGTATGAACACAAAAGGAAGAACAAACGTTCAATATATTATTATTAATATCACAGAAATGTAATTTTTTTTTTAATGTAGTTACCTCGTTGTTGTGATTTCAAATGAAGTGTGAATAAAGTGATTTACAAGATGTGTGCAAAGAGAAGCTAAATAAAAATGACAAATTGAGCCTGGATATTTAAGTCAGGGTAAACTTAGCTTAGCTCAGCATAAAGAGTGGAAACAGCTAGCCTACCTCTGTCCCAAGACAACAACATCTGTTTCCTAGCATCTCTAAAGCTCACCAACTAATATTTTATATCTTGTGCTTAAAATATACACAAATTGATGAGTCAAAATCCATACTTTGGAGATAGTGTCAGCAGCTCAGACATCCAGGAAGACTTTGGACATCTGTAGAGAGTTTGGAGGCTGAGGTGGTTCGGCCATCTGATTAGGATACCCCCTCAGCACCAACCTTTTGGTTGAACTGGTAGGAGATCCCAGGGAAGACCCAGAACCCACAGGAGTCACTATATAGTCTATCTGTCCTGGGAATGCCTTGGGATCCCCCCCAGAAGGAGCAGGAATGTGTTCCTGGATCGCCCTGTTCACCATGCTGCCTCCACCACCTGACCCCAGAGAACTGTAAAGAAACGGATGGATGCATTTAGACTGGGCCTGCATTTCACAATTTAATGAATGATCTGATTATTTCAGTAATACAGCGGCTTTATCTGTAGCTTGTATTGGTTTCTGGCTGCGCAAGACAAACACATTTAAAGAGAACCTGTTTTGGTTGAGACTTTATCTTTGTGCTGCAAGCCAACGCAGCACCCTTCCTGGAGACGGTCTAGTTTTTCTGCAGCCAACTATGCTAGGAACAATTCCTCCGAGAATGGCACATTGAGATAAATAGTCTACATGTAGGGCCTTTTAGCTGAATCGTTTTTTTCCAGTCTGGCTTTGTTTTTGCCTTTCACACATACGCAATTTCTCTCCATCAGCACTGACCTGCAAAGGCATTCTCTCACCTTTCCAGCTAGCTTTGCAAGAATGGATTTTTTTTTTTTTTCATTAAATCAAAAACCACGAGAGACCAAAACTTTTTTATTTTTAATGTCTCTTTCCCAACGCTCCGGGATATTGTGTTAGTTAACAAATATATTGGAAACATCCATTTTGAGAGTGAAAGATGTTGACAGTTGATCTCAACTAGCTTTTCAAAACTAGCGGCAATATTGCACGCGCACGCTGAAGATGTAATTCTGTAGTTTGTGTGAGAACTTTTACACTTTTTAGAAGATGATGGTAATGTATGTGCAGTAGAAAGAGTCGTTGAGTGTGATGTTACGCTGCTTCTTGTTTACGATGGCATTGCAGGAGACATCGTGAGCGAGCCGGTGGAAACAGGAACTATAGAAACCTATTTGAACCTACATTACATTTTTGCTAAGCACGCCATTTAGCTTAAAGCACATCTATGCCTAAATACGGTCTCACAGTATGGCTGTTGTGAATTAATATGGTTATGCCAAGATGTGACTAAGATCACTGGCTTTTTTCACATGTTATGCTGTTCCGTAGTCTGTCTGCTGATATGTTAAGTCTGTGTACTGTTTTACTTCTAAATACTCCTCTTTTACAAACATATACCTTTAATTGCCCCAGGTAATTCATAAGAATATTTTACTCGTATAAACAGGATTATTATGGAGGCTTGACAGCAGGTGATTGGTCCTCGTATTGCCACTTGTGACAGCAAGAACGTTTTTTGAATACCTAAAAAGTATTTCACAGGCTAAATTAATGTAATTGTCTTGTATCCAGTGAATGATGGAGAGACGGGGGTTAGACAGTCTGTTTCATCAACATTTCACATGAAAGCTGGGGATGTAATGAGATGACGGCTGCTCTTTGAAACCTCCCAGCAGCCGCCACACTTTGATCTCCGTCGGGCCGTCTGCAGGAGTGATGTATTTCATCGGTGATCGCTCACCGCACACTTCAGCCCTTCCTCTGAGCTCATCTAAAGAGGAAAGAGCCTGAAGAGTCTCACCTTTCCCCCTCTACCTATCCTCCATTCAAGGGATTAAGGACTACATTACTCAAACTACTCAAGCACACTTGCGAATGAGCAGTTTAGCCAACTAATGCACACTGTACAAGCCTATTTCTATTTCCCTGAACACACTTTGAGTGTAAGTGATATGCTTACGTGTGCATGTGGGTGGCATAGGAACACTCTGCTGTATCATTCATATAAGGACTCCTGGGGACATCAAATCCTCTAATTTGAACATTAAACATGAAACTGTTTCCAGAACTTTGCTTTGAGCCAAAGAGTTGTTGAGTAGCTGAGGGGTTAAGTTAGAGAAAGGCTTTGCGACTAAGTTATCCTAGATGATCTTTGTCTGTGTCCTTTTGGGTTCATCCAGGCAAAGCTAGCCTCAGAGTCTCATTGCTATTCTGGATCCAGACTTGACATTTCTCTCATTGGTTCCAAATGTGACCATATCAGATCCAGCCGAGCTGCAGTGTTCCAGTCAAGTTGGTCGTTTGCTGAAATAAAATCGCCTTTTCTCATCTTAGGCACACAAACGAGCAATTTGGCACACAAACACATGCACTTTTTAGATATACAAAGGCCTTCTAAATCACCTGATAATGTTCAGTCGACATTAAGCTGTCTGTTCTACCATCCTCGACCAAATCAGTTAACATCTAGAAAAAAGTTTGAGCGGTAGTTTCAAAGTCAGATTTCTCTATTCTCTGGGCTGTGATCAGAGGAAGCTTGATAACAGTTTGCCTCCTGACCTTTTCCGTCTCGTTGAAATGACAACTGACACAAGATCACCCAGATTGTTGCACATCCACTGGCATTTAATCATCAAAAGACCACGCCATAGACCAGCCGTGTACATGAAAGTGCCGGATGCTGACTTTCTTCCTGTACTGAGTACAAATTATCCACATTCATCCATTTAATCTTAACCCTTTCGTGCTAATGTTTATCCATTCCTTTATTTAAACAGATAGTTTCATTGAGATCCAGATCTTTTCATCAAGTAAGTCCTGTGCACAGTAATAAACATGTACTGTATATATAGCATCAGGACAGCTGCAGGGACAGGTAGGAGCAACTGGCAAAACATCATCATTATTAAGATTAGATATAGCAGTAGTTTGAACAATGGTCCTCAGATTAACAGATGAGAAACACAATTTGCTTTTTTAAATTTTGACCTGTGATTTACTAGTCCACGTAGATCTTAAAAATGAGTCTTTAACCCAGCCAGATGTCAAGTATTTGGATTTGTAGCAATGACCCTGAAAGGTTTCGACGTTGACAGTCATCAGGATTATTTATGTTCTTGAGAAAAGCCTACATTTTATGAGAGGACTTAAAATGGTATATGGTATATGCAATAGTGTCGTCTGCATAAAAACGTACATTGTATAGGCGCACATACATACATACACATCTAAAATCTGGTAAGAAAGCCATTACATTGTGTTGTCCTTTTAGTGATACAAATATTTTTTTGAATCATTTTTGTCTTTTCTACTCTCAGAGGAAAATCTATTGTGACACCAACACTTTTCTGGGCTTTTTTTTGGGGGGGTAACAGAGGCATGGCATTCACCGGAAAGGTATTGCTTTTGAAAGGGAATGCACGGATGAGCAGACTTTAATTTATTTTTCACTCTGAGTGTGTGATGCGCTTTTGATTGGCCATCAGTCTGGACGATTACTGTCGAATCAAGATCAGGGTAAATTGATGTCTCTGTGCAGGGCAAAAACAGCGTGCGTATTGTTGTTGTTGTTGTTGCATAGACATCAGGGATACAGTGTTCATCTCTGACCAGCGAGGGTGACTTTGACAGCACACCAGAGTGCTCTCAGAAGACGGAGAGAAGAAATGAGAAAATGGGATAGAGGTAGAAGAGAGAGAAGCCTAGATAGGTGGCAGAGGCCAAGAAATGCAGACAGGAAAATCTGTGAATAGGAAAAACTGAACGGAGGAGTAAATATAAAGAGCTTTCCTCTGAGGCCCTTCAAGCAATCGTCCCTGTCATGTTCTGCAAAGCTTTGCTCGCCTGTCACAAAAACAAGGTTAGCAGTTTTTCAGGCTTAGTGGCCCCCTTTTCTGTGGCAGATACAAAATGTTTTATTAAAACCTGTTTGGAAAATGTCATGTCTTGCTGTGAAAATAGGAACAAAAGATAGATGAAAAATAACTCCAGAGGCTGACAAGCCATGAGTGACGAGAAGTTTCAGGACTGAAATTAATTTTAAACAACAGGTTCCCACAGAAATGACCTGCGCTCATGAGGCAGATCAGTCACCTTGATATTTTGCATGACGAACACACACACACTGCTGCGTTTTTTGTTTTTTTTCCAGTGAGGTCTCGTTGAGTTTAGATCCAATCTGCCAGTCTGTTTATGAAAGAAAGTGCCCTAGTTCCATCGAAAAACAGCAGCAGAAGACGTCAGAGAGATGTGATCTGATAGTGGTTGTGTGGCATGGTAGATGAAACGGTGTTAAAATCTCGTCAAATGTCAAATGCAAAGGCGTCGCGTGTACTATTTGGAGCAACATCTGGCTCTATGGCAAACATCGCGTGCTCGCGCAGAATATAACAAGAAGTTAATGTTCTCAGTATATAAATTTAAATTCCTCCAAGTGCTCTGAATTGACCCAGTTAGGTGCAAGAGTATAGATTCGACATTTGGCGTCCCAATTTCCGAATGCACCAGATGTTTGGATGCTTCGCACCAGGGGACAGGTAGGAACAAGATCAAACTGGGAAGCTGTCAATTATTTGCACACTAAGTCCACTTGCTGTGGAAATAATCCATCTGTCAAGGAATAAAAGTTTGCTTCTGGAATACATAATGCACTTATGTAACAAAATATTTAACATTTCAAAGTACCTGTCTCCCCTTAGGCTATAATTCTGTAATAATTGCAATCTAGACCTCCTCAGAGGCCAAGAACTCATACGTGCATATGTATGTGGAGGAGGCCTTTTTCGGGGCCGCACACCCACCAGACCATCCACCGACACGCTGAAGAAACTCTCTGGAGAGAAGCAGCGGAGTGCAGCTGAACGCCCACAGAGTCTGCGATAGCCGAGGAGCAGTCTGTTTAGCCAGACAGAGCAGAAAGCCTGAGACTTCCTCCAGCAGAGAGTCAACCTTGTTATCCAGTGGCCGAAAAAGTAAGATCCACTGCACAGCAACAGCAGCAGCGGGCGAGTAACATCTAGTTATACCCTTGAGGACTCACACACACAAAAAAAAAGGAAGACACACAGCACACAACCCGAGCCTCATCTCATTCGCTGGGTCAATATATCGGGGGCTAATATAACCCAGGCAGACAGCCCAGGGAGGGACGGGGACCAGAGCGAGAAGCATGTCCCAGAATTGGCAGTCCTGGTGGGGCCAAAGTGGCTGAACACACACACAAACACACAAGCTGCTGGAGAGGATTCACAAGCTGTGGAGAATATGACGGCTATGAGAGATAGAGGGAGGATATTATGAAAGCTTTGTGGAGTAATATCAGAAAAGGGTGCCCTATTCAATCACAGAGATCCAGAGGCTAAGTCTGTCATGTAATTAGATGCTCTTTCATTCTCGCTTCCCTTTGTCTCATCTTTTTTTTTCTTCCCTTTTCTCTCTTGCATACTCAATGAAACACATACTCGCCGTACAACACTGTATTTTCAAATAAAAGGCTGCACATTAATGAGATCCCACACACACACACACACACACCGTCTTCCATTTGTATAAGCATTACACTCACACATTAATAGGACCTCTGCTCCCTGGATTGTGCATGGGAGGCAATGCTCCAAAGCCCCCCAACCCACACCCCCTCTGTGTGTAACGTGACAGGCGTGACTGTTGAAATGTCACCGAGATCACAGCGGGGGACGCACGCAGACAAGGAGGGATGGGAAGAGATTTAGGGAAATGAGATGAGGATAGCAAGAGAGGGAAAAGATACCGAAGGGGGGCCGTCAAGGGTCATGTGGAATGGAGGGAGAGATGGAAAAAGATGAGGGAGGGCGGGGGGGGGGTTGCAGGGTCAGACAGTTGGATTACGAAGGGAGGGAAGGAGGGGAGGTTGGGGGGTTTGGTAGGTGAGAAGTGTTGATATATAAAGATACAAGAAGGATGAAGAAATGGCAAAGGGTGAAAGCCTGGGGGGGAAAGGTAACGCTCGTTAATCCGTGTGCACAGTAATTGGCCCGGTAAGTCAATAAATTCATATCATGCCGCGGACTGATCTAAGCACGTGTCTTTATCTCAGTGTGAGAAATGCCGGGTGCATCTAAGCCATCTCGACTATCTGTGAAAAAGGATGAGCTCCGTTAGGGTGATAAAAGCCAGGGAGCTGATTATTTCTCTCTGTGAGATAGCCGGCATTCTTTTACTGTAAGGGCTGAGAAAGGAACTCGCCGGCGTGTGTTGGTGAAGGAGGCAGAGAGCGCGGCCTCTGCAGACGTCTGATTTACCGTAGCAGACCTTTTTGGCTTTCGCGGGGTGGGGTGTTGGGGTGGGGGGTCGGCTCCTCCATCCCTTCCTACATGATCCTCCCCCGCAGAAATGGACATCTATTTCCGTGAAGACGCTGGGATAATAACGCTGGGTGGAGGTTGTTGGGAAAATGGCTCTGGGTTATTTTGTTTTTTGTCTTTTTTTTCTTTTTTGCTTCTTGCTTTTGTTCACCGATTCTGGAGGTTATAGCTGCCCTGACTTCTTTGTGTGTCTCCCAGTGGTCTAGTTTGCCCTGCTGTTCGGAGATGCTGCGCTGCTGTATGTGTGTGAGTGGGTGTGTGAGTATCTGCAGGCAGTGTTGGGTAAGTTATTTGAACCACTGAATCATTCACTCATCGTGTATATTGTTATTATCACACATTTCAAATTGAAAAAGTACTCGACGGCAAAAGTAATTAGCTACGGTGCCTTTGAACAGTTCCTCCTCATCCACGTTGCTACATTTTAGGATACTGGGAGACACAGTGGCAACAAGTAGAAATGTGGAGATGCTTTCCGAACAGCAGGAAGAGATGTTTAACAGTCCTCAAGGTATTCCCTCCATCCATTTTCCTTAACCACTTATCCTCATCAGGGTTGTGGAGGACCGGTGCGAATCCCAGCTGACTGCGAGAGGCAGCAGGTAAACCCCCGGACAAGTTACCAGGCAATTTAGAGTCACCAGGCAACCTATATACCTTAAAGTGAAACACAGAAAGGCACCAGCCAGTAAAACATGAGAGGTAGCAGTCACTTGGGCTACCTTTACGGCACTCTGGGAGTCCCGACCTCACGCCTTCAGACAAAATTACAAGCCTCCTGAATGTAGGTTTAAATCAGACACAATAAAGCAGCTCTTCATCAAAATGTATACCTAAAGTAAAAGTAGGCGACATTTTTAATGCATGCCCCACAAAATGAAGTGTATGCACCCTAAATACGTCACGTCACTGGATTAGAATTATTGGTGCACCAGTGTGTACACGACTTTACCACTGAAGCTAGTAAAGGAAGAGCTAGTTCAAACTACTTTTATATTTTTGTCTGCAGGATAATTTGTCCTGGATCAATACAGTTTTATCATAATCGTAATCTAGATCCCAGTTTATTGGTTTAGAATGTCCTGTATCAGATAGACAGTGGACTAAAGGAACAACGTTTGGCTGTGAAATGTGCTTGGATTGGAAGTATAAAGCAGCACAAAATGGAAATAATTAAAGTACAAGCACCTCCGAATTGTACCGAAGCACACTTACTTTCCACCACTGGAAGTGTGTGTGTGTGTGTGTGTGCACGGCTCAGCGCCCCACTTGGTCTGCGCGTGGACTAGAAACAACGACACGCTGAGCGATTGTATCCTTGCACTGACTGGGAGGCAGCAGCAGCAGCAGCAGCAGCAGCAGCAGCAGTTGTTCTCTGTCACCTAACTGCTAGACTCCGTCCTGCTGAGACTAACTAGAGGTGAGATTTCTTCCTGTGCTGGTTTATCCAGGTCACAGCCATGCAGTCCGGGTCTGACAGCCTCACTAATGCTGCCACAGCACTGCCGGAGACGGAGAGGACAGAGGAGCACGCACGTAGACAAAAGCAGTCACGGTAAAAAAAAAAAAAAAGTTTATCTCAGCCTGCCTTGTTTTAAGGATTAGGGTGGTACTGTCCCTCATCTTTGCTTTTCTCACTTCTTCTCCTCTCTCAGAGGGGGAGCGGCATGGCTCTGAGGCAGGCACGGCAGATAGCAAATTTAGTTTAAGTCTCTGTGGAGCGAAGAGACAGAGTATTTTTCTAATACCTTGCCACCTCACTGTGTGCTCAAAAACTTAGCGAGTCAGCAATTTCATAAATGAGGGCAGGCCTTAACGACACTTTGCTGGAATGAGAACACTTCAGCGCTGAGGGATAAACGCGGATCTTTACAGGGTATTCATAAAGAAAAGAAGAGGCTTCCCCTAGTAATGCAACATCCTGCGCAAGCAGGGCTGTCACGATTATCGAGGAGCAGAAGGATTCACGATAATAAGCAAGGATATTTACAGATATCGGCAAATATCAAAACACGTCGAGAGTCTGAGAACCGCAACATCATACCATAATCATAACTGTTTGAAAGTGCCCAAAAGTGCCAAAGCACTTGGTGACGGTGGCAAGGGAAAACTTCTTTTTAACATACAGCAACTACTGATCATTGGTGGCCGCCACAATAAACGATAAATATCACAGTTAACGTCCATTCCGGCATATGCTTTAACTTTACCACAAGATACATGCAACGTACTTGATTTCAAATCTGCTTGGAGCCACAAAATCCCAGAGATCCGCTTGTGAGCTGCGCATTACACGTGTGTATTTATGTGGCCGCGCTTTGTTCAAACCCACAGAAGTGCATTTCAAATTATAATCATATTCAAGAATGCACTGGCCTAATTCAGGCTTTAAATTGGAGCACAAGACATGAGAAAATCTCCTACATCTGAGGTGAACAAAAGAAACGCTGTATCCGTTTTAAAGCGCGCACGCCTTCAATGAAGCTCGGGAACAAGCGGACATAAAATACGTGGCGCAAAGAGGAGAGACTGTTTCATCTGGCTTTGAAGCTACAGGAGGAAGAGGTGCAATGATACGCTGAGAACATTTGAGTTCAGTCTGTTTGGAGAGGAGACATTGTGCCATGTGAGCTTAACAATGTAACTCATACTGTCTGGAACAGTTTGTGACTTTGTCATTGTTACTCATGTCACGTCGCCACATTAATCTTCTCCCACTCCGTGCATCAAATCTGTCCATCTTGACTGACAACAGTTGGGGATAACCAACCATATGGGCGACTACAGTATGATGGGTGAATTCCTCACTCTGTACAGTACACTTTTAACATGCTTTAAGGTCAAGTGATTTTTATCCACATTTGATTTGATCCCCATGTAATGCGTCATTCTCCAAAGAGTCCACATAGATAGCTCAAGTTTACCCCGTGATGGCTGTATTTCAAAACGTAGCAAATTAACTGATTTAACGGGACACATAATGCAGTAATTCAGCATTTTGGGAAATATACTTATTTGCCTCTTTTGACAAACGGACAAAAACAATGCTAGCTTAGAATGACAGTAATTGCTATTTATCACGTTTGTCTTTGCTGACAGTGAACTGTATAATTGTTTTGTGGTTTCCCCTCCAAAAAAGATGAAAAGAAATATATTATTATGTTGATGTCATCTCACCGAACGTCATGAAAAATACACAACATGAAGTCGGGATCTGTTGAGAGAGTTGTTTTGACAGGTAAAAACAAGGAAGTCTTTTTTTTTTTTTCAAAGGAATGATTGAAAGTGAATTCTAAAGGATGCCCATTTTGAATAAGTCTTTCTCATTATTTCCAAGCTGTTCTTACGTTTATTTTAAATGCCAAGGCTTCATTTGTCATATGTTTATCTATTATTTCCACTGTAATTTTATTTTGACAGTCATTTATTTTTCCACTGACTCTCCTTTACACTGCTACGAGCTGGAAACATGGCAGAAAATACTTCCACTTATTTCCATTGCACGCGTGCACTGCCATGCAAGACTTTAACTAAAACGCTAAAGATTTCAGTGCTGAGAAAACTGCAGATAGAATCTGCTCAGTTTT
The DNA here is from genome assembly GCA_014281875.1 of Nibea albiflora. Classification (NCBI taxonomy): domain Eukaryota; kingdom Metazoa; phylum Chordata; class Actinopteri; family Sciaenidae; genus Nibea; species Nibea albiflora. The sequence goes on along the minus strand of CM024811.1, from coordinate 13,286,966 downwards.
GTATTCTGGGTTTTTTTTTTTTCAATAAATTCACCAACTATACGACCATGTTTTGTGAACAAGTGCACCGATAAAGCCTTTTGAATTTGCTACAGCTCGGATTTGCTCTTATCACTGTCTTTTTCTGCATAGATACGGCAGCTGAGCCTCATGGGTATTGTAAGTAGTCTGTGCCGTGCCAAAATAACACGTGAAACAAGATTTATCAGAAGCATACATATGTTACATTCTGCTAAAAGTGTTTTGTATATCACTGTCTTACTCACCGGATGCAGGCTGTGCCTATGAGGTAACTAACTACTAACCACTTCTGCTATCTTCCAGCACTGTTTTGCAAGGGCAAAATAACCAGCATCAGAGGACTCGTGCCTGTTCTTGGCAACTTCTCTGCCTTTCCCCTTCAGCAGCCCATCGACAACACATAAATTCAAATTGCTTAAACATAACTTACTTCTTCGGGCCTTGATTTCAGACTGTATCCTTAACAGGAAGATGGGATCTCTGTGGTCCAGACCAACTTTAGTACTCACTGACTTTATCTCAAAGGTCACATCAGCATCGACCTTCTCAATATATATATATATATATATTTTTTTTAAAAACCCTCCACTAATTTCCAGCTAAATTCATTTTTGCAAATATTTTCGGAAACAACCTTGGAGTTGGACCTCAGCACTGACTTTTTGGGTTGAATCTCTACCTAGGGAAGCATGCTATTTGAATTAGTTTAGCATTGTCTGACCTTGCAGACATCATCGGAGCTTAGGCTCTCTCTCATACACACACACACACACATCATGTTAGTTCATGCCTCGCCATGCCATATGGCTGCAAATGATCAAAGATCCTATATTTGACTTTGTGATTTCTCCGGAGGGAAGCAGCGCTGCATTGGAGAGGAATTCACATTAAAAAGTCTCCAGCTGAATCTAATTGCTCCCCAGCTCCCCTCATTTCTTTAAGATGGAACTCCTGCCATGCTGTGTGTGAGTGTGTGTGTGTGTGTGTGTGTGTGGCTGGGTGTGTGAGTGGGTATGTACGTGTGCAAAAAAAGGGGAATCGAGGGAGGGAGGGGTGGAAAGAGAAGCCCTGAGGAATATTGGTCCTATGGTATGGTGGATATTACATCCCTTAATAAAAGGCTGATGCCACAGGCGCAGAGGGGCTGGGCAGAAAAAATGGAAAGAGAGGAAACAGACGAGGAGACTAGAAACATTCTTCACTTTTAAGATGACTTTGTCTGCTATCATCCGGAAGATAGAAAAGACCTGCCTAATAAAATAATTAAACAGCGGCTGACGACAACATCAGACATTGAAATGAAGTCTCTGATGGTAAAGTGATTAATTAATTGATTGCGGAATAAACTGGTTCAGAGATAAGAAAGATTTTCTAATAAAAAAGAAATGGCGTTATTTATGCCGCCAAGGGGCATCTAAGAGATGATTTTTATCTTCCGAATCAAAACAAGGACAGAGAGGGTGAGATAATGAATTCAATAACCCTGCAAATGAAAAAAAAAAAGTGCTGGTGTCTATACTTGCAAACTTTGGACCAAGTGGTGATGTCTTTGTTGCGCGCTGACACTAACCATTATTTCAAACCAGGGGTGCAGGCACATACAAGGCAAAGTGTTTTTCATCGGCGGATGAGTCATTTGATTTTTCAGAGGAACACAAACCACTTCTGTGTGCCAGACAGCCAGAGTCACCGGAGTCTGATACTTTTTTTTTTTTTCAAATGGCTTGTCTCTATGTTTCACTTTGCTGCTTTTTGTGTGCGTGTGTGTGTGCAGAGAGACTTAGCTGGAAAATTACAGGAACGCTGAAAAGAAGTTACATTTTAGGAATAAACCTGAGGGAGCTGTTATTTCCAAACATCTATGCCGCATTATAGAACTGTAATTATGTAAGAAGCCCAAAGGCAAAGAGGTAAAGCGAAACATAGCATCATCATAGAAAACGGTACCTCACATTTTCATCCAGTTCGTTTTTTATGAAAGAATAACTTAACATAGCCAGCATTGCTATTGTTGTTGGGTGTGGTCAGTTGTCACCTGTAACCAGGGGTGGTAAACTCTGGATTGGACAGAACGGTCTTTTATTAGTAGCCAACACAACCAAATCATGTTTCTTGGTTATAATTATATATAATATACATATTATAGACTTGTTTTGTCTGTTTAGCATCAAAATGAAAGGCCCTGTTTAGGATATATTCATTGGCCTTCTTGACCTTTAACTAATCTGCATTTCCCAGTAACTTATAACTGACAGACAGTCAGAGAGGTTGAGATTTTAATCTATGAAAAGCCCGCTCACCCTTTTCACTGACTCTCCATAATTATTGGTAATTGGATGATAAGCGGTTCCAAATATCTGACGTATGTTACAAAAATCTTTTGCTTGCTGTAATCAAAACTCGTTGTCAAGGACGTAATGAGGCAGAACCGCAGGTAACAAACACTCGCATGACAGACACAAAAACAGACGCGCGCGCACGCACACAAAACGCGCTGCAGATAAAAGAAGGAACACGCCGACGAGCATCCTGTGTGTCGAGCCTGCCAAGTGCTGCTCACCCATAATTAGGTGGTGATGTAGTGGCTTTTGTTCTCTCTGATTAATTATCAGCAGCTTTCAGAGTATATGGAAACAGCCAATTAACTTTATCCAGGTTTTCATTCAATTACCCAGATGCTACATGCAAAAGGTCGGCAAAGGTTGAGCTCGGTTTGGTACGAGTCAAAGAGAATGAACAAGAAAGACACTTTTCCCGACTGCGAAAGGGCACGATGCAATTTGCTAAACCACTTATCATCACGCTGTGGTGTTTTTCCCATTTTCCACTCAATCAGCCTGTTACATCAATAACGGAGCGCTTGAAAAACAAGCGAAGGCGGCGCGTTGTTATGCACAGTACAGGAATGCATCCAGTTAAGTGACACGCTGTCAGGCCTTGTTTTTTGGGGGTGAACTTGAAAGCCATTTGTCCGCCTCGAGCTAAATCGCTTTCTGCGGCCGTCAATTTGACACGTCCAGCACTTTTGAAAACAACAATTAATGCTGTTGAGAAAAGCAAAAAAAAAAAAAACGAGCGAAATGGCTTTTTAATTTTATTCAGTTAATTTTGTGTCCTGTCAGAAACTGTTACACCGCAGAGACCTCTGATTGACTGGAGGAGAGACTCTTCGGTTTCAGCTGCGGAGTTAATTAGATAGATTTACTGGAGGAAGGTGATTGTGGCAGACCAAGATGATCAGACCGCTGTCAGGGTCAGTGGCGGTGTTATTTACGGAGAAGTGTGTGTGCGTCGGGATGTCTGAGAGTGTATGTGTGTGCGTCTGTGTGTGTGTGTGGCCGCATAGTACACCAAGCCCCTCATTACCTCCTCTCTGCAATCACAGGGTGGGATTTATGGCCGCCGCAGGGAGGCTGTGAAAGCCCTATAGTGAGGCAGTTAGGCGCTCGAACACATCCACAGTCATACACATCACCTTTATGGTCACTCCTGTCCTATTCTTACATCACAGTGGGGCTCAAAATGCTTTGAGAGCAAACATCAAACGGCTTTAATTAAAGTATACCAGCCCGAGTCGGAGCTGAATAATTTGAGGGCTATTTTTATTTCTGTGTCACATTTTCTGCAGAGGAAGCATGACAAGGGGCTGAGTTGAGAGAGAGTTGGCACTTCAGGGATTATGCGCGGCGGCGGGAACAGGCATGGCGGACTCTCCCTTGATAGTCAAGGACGTTAGAGCACTTCGCAGCCGTGCGTTACGTCTGTCTTTATTGTTAGAGGCTCTAAGAATAAAGATACAGACCTCCTCTAATGTCAATGACAAGGCCTATCGCAGGTAAATAAAGGCACTTTGCGTTAACAGGCCTTATTGAACTTGGTTCGATTGGGCTGAAATTGGCTCGCGCGGTTTAGTCGAGCGGAAGTCCTCTCAGGTCACATGTTCATCAATTACAGTGTGTGCACAATAATTGTGCCATATTGATCTCTTTGCTTCATCTACCCTGCTACGATCCCTAAGTGTTTCCTGATGCAAGATCCCCCTCTACCCCCCTTGTGTCTACACCTTCTCCATCTCTCTCTCTCTCTCTCTCTTTGGCACCAGACTGGTGAATTACTCAGTGACATTGCTGTGCCATTTCGCACTATAATTTGTTTCGGTTGATGAGACATCCAGTAGCCAGGCGCTGCATAAAGACTGGGAAGCACAGTGGGATGGGTGTAGGTAGGAATTTGGGGCCCATAAAGAATATTGCTTGGGGTCTGTATTAGATTTGACGCACTCTGGTACACAGATTTAAATTCAGGAAAATAACTGGTCCTTGTTATCCATCGACTCTTTCAGTCCTGAGTTGAGGTACTGAAATGTGAAAAAAAAGTTTATGTAAACTTTTAATAAGCCTGTGTGAATGTTATATGATTATACATCATATTATTATATTATTACTGATACCTTATGTAAGTTGTAGCTGGCTTACTAAGTTTAATTCATTTAAGTATAAGTGAAAAGTACAGTTTTTCTCTCTGGAGTGCAGCTGAGCTGAGTAATTATTTATATAGCGTGGTTAATTACAGACAAAATGCTTCACGTTTAAATGTGTAAAACAACAAGTAACATGTACGGTACAATAAATCAGCTTTGGAGGAAGAGACAACAGCGACAAAGAGCAGAGAAAAGAAAAACAGCCTAACTCCGAAAGCCCCGCGCTAAAACCAAAAGACGCAAACACACACCCACACACACTCGTCATAAGACTGACAAAAGAAAAGGAGTTTACTTTGGAATGTGAGGAGAGGAAATAGCAAAAAATAAACCCACACCAGCCCTTCGTCTCGTGGTACAGTAAATGATTCAAGTGTCATCCGGTCAAAGGGACAAACGTATTTTTAGTTTCCTAACTGCTATGCTTAAAGGTGGGGCAAAAAAAGTCATGGTGAACAACAACAAATGGTAATATATATATATACACACACACACTTTTGGACAGTCTCTCCTTAAAGGTCCCGTGTGGAGTGTTTATTGGCATGGAATGGAATACAATATTTGTATGTATGTTTTTCTTAGTGAACCTGAAAATAAGAAACGTGTTCTTTTACGTGAATGTAGAGTTTTTCTTATGTGCATGGAAGGAGCGGCTGAGGCGTGGGGGAGAGTATTCATTTGGTTGCAATCTGCAGCTTCACCACTAGGTGCCACTAAATCCGACCTTCTTTGTGGCGTTGCACTGATGGAAGGATTTGTGTTTACTTCACACACATCGCCAATCCCTCTGTGAGGTGGCCTTTTCTGGTGCGACCGCCACACTCACACACACACACACACACACACACACACATAGATTTCTTACAATGTCAGAAAGGTGAAGCATACACACCCCTTTAGGAAGTCACACAGCCAGACATCTGAAAGGTCTGATTGGATTGTAGTTTAAGAAAGATTAGGACACCATGACAACCCACTTATTAGAGCCAAATCCCACACAGCTCTACTCTTCTCAAATAAAAATTGGTTGCCATCTTTGCTCAAAGACAATGTCATTTTTAGTCCCTGCTTTCAATCCTCGGCTACAGATTTGTCTTTCCGACTCTTTTATCCTGCGCGGTGAAAGTTACACATTAGTATTCAAATGGTTCCCACAAATCTCCCTCTCACACACAAGGAATGATCGAATGATCCACAAGAATATTCTAAAATCACCTACTCAGCAACTTACTTATCGGCCCCGCCACCTGGTAGGTGTCAGAAAGCCAGAGGGAGACAGAGAGACGGAAAGAAAGAGAGAGAGAGAGTGAGAGAAGTCGTCAGATAAAAAAAAGAAAAATAAGGAATGGACAACGCTCTATGGATTTTCAACACTATATTATGAAGACATATCTCCTCTTTTCCATTCACTCCCCACATGCACTGACACACTGCTCTCTACACACACTATCCTCCCCATGGCGTTATCGCTCTCACCCTTTATTACTCTCACACAAAGCGTTCAGCACAGAGCTTTGCAGATGTTCTCTCTCCCACAGGCGGCCCAGCCACATTCTCACATTTCAGCAAACTAGCCTTATTATCATATTTGGTGTAATTGAATTAAGGAGCAGTTTAAACTGGGTATATTTGCGCAAATCAAATAAGCACAATCAAAACTAAACTGCTTTTGACGCTCCGTAATTGACTTTTTACCGCGCGAGCATGCTCCTTGATGTAGTTAGCCTTTTTATGGTGGTACATTTTATTTTTGTCCAGGAAGTCTAAATGTGCAAAGCGGATTTGTTTTTTTTAACACGTTTTGGTATCCACCTGCAGAGATCTGAGTCCCGCTTGAAGTTTTATCATGGACGGACTGCCGGGAGCATGATGCAAAACGGAGCATACATTTGCTTATGAAATCTCTTTGCCGGAAAAGAACTACAAAAGGAAAGGATTTAGCACGCTCCAAAAAAAAAAAAAAAAAAGCATTCGGCATGCAAAGAGGTCTGTGACTAAAAGTCTTGTAAATCCAGCAGAATCTGGACAAAAGGTGGCAGGAAAAAAAGCTTGAGCCGAAGAAATATAATTAACCACCGCTGTATTGTCTTTTCACTGACAACTGAAAACTCATTCTGATGAAATTGCACTTAATCAACGTCTAGTTGCTGCTCTCGTCGTGCTGTAGCAGCATTGTTAATTTGCTCGTTGAAAATGCAGTGCGTTTTTTTTTCTTTTTTCGATATTGCTGACTCGGTCTGGACGGGCGCTGGCCACTAATGAGGTCGGCAGGAGAGGTCTTACTGTTTGTTTTAATTTTTTTTTGTTTCCTTTTTTTAATTTAAAGTAGTTTGAATTTGGATGAAAAGGAGAGAGAGTATTGATTGTGGTGTTTATTACATCTACATTAGCAGCTGACGGTGAGTGGGAGACTACAGCAGAAGTGACCGAGCCCTGTCTACTTTGGTTTTAAAGCCCTTCGCTTATAAGCCTTTCTTGGCTCTTATGATTCCATTACAGAGGCAGTCTTTACTCTGTGGCATTGACTAATGGATAGCCTTTGCTGCTCTGCAAAGTGTAGGCTGGTGTATGATGTGCTTCAGCAGGCCTAGAAATGAGAAAGGTAAAGAACTCACAAAGGAAGGCCGCGTGAAATCAGACTCGATGAGCCCCGGTTACAGCCCCGCAGAATGGATATGCGAGCATTTGAATGCCGCCTCAGTGCCGCAAATTGGTCCTGTATGTTTGTGTTATTTGATACCGGTGGTGCTATCGAGCAAGCGGCGTCTCTTGATTCATCTCTGCAGCAGCACGCCTACTGAAAAGCTGCGAAATCTCAGCCCTCGCGGCTCGGCTGACTGAAGCTCAGGCCAGAGCCCGTGGCTACTCGGCGAGAGCGAGGATCTGCAAACAATATTTGTTCTTGTCTGCTCAGAAATTGTAATCACGGGAAAGTATCTCACTGATGCAACAGTTGACTTGACCACCCACACCCTTTCTAACGGAGGATAGAGCCAGCCTGACAGCAGTGAATGCTCCATTACTTCCATTTTATTTGTACAACATTGCCCCCTAAAGTTTTTTTCTGGTGCATCTCCGTAGGCAACCCCCACCGCCACCACCGCCACCCCCCCCACGGGAGCCCGTGTCAGAGGACAATACTGCATCGCAATGTAGTGCAGTAATTTACCACTACCTGCTCCCAGAAAATTGACCACGGATGCACCTTACCTGTATTACTCTGTCACATTCACTTTGAGGAAAACACTGGGGAACCACGACTGTTCACATACACACACACAGCAAAGCCAGAGGGACGTATGCAAATCTAAGACGGAGGGATATCTGAACCATGGCAGAGGGTACGTGAAACTGGAGTGAGGGACTGACTTTGAAAGAAGACTGCAATGTAAAATCACATGTCCCCCTTGCCCTTCACTACTAACTGGTCCATTGATAGATGAGTGATTCCTTTTTTACATGTGTTTTACCCAAAATACAACCACACACACACACACACACAAAGGGCTCATAGTCATGCAAATATTGAGAGATGGGCATCCACATAGCTGCGCCCTGGGAACAGTTAGGGGTTCGGTGTGTTGCTCAAAGGCACCTCTGCAGTGCCCAGGAGGTGAGCTGGCATCTCTTCACTTTTCTCTACTTTTGGTCCATGCTGGATTTGAACCGACCGTCCTCCGGTTCCCGAGCCAAATCCCTACCACTGACAGTATAAACAATGGATAGACCCTGAGTGACGTCACCCACAGGTTTCCAAAGCCAAGCCGAAAATATACCACATTGGCTGCACTGCTTCTTCCTCTTTCTGGCTAATTGATATATCAGCAAAGACGTAGATCATTGACAGACCTGAGGCGGGCCGAATGGCGCCTGGGTGCTCAAACAAGCCATCTTTATCGACACTTACCTGTCAATCAATTAATTATGCATAAGTTCAAGCCGTAATATCATATGAACAGGTGAAATTAAAAAAAACTACTATTAAAAAAACTATTTTATATGTGTATTCTGTATAGATAGATAGATAGATAGATAGATAGATAGATAGATAGATAGATAGATAGATAGATAGATAGAGTACTTAATTGATCCCAGAAGGAAAATTCTTTTGTTGCAGCAGTAACAGCACAGAACAGGCACACACTACACACAGGACTGAGGTAACAGTCGGTGACAACAGTATAAATAGAATAAACTCTAAGGAGGAAGAACATATGGTTCTACCTCTAAAAATACACGTAAGAGAAATATACATACTGACTCTTGTGCAAGAACTTGTGCAGAAAAACTTGTGAAAAACTTAAATGGATAGAGTGCAATTATGCATCCGTTATTAAGTCCCTCGATCAATCAATTAATCAAATACATCCAGAGTGAGCTTCTGCCACCCACACAGTATAGACTCAAGACTTAAGCACAGACCAGTTTATCCATTTTAGAGTTAAATACAGTAAATATTGCCAGATTTCACGCGGCCCGCAGCTTCATTGTTATTATTTATTATCAGATACTGTATGGCTGCCAGATTTGTCTTTTTAGCTTGACATAATGAAGCATTTCAATGAACGTGAAGGACATAGCTGCTGGTGTTACGCACCTGTAGATGTAATGCATGAAATATTACTTTCTGAATGATCAAGAATAATATGTTTTAAACCGAAATGCTAACAGGCTGTGCTTTAATCGTAATAAGCCGTGTTTGAAATGAAACCGGGGTTCAGATTTGTATCAGCTTCGTGCAAACTTTTCTGCATTTGTGTGCAACTTTTATCGTTTCTCATCACATTGTCAAATCTGGCCCTCTTTAAAAAAGAAGTTTGTCCTGCACTGAGCTGAGGGCAGAGCAGCAGAAAGTGTTTCGCGGGGCTGGGGCGTCCTCTGGTGGCAGGAAGTCGCTGCGTTATATTTTGACGTTTCCGTCTCCGGCGGACATATTGCTTACAGGAGCAAATTCTGGAAAGCTAGAAGAGAGAAAGGATTTAAAAAAACAAAACAAAAAAAAACTGATTTATATCTTCACGACTAGATACAGTCAAACTACACACAGGACACGATGGGTAAGCTGATCGACAAACCGAGAGCACACAGCAGGTGGTCAGAGATTGAGCGGTGTCATCGGGAGGAACGATTATGAAATCCTGTCACTGTTGTTCAAGCTTGTGAGCTAACTCATTAGCTTGTTAGCGAAGCTACGTAGCAGCGCAAGATGAGTTGCTATTTTACGCTACTGTCAGCAAAGTAGCAGATTACATCTGCTAAGGACAACGTTTATTCTATTATCAGACGTCTTATAAGGTGTATTAAGGTCATTCAAACACGAAAAAATAACTATGTGTTAGCTAACTTAATGAAACTTGGCTATTGTAGCTGTAGCTAATAGCTAGCACCGCGCTCCTTTCTTGGGTGGGAAGAGACACGTTTAGCTTCAGTTTAAAGTTATTATCAATGTTATCTCAATGTTATAATGTCATAATATTAGTATGAGTAATGTTCGCCAATATGTAATGTGTAAGACTCCTTTGTGTCTTTACAATTCAGGTGATAAGAGTAGCGTTAGCAAGCTACTGAGGCGCTAATGCTACACCCAGAGCTTATTTCAAACGTTATGTCGCTGTTTGTTTGTTCCGTGCTTATTTGAGGGGATTGTGTCGGCTGTAACTTGGCAGTGGGCTTCCAGCGGCTCGTAAAAGCCAATAAGTCGCCACCTACAAGGTGACAGGATTTTAATAAGTCACATTTAGGAGGCAGAGATTTGTTTGCGCGCAGTGGCTAGCGCTAGCGTTAGCTTAGCTGTGCTAGCTCTAGCTCGTTCCTCTAAAAACGCATCAAGTTACACCCTTGTCTTTAACATAATTATAAATTCACAGTGCTTCTCCTTTTGAGAAGGAGTCGGGGGAAAACGGTGAGGTGGCAGCTTATGCGGGGAATGATAAAACACGACCGTTTTGGCAGCATGCTAACATCTGTGAGGCACTGTGGTGGCATACCTGACGGCATACTCATAAACCGGCGTGTACATGTGACTTCCCATGTTTTCCAGACTATTCCCGTAGATGAGTGTGCTGTTATGTACGCCTAAGGAGATGAATGAAAGAGGGGGCAGCCACAGACAATATGCAAGCTGTCCGCACATGTGTCAAATCAGGATATAAAGCTGGACCACAGACCACCTCTTGTCATTATACTTTATCGTTACACCTTCCTCCCTCGGGCTGTGTTAGTTGATTTGTCACAGGAGCAGGTTGTTGTGCTTCACCGAGGAAATGATCCTCTGTATCTGCGCAGACCGTTTCAGATTTATTTGCAGAGGCTGCAGTGTATCTTGACGCTGAGAAACAAAACAGGATTTCCAGCCCACGCCCGTTTGTTTTTAAGGTGGTTGCAAAAACAAAAAAAATCTCTGGCGGCTAACCTAAAACCCAGGCGACTAAAGCAGAGTCTATCGGCGCTGTGGCTACGTACCACAAGGTGTAGGTGGAAACATGCTTTTTTTTTTTCTCCCTGATTTAGGTCAACAAACACTTTTAAAAAAAACGCCCACCACCTCTCCTCTAGAGACTCCTTGCTGTAGGTAGGGTCTCCTCTGAAATGCCGACGGAGACATGTGCTCTCAGCAGGGCTATTTCTGTGCCATCCTGCCCAAACGGCAAACAGTCAGCGCGGTTCGCATACAGCAGCTAATCCACCTAACACAGCGCAGAATATAAGAGCATCCAGCCGCAACCTGTGCTCGTGTGTCGTCCACACCTGTGGTTTCACCATCTGGGCAGAATCCACACGCGCGTAAGCATTTTACGAGGCCGCTTGTGCTAATGCCTCCAAACCAAAAAACGTGACCTCAATTTAGCGACACTTGTTCCGATATTTAACCTCAGATTCCCCCGCTGATACGACACGGGAGGGCTTCTGGCACACAAAGTTGGCACCGTCTTTCGTTGGTGGCATATTTCGGTGTTGTCCCCACCTCTCTTTCTCTCCCCTTGTAGCCCCCAGGTGGCTCAGGGATCTGCCCAGTGCCCTGCTGTGGCGGCATGACTGCACAAATGCTGAGAACGGGCAGTTTGTCCTGTGTGGGCACCGGTTTATGCTAACACTGCGATTTAACGCCGCTGAATAAATACGTTTGTTCTGCCCGCCAGCTGACTGGTTGACGTTGAGCTTAGCTCTGTGTGTGTGTGTGTGTATTTTTAGGCTATGTCGTCCAGTGTTTATGAGCTTGTTTATACAGGGACCTTTTTATATAGACGCATCCACATGGAGTTTTTCATCATGGCCTATTATTAGGGCTGTCATGTGGAAACAAAAGCAAGTGTCTGTCACATGTTCACGCTTCCCTACACGCGGCGGCGTGCTCATCAAGTTCAACTCGGACGAAGAAAACGGTGCACGACTCTGTTCCCTGCGGTCTTAATCATGACGCGGACGTGTCTTTGTGTGCCCATCAGAGCCGTCAGCCAGTCCGGCCAAAGATAACTACAGGATGAACCGCTACAAGAACAAAGCACTGAACCCAGAGGAGATGAGGCGCAGGAGAGAGGAGGAGGGCATCCAACTCAGGAAACAGAAACGAGAACAACAGGTATTAACCCGAACCTGTCCACCTCTTTGACACCCTTCACGCCTCTGTCTGGCTCCTGTCTCTCTGTGTGCACTGACTCTGCTTTTCTTTTTTTAATCACAGCTTTTCAAGAGGAGGAATGTGGACATTCTCAATGAAGAGGAAGCCATGTTCGAGAGTCCCCTGGTGGACTCCTACCTCAGCTCCCCAGTAACAGTGAGTGTCTGTTTTCCTGAAGTCACTCACAGGACAAAGAGCGGTTCAGGCGGGACCCACTGGAGGGTTATTTTACTTCACATTCCTGTGTTTTGGTAGCTATTGTTGTCCAGCTTATTTTCCGGCCTGCTGGTTTGCGAAGAGTGGAAGCTCCACTGAGTGTTCAGAGCGCTTGTGTATGTGTTGTTGCAGGAAGGAGTCATTACCAGAGACATGGTTGAGATGCTTTTCTCGGAGGACCCAGAGCTTCAGCTCGCCACAACACAAAAGTTCAGAAAACTACTTTCCAAAGGTATCTGTTGTTTGACTTCAAGTGATTCAACATATCTGTAGTCACGAGGTCGTCACGGACCAAACACAAGTACATACATCCAGCTTTGCCCTTTTTTCATTTCAGAACCCAACCCACCGATTGATGAAGTTATAAACACACCTGGAGTAGTGGAGCGGTTTGTGGAGTTTTTGAAGAAGAGTGTCAACTGCACACTACAGGTCAGTCTGGAAAAACACGGTTCAGAACAGCCGACTTTGTGCACAATATGTACACTGAGGTGTTGCAAAAAATGTTGCATCTTATGGAAAAATTGGGATGTTTAAAATGATCCTTTCTTTCTTCCACATTTGGCGTCCTGCAGTTTGAAGCAGCTTGGGCGCTGACCAACATAGCATCGGGCACATCCATGCAGACGAAGACGGTGATCGAGGCTGGAGCTGTGCCAATCTTCATAGAACTACTTAACTCCGACTTTGAGGACGTTCAAGAACAGGTAACGCAGAGTTTGTGTGTGTGTATGTTTGTTTGTCTCTCCTTGTTTAACGTCGCAGGTAACTGAGGTGTGTTGTGTTGTGTTGTGTTTTCTGCAGGCTGTGTGGGCTTTGGGAAATATTGCAGGGGATAGCGCAGTGTGCAGAGACTACGTGCTGAACTGTAACATCCTTCCACCACTATTAATGTAAGGAACACTCATTCATTTCTATAGCAACACGTTTGTAAAGCTGTCTCACGCGTTGACTTTTTGCTTGTTTCAGGCTTCTGACCAAATCCACTAGATTGACCATGACGAGGAATGCGGTGTGGGCTCTGTCTAATCTCTGTAGAGGAAAAAACCCTCCACCTGCTTTCGAAAAGGTATCACCTCACCTCATGAAGTCAACACTTCAAAATTTAAAAAAAGCAGCTGGCCCGATCTCAAATGATCAAGGTCTGTCAACACTGCTGGGACGCACACGAATCCTCGCAGCCATTCATGCTAAAGTCTACAGCTGATAGTTATCAGCGCCAAACCATAGCTGTAGATATATTTGCAAAACACGGTGATCGACTTTCACCTCAGCGAAGCGGATGCGACAATATGTACACTGGGGATCGAATGACGCGCTGCAGGAAACGCGCTGTAACTTTATAGGATTTCTTTTCTTAACCTGGTCACCTTATGACAACGTAATTTAATAACACTCTGCAGTCTGCAGGTTAAACAGTCTCCGAGGTTTAGAGGAGGGCCACACAGCACAGTCGGGTTGCTTGACAGTAAATGCTGGTTGATCCCAGGTCACAGCTGCAGTATGTGAAAGATTTCTTTTGAATCTTACAATCTCTCAACCAGCACTGTTAAATCCCTGAGCAGCATTTATGGTGCTCGGACCAACACGCCCTCCCAAATGTTGATCTGCTGAAAAGTTAGACTCGATAGTTCTGCCTGTTTTCTCATTGAATTCATTTCGTTTCTCATCTTTTTAATATGCGTTCTGTTTGTCCTTCGCAGGTGTCACCCTGTTTGCCCGTGCTATCCAGGCTTTTATTTAGCAGTGACCCAGACTTGCTGGCAGACGCCTGCTGGGCCCTGTCCTACCTCTCAGATGGCCCCAATGACAAGATCCAGGCTGTCATCGACTCCGGCGTCTGCAGGCGCCTCGTAGAACTGCTCATGTAAATCCAGCCGCGCTGTCGTGTTGTCTCTGACGCAGTAAGCATGACGAGTGAATTCTTAAAGTTCTCTCTCTTCAAACCTCCCTTTCTGCAGGCACACTGAGTATAAGGTGGCGTCCCCTGCTCTGAGAGCTGTAGGAAACATTGTCACTGGAGATGACATCCAAACACAGGTGAGAGCACATCCAGCGAATGTTCAGTTAGGCATCATTAGGTTTACCTAGGTATATCTAATAAACTAGCAACTTCAGCTCCATGACTGCAGGACGATAGTTGGTACTGTGATGAATGTATTGTTAGATTTATGTTTGTTTTTTTTATTAAAAATATATATATTTTTTCAATTAATGGTTTGTATCTGCTCTGTTGCCTGGTAGGTGGTGTTGAACTGCTCCGCCCTGCCCTGCCTGCTGCACCTTCTCAGCAGCGCTAAAGAGTCCATTCGCAAAGAGGCGTGCTGGACCATCTCAAACATCACGGCAGGAAACCGAGCACAAATACAGGTGACCTGCACACACGCCGAAGTCAAGATGGAGACAACCTGCAGAAAAACACAATCTAACCATGAGAAGTGAATCAGTTTCCCCCGATACTGAATCCATTCTGATACTCAAAACAACTTTTCTTTATTCTGTATCCATGGAACAGCTTCCTTCTTCCAGGATTATTATCGACTTCACCCTTCCTGTTTGTAGATTTAGTAGAAGAGTTAATAAGCTGGCCTGTTGACATAGTGACATTTTACTATCACCGTTTTACACCATCCGTGGTGATTTGTTATCAGAGATGAATATTTGTTGTGTATTTAGGCCCTTTGTCCCTTTTTCAAATGTTCATATCTGTAGAAAAGCACTGATATATTACCGCAGTGATGGAAAGTTTAGCTGTAGTACACTGTGAATAATAAGCTCATTAATTATTCATGAGACCCCACTATCTGACATTTTCCTCCAGTAATGCGCCCCAGCTAAATCTTTACTTAGGTGCTTTATTGTTTTGTAATAACGACCTAAATGTCAGACGAATAGCAGTTTAATCGTTTTCTCTTTTGAGAAGAGCACAAATGTTTTTCATCTTTGATCGTTTAACCCGGGTCTCTGCTGCAGTGGGAGGATATTTATTACCAAATACTGCCCCTAAATGTTTTTCAATGGCACAATCTCCTCTGCCACAATAACACATGGAGTACTAATAACAGCTCTATTTAAATAATTCATGTTTTTTTAATGCAGTTTTCATCAGTCGTGTTTTAAGAATCGATCGAGTCAGTTTAGTTTGTTTATGTCATTAACAGTTATTGAAGTAAAGACCACGTGGAGTTTGATTTAATAACTGGAATAAACACGCAGAGACTTCATCAATCCACGATGCTGTAACTGAGAGAAGATGGACTCTTTCTTTTCCCACATCCCTGATCACCAGGTGTGGGTTTTTGTGCCAAATGCGAAAATGTCATAACTAAGTTGAAATGCATATCTTCTCCCGCCTCGCAGACGGTAATCGACGCCAACATCTTCCCAGTTCTGATCGACATTCTACAGAAAGCAGAGTTCAGGACCAGGAAAGAGGCGGCCTGGGCCATCACCAATGCCACCTCTGGAGGAACACCAGAGCAGATCAGGTCAGACCTCCAGTAAACAAACAAGAGTGTCCCCTTCAGCTGGTGACGAGATTGAAACGAGCCAGTTCTGGAGGGTTTTTTCTCTGCAAATTAATTATTTTAACCAGAGATGTGTTGGAGAGATGGATATGTTCATTTGATTTGGAAAACCTATAGAGTCGAATCTGAAAATGTGTTGTGTGTCTGCTTGCACGTAGATATCTGGTGAACCTGGGCTGTATTAAACCCCTGTGCGATCTGCTGACGGTGATGGACTCTAAGATCGTCCAGGTAGCTCTGAACGGGTTGGAGAACATCCTGAGGCTGGGCGAGCAGGAGGCCAAGCAGGAGAACAACGGCACTGGAGTTAACCCTTACTGCAGCCTCATTGAAGAAGCTTATGGTACATATGTACTGACACTCAGTCTTTTATTCTCGTGTCTCAGGTGTTTTGTTTTTTTCCTGATTTAGCTCAAACTGAACTAACTAAACCAGACACGTTTCAGTCCATATTCATGAAATTCTGAGGTGTGACACCTGAACGTTAATTTTGACGATCTAACACTTCTTAATTTTCCAGGTCTTGACAAGATAGAGTTCCTCCAGAGCCACGACAACCAGGAGATCTACCAGAAGGCCTTTGACCTAATCGAGCACTACTTTGGGGTGGAGGACGAGGACAACAGTCTAGCCCCTCAGGTGGACCAGGCCAACCAGCAGTTCCTTTTCCCGCAGCAGGAGGCCCCCATGGAGGGCTTCCAACTATAAGTCGGCACCGCTCCCCTCTAAAACACACCACGTACCCCCCTCCATACCTCCCCATCTCATGGAGGGCCGCTAGATGCCTGAGTCATACCTTTTACTCGCCACCACCGCCCCCCAACCTAACCAAACACACACTCACCCACCCACTCTGTGGAGGAAAGCTAAAACTGTCCTGCTCTAAAAAAGCCTAAAAAAAAAGCCCCCCCTCCCTTCTTCCTCCTCAACCAGTGGGACTGAGTTCTTACAGGGCAGACTCGCATGTTAACCCGGCTAAGCAGAGCGCGCCACACAAACTCCTTTTACGCATAGAAGAGGAAGTGATCTCACAGTTCAAAGTGCGAGTCTGCCCCCAGCTTAAAACGCACACACACACAGACATCCTCCTGCCATTTGATAGCTCTTAGATTCTCTCATTGGCAGTAACAGTGGTTTGTCGGTCAATATCTTTATACGCTTTCTTTTCCAATGGGACATTCCTATTTTCAGGATTACCCATGCAGAGTCCACAGACTGGGGTGCATGAGGTGAAATACGCCTAGCCCTTGATGTCAGTTTGACTTTGTGCAATTCAAAGAGAGAAAAACACAAGCCCCCCTTTTTTGTTTTCCAGTTTCCCCACCCAAACCTTATTTATCTGCTCTTTTTTTTTCTAGTTCTCGTGATTTATTATTCTTTTCTTTTTCATGATTGGCTTAGGGCCGGTCTGCTGTATAGGAGGAGGTTTAGGGACACAAATGTCCACCCAAAGTTAAGGGCTTTCTGCGGCCCTGAGTCTGATGCGCAGACGAAGAAGTGTTTGTGATTTTCTTTTTTTCCATCAACTTTTTTTTTGTGTGCAAAAAATTTCAGGGGAGGGTTGAGATTCAGAAGAAGTGTTTAAAAAAAAAAAAATAGAAAAAAAAAAGAGAAAACTACCTGACCTTAGGAAAAGCTCTGAGTGAGATATTGGAAAAGGGATTGGGATTTTTTTTTTTTTTCAGAGGATATGTTTTAAAAAAAAAAAAAAAACTAGGGAAAAAAATAATCCAGGTTTCGAGGGTGGTATAGTTAGAGATCCAATGTTCGTCGTGTGCTGTGTTATTAATAACAATACATTTGAATTATGAAGTGATCTAACTATTAAACAAGGCATAGATGGGAGGGGGCGTTTGGGGGGGGGGTGGAAGAGCCGGCGGCGGCAACAGCAGCAGCAGCAGCAAAACCAAACTTATTTTTATATAGAAATGAATTCATGGGATTGCAGATGTTTTTAAAGTAGGGTGAAGTACCACTGTGCGGTAGAGACGCGTCACGGGACGCAACATGGCTAGTTTCTGATTTCATTGAAGCCCCGGGTTGCTGCTGGTTAGCTCGGCGCTGTGCTCCCCCTCTTTCCCGGATGTACGTGGTAGGGATTTTGCATGGTGTTATATTACCCTGCCTACAGTCACAGGAGTATCCCTGGCCAAACACAGAGAGATAGACAACAAACCGCGTGTGAAGACAAAACGCAGGCATTGCCTGCACGCTGCTTCAGCGTTGGAGTTAAAAATCAGGAAGCGGACCGCGGCTAATTGGTCTGGTGACGTTAACAGTGATCGTGTAGTGGTGGTGGTGTTCTGTATAGTGGTAGAGTTGATATATAACCTATGGCATTCTATATCACTATATTTTTGAGGAATGGGAATGACAACTGTTAATGATTTTGCATGGGTCCATTGTGATGTATAGGTATCGATGTAAATAGCCTATCCTCTGCCTCGGCTGGGGAAAAGTCCACGCCGCTGCTTCCTCCCCTCGTGGAGGCGAAAAGAAACCCGGAGTTTGGCTAGGGATATATCTCAAGACAGGTGACAAGCCTAACTGCAACAAAAAATTCAAGTATAAATATATTTGGATTTTGATGTATTTGCATTATATATAAATATATATAAATATATATTTCCGCACACTTCATGCACACTTGCATACAACACCAGCAGACACTGTACACACACCTCACACAGATGAGTGGCTAGCAGCAAGTAAAAATGTTTCCATGGGCTTTGGATTGAAAATAGTAGTTAGTCTTTTGTTTTTATTTGAAATTTCAGCTTTTCTCCGAGTGTGAAAGTTGCCATTTTGGGCTTTTCTTTTGGTTTTGTTTTGTTTTTTGGTTCCCAAGCACTTCGTACATTTTCTTTATTTATGAAAATGTTGACCTTAGTTCAGTTTTAATGAAGATTTTCAGTTTTAAGTGAGACAACGAAAATCTGTTTCCGGAAGTGATTCGGAGCACACATAAGGCTCATGGAAACTTTTTTTTTTTTTTTTTGGTTGTTTCTAGCCACATGACTTATGATGGTTTAAAATTAGCCCCGTAAACCCTGACCTCGGATCAGCTCTGCCCGCGACAGGAGCTGATCTCGGGTCGGGGTTTTAGGCTTTGTGGATGGAGCAGAACTGTGATCGTGTGATGTTTTGACTGACGGGCACTGTGTGAGGAAGAGGTTGATTGACTCTATGACTATGTCCCCATCAGAGTCTGGGAGCCACTGTTCTGTGGATGACTGAAGCAGCCCTGACATGAAATCATGTAAACGTAATTATTTTACTCTGGATGAGTTTGTTAAATACTGTTTATACTGGGATATACACTTTCATCAGATAGTTGTTTTTTCTTTACATATAAAGACGTCTTTTAAACATTTAACCGCATTTGTCTGTGCAGAATATTATGCGACATAATCTTAATTGAGAATATCTCCATATAGCTTTTTCATATTTGCTTCATGGGTTTGAGTCGTATCCACAGAACACGGTGCGCTCCCGGAAGACATAAAGAGTTGAAATCATGAATAATTGAGCATCAAGAACTTACCTCTACATGACAGATGTGTAGAGCAGCATTTACAACTGAAGTCTTCGATTTCACGGCCAATTCTGTGCTTGGCCTACAAATAATGCCAGAATTGCAATGTTTAAAAAAAAAAGAAGAAGAAGAAAAGGAAGAATCAGTGCATCAACCAGGAAAAATATTTATATTTCTGAAAAATGAAAATGCACTCCTATTCACAAAAGTGCCAATCCGACCAACAAAGACTGGAGGTTCTTATGTATCTGTCTTTGACTTACAGATTATTTTTCTTTATATCTTTTTATTTACTTGAATGTGCACACGTTTTGTGCAGAACATTGCTGCTCTATTTTCCTTATCTTTAAAGTTACATTATTTGCCATTGTTTCTTTGGAAAAGTGGCATTCTTTACTGTGGGCACCTAAAATAAGGAATTGAATTACGGCAGTGTAATTGTCTGGGCCGGCAGGCGGGCGGGTAGGGGGTGAAATTACTTGATTTAATTGCATAGAACTGGTCTTTTCCAGCTACCTGTTGTCCGTTGGTGTGATGGTCCCCACTATTGCAGTCTTCTAATGGTTTTCACTGTGTGTAGCTAAGCTGCAAAAAAAAACAAAAGTCCTGGAATCAAAGGATTGATTTCACGTGGCGAATTCAGCAGAGAGAAATATTTAGCATATTCTTGAGGTCACAGCCTGTAGCCACTTCCTCTGCGTGGAAAAAAGAAACTGCGCCGATTTTATTCAAAATTGAAGCAGATGTGGCACATGATGCAAATTAAGGAAATGTAAGCGACTATCATAGCAGACAATTGCAGGTACTAACCTTATTGTCATAGTTTACCAAAGTTTTCTCACCCTGAAGGCTGGTTGAAATTGTGTATCGCTTGTTTTGTTTTCAGTAGTCTAACGTAATCGGCTTGTGTTAACCCAGTCAGAACGACTGAGAGATCGCTCCAGGCCATTTAAAACTTGCTTCTTTTCATTAGAAGCCGCAATAGCTCAGTTCCTCTCTTCTCATTCTCTTCCTCAAATTCACGTACTGTTTTAGAGAGTTAGAAAATCCGCAAACGAATCCAGAAGACTGCAATAAATATTGTCCAAAATCAGGCACCCCAGAGGCAAAGATCCACCTACAAACTGCTCTCACAGGTGACACTCCTTCCACTGGGTGGAGCTAACAGAGGCAACTACTTGACATTATTATTATTTTTTTTTTTCTAAGATAAAAATCTGGGATTCAGAAATTGCGCAGTGATTTACATTAAAAAGTATTATAAGTTAAACTATATGTATGTTCTGATACATTGACAGGGATTCAGATGCAATTCTAATCACTTCTGAGAAGTGGAGAAAAAGCCTCATTAGAACACGTCACAGGAAAAATGAGAAAAAAAAAAGAAGACAATAAACTAGGAGACGAGGATACAAGCCTTTTCTGCTTTTCTTGATCTTTTTCCTGATCAGGATATTCTGGGCTATATTTTTGGATAGTTGTGTTTAGAGTAAAAGTTTGTCCTAGTCAGGCTGCATGATCAGGAACCTTATTATCTATAGGGGAATGAACAGACATCACTAAATATCTCAAATCTGACTTGTCTTCCGTCCTAGAAGCTGTTCATGTCTGTATCAAAAATCTAAAGCCATGCTTGGCTTGGTCAAGTAATGTCTACGCTACAAATGTTTACAATGCTACATGTTTGTAAAATACTTTTCATATGCCATCACTGACCAGTCCTGATGTATTCTCTGCTCTGGTCCTCTCATTTCTTTTACATGTATTTATTTTCTCTATTCTTGTTTATGATTTTTCATTTTGCTCAAAAAAAAAAATTTACCCATCTTAAACTGTGACTTGACTTGACTTTACCGACGGTATGAATGAGTGACGAGAAACCAATACACTTCAACTGAACATGACACACAAACATGAACATGAAAAACAAAAAGTACATACAGCAACAATATTAAAAATGTAAAGAAAATATATTGAAATAAAAAAATTGTTCAGTGGAAATACTGTACAAAACAAATAAAGTTATGTTGCAACCCTTTAATGCAAATGTTTCTTCTTTCATCACCGCAGTGTATAACAAATGTCAGGGTGGGAACCTGTCACCCTGAACACCCTGCGTGCGTCTGTCCTGTCTGTCTGTCTATCACAGGGTTCTTCAACCTTTTTCAGCCCAAGGATCCCTTGGTCGAGAGACATACAGAACAGAGACCCCCACATGTAATTAATTTATGTGTGTGTGTGTGTCACATTTTAAGCCTGGCCTAAAATAACTTTTATATTAACTTCATTCACCTTTTATTTCACCTTATTAACCTGTTTATATACTGGGTTATTAGCCTATATGTTTTTAGGATTGATAAATATTCAACATAATTGAGTAAGTAATATAAATGGTAATAGTTTGTAGTTTAATGTTTGCAGTTTACTCAATATCATTTTTGTTATATTTTTTTTAATTCTCGACAAATTATTTTGGTGAAAACTGTCAAAAATTGGCGGACCCTCTGCAGTACCTCTGCGAACCCCCTAGGGGTCACGGGCCCCTGGTTGAAGACCCCTGATGTAACGCATAATGAATCCTGTGGGTGGCGGCAAAGCGTCCAGCGGCGAAGTAAACCGGCGAAGAAGAAGAAGAACCCAAAGTTATGACCGGAAGTCGTTTTTTCTCTCACGCTGTTGAGAGAACCTGCAGTCTGCAGTCACATCAGCTATTTCCTCATTGAGCCTGAAGGTAAACAACTCCCCAACACCTGAGACGCGAGCGATATGATTTAGAAACAAGCGCACGCGTGTGGTCTGCCTGTGTTTTTAGGCGCGTGTGTGTGTGTGTGTCCTTCATACGCGAGCTAACGCCGGCTAACTTGACTGTCGTGCGGGCTAATTTAGCTGGCTAGCAAGTGTTAGCGTGTGCGAGCTAACGTAATGTGATAGCGAGTGGGTGGGTAAAGCGAAAGCAACCGAGGACAAGGTGCACCCGATGAGTAACGTAGCTGTAATCTGCTGTGAGGCATGTCAAGCAGAAACCAGTCGCGTTAATGTGTGTGTAAGTGATGCTGCTGAAACGAGCAGCTAGCATGAACGGATAACTAACTGCTCTAACGTTAGAGCTCCGGCGGTTAAAAGTTTGTATACACATCAAGTACACATTGCTTTTATTACCAGAGTAAACATATTGTGTGACTCCAGGTTTAACCAAACTTAGAAAATTATCTCCAGCTCTAACATTTCAGGTTGTCAACACTGGCTAATACCAATTTATTAAACCTTTATTTAACCAGTGGGATTAAAAATCTCTTTAATGAGGGAGTGTTGGCCAAGACAGACAGACAGCAGCGCAAACTGAGAGCAGGTCAAACCAAAACAGACACCCAGACAATATTACAACACATAGTAGTCTAAAAGAAAAATGCTATAAAGGTACAATACAAGCCATGAAATCCACAACAACACCTCTGTGATTCACTCTCTAGGTCTTTCTGTATGGATTTAAAAGACAGCTTGCAGTACATTAAGCGTTGATTTTATAGAGTCAATCAAAGGTCAGTTTGGTGTTTGAGATGCCGTGTTACACAAGGCTGTCTCCTTACAGTTCAGGCTCCTGTTGGGCCTAGGAGAAAAAAAACCCCAAAAACATGTTTATGGTTTTTATTTTATTGGCGGCTGTGGCTCAGGAGGTAGAACGGGTCGTCCACGAATCAGATGATCGCTGGTTCGATCCCCGTCTCCTCCAGCCTGCATGTTGAAGTGTCTTTAGCCAATATACTGAACCCCAAAATTGCTCCCCCCGTTACTGCTACTAATTTGAAAATCGCACCCTTTGTGTCACTGCCGGTAAACAAGTATTACAGGTCTTTCTGCTTGTGACAGATACCAGAGATGAAAAAACAAGACACCGAAGAGTCTGTCACGCAGGCCATTGAGGATACTCCACCTACCGCGGGAGAGATGGAGTCACCCGCAGCTGCAAAAGACAGCTTGGACAGCAACAGCCCCAAAGAGTCCGAGCCGCAGACGCCACAGACGGACACGCCTCCACAAAGTGACGAGGCAGGAAGTGACGGTAAAGTTTCTATTCCATTCATCCATCTTTGGTTACCGCTTATCCTCATCAGGGACCCCGGGGGAGGGGGGGCAGGAGCCTATCCCAGATGACGTATGTTGCTAACCGTTTGTCTGAGAATTTATAACGTGGGCAATGCGGCGCAGACTTTCTATAGAAACCAGACCAGGTCGGCCTGTGCTAGGATCTGGCACACGGTTTCCTTTGGCGCTGGTCCACATGTTCTGGAAGAATTTAATGTCCCAGACAAATCTGAGGTCAAAATATTGACAAAGACTGACATCATCGAGCCGGGTAGATCGAGCACCAGGCTGCGAAGCCAAATTGACACAGTAGCCAAACTGTATAATGACAGTAGTTTGGTGCATGATGCACGCAGGCTCGTAAAGACTTTTCTCCATAAATTAACACTGAGAAAGAAGCGGCCCTATATCCAGCTCTCCTCATACATGCATGTGAATTGTGTAAAAAGTGGATGGTATCAAAGACTTGATGAAAACCTGCCTCCTGTTTGAACACTTTTTTTTTTCCTTCCACCGTGTCTAGTCGCAGAGGCAGCACTGTCTCAGTGTGACATGGCAGAGGAACTGAGCCGGCAGCTGGAAGACATCCTCAGCACTTACTGTCGGGAAAGCATTTCAGACGATGCCAGCACCCTCCCCAACGGCCAGTCGCACAGCCTGGAGCTCAACGGCCTGACCAGGGAGGACGACAAGCCAGGACGGGGGCAAAGTCAATGGAGCAAACAACGGCGTGGAGAAGGAGCAGAAGAAGACTCAGGATAAGAAGAAAGTAAAGGGCCTGGGTAAAGAGTCATTTACTGTTTGATGGTGCGATCACACCGTGGAGTTGTACATGCTGCTTTAAACAAAAAAAAGGACCTGAGTTATAGTTAGGTTAGTTTTAGTTTGCCGGCTCTCTGATTCTGCCCCGTCTCCGTGTTCCTTTTTTATGCAGGCAAAGAGATCACTCTCCTCATGCAGACTCTGAACACACTGAGCACATCCAGAGGAAAAGCTTGCAGGCCTCTGTAAGAAGTATGCTGAGCTGGTGAGTGTTTCCCACAAATGTGAAACTACTGTATTGTGTCTTAATGTATTTAACATGAACACGTGTCTAACATCTGCTGCTTGGGCTGGGCGATATGGACCAAAAGTCATATCTCGATATTTTTTTAGCTGAATGGCGATACTCGATAAATATCGATATTTTTTTCTGTGGCCGGATTATTTCATATGTGTATTATTAAATGCTTGCCGGTAAATCGCACTCCGCCGCTCATACTACAAACCCCACAATGCACTGCAACAGCTGACACGCAGGTCAAGACCTGTGCACCACCTCTGACCCTGCTGCTTCAGTTATTTACAGCACAGTTTTTTCCCCAAAAAGTGACAAATCTAGTGACTTTTTAATTTATTTGAGTTATTGGAGACTCTGACGCGACGACTGTCAACAAGCAGCAGGAAGGTGTCTGTGAAGGGTCAGAATGAAACCAGAAAAAGAACTCCAGGAACATTTATTCAATGCCGCCAAACGTTTCAAGGCCGCATAAGTGACCCTTGAATCACATCCATATTTATTGTATGGTTCAATAGCTTTATAGACCAGATGCTGTTTTATTAATGTGCATTCCCTACTTGTAAATATTCTAAAAATGGGTGACCTAAATGTGCTCGGCGTCTCAGGTATGTAGATGAATGTGTCTGGCATGTGCACCGACCCACAAATGTGAAGCTCGGGTTAGAAGCATAAGCAATTCTTCTCGAGTTCTGAGTGAGGACACAGAGCCGGTCAGTGGACGGACAAAGATTTCGCCTGAAGGTGATCAAACAGACACAGACTGGTGCAATGCAGAACTCCGTCCTGTGACCTCGGTACATGCCAGGGTGTTGTGTTGCATTTTACCGCACGGGCGACGATCTCCGATGTTCTACTGTGCGCGAGACAAGACAGACTATTTGTTCAGACGTGATTTGGCAGCCTGTCAGAGCTGATGGAGGGAGATAAGTCTGCGGCGAGGTCTAGAATATCATTTACACAGCAGCTGAGCGATGCTACAGTCACACGCTACATTTTTAACAACCGATAATTAGAAAACAAAGCAGTTAATTGCATATAACAGTATATAAAAGTCAATATATTTCTACCTCTATACATGCATGTAATCGAGAACCTCCGTTATCGGCCACTGATGTGAATGTAGTCTTAGTCTGACCGCCTCAAAATGTAGCTGTGTGTCTGTGGCAGCTGGAAGAGCACCGCAACACCCAGAAGCAGATGCGAGTGCTGCAGAAGAAGCAGAACCAGCTGGTCCAGGAGAAAGACAACCTGAGAAACGAGCACAGCAAGGCCATCCTGGCTCGCAGCAAGCTGGAGAGCCTGTGCAGGGAGCTGCAGAGACACAACCGCACGCTCAAGGTACAGAACGGGCGCCGGCGTCAGTGAATATGGACTCCTAACTGCTGCATCGCTCTGAAGCGAGCAGCGCGACGTGAGTGTCCCTTTTGCCGCGTGCTAGATCAACGCGTTTCTCTTCTTTACCGCCGCAGGAAGAAGGGATGCAACGAACGCGTCTGGAGGAGGAGAAAAGGAAGGAAGTGACCTCCCACTTCCAGGTGACACTGAACGACATCCAGGCTCAGATGGAGCAGCACAACGAGAGGAACGCCAGTCTCCGACAAGAGAACACAGAGCTGGCTGAGAAACTGAAGAAGCTCTATGAACAGTACAAACTACGGGAAGAGGTACACAGCCAGTGGAGGGTCACAACTCACAATTATGTCGATTTAAAACATTTTTACAGGATGTGTAACAGGCATTTGTACTTCTCTGACCTTGTGAAACCCCCCGCCAGCACATAGACAAAGTGGTGAAGCACAAAGATCTGCAGCAACAGCTGGTGGACGCCAAGCTGCACCAGGCTCAGGAGCTGCTGAAGGAGTCAGAGGAACGCCACGACAGAGAGAAAGAATTTGTAAGTATGCACTCAGCAGGCACTCCAAACCTCAACGTCCAAGTGTGTGTTTATGTCTTCCATGAATGCCACAGTTATTTGTGTATTTCTCATCTCCTCAGTTGCTGAAAGAAGCAGTGGAGTCTCAAAGGATGTGTGAGCTGATGAAGCAGCAGGAAGTTCACCTCAAACAGCAGGTTCTCCCATCGGCCTTTGCGTCCTCGCTTTTTATAACTCGATTGTGACCTTACCGTGAAAACGCTGTCGCGTCGGGCATCTTTTTGTGCGACTAAACCTGTGTTCGTGTCGCTTTCCAGCTGTCGCTGTACACGGAGAAGTTTGAGGAGTTTCAGACCACTTTGTCCAAGAGCAACGAGGTCTTCACCACCTTCAAACAGGAGATGGAGAAGGTGAGGCGCCCGGGTCACTGCGAGGGCGTGCGATCGAGAAGAGGAGGAAGGGGGAGGCATCGTGTTTGCCTTCTGCTGGATGTGACCGTCTTGTTTCGTTTGCGTTACAGATGACCAAAAAGATCAAGAAGCTGGAGAAGGAGACGGCCATGTATCGGTCCAGGTGGGAGAGCAGCAACAAGGCTCTTCTGGAGATGGCAGAGGAGGTAAAGTAAAAAACCTTTTTAGTGTATCTGGGGGGAAATAGAATTTTGTTTTATGTATTTTCTGGAATTAATAAAAAGGTGACTGACATTTGCATGTGTGTTTTGTCTACAGAAATCTGTGCGGGACCGTGACTTCGAGGCACTTCAGGGTAAAGTCCAGCGGCTCGAGAAGCTGCGGCGGGCACTGAAAGTGGAACGCAACGAGCTCAACAAGAAGGTTCAGAATCTCAGCGATCCGCACGGCGCCGCCGCAGGAGCCCCCGCCTCCGACCCAGGGACTGACTCCCCCTCTCCGCCACCTACGGACTCTTTGCTGGAGACCAGCAGCAACCCCATCCCGGACCCGGCCCCCCACTGCTCTCAGTCTTGCCACTGTGACCCAGAACTGGACACAGACGCCCTGCTAGAAGCGGCACAGGCACAGCCCATCGCCGCGCAGGAATGAAGCAACGCTGCTCGCCCTCTCTCTCTCTCTCTCTCTCTCTCTCTCCCTCTCTCTCTCCTCCAGCATCAAGCCACAAAACAAAAAAGCCACCAGCCCGCGCGCCAGTACTCCTCTGCTGGACGAAGCTGATGTTAAACACTGATAGCAAGGTTAGCTTGTGTCCTCCCAGCATGCTCTGCGGTCTTTAAAAGGGGATGGGGGAGATTTGTGCCTCATCCGTCAGTAGATTTACATGCACACCGCAACTAAGTTACTGTGAATAACCTGATTAGCAGTTAATAGTTTGATTAAATGGTTCACACTTGTCTCATTTCCCCCAATAAATTGATTTATTAGCGTCATTTTCAGAGGCAGCCTACAGGAAACGTTGACTCCGTAGTCACAAAGCAGAGGAGGAAGGGTGTCAAGTTTAATTTGTCAGTCTTCAAATGACCCCGTTTTAGTGACACTCCAAACCGCATGCGCTACACACGCCGCCGTCCCGTCTGCGGACAGAAACGTAAAACCTCGCTCGCACGCGCGCTGAATCCAAATCGAGCCCCGTCGCGCCTGCTCCTGCTTAAAGCTCAGCTTGAACGAGACGACTCCGTTTGCGACCTGCAGTAAATGTCCTCCTCAGTGTGCATGTAAACTGCTGCTTTTAAAACACATTCCCTTTGTTCGGCAGGCAGTGAAACGCAGAGCCGCTGGGGCCAAATTAACGACAGTGCTGCACGGGATGACACAAGGCAAAATGGCAAGAGGAGGCAAATGGCAGAGGTTGAATGATGTGTGTGTGCGTGTAGCTACTCATGTGCATCTTTAGTCATTGTGGTTTGAAGGGTTTGATTCCTGGCGTGCAGCATACTGGAGGCCACTTTTTCTTTCAGGCGAGGTCTTAACAGAGAGAAACTTTTTGTTTTAGCGAAATTAGCCGATAACAGACATTTGTTATGTTCAGAACACTTTCTAATATGTTTCACCGGAGTTGTCATCTTCCTTGTAGACCAAATGTTTTCTTCGTTTTCTCGTTTGCATCACGCTGTTTGATTTTTGTGGTGTGTATTTATTGTTTGAAGCATAATCTCTGATATTGAAACACATGTATCTTACAGAGCACCACTGTAAAAATAAATCTGTTTATTTTTTACTCGTTTAGTAAAGTTTAAATCTGTTACTTTTATGACCAATGTTTCATTCCTAACCTTCCTGCGATCAGTCGCTTTGCTTTGATTGACTTGTTTCTCAGTCTGCTTATAACCTTGTAATGACGACCACTTTAAACTTGTTCACCTCCATCTTTGTGCATTGGTACGGGTGTGTGTGCGTGCGTGTGTGTGTGCGGCTCACGTGGCTATGATTGTCTCCTCCCTGCCCCGGTCATCGCAGTAGCTCGTAATCAGGTTTTAACTAGAGAATGTTCAAGGACCTCTATGCAACGCTTGCCTCTTGGTTGAATTCTGTGGCCGTCTGAACTGACAAGCACTTAGCTAAGAATGTATATTCATCATATCCACTGTCCTGCATGGATGTATTGTATTAACAGACAAACATATCTCACGGCAGAACTCTATTTTTTTGGTTTTTGGTTTCAGCCCTGTTCATCGCCTCTTGTTGTTTGACATTGAACGTACCGCCGTGCATCGCCCCCGGTGCTTTGAAAAAGGAGCAGTGACTGAGCCGAGTAGGAATAAGGAGGGAAACTAGAGAAATGTTATTGAACTTCTGAAATGCGGTTTCACTCCATTCCACACGTTATTTCTCCTCACGCATTCTTATGTAATACCTGATATGTAGCATTGGTAACGATTATAGAACCAGTCATTTTCAACTTAGACAGAAATGACAGACCTGATTTCTTCCATTGCCTCACAGGACAGATTCATTGTACCTCTGGTCCGGTGGTGGATGTGGAGGTTCATTGACCATGAGAAGGAACCAAAGAAGTTTCCTTTTTTTTGTCTTTTGCAGTACTTTTATCTGGCCCTGTATATTTTGTTTCTTGTTAAATAAAAGATGTAACAGTGTATATTTGACTTGCTGGTTGAATAACCTTGTTGGTTTATTTAGAAGGAGCTAAAAGCATGGTTTGATTTGAAATGGTAAAAATACGTACTTTTTACTTTTGTACTCTTTGAAGTACAAAAGTTGGCCATACAGAACTAATATATAAGCTTATATTAATATCTGGATTTTGTTAATTGATATCCGATGATTCACATGAAGATCAATGGGAAGCAGATAACTGATTTATTTTTTTAAACACAGCCCTAGTAATTCCTAAAAATACAAATTTCTTGGTTCTTTGTTTATAGCTGTACATGTGAGTGTAAGTGTGAATTATACTCCTTCACCAATAGAAATAATATCCCATTAAAACACCTTAATTACATAATTATTAATGTGAACGTGTATGGTACTTTATTCGGTTGGTTTTGTGGTCATTTATTCGCTACATGCTGGACTGGAGTATTCCCGACAGAGGGCGCCATATTGCCTTTTGACACCGGAAACTTCGTCACTTTCCTTTTCCGCCGCGGCTCCGGCGCCTGAAGCACGAGTGTTCACCTTTTCTCTCTTCACGGGAGGCGCAGCGAATAAACCGGACCGAGAGGCGACACCCAGCAGAGGAAAAATGGTTCGTATGTTTGCCAGTGACCGTCTGCTGCGAGTTACATCTCGCTCGGAACGATGCCGACGCTTTCCGCCGAGCCTGTTAGCTCCGGTATTGGCTAACGTTAGCTTAGCTTTCGACGGTAACACAACCGTTAGCAACGGTTAGCCGCGTTTTGCGGGTGACGCAAGATGATTCAGCTGACAGCTGGTGGAGCGCGTTAATGTAAAGATAAATACGCGAGCCTGGCATCTGTTTGTCATCGGAGACCGCTGCCAAAATGTGTTCCGCCTGTTTAAACGCGA
The DNA here is from genome assembly GCA_014281875.1 of Nibea albiflora. Classification (NCBI taxonomy): domain Eukaryota; kingdom Metazoa; phylum Chordata; class Actinopteri; family Sciaenidae; genus Nibea; species Nibea albiflora. The sequence continues at coordinate 13,256,594 of CM024811.1, read as the reverse complement.
CCCGTCGCTGCTGGCTAATAACGTAACGATGCGCACTCCTCTCCCTCCGACAGAAACCCATCCTGCTCCAGGGCCATGAGAGGTCCATCACTCAGATCAAGTACAACAGAGAGGGAGACCTGCTCTTCTCTGTAGCTAAAGACACGGTGGGTCGATCATAGTCAACATATGCCCTGACCTCTGCTACGTGTAAGTTAGCTTTGTATTCACTTCTTTCGATCTCTGTCTCCCACTGTAGGTAGCAAACGTGTGGTACTCTGTCAACGGCGAGAGGCTTGGCACCTACAATGGACACACAGGAGCGGTGTGGTGTGTTGACTGTGACTGTATCCTTTGGTTGAACTCATACCTGCATGGTACAGTTGTTGTTGGTGTCATACATGTTGGGCTCCTTAACTTATCCTCTCTCAGGGGACACTAAAAACGTACTAACGGGATCTGCAGACAACAGCTGTCGACTGTGGGACTGTGAGACCGGTGAGTGAAACTATGAGTTACGGTTTTCCCAGCCGGTTAGTGACGAGGCTTTCCCGTGTACGCATTTCAATGTCGTGTGAGTTGTGAGGTTTGTCTGTGCCACTGTTCACTAACCCCCCCCCCGTGCCTCCGTGCTGCACAGGCAAACAGCTGGCCCTGCTCCAGACCAACTCCGCCGTCAGGACGTGCGGCTTCGACTTCAGCGGCAACATCATCATGTTCTCTACAGACAAGCAGATGGGTTACCAGTGCTACCTGAACTTCTTTGACCTGAGGGACCCGCAGCAGATCGGTACACACCACACCATTCACACTTCTTTTAAGTCAGCCGCCCCTTCCATACAGGAAACTCTTTCACTGTATGAACAGCTCATATACTATTATTATAATATTTAACTGTCTGAGCCAGCTGATGATGTTCTTTTAACCAAAACTGAGCCACTCTCCTCAGTGATGTAATGGGTGACTCTCTCTCTCTGCAGAGGACAACCAGCCCTACCTGTCGATACCTTGCAGTGACCACAAGATTACCAGTGCTGTGTGGGGACCTCTGGGAGAGTTTGTCATCGCCGGCCATGAGAACGGAGAGTTGAACCAGTTCAGCGCTAAGGTATCGTGTTCGTGTAGCTCTGGCTGCGGGGCCTAATCCTAGTGAACAAGAGTGATAAATCTGTTGACTGTTGGCTCTGTGTCATTTATGGGCAGTCTGGAGATATCCTGAAGAGCGCCAAAGAGCACACCAAGCAGATCAATGACATCCAGACGTCTGTGGATCTCACCATGTTCATCAGTGCCTCCAAGGACAACTCTGCCAAGGTAAGACACGTCTGCTCTCCAGGCCCTCTGACACGGACATAGCCAGGCAGCTTGTGAGTTACTGGTTTTCTGTTTCCCTTCAGCTGTTTGATTGCACCTCTCTGGACCACATCAAGACTTTCAAGACGGAGAGGCCTGTCAACTCTGCTGCTATCTCCCCCATTATGGATCATGTAAGTCAAGGCCTGCACAGCAACCTCTGTCCTCCGACCATGTACCAAAAAAAAAACGCATCTTATGACTCCACATTTTGACACTTGTGTGCAATTTAGGTGGTGATGGGAGGTGGTCAGGAGGCCATGGAGGTCACAACTACCTCCACCAGGATCGGAAAGTTTGAGGCCAGGTGAGGAAAAGAACCACGTCCCCATATTCAGTTAGTACTGGATAGTAAAAGTCCATTTCAGGCTCCGTAGTCCCACTTCCTCTGTGCAAGACAATGCGGCCTGTATGCATGTGGTATCTACTGTAGTTTAAGATTTTCAGTGGTAACTTTCTTCTCAATACTCAGGTTCTTCCACGCTGCTTATGAAGAAGAGTTTGGAAGGGTCAAAGGTCACTTCGGCCCCATCAACTGTGTGGCATTCCACCCCGACGGCAAAAGGTAAGAGATGAACACGCTTGGAAATATCCAAAACGTTTTAGGGTGCATGACTAACATGTTTCTCGCACCGTGGTTATTGTTTACAGTTACAGCAGTGGAGGAGAAGACGGATACACAAGGATTCATTACTTTGACTCACAGTACTTTGACTTTGAACTGGAGGCGTGAACAGACAGGCTCCTCGATCCCACGGCTTCAGCTAACATCGCACTCTGTCCGCTCAGAAAACCGGAATAACGGACTGCATTTTGACCACCTCGCTTTCTTCCCTTCATCTGAACTGATCTGAAGTCAGCACACAGGCCACAGTTATAGATTTCAGTTGCCATTGATTAAATTGAGTCTGTATACTTCTCTCAGATTCCTTCAAATAAAGGAGAAGTAGTGAGCAGAGGTGACTGCATCTCAAAAGAGTGACAAGAGTGTGGTGTTTTTTTTCAAAGTAATTTTTCTAACATCACTTGGAAGTTGTCTTGGTGGCACAAGAAGCAATTTTTGTACTGTGGATCTGCAGTCGTGACTGGACTTTAAAACCCACACTCCTGGATTCCTGAAGCTTATTTAATGACTTCTTGATATATTTTCTGTTGTAATTCATTCCACCACGAGTCACCACCAATAAAATTACTGAACTCAACTCATGCAACTCTCAATCATTCAACAACTGATCAGTCTGACTACATAAATACTGTTACCAGAAAACCTATAAACTGAGCATAGTCACAGCTTTTTGATATTACATGGTGTAATGCAAATTGCATTCTTTCAGTTTATGTACGTGACAGACTCTGAGAACTCCACAAGTTCACAGAGAGTCTGGCAAATCCATTCATTCTCAATTAGAAACTCGAGAGGAAAAATGTTTCTGTTTTCTTTATTATTTTATAACAAAGTCATGATAATGAACATTTCACAAGGATAGAACTCTGAACAACCACATGTAAAGGGCCGGTTCACCAGCTCACTCCACATTTATGTATAATGGTACAAAATATCTAAAATAAGTCAGTCACTTCCCAACATAAACCTACAGAGAGGTTCACACACATTCTTACTTCAACATACAAACAATGCAGGAAAAAAAAAGGAACAATAAAAAAAACACTGAGCAGATATTCATAGGAAGGTGGGCCAAAGGGACAGACAGTGTACTCATGATTTAAAATAACTTACTGAGCTGAGATCAGCGACATGCTGAAGGCGAGATCATTTTAAACATGCATTCACTGATAAATTAACGCAGCACGCCAAACGACAGTTTGCAGAGTGCTGGTTATTCTAACAGTATCATAAATAGATGTTTAAAAACTGAACATATGAACGCTAGACTTTGAAATCATTTACGTCTCTGCAGGCGCAAGCCCCACAAAAAAACCTGCTTAAATCTGAAACGCCATGAGAGGAACAGTAACAACTCGGGTGATTTTCTTCACGTTAAAGCAGACCTGGTTCACACAGCAGCTGAGGGGGCTTTATGGAATTTGTCTTACACTACGTGGAGCTCCAGCTGGGTGCCGCTCACACAGAACAGCGAGGAGCAAAATCCTCCATCAGGAATCCATGCTAAAGTGATGCTAGGATATGCAGCCCACTCGCTTTGGAACGGATGCAGAGAATACAGCGTGAACCAGGTTTGCACATAAAGAACACATAATAAAACAGGAATACAAAAAGGGTCCTATCGTCACAGCAGGAGAGTTATAGGAATCAGTGGGGCTCGAGGACAACAGTACAAGCAACCATTTCACCCTGTGACAGTCTTCAAGTGGTCTTCACCTCTTCTTTTGGTCTGGAACACAAACAGTTCAGGTCAGTCTATGTAACTTCACTTCTTTTGAACAGCTTCGACCACTGACGGTTTGACAGGATCTATGTATCGGTATGAAAACTTCTTATTCTCTCCGTACAATGCGGAAAGTTCATCCAGCAGAATGAGGTGTGATTTATGATACAGGGGTAAGAGCGAATCGGCTATCAGCAGAGTCGAAGTAGAAGTGGCTGATGGTGTTAAATTATCACGTTAACTCAAATATTCTAAAAATAGTTTTAATGTAAAACTACAATTACCCCGACGTGTCCATCTTCTCTTCCTCCTTCTCCTCCTCCTTCACTTCTAGGGGGCAAAAAAAAAAAGCAAGCGATTATCATGCTGATCTGCAAACACCAATCAGCACTTCAATCTAATTTATATAGCGCCAAATTCAAGAGAGAGAGGGAGACAGGTCTTACCTTTCTTTTCTTCTCCTTCTTTCTCTTCCTCCTTCTTCACCCGTTTCACCTTCTTGTGGTTGGCCGCATTCCTGCGGCCTCCTCCCTGCCCCTCCGCCTCGTCCTCAGAGTCAGAAAACTCCTCCTCGCAAGCTATCCTCTTGTCGTGGGCGCGGACTGAAACACGGGACGCACACACACGCACACACCATCAACACTTTAACATACCCGTGTCTACGTGTGACCGTTTCCTGTCTAAATCTGGAGAAATCTCTTACTTAGAGACGCGTTTGTCGGGGTCCTCTTCGTCTTCGTCGCCGCTGTCCGCGTGCGGGGCGTCCTCTGGGATCGCCTGCATCTGCACGCCGGGGGCGTGAGGCAGCATGCGGAGGTTTTCAAACAGACGCTGCTTGATCTTCTCCAGGTATTCGTTGGTGTTCTGGTTGGTCATATTGGACGGGCTGATGTGCAGCTTGAAGTCGGGCCCGAAGTACTCAAAGTAATCGTTGTAGGGGAGCTCGTTGGGGATGGAGGAGTCCAAGGCCACGGCGGTTTCGTAGGTCCAGCAACGGGCCACGTTGCGAATGGTGTAGCCTCCACCACCCAGCATCAGCAGGGGCAGGTTGAAACTTTTGATGTACTCCACGCATTTGGCGTGACCTAGAAGAGCACACACACACGTTAAATCTTGAAAGTAGAAAAGCACTTTTGAGGATCGTCATGGAGAGCGAAGGGTGTTTATACCTTTGATGGTGAGGTTGAAGCAGCCCAGCCTGTCGCCAGAAAGAGAATCAGCTCCACACTGGAGTACAACGGCACTCGGCTGGTACATCTCCATGACTTTAGCCATGATCTGCATGTACACACACTTATTAACAACCTTCCTCAGAGAAAGTCTGGTTTTAATGATCACACAGTGCCCAAATAAAAGCACTTACGGGTTTGAAGATGGCTTCATAGGACTCGTCGTCAATACCGTCTCTTAGCGGGTAGTTCACTGCGTAGTACTTTCCCTTTCCAGCGCCGATGTCCTGCACACATGGGAGACATCACTGAATTACAGCCAATGAGCACAAGACACGTTGATGACTTAAGATGGAAATTTTAGAACCAACAAACTGACCCTCAGATCTCCGGTGCCGGGGAAGTATTCTCCATACTTGTGGAAAGAGACAGTCATGACTCTGTCTGTGGTGTAGAAGGCCTCCTCCACTCCATCGCCATGGTGGATGTCGATGTCTATGTATAAGACCCTCTGGTGGTACCTAGAGAGGAGAGAAGCGAGAAGAGAGCCCTGATATAATATCCACTAATCCAACAGCAAAGTGAAAACTAAATAAACGCTCACGCAAACCAAAAAACTCAGACAGAAACGTGACAAGTTTGCTTTGAAAACAGAAAAGTGAGCATAACAAGGTACTTAAAGTCATCTTAAAGGAGGCTTAAACGCTGTGAGAACATGACGCAGGCAGCGATCTAGTGTTTGGCATGGGCAGAGGAATTGTTTAATGTGCATCACACATAAAGCTCCAGGCAGGTGTAGATGTAATCCAGCTAATCCGCGTCTGAAACGTACGTGCCAGATTTCATCAGCAGCCCAAAAGCAACTAAAACCTGACAGATGGGCGGAAGGCGGGACAGGTTAAAGACAAAAAGAAAACACAAGAAGCAGCGGCTTACTTGAGCAGCTCGAGGATGGCCAGGACGATGTCGTTGACGTAGCAGAAACCTGAAGCCTCTGACTTCTTGGCGTGGTGGAGTCCGCCCGCCCAGTTTATGGCGATGTCTGTCTGCTGCTTGTTCAGCTTCAGAGCCCCAGCTGGAGTGACATCACAAGATGAGTTTAATGAACTTTATGCAGTTATTTGTTTTCACATTTATGGGCGTGCAGTGCAGATAAACTTGGAGATATGTTTTTATCCCCGATATGAATATAGATTTTCTTAAGCACACATTCTCCGCAGTGAGGACCACCACATATGGTGGTTGATTATTTAGTTAATCATTCTATTTAACTTCTCCATAACCAAAAATTAAGAAATCCAAATTCACACATAGTTGCAAGAATTACTTAGTTAGTTGTCCACTATAAAATGAATTGCCAAATATCAACCACTACTACTACTTATACCCCTACCCTACCACCCTTTTTTTTTTAATGGACCAAATAACTCATCAGTAAATAGAGAAAATGATCGACAGATTGAGTGATAATGAAAATAATCTCTAGTTGCAGCCTTACATTTAAGATATATTTGAAAACCACCAAGATTAACGACTAAATCGAGACCTACACTTCACCCATGCCTTGTATCTTAACTGTCACTCATGTATGAAGCTGGTGCAACTGAAGGATTGTGGGAGACGCGGCTGGAATGACGTACCGACAGATCCACCCGTTGAGAGCTGGCAAAACTCAAAGAGTCCATCAAACACCGGACAGTCCTCGCCGACGTTGACTGTGAGGCAAAAGACAAACAGTTTGAACACGCGTGGACGGTGAGAACACTTCAGAGTCTGTTGGAAGAAAAGGCAAACACTCACATCTCTGCATCTGTTTGCTATACTCAGACATGTTGTCTGGTCGGATGGACCTCAGGAACTTGATGTAGTCATCACTGTGGTACTTTGTCATCTCCTCTCCGCTGGCTTTGTGTGGCCTCTGTAAAACAAGCAAAAGTGGCAACGCTTTTAAGATTATGATGCAATTGCGGAGGCACAATGGCACGATATACATGCGGATCGGAGTGTTGGGGGTTCGCGTGGAGGGAAACAACTCACATAGATCTCCATTTTCCGGTACAAGCCGTAGTTGAGGAGGAGGTTGTGGGTCATGCGGATCCTGTGGGGCTTCATGGGATGACCCTGGCCATAGTAGTAGTTCCCCACATCCCCTGGGAAGATAAAAAAGACAAGTTCATGTGACAGTTTGAGAAGCGGCTGCCATGATGATGAAGTGTGAAGACACGCCAAACTCCATTCATCGCTTGCAAAAACTGCAACACATCCAATCCACCGTGCAGCTTTTTGACACATTCACGGCTCCTCTTTTAATCTGAAAGGTTAAAACAGGAGAGTGGACTGTAGCTTTAATTATTCACATGCTACCTGACCCACACAGCACGCTCGACAGAGAAGGAGACAGGGACCTGGCGTTTCAGTAAGTGAAAATAACCACATTTAAAACACGTAGCATTTCTGTTTCTGCTGTTTAAAGTGTTTGTGCATAACAGAAAACAAGGGGAAGCGATACTATTTAGCAGCACTGTTGTTGCATGAAAACTTCTCGCTGAATAATTAGGCTGTCAAGCGGTGCATCGGTCTCCACTTCTCGGAAGTTGTTATCAAGTTTGGGGAAACAGCGGTGTGTGTTAGCGCCGGTTAGCCGGTTAGCTGTAACCACCACTACGTGCACGCATCACCGCGCAGTTAAATGTCTAAATAAAACAAAAAAACAAGTCTTGTTAGTGCGTAATGGAGACGAGTGGAGACGACATAACGCGCACACGGTCGAGCTAACAGCTACCTAAGCATAGCATGTAACTAGCTAACGCTAGGCTAGTTAGCGAGCTAACGTTAGCACGCTACACCGGCTAGCTAGCTACCTAGCTCGTGAGGCACACTTGTGAAAATGCATGCAAACGTCCGCGCGCCTCCACGGCGCGTGCTTCTACCACAAATAAACCGAGGTGCACGTGCTGCGCATTTACCGTCATAATAATAGCAAACTTTTTTCTTTGTTCCTTGAGACAGCGCCATTTTACACCAATTGCCCCGCTGTTTCGTGCCCACCGGGTTCCTCTCTTGCACCAGCGGGGAACTCGCGTTGAGCTCTTCGTCGACCAATCACAGCAGCTCAACCGCCCGGCTGGGAGGCGCCGGTATTACAAACCGAGGACCGCCGAGGTTGTTGCAGCTGCAGCCAGACAGACAGTGTCTAGACTGGCATCGAGCGGGGCACAAAGTGTTTGATTCAGTGCTGGAAAACAAAGTGATGGTCAGCAAATCGAACAAGCAGCTGATCACGTACATGAGCAGATCATTTCGTGTTGACCCCCCTCTGCAGTGAGGTCGTTTGATTGAGTATAATAGATACTTTAATGATAATTAATAATTGTTTTTTTTCTCAGGGGTTTTTACATAAATAGGTCTGAAATACAACCACACACACACACAAAGAGCTCATAGACATGCAAATGTGAAGTGATGTGCAGCCACATAGAGGCTCTGTTACCTAGCTCAAGGGTCATCATCCTAAACCTTTATGTCGGCCTCATAAAGTTAATATAGTAGGTATAGATGGATTTACTCTCCATTTATTGATTGTTTTCAGTTTTATTTAAAGCTACAGTGTGTGAAATTTAAAGGGATCTACTGGCATAAATGGAATATAATAAGCCTAGCTATGTTTTCATTTGTGTATATTAACCCCAAAATATGAATCATTATGTTTTTATTACCTTTTAGATTGTGCCTTTTATATGAACAGAGGAAGTAGGTCCTCCTTAATGGAGTCTGCAGTGTGTCTATGAGCAAAGAACGGACAAATACCTCAGCTCTGGATAGGACTTTTCTATTTTTCATGAGTTTCATGAGTTAGTTCATCGTTCACGCTCAGAAGGAGAGGGTGAGGCAAGCAGGTATTCAGTTGGTTGCAATCCACAAGTTCACCACAAGAGGCCACTAACTCCTACATGCTTCACCTTTAAGTATATGTGTATCTAAACTTGGATTTTGGAATCTCAAATCCTAACTAGAGTACGCCTATTTTCCCCAAAGTTTCATCTTAACTTCTAACTACAACAAGAAAAATAAAAAGCCATGACCTTTTGAAAACAGAAAAATCTGCATATTATCTTTCTTTTTTTTAACAACACTGTATTTTTGCATTCATTTTACTTCATTAGTTTTCATTTATTAACAAAATAAACATTAGTTAAAGGTCAATCATCAGTTGTCCTGTCCAAATGCTAAAAAGGTGCTCTAAAAAGAAGAATAAAATGACATTTGTAAGCAGTTATATCTACCAAATGTCAACTAATAATGCAGAAACATGTACAGATGCATGTTCGTGCTCATTTCTGTGCGTTTGTACTCCTAATTTGAACAATGCACATGATGTAAAAGTAGGTCAAGTGAGCGCTCATTGTCCTGTTTGTGTACAATGGGACTGATTATGCATATTGATGCAGGCCTTAGCAGTCATTCCAGCCTCTTAAGAAGTACTGGAACAGATTGAGCAGCCAGACAATAGGTGATCAGCTTTGTGGCATTCCAGAAAACGGCCACCAGGTGCCGTTGTAAGCTCGCTTGTGACTTTGACTCTTAACTCCCTGATCTCTGCACGCAGACCTGTCATCGCTGAATGAGAAATGCTGCACCCCTGAGCTGATCACTCACAGAATCTCATGTATAGTACGCTGTGCAAACAAAACAATGACATATAGAGCAAAGATACGCTGGAAAGGTTAACTTTTTGTGGAAGAGCCATTCATAATTTATAGCTTACTGTACCTGCTGCCAGCTTACAGTGCAAAGACATGTGGAAGAATTATGTAATTTAGGAATGGCTTCTTGTGATTTTACTTGGTATTTTAAGACTCTTATAATGAAATAAATCAGTTCAAGGTTAACAAGTTGTCTGCTTCAAGAAGCTCAATCAATGTGGAGCTACGGCTTTGATTTAAAAAAAAAATCCTAATTGTTGGAAGACTGCGTCCAAATGTAGCTCAGGTCTCAACTCATCATATCACCATGTGAACTAGGTCAGTTCACCCAGAGCAGGACTGCTGTGCTCAGTTAGTCGTGTTCCTTCAAATGGAGGAAATATTTCAGGGTGACAGAGAAGTGCAGGGTTGAGGGTGGAGGTAATGGTGCTGATCTCAGGCCCATAACACTAATAGAGGGCCAGGGGGTCATCGGATCTAACATGGTAGCATCGGTGTGTTCAATTACCTCCAAACCAATCAGCTCCAAACGTGGGCGTCTCGCAGAGAATCCCAGAATGACCCGTGTGACACAAATTAAAATGCAATCGGCGGTGGATCGTTGTGTTTGTTTTCTGTGTGCGTTTGGAGCTGGGTCACAGTCCAAATCCTATAATGGCTAATAATTACATGAGTGAGTGGAATAAAACTTTATTGATGTCAAAGTTTGGCTTATTCAGATTTTAGATATCAACCGATAGTATTGTATCAGTGCTAATATATAGCACAAGTACACCTCATTATTTTCAAAGTAACGTGTCTTACCATGCACTGTAACCACCCGGGGTTAAATGACTCGCTAATGTTACATCCCTTGAAGAAGGGCGGCCATATTAAAGCAAAACTTTATGAGACTTGTGCTGATTAACTGTAGCTACAAGTGACAGTTATGAGACAGTAAGATATTAGATAGAGATGGTAAATGGTCAAATTTAACATGACAAGTAGAAAACTATTGCAGTAATGTTAAATTAATATCGTTGTAAAATCTAGCTAAAATTAGCTACCGTAAGCTACTGGTCATACCAGACCAAGGGGGAGCGTAGCAGTGAAACTCCAAAGGCGGGTTAAACTGAGAGTGGGTGTATTTTATTGCTCACAAGTTCATCCTTTAATTTAAAAAGGAGGAATGTGTAAATTAATCTTTTAAAAGTTTCTTAGTGTCACTTTGATTTGAGTTTTTAAGGCCAAATATGGAGGAAAACGTTGCAGCTGCTCCGATGTTTCTTTCTTTATACTTTAATTTGTCCGATATGGGCAGACATCCAAACAATGTCACCTGTCAGCTCCATTTATTGGACGAGTTACTTTGTCTGCTGTCAATGTGTATTTAAATGAACACTTTGAACATGACAGGCTTCTTTCATTAAAGCATAATACTTTTGTAGTAACAAATGTAATGGGTGTAAATAACAGTGAAGACACATAAACGGGCAGGTAACCAACATTTATTTACCATTATCAACTTTACAATAAAACCAGTAACATCTGTCAACATTAGCAAAATAAAGAACAGAAATCAGTCCAATGTATTTACAGAGACAAAGCAGATTCAGGCGCACACACGACAGATAAACAACTCTGCTTCATATCAAACCGCAACAGTGAACATAGCAAGCTTAAGTGTTCTTTTTTTTTTCATAGTAAGGTAAAAATCAAAGTTGTCTCTTTTTTTTTTTAAACAAACAAGTAATAGCTTCTCTGAATCTTTAAGATGGTTCTCTATAATACACCACAAAATACTTCAAATTTGGGTTAAAATATAGGAATGTAAAAAGTTGGCGAGTCTCTTTAATTTTCTGATTTCATTTTTTTTTTATTATTATTTCTTTATTTCTTTATTCAACAGTCATTTCAAGTGGTGGTGGTGTCCTAGCATCTCATCTAGCTTCGTTCCGTCAGCGGGGAGGCATCTTGATCTGCACATTTTTAGGGAAAAGATGCTCTGACTCCATTCTCCTCCGTCCGATCCTTCATCCGTCTATACTTCATGGTGTCATTTAGCTCGCATACTAGCCATTAAAATCCATTTTTCCACACAGTGACCAACCCACAGCCTAAAACTCAGTCCGGGTCCAGATGTCGAGCAGTAAACCAGGGAAGTGATCTAGTGAATCTAGTCTGTCGTCTTGTTATCATGACGAAAAGTGGCACATCAAAGGAGTCTCTCACATACATGTGTATATATTTACATATACATATATCCATATACATATGTATACATATACACATATATATATAAATATATATATATACTCTTAAATTTTCTCTCTCTCTCTCTTGAAAAACAGTTCACCCAGTTCATTGTGAGCTAAAGGTACAATCACTCTTTCTTTTCAGAGGGAGCGGGGGTCGAGCTGCTCTCCTCTGTTGGTTTCGTGGCCTCAGGGGCCGGAGCAGCTGCCTCCTTGGCCTCCTCTTTGGGGGCCTCCTCTTTAGCCGGCCCCTCCTCTGCCTTTGGGGTCTCAGCCGGAGCGGCAGCGGCGGCTGCTGCTTCCTCCTTCACCTCCTCTTTCTTCTCCTCCTCTGCAGGAGCAGCAGCTCCGTTCTCAGCAGGCTTCTCCTCGGCCGGGGTGGCGGTGGCAGCGGCGGCCGCCTCCTCCTTGACAGCCTCGCTCTTCTTGCTCTTCTTCAGATTGAGCTTGAAGTTGAAGGACTTCTTCAGGGAGAACTTCTTCTTCTTCTTCTTGGGGGTCTCCTTAGCCGCAGCCTCGCCTTCGGGTTTGGCCGCCTCGCCGTCCGCGGCGGGCGCCGGCTCGATAGCGTCGCCTCCTGCGCCGGCTTCGGGCTCCTTTGCCGCCTCGGCTGAGCCATTGGTGGCGGCAGCGTCCCCGTCAGGCTTTGTAGAGACGTCACCATTGGTTTTCACATGTCCATTCTCCTGAAAAGGGGGGGTTGAGACAAAATAAGTGTTTGCAAAGCTTCACCTTCTGACACATAAAATCATATTTGCACTTAAAAAACCTCTCTGGACACGCTTGCAACACAAAGAGGACCTATTTTCAACGTGCATTACTCATTTATTTCCAGAGCATCGTCGTGCTCATCAATTAACCACCGTGTCGCCGGGCTCAGAGCCGACGCCTTGCAGTAATCTAATCAGGCGACAGGCGGCGGTAGCTCCTCACACACCGCCCGAGGTACCAGACAGACATCGGCTCAACAAAGACAAGGCTGGGGCTCATCGATGGAGGGATGGAAACACTTATAATTTGTTTTTGTTTTTTAACCGAAATACCTAACTTCTAGTTTAAAATGTCAAATTAACACAAAGTCTGCCGGAGAGGGACTATTTTCTTTTCTTTTTCTTAGTCCCTAATGGGTGTAATTAGCATATAATATCAATTTGCATGCATAATAACCCAGTAATAGACTCAAGTATCAAAATGAATGTGATTCACCACCTCTGATATCATTTTTTTTTTTTTTTGGAAAGTCCCCGGTTGTAAAATATGTGACCAGACGACAGCCAGGCTTGAATTTTAAGCAGGGAGGAGTAGTAGACTGCCTACGTGCGCCCGAGATGCCCCCCTCCCCCCTTTCAGCCTGGCACTGTCACACACGTTGTGCGCTGATTTTGGGTCACAAATACAAAATAAAAAACACACACACACACACACACACTTTGCTCTAAACTTACACTCGCATGAGAGAGAAACGTAATAGAAACACAGCTTATTTTGTATTTTCTTTCTTCTCGGCAGGAGACAACGATGCTTTTAAAAAAAAAAAAAAAAGCCCCACCTGACCTGCCCAAAATGTCCTCACATTCAAGTTTTATCAACCCGGCGTCGATTAAATATCGTCACAGCGCTGTTTTCATGTGAGAAATGAGTCTTGAATCAGCCTCCACTTGTGTTTTATTCAATAAAACACAGTCTTAGAGACCGAGCAGAGTGTAATTACCTGTCCGTTGGTTTTGACAGCTGCAGCATCGGCGGCGGCGGCGTTTCCCTCCGCGGCCACCTCACCCTTAGATGCCTGGGATCCCATTGTCTTCGATGAGTTTACCGTGTCTCCTAAAGCAAATTAAAAATAAAAACTAAAAAAGAGCGCTTCTTTTTTTTTTCTTTTTTTTTTAAGTTAATCCAAACCCCAGGGGTGAGTTAAATATCCAGCGGTGAAACGATAAAAAGTGTTGAGTTTTTTTTTTCTTCTTCTTCAAACGGCAGCTTATGTCCCCTTCTCGGTTGCTCCTGTAGTCGGACTTGTCACCCTGGTGGAGAGAGACCCTCTAAACTCAACACTGGTTGAACGCAACGCTTCAACATACAGCAGGTTCAAGGCACCACCCGTGGGCGGGACCTGCTTAAAGCCTGACCAATCACCGCGCCGTCTAAGGGCAAGTCTAGCCAGCTCTGGCCAATCACCCTTGACTCCCTAATTGTCCCCGCCCCCTCGAAAAGACCCCCAGCAATGAAACCAATTTAGTCCACAGTTTTAGTTCAAAACAAAACAAAACAACAAATACAGAAGGTGAACATGTTTTGTTCATTTACTTCTCTCCTTGTGATGCTTCAGTTGAAGAATATCTTCAAACTTGCAAGTTAAAGAGGCGTAATTAATAGTTACTAGCATTTGCATGTGTGGTTACGTAAGTGAGTGTAGGCAAGGACCTGGGTTTCCCCATTAGACTCCACATGTGAGTAATATGAGTTTTAGCGCTGATAGAAGTTGGTGTAAAGCATCTAAATCTGTCATAGTGATGAATGAGTTTTAAAGCTTAGGTCTATGAGCTCTAGTGAATCATGTGCGACTGACACCATGTGAATAATCGGCAGACATAATAATATGTGGATTGTTTTCTCGATCAATTGATTATTATTCATTTTTTTGCATTTATAAAATGTATTTTTTTCAGTCAAAGATGAAGAATATCTTCCAAATTTGCTGGAAGATTGAAGGCAAGAAAGAGGCGTAGTTATTAGTTAGTTACTACAACATTTGCAAGTGTGGTTATCTAAGTGTGTGTAGCTAAGGAACTGAGTTTCTCCATTGCACTGTATGCAAGTTATATATCAGTTTTAATACTCATAGAAGTTGGTACAAAACACCTAAATCTGTATTAGGTATGAATAAGTTTTTAAACCTAGTCTATGAACTGTAGTGAATCCTGTGTGACTGATACCACATGATTAAACAGTAGTTTCAATCTGCAAATAGTTTTTTTTTTTTCAATTAATTGATTTTTTTCATCCATAAAATGTAAAAAAAAAAAATGTCTGCTAATATTTTTCAGAGCTCAACTTCAAATGTAATCAAACTGCTTGTAATCACAAAGCAACATTACCCAAAATATTCAATTTTACTGTGAAACCATTAAAAAAAACAGGCTAACTTGCAGTTAACCAGGTGTGACATTTGGCACAGACAACTCAGAGTGATGAAGTAATGCACTCCGCCGTACAGTTTCACTTTGCTGAACACTCCTTGAGCAAGCAGGGGAAGTTCCTCTGAGTGAGTCTTTTTTGGTTTCAGTATCACTTGGGTCTCAAAATCAGAGTCTGATTCAGCACGGCGCCGTGATTCAGTTTCAGTAAAGTCTCTATTACAACAGCTGTTACCAGAAGTCCTTTTTTATCAGATGTCTGTACAGACATGACTCGTCCTGTTGTCATCCATGAGTGTGATGCATATGTCCTTTTCATATAGAAGAAAATGTTGAAGATTAATTACTTCACTCCACAAACAACCCTTTTGTATTAGCTGTAGCAAGCCAGCTGAGTTGGGACTAAATTTACAGGTGAAAGGAAGAGACTAAATGTGGGTTTTTAGATATATGTTACTGAGTTTCTTGCGTTTCCCCAGGCCCTTTCTGTCTATCTGTCCCCACCAGCCGGAGCAGCAGAACAGTAAAATGGACCTACTTTTTGTCATACAATGGTGAATGAGGGTTTAATCTATTGTTCAGTGTTGGGCTCTCATTGTGGACACATTTTTTTTGGTGATCTGACCGGAGAACAGGGTCTGCGTTCGGACTAATAGCATGTCACGCTGACTCCTCATGGCCCGATGACATGATTTGTTATTCACTTCTGCTTGTCAACAACATACCAGGAGCAAAATATGTCAATCCGATGATCATGCACATTCCACCTGATCATTTTCTCCCACACACATTCCTCGCAACAGCTGTTAAAGCTACGCAAACTCGGTTATGTGAGGAAAAGACTCGAGTGTTCAATGGCACAAATGGTCTTTACTGAGACCAATCAGCCTAATTGATTTTGCAAGACTTGGGAACATTGGAATGCGTGTCAGCAGCCTGTCTTGATGCTAAGTCCACAAACTCTCCACTCTAAATCTAAATTAGTGCAGCTGAACAGAAGTTACTCTTGCATAGCCACATTATATAATTATAAAAATGTGTTTAGAATGCAATTAAGACTTTTATGTATTGTAAGTATTTATGTAAGTATTTTAGAGCCCATGGAAAACATTTTATTAATGTGGCAAAGACCAAATTGTAAATGGCTTTCTTACTTAGAGTTAAAGCAGATGTATTTGTACGCTAAATGTGAAGCTACAGCTAGCAGCTGGTTACCTTAGCTTAGCATAAAGACTGGACGCAGGAGGCAGACCAACCTAGATCAACCGAACAGTGCCTCTAAAGCTTATTAATTAACACATCATGACTCTGTTATTAGAAGTTATTGTTTTATAGGGGGGGTTGTATGGCATTATTTTTTGGCCAGGGGCTATAACTTTGTGTATTCTGCTTACCAAGCACTCTCCCTGTGGCTGTAACTGTCGATAAGATAAAACAAGACACAGGCAAAGGTTGACAAAGTCATTACTATTTGCCAGAAAGTGGATTTTGTTACCTTCAACAGAGCCATACAATATTCTTTATGCTAAGCGAAGCTAAACTAAGCTTGCCATGCCCTGGCTGTAGTTTGTATTTAGCAGCTTTAACAACATGAGAGCGGTGTCAGTCCTCTTGATTAACCCTTGGCAAGAGAGTTACTGAACAAAATATCTAACTATTCCTTCAACAGCGTCCACTTTCCTGGAAAGCATTGTTTAGATATGTTTTCACTAGGAGCATTGCCAGGTTGAAGTGCCTACTCTTAACTCTTGCCACAAAGTCGAAAGCAGTTATATCTAAAGTAGCATTGTGAATACTGTTTCCATCAAATTGGGGCTAAGGGGGCTCATAGCCAAACCTAGAAAAAAAAAGAAAAAAAGAACAGGCTCTAGACTAAAAAGAACCCAACCTTAGGTGGGCAGCGGTGTCCACATACCTTTGGCCAAATTCTGTAAATCGGTCGCATTTCTTGAATTATGCTGAAGGCGTGTATTGTTCTCCTATGGAGGCTAGAGAGAGGTAGAGCATAAAATGGCAGCAGGAGTCAACACAAGTAAGTATTTTTTTTTATTAGTGTCAGAAAACCAAAGTGTGGGCATGTTAATGGGATCATGGTATCATAAAAGGTGATTGAAACTTTAACGTGAGCAGACAGAATGCAAATTAGAGCGCATTATTCTCAAATGTGTGTAATTTTTCAGTATCAGCAGGATTATCATGGGAAGATGGGAAGTGGTTTGGATTTTTTACAGGCATCCACATGTGACATCAAAGCCGCGTCCTTAAACTTTGCTATCGTTCGATCTTGAATGTATCACAATGCACCGGAGACTTTTTTTCCTAGTTTCCTTCGCTCTGTGGTTTTCCCTCCCTGCGCTCGCTTCATAGCAGTCACACTGTGAGGACAACCTTTTCTCACACACATATCACGCTGTATCTATCTAGCTGGCCTTGTAAATGTCATAATAATGTGTCCAGTGTGTACTGTGGAATGCCTGGCACGCAGGCCCTCCCGTCTCTTCAAGCCATCTTTCCCTGTCAATGGGCTTCTTCAGCCTGCCTGAGGTAACTCAGCCCAGGGGGGGTGGGGGGGGAGGCGGCGAGAAAGAGAGAGAGAGAGAGAGAGAGAGACGGCATCATGCTTAACTTTTTCAGACGGAACTACACATCAAGTGTTCCTTTCTCCTTCTTCCATGAAAACCCAGTGCCCGTGTGATGGTAGCAATGATGACAGTTTTGAGAGCAGTGACGGAGGTGCAGGCTCATCATCTCCTCATCACTGCACTTGACACTCTGTGCTCTGCGCGCTGTGTGTCTGCGTGTGTTTGCACATGTGCATCTGTGTGCTATGTGCATATAAGGGAAGCATTGTCATGGGACCAGTGAGCGTCAGGGGGTGAAAGGCACAGAGAAGCGATCCTTCACACATAGAAACACATTATGCACCCTCACACACACACACAAAGTGAGGAGGGGTGGAGGGCATCAGCTGTGACAGAGTTCATATAAATGTGCCGAGGGTTGGAATGCAGAGACGGGGACAAATAGAGGAGGAGGGGTTGGGGGGGGTTTCTGATCTGTATGATAGAGCCGAGGCCTTAGAAGGAAAAGAAAAAGACGGTGGGGGAGAGAAAAGACGGCTAGAGGTAAAGGCTGTCACTGGCAATGAATGACGTGCTGATAGCTGATAGCTGAGTGACAGCCAGGTGTGGCCGGGGGATGTAATAACATGTCATCAAACAACCGTTAAACCCCCCCCACCATACATACCAGCCTCCATGAAGGAGGGATTCTGGGATTGGGCGGAGGAGGACAAGAAAATGGTACAAAAGCAAGAATGATGCCGTAAAGAAAGATTGAAGAAGTCTTTAAGTTCGTAGTAACTAGTAGTTTCTAGTTTAAAAGTAGCGATGTACTAAATATACTTTGTATTTATATTTGATGGTTAGACTTTTGTAATTGTAGGACTGTTGAGCTGGAGAAATGTGTGTTTAACGGTTCATAGTATTCGGGTGAGTAGTAGTGATCATGCTAATGTAACTGTGACGTTATTTGATCCTTCAGCCTTCACATTTTATACTTTCAGATATTTTGCATGAAATGTATTCTTGTTATGTCAGATGTGTCGACGATATCCCATTACCTCACCCACTCTCGACTCCAAACAGCTATATAAGCACTGAAACGTTGGCTTTGTCAGTCGGTTCAGTTAGCTAGATAACAGTTACGCCTGGCAGTTACAGGATATAAATATTTAGTTATGGTTAGTGTCCACTTTTAGTGAACCTAAAGGACAGAGCTGGTCAAGAATAATAATCTTATCGTACTCAGATTGTTTGGTCACTTCATTTTGTTGGCTTCTGGTCAGGGTTCACTGTTCACAGCTTTATTGTCATTATACAATACACGATACAACTCACGTACAGTGCGTGCCCGTTTCCGCCTAAGAAGTCACCTGTCTCACCTGGCTCTGTGTGTTTTTCAGGTGCTTTCCAAACAGGCAGTGGTGCATTGGTAAACGAGATGGGCTGGGAAACATGACAGTATGATGTCAAGCTTTCAGTTTGACACCGCATCTTTTTCAAAGCAGATTAGTTTCTCATTAACCACAATCATCACCTCATATTGCTCTGAACTGCCTGTAACTTTCTCCACTGCTTGTTATCGCCCCACGCCTAACTGTTCAGCCTCAGGGGATACTCCAAATTGACATCCCGCCCTTTGACCCGGCCCTTCCACCCTCCTTTGATCACATGACTGGTGGCTGTCTGAAGTCTGTTGTGCAGCTTTTGTTCTGTAGAAATTCTGACTTCATCTCCGGGTTAATGTTACCTGCCCCGTGTCTTTTATCTTGTGACACTCGCAATTTATTTACATGTCGGCTCACAACACACACAACAGCTACTTCTTTTAAGCTATGTATGATCCCAAACACCCCCCCCACTCTCTTTTTGTCTGGCTGCAGTCAATGAAGCTTTGTCTATGTATTCCTGGATGTTGGGCTGTGGGTGAGCTCGGTCTCCCAAAGGCTCCATTGTTCTGAGCTTCGTCACCCTATGGATGAGCATTAGAAGTACGACTGGAGGGGTCGAGAAGAGGTAGCACAGATACATGCAGGAACGGTTAAGGAGAGAGGGGACAGAGGATTATGGGTATTAAATCATGAGAAACTGAGCTGATCACTGAAGAGAGTGTGGCGAAAGTGCTATTTTTGGACGTTGCCAACATAAACAAACAAGCAATTTAATGTTTAGGTGATGAAGATAAAACTTTTGAGAGCCATACAGTCCCTGCCCTGGATTCTAATCAGCCATTTTAATCAAAGCCTAGCTGCGGTCAATATCTCTTAAGTGCTCGCTCAGTCGTGTGCGCACTGATTCCCGGACCTCATGGAGAGACAATAGATAGCATATGGCTTAGCGTTTGAGCTGACAGATGTCCACGCTGGACAAATAGAGAGCAGAAGCCAAATAATCATGACTTTAGCTTTGAGCTGACGGAGTGGCAACAAGTAATGATGCAAAGAAGTGGGGAGGTGGGCTGTTGTAGTACAGCGGTCCTGTTAAATATCGACTAAGTAGGTCACATTAACGTGTCGTCTGGAGTGACAAACAAGCAGTTTGACTTCACAGTACAACAGTTTGGTTTCCTCGTGCTTTCAGTATTGACAGAACAAGTGCACGAGTCAATAAACAGTTTCAGAGAAGTGTTTGGGACTTCCCATTTACGACTCAAATACTACTGTTGACCCATTTAGAGTGACGGATCACCCTTCTGAGCACGCATGGAAGATTTTACTTTCACTTTCTGTCCACTTCTTTCTCCCATTCATTTCTGGTCAAAGGGGGGGAATCCCTGAGGGACTTTCCATAAAGAAACAGTTTATGTGTATGACAGTGTAAATACTGCAATAGGGGGAAGGCGTTTCTGTTATTTTTATTATTGATTTGTTAATAAATATGAAAATTCCCAGGATTTTTTCCATGCTACTATAAATCAATTTTGAAATCGGTCCACATTTTCAGGAAATAAAGCATAGTTTGTCATAAATGTGGACTTTCAGTCCTCACAGTTAGTCACCAACGATGAAATTACCAGACTCAGCCTCCCGGTCTGTCTTTGTCTAACGTACTGTACACACACACACACACACACACACACACACGCCTGGCACATGCAGCACTGGAAATGGTGTCAGCCCAGTATAAATCCCTTTTGACATATGAGCATGCCAGTGACCTTATTACCATGACAACAGTTTCTACAGGATAATAACGTTGTGGCAATGCTGACACAATATGACACAACAACCCGGACACGTACTGTGCGATGTGTTGCTGAGAGGTGAACCACTCGCTTTTTATTTTCCTTTTCTTCTTTCTCTCTCTTCACCTCGCCTTCTGTGGTTCATGTCTTATTTTCTTTATTTGCCCTGATTTTCAGCTGTGCGTGTGTGGTGTGTGTGTGTGCGTGTGTGTGTGTGTGTGTGTGTTTGGTAATGTGTTATGCATTTTAGAGAATTCGGGTATATGGAAAAGTCTTTGAGCAAGGAAGGAAAGCATCCTTCCAGCAGCTTTCAAAGCAAGATTGATATAAAGGTAGGTCAGACCTATCTCTGGGCTTGTGAGCTCTCACTTCCCCAGTGTGTGTGTGTGTGTGCGTGCGTGCGTGCGTGCGTGCATGTGTGTGTGTTTCAAATCTGTGTACACCCACGCACAAGTCCTAAAATAAATGCTTCTTCTTTCATACATGTGAGCGCATTCAGCAGAACTGAACAACACATCCACCCCCTCCCTTTTCCTCTTGTGCCTCCTCCTCCTCCTCCTCTTTCCTTCGCTTTCCTCCATCCATCCTCAGAGAGGGGGAGAGAGAGAGTGAGGATGTCAGAGTAAAGTAGGGGAATGGGAGGACTGGGAAAGAGAGACGAAAATCAGGGTTTTGCATGCTATTTTAACCAAACTTGCGAGACTTAGACTCGGCTTGTCTTTTTGCTTTTACGGCAGGAATGCGTGGAGCGCAGGCAGCTTCGAGGAAAGGGAGGATAAAACAGTGCAAAGGAGCAAGTGCACTTGTGAGAAAGCCACGCTGTGCGCTCAATACAGGAGCTCGGCTCAGTTCATTTTAAAATGACGTGTCGCTCCATCCATTTTAATCATGAAGTTCAGTTTGATCATCACGAGAAGTGCCACTCACTCATCGAAAACTGTTGTATAATGTCATCAAAATATGAGATTAGGTCTCTACTCCTTCAATTTTATCTGTTCTTGTGAAATAATAAAGCTTTGAGTCTCCCAACTTTACAAATTACTGATTTGCTCGAGTACCCCGTCTTACAGGACTGAATCAATATGTAATATTGTTTGTTATGAAACTGACGGCGTCATCCTTTGATCATCTCTTCATGAGGCTACTTCAGTTTAGCATTGCACTTAGCCTCTAGCCTCGTGCAGATATGAGGAGTGGGCTACAAAGGGTCTGGTAAGCTCAGCTCCTTCTAACTCCACACCAACAGACTTTCTTCATTTTCAGACCCGACCAACGCTGATTCAAGTCGACGGACTTCACAAATCTCCCCCTGGATCCACAAAAAACTCATTTTTTACATACGCAGTGGTACTTCCCAAAACTCGGGAACACACTTTAATGTGTAAAATCGCTGGAGTTCCCCTTTAAAAGTAATATATTAGTGGCCAGCACCATGAAAACATTTGCAACCTACTACTCAACTCTCTACCTACTTCCACTTGATGCAGTTGAATTACATAATAAGTTTCCTACGCTTATTCTTCAATTGACCTTATTGATTTTTAAGAAAAAGTCAAAATCATCCAGATCCCAGCTGATGCTGGGAAATGATGAACGCTGCATGTAAAACAGCACTGTAGCACCTAAATGAAAGTTGAGATTACTTGCATTGTCCTCTTGAGCTTCAACTTATATCTTCTTCCCCATAACTTTACATCATAGGTAGCGAGATCCAGCTGCACATTTCCTGTCAAACCCTTCCTGGGAAACCACTAACATTTGCACTGATCGCAGTGGATGCACCTTGTTAGCCGACTTCATTTACACGCATCATTTGGTCTGAGGGAATTCATTCAGAAGCAGAAAATGATCTGCGGTGGACACTTTGCAAACTTAAGTGAGCAGGAGAGGGAGCGAGAGGTAGGTAGAGGGGGATGGATGGACGCGTGGTGAGTCAGAGGGGAGATAGAGGCAGAGAGAAGTGCTGATGAATGGGTTGATGGCACACTGACCCACTAATGCAGCTGCATTGCCAGTGGCTCTGCCTGGCCTGGTAAAAGACACACATACTCAGTGTGATACATGCACAGAGAAATTAATAAGCCCTTCTGACTGGACTTCTAACTCCAGACAAAAGGGTCTTTTTTTGGGACATTTTTAAACAAGGGCTACTTGTGAATCATGTACATTTCCAGTGTTACACTTTTGGCAATTAAACACTGGAAACCACACGCCGGCACACTTCTGCTAATATCTCCCACTGCCAGTTCTTAAAGGTCATGAAAATGAGGAAGCAGTGCCTGCACAGGAAACATTCGCAGGTTTCATAACTTTTGCCCCCGCTGGGTTTCTAAATCTGTCAAATGTATTTCTGAGGTTACAACACTTAATATATTTCATTGTAGTCTTTTTTATGGGCAGCGTGGGTGACTTCAGTGCAAGTGTCATACATGTCGGGTCTTCTGAGGATGTCATCGCCTAGAGCAAAAGAAACCAGTGTACCGCTTGTGTTGCCCATGAAATGAAAGTTAATGAGTTAGATTCTCTAACTCCAGCAGTGGAACAGCGGACCTACCATGGAGACATCTTCCTCTTCTCTCACTCCTGTTCCTGTGTTTCCTCTCCAGTGTCCATTTGGACAGGCTCGGGCTCCAGGTCTTTGTTCTTCCTTTTATGTCCTTTTTAAGTAAAGCAGCATGAGTGTCCTTGTTTTCATCCTTTGATTTACTTTCGGAGCTGAAGACTCACTCACTACCTCCCCGCCACCCATCCTCCTTAGCCACTTTAGGGACCACCATGGGTCCCACTCTGTAGAGAATCAAAAGCAACTGGCTGCATCGTGTTGTAGCAGTGCGCAGAGCTGGAGAGGCTCCGTTTCTGTCGTAAGGTTGCGCTTGTCTTCTTGAAAGAATAGTCCAACATTTTGGGAGATTTGCTTATTTTGGTGTTATCACCGCTGTCATGTCTGTACAGTGAATATGCACCTATAGCCAGGAGACTGTCACTGTGCATAAAGACTAGAGAAAGCTAGCTTGTCTAGCTCTGTCTGAAGGTATAAAATGATCTTACACATTTAATGTCTATCTCTGTAATATCTACATAATATATAAAAGACTATAACATGATATATAAATACTATAAAAGAACCTTCATTCACACGCAGCGAGTTTGACCTTACTGTTGAGAAATATATTGAACTAATTAAGTCAAGTCTGAGGGACTGGATGGTAAGGAGATAAAGAGCTAACACCTTCCAAGGACATCAGTGCTGCCAGTGATTGATAGAGCTCTGAAATGATGTTGTTTTACTCAAACACACACCAAAAAGCCACGATGACACATATCCCCAGGGATAAGAGTCACACGTACACACACACACACACACACATACACACACACAGTGCACGGTATCAGGATGTGATGTGACTGAGAGCTAGTGACAGGTCGGTGCGAGAAGGCTGGCTTGATGTGCGCTCTTTCAGGGTGGCCTGACACTGCCCCTTTAATATCACCATTAGAGACCTAACACAACGAAAAACACACACCAGTGGGATGCCATCTCCTTTCTGAAAAAAGAAAAAAAAAATGAGGCCAGACAGAGTGTTGAGGACTCAGTGAATGCAGGGTCTTTGTTTGTAGCTCGTAGTCGTTAGCTCCATAAAACATTTCATCGTCTCATTTGGTGTGAATAAACAGAAGAGGAAGGTGAGACAGGTTCTCCGGGCCGGCCGTGTGAGGCTTTAGCCTAGAGTGCTGCATGTGTACGGTGAGGCAGTCAGCTGGTTACGGGGAATAAAGATCCCCTATGTTAAACCCAAGACATCGAACCACAACTGTCCCCAGCGTAACCCAACATGGGGCTCTCAAGACCGCCGGCAGGTCACATCATTTCCAAAGAATGTGGAGAATCCGTTTCATTCTCAGCGTGAGCTGATTTTGTTTAGCATGTGGTCTGCGTGACGGTAATGAGGTCAAATATGAGCGATGGGGAAAGGCAACGTTGGAGGGAAAATGTCGACCTGTAAGAAAAAGGGCAGTGGCACTGACATACTGGCAGTCTGAAAATCTACAGTAGCAAGGCTGCCCTTGGCATCAACACACACACACACACACACACACACACACACACACACACACACACACACACACACATTGACTTTGCCCTCCCAGCACACCCTCTAGGCTGGCACATGGAGCGGTGGGGGGAGGGAGGCTGCATGCCCAAGGATGAGACTGAAAAGAGAGAGAGAGAGAGAGAGAGAGAGAGAGAGAGAGAGAGAGAGAGAGAGCGATCAAGGGATGGCAAGATGGCTGCGGCGGCTCAGCCTGCCTCTCGCACTCCCGCTAAATTAAAGACTGTACGTGAGCCAGTCTGTTAAACGTTAGATGCACCGTCTGGAATAATTCATCTGCCGAGATCAGATCATCTGCAGCTTTGCCGTAAGCAATCGCAGACCGTGCTTTTCAAAGAAAGACACATCACATGTTGGCCAAATCTCAAAATGACTTCTCGTGGATCAATTTCACTGGAAATGCTTTCAAGTCTTTACGCAGATTGTGCACCTTTTGAAATGGCACCTAAAAGACACCCTCGGGCTCAACGTGTGTGTGTGGGGGGGGGGGGGGGGGGGGGGGTTGCAATACAGGCTGATCGTTACATAAACTACACTAAAGAGGATTGATAACCAGGAAGCTAGACGAGGCAAATGAGCTGATAATCAGCAAAGACAGAGAAAGAGGAGAAGGAGGGGTGTTGTGTGGAGAAGTGTTGACCTAATTCCGTGCAAATGGCTGCTCGTGTGATAGACAGAATTGTTGGTGCTATACATTGTAAAAAAAAAAAAAAAAATGAATGTATGTTGCTGTTGTGGGAGGAGAGACAGTGCTGCAAAAAAAAAAATAAATAAATAAAGGAGTGAGGAGAGAAACTGGCAACAAGTTCGTGCATTTAGTTGAAACAAATTGAGCATTTTGGGTTTTCCGTCTTTGAATTCCAGGAGCAGAATGAAATGAAAATGAAATCTGGACCGAATGGTAGCGGGGAATTTGCTCAACTATGCAGAGAAGTCGGGGCATAACAGAAAATGTTAAAATGGGATTCTTCTTCTGTACAACACTGTGGTGTTGTGGCACGTTAGCAAAACAGGAGAGAATCAAATATTTGGGTCACAGTGGAAGGGAAATACACACAAATGGACTTTTTCACTCCAACCACCACAGAAACCCCCGTAAAATAAATATCTGTCTTTCTGTTCTTTCCCTTTTTTTTTTCTTCCTTCCTCTGTCTCTTGTTACCTGTCCTCCAAGTTGACAGAATCATACGTGGCACCAATTACCTCCGGTCTCAGCCTGTCAACTGGAGGACAGCAAAAGCCAGAGGAAGTCAAAATGACAGGAGAGCATCTCCTTACCCTCCGCTGTGGGGTTACGGGCTCGCACACTAGAAGGAATGCACATCTCTCGTGTGAAGTGTGAGTTTCTCAGTGTGTGTGTGTGTGTGTGTGTGTGTGTGTGTGACACTAAACCAATACAATACACCAGAACATTACTGACTTTTTAGCCACACTGGTGATGTGGCTCTACAGGGATGACTGTCATCTCACCATGACTTATATGACTAACTGAGGACTTCAGTGATCCCCCTAACTTTTCCTCTAGTGCCACCATGAGGTTGACATTCACGGTTTTGAATGAAATGTCTCGAAAACTACTGAACGGGTAGCAATAAGACTTTGCACAGACATCCACGCTCCCCTTAGGATGGATTGTGAAAACTGAAGTGATCCCCTGACTTCTAAGTACCGTCATCAGGTTAATGATTTAATTTGTCCAGTAGAGTGCTGAGGTTTTGCTCCAAATAACTAAAAACCCAGGCTTGGGACAGAGCCTAATTCAACATTATGTTGTGGCTAAGGCCAATAATTTAATAAATCTAATATTGTTTATTTGATTTTTCTGTTTTCAGCAGACTTCAACAAACAGCATTTCCCTTAAGCCCTGAAGCATTAAGTCTATTTGTGAGCGGGATGTCTGCCGCTAATTCAGACACATCTGTAATAACATCAGCAGCGAGAGGAGCAAGCGGTGCCTGACTTTAGAGTAAAGCGTCTGTGAATGTTCGAGATACTGACAGATATGATGGAAGTACCAATGCCGCTGTCCCGGTAAATCACCTTTGGTCTCATAGAAATGTGGGGACGAGCGAAATCACTGCCTAGATTGTGGTTAGAGACAATGTTTCTCTCAGTGACTGCGACACTATTTATGCAACGTAGGTGAGTCCCATGGTAGCTGTTGGGGCAGATGGCGGGAGTAGAAAGTGAAGGACAGTAAGAAAGGTCTCTAGTTAGCGATCGCCAACAATAAGGGTTGGGGAAAGATCATGATTTTGGTCTTAAGTCACCTCAGACTTTCTTTGTTAAAACACACCCCAATTTATTTCCCCAACAAATCCCTAAAACGATTCTCCACTGGGGGTTAATAAAGCAAATCTAAGTGCACAACATAACCATACAACTTTAATAATGCTGTAGTGACTACGAGTAGATAACAGTATGGCAAGATTGCAGTCTTGGTGCAAAGCAAATAAAGTGTTGCTTGCCTGGTAAATAGTTAAAGGACCTGTGCTGAGGACTGACCCCCTCACCTCACCTTCCAATGAAGGAAAAACTATGGCTGGCCATGAAATGCACAAATAATACAAAGTCCCCATGTAAAGCCAGTAGTTTGTCAGTTCAACAGTTCAAGTCCATGGTGGACTCAATGGAAGAGGACTTGTGGCGTCTGTAAATATGAAAGACTCGTTCCAAGAATTCTTATTTTCAGGCGATTATATGCGAATGGAAACTTAACGATGCATACTCTAATCAATTTCTGCCATATTCTGTCAGTAAAGCCTATTAAATCTTTAGCAATGTGTTTATGGGAGACAGAGTTTAGTCTGCATTACTTTTCCCCACAAAGTATACTTGCTGTTGCAGATTCTTTTAATTTCTGAGACAGTAACGTTAAACGGACGCTAGCCGTGATGTGACGTCAGCGGCTTCTGAGCAGATACCAGCAAAAACTAAACGTATTCTCATCTGCCTCTGTTAGAATATACTGTTAGCTGTTTATGAATTATTTCTGACATAATCCAATATGATCAAATTGATGAAGGTTTGGGGTATTTTATGTATTGTTGGTTACAGATTGCTTGAGGAAAGGTCTTAGCCTGAACTGAGCACAGTGCAATATTTTAATTGGTTTCCACACAAGCGTCCATAAATGTTTTATTACTATTGTTAAGCTGGACTTTAGAGCGGCTTTATCTTAATGCTGCTGCAGAAGCTCTTCCACCCTGCCAAGAATAAAACCAAATGAATTATGAAAATGATTGTGTCTCATTAAACTTGCGTCGCATCAAATGATGTGACAACATTCAAGTGCTTTAGTATCAGCACAAAACATCTGCTATTGGCAGTTCCAGCGATGGTCGTAAAAAATCATTATCAGCATCAACAACCAACAGCGTTATGGTTTTTTTTTTTCGTGTGAGCCCAGCTCAGATCTGTGCCAGAGGGTCTCTGCCGCCTTCCTTCGAATGGTTAGAAAGCGCCAAAGAGAAACCAAACAAATGCTTCTGCTTTCCAAATGAATATCTATTTTTTGAAGCGCGTTCACCACAAGTGAAGCGACGGCCCTGATCTGCTGTCGGCGATCAACAGATGGCTGATTTACATTTCCAAATCTGTAGTCAAACTCTGGAATGAAATGGGGAATGATTGGAATTCAGCTGGAGACTTTATCTGCTCACACACACACACACACACACGCCATTGAACAGTCTTTTTCTCCCCCCTTCTCCCTCCCGCCTTCCCTCCTTTTGATTAGCGAGTAAAACATTATTCTGATGGCTCATTGATCGCCGGGGACTTTTACACAGATAGACAGTATTTATGGCTGTGCGCCTGTGGAAAAACACGCACGAGAGCGGCGCAATTTACTTTTCCTTTCACTGCTACCTCCTCGTCTATAACACACACATCCCCTCTCTCTCTCTTTCTTTTTCTTTCGGTCTGCCTATCTTTCTCACCCCGTATCACTTTCCAATCAGCTAAATTCCCCTGGCACAGCTGAATGTGCCATCATTCACTATGGCAAGTGCCTGCACACGCTCTCTCCTCTCTCTCTCTCTCTTTCACACACACACACACACACAGGCACACACACAGGCACACACACACCGGTCTTGTCCTATAATGTCATTATTGCACCCACTGAGTCAAATTACACTGAATCAATAGGTCTTGTTTATCTGTTGGGGGCCTCCCTGCTCTCAATTACAGCCCAGGGGAACGTCTAGGGAGGGGAAAGTGTGTGTGTGTCTGTGTACTTGCATGTACTACGATGTGTGTTTGTGTGTGAGAGGTCCCTTTTAAGATGGCCCTGGTATAATGAGTGGCTAACGAGCCTCTACGTGACTCCGTGTAAAGGAACTGCTTTAAGTTCACATGGACAGTTCCCCCCCTGCATGGGGACGACACCAGCGACATCAATGCAGATATGGCCAATAGCAAGATAAGCTAATTGACTCCCTGACTGTCTCAATGAAAAGCCCATTGAGATGCAGCCTGGCGTCTGAGAAGCGGCACACAACAATGAGGAGAATGTTAATGACTTGCTGTTTTGACTGCAAGGTAAACAGCAACGGCAGCCCCGAATGCCTCTTAGCATTCATTTTGCCACGTTATCACGCGGCACACAATGCAGCTGTTATAGGATTCGGCGATAAACATTCCTGGAATCACAGGATGTGTTTGCACAACACGGTTAACGCTCGGGTGAAGCCCGCAGGAGGGGGGTGTCAGCACGAGGGAGGGGCGCACAGGTAACCCTTCATTTTCATCTTACCTCTCCCATAGAAATGGACGGAGTGATTGATTGAGCGAGCCTTACTGTAGCCAGTTCTGTCCCTGACCTCATTTGCCGACACACTGGAGTGACTTAATGTAATAAATTATTGGAGAGGGGAACTTCCAGCTTAAAGCTTGGCGATATGTTATCCTAGTGGACGACCTGAAACGTTGCCAAGAGTTGTGTGAGACAGAAGAGGAAAACAGATGAAGAATAGTCTTCAGTCCTGTCCGTCTCAAAACAGCGAGGGAGCTTATATCTTTGGTTTGTTAAAACATTAAAATCCTGATTTCTAAAAGGAACCGCATGAGTTATGTAATAGCAGCGGTAGACCACAGAGTAATGTTACGGTGCTGCTGAATGTTTTTTTTCTGAGGGCTGTGCTTCTTGTTCGTATAGGGATCGGTCTAAGTGCTGGTGAGGGCGTAAGCGCTTACACTGATGATGCTTTTGCTTATTCGGGAAATATTTTGTTGGCACATATTTTCTCTTATTTAACAGTGAACATCAACTCAATCAGTTCTGCGGTGGACGTTACTAATGTCACTTTATGCAGGGGGGGGGGCGTAAAAGTATTGCTACAGCGCTGTTCATCCAGGGCAGCTCCCAGGATTTAAGGATTGTTCTGTGTCGCTTTCTGTGTCGTTAATCATGTGTTGTCAGATATTGTAACTTGTATCATTGTATATCATTGATTATATTGTTTATGATGCCCTGTCGTGCCGTATCATGTCATTCATTTTGGGTCTTTTGTAAAGAATGCAGATTGCAGAGACATTCTGGGTGGGCTGCATTGACTGACAACTGAGGTGATAAACCCCTCCCGTGGGGGTCAGTCAGGACCTATGTGGACACTTTCACAGACAAACAATTAGCACACTGAATACAGACCAGACAGCCAATTAGAGCACCACTGTTAAGCTCCCCCCCTGTATGTAAATGAGGGCAGGACTTTGCAGGAAAGCACTCAAGTGCTGCTGGAGATGGCTAAAGTATCGGCAGCAGAACCGAAAAAGTGAATGCAGATGTAATTAGGAAGAGAGCTGCGGCGAGTGTAACGAGATGAGGTGAATACGTGCGCGTGTGTGTGTTTAAGAGAGAGGAATCCAAATTATGCAGGTGGGAAGGAAGCAGAGCGATAAAAGGTAGGGGTGGGAGATTAAGGAAGAAGAAGGAAGGCGAAGGACAAGAGGGTGAGGGGGTGGAAAGAGAGCAGAGGAAGAAGTGAGAGAGAGAGAGAGAGAGAGAGACTGTGATGAGAGCGAAGGCAGGGCCCCCATGAATGTTTCAGAGACGGGAGTGAAACAGGCCTCCAGTCACCCTACATACTAACACAGCTCGCTGTGTATTTATAGGGCATGAAGGGTGTGTTTGAGTGTGGGGCTGTATGCAGGTGCAGACTCTAGGCATTCCTTTTGATCGTATAGATGATCAAAAGACACTGAACTGAGTTCATGGCTCCGAATCCTGCCATGTTGTGAATTTTGTATACGATCACGCCACTGCATTTGATCACTTGAAAGACATGCCGCGGCACAGCGCGGCGTACACAACAACACCTCTAACACTTTTGAGTTTGTGCACGCACGCATCCTCTCTATCTTCTTGCCTCCCTTCGGGTTTCAGCGCGCTTCACTCGTCCTGCGCATGTCCCCGGCAACTTATTTGCTTTTTTTCTTTTAAAACAGGGAGCAGTGTATTGTTTCACGGTTGGGTATGAGGTTGTTTCTATCCCCCATGGTTGGCAAGTGACGCCTGTCGTGTCATTAGTTCATGCGTTCATCCCCTCATCACGAATACTCATGTTCGGTAATCTCAGCATGTCACACTCAGCTGCTTGACTGGAGCCGTGGCTTAGCGGAGACTGAGTATATCTGTGGTAATGGGATTGAGCTCATGATGGTAAATCCATTCACATCAATGGTATTTCCTCCTTTTAATTTTCTGTCAGTGTGGCCTTTTCTGTTTGATTATGTTGTCACTGGCAAAAGTTTTATTTGGTCGGAAAAAAAAAAAAATCCTACCAATATCACCCTCTGGAAGCTGATAACATTTGTTTTCAGTGTTTTAATTCTTATTTTTATAATTAAAAAATTCATTTCTGATGATCACAGGTGTACATTAATGAAATTGCACTTTATTTGGAAACAGGGTTGCTTGTTTAAGTAGATAAGAACATCCATACCAATTATAGTCTAGCCTGGCTTTGACCAAGGCTAACATAAATCCACAAATCCACCTACCAGAGCCTCTAAAGCTCACTAATTAACATGTTTTACTGTTTGGGCACATATTCCCTGTAAAACCAACAACTTTGATTTTTTTAAAACTATTTTATGGATTAAACAAATGTGATATAACATGTAACGTTAGTGTAAAATGATATTCTTTTGTAGGTTAACTTAGTTTTCCCAGGTTTAGTGGCACCATTGGCATAATTTAAGTAATATTTTATCTGGTAACTACTAAATTTAGAACAGGAACTACATATTATGGGGCACCTTGCCTGTAATATAAGTAATGGTTAAGATTGGCAATGATGGAAAACATTGATCACGTTGATTGTCCTACTGCTGAAGCGGACATTAAAGCAGACACAGAGGACGCTGTCTCCGTGCTTTTGCTTTACCCACAGCCCGAGAGTAATTTAATTCAGTACGCAGAGTTACTCTAGAATGATCTTTAGAGGAGCTAGTATGTGATTTTTGGACAGAGCCACGCTAGCTGTTCCCCCTGCTTTCCAGTCTTTGTGCTAAGCTAAGTTAATTCCAAGTTCTGGCTTCATATTCAACGGACAGATATGAATGTGGTGTCAATCTTGGCAAGTAAGCCAAACTTTAATATCAAGAAAATCATGACAGGGGTTGTACTTTGTTCCTTGATCCCATTCTCTAATTTTTGAGACTTTCAAGACACATATTGTTGAGGATTCCCTTTCTCTGTCTAATCCTCTGTTTACATCTGGTCTCTCTCTCTCCCCTGCCTCATATCTCCCCCTCCATCCTTCTTCCACCCTGTGTATTGACTCCCTGTATAGTCTGTCTGTTTAGCGAGAAAGTAAACAGTGGAATGAATGTGTGGGTCACTGTCAGGGTCACTTTCTCTGTATCTTTTCCTCTCCTCCCACCCATCTATCCTACATTCCCTCCGGCCCCATCGCCCCATCCTTCCCCTGCCCCCTGATTATGTGCTGGTAATGAGAGGTCTAGACATGCTTGATCAGGATTAAGGCCCGGGAAGGCAGGCAGAGCGAGGTCAAGCAGGGAGAGGTGGCTTGAGCTTGGACACATACACCCCTGTGGGCCTGGGATGGGCACCGAAACGCCCAACCAGAGTTTTTTTTTTTTTTTTTTTGAGAAACATTTAAGGGTCATGGAGAGGGAGAGGAATTAGAAGATAGAGGGGATGAACAAATGTCACCATCATAGAAGCCCTACTTTCTGCAGGCTTGCTGTGTACTGGTGCTTCACTGCTGCACCAAGATTAGGCAAAAACAGGCTGCAGTGGGATGGAAATGTGGAGGAAGACACTATCAGCTTAGGTAGATTTCTGCACAATGAATCAAGATCAATGCACGAATGAACAAATAAAGAAAAATGAAAAAAAAAAAAAGTATGCCATCATGAAAATCTGCGGCTTTAACCGCAGCCATGTTGGCAGTCCTGCCTCTTCTGCCTCCGGGTTAAGCTAAAAATCAGCAAAGACGTGGATCATCGGTGGGTCTGAGGCCGGCCAAATAACGCCTGGGTCATCAATATAATTTGAACAGGTAACTTAAAAAAAAACAGACTCCGGTAAACATGTTTCTGCTGTGAAGTTGGGCATTATGGGGCTTATGGAGATTGACTCGTTCTGTAGCCAGCCTGAAGTGGACGTTTGAGGAACGTCAGTCAAAATAATTTATGCAAGTGCCTTCAAAAGGACAAGATTACATAATTAACTGCACACCAGTAAGACTCTAAAAGGTAGTGGCACTTTCTTCCAGCTTCCCACATAAGATGGGGATTCTTTGTAATGCATGGTTCCTTGGGTTCATGTGTACCCATAACTGTGTTAAAACATGTGTTCAGCTGTCTGTATTTACAGTGATTTTGCTCTCTGAAACTGAGGGCACTAAATGCAGAAATACCAATTTGTTTGTAATGTTGCTTTAAGGCAAACAAAATTAAAATAATATCAATTATATTTTGACTGAACTATTAATAGGTTGTTTTTTTTCCCCTTAGATAAGAATTAAATATACTAAGCTTTGTTAAACGTCAAAGACATGTTGATCTGTCTTTCATTTGCCGTGTGTTTGAACTACAGCCTTGACATTTTAACCATCCCATCTGCGTTTATTGACTCTTTCCTTTTCAGGTGTACGTAAATGCGTATGAGTGTGTATGTAATGCAGAACACCAGCTGTTGACATACGTGGCTCTCAGTCCGCCGGGAATTCTCTTCCACAGAAAAGAAGACACGTGCCCAGCATCCAATTCCCGTCTTCGAGCCTCCCAGATGGATCTGATTTATGGTTCTCCCTAAACATCCAGGAGAGGACAGAGATCATGACACTGGGAATGTCTGTGTCTTGACAGGATAACTCAGTGAAAATATATGGACTGACTGCGAAAATAGTTTCCAGCAAGATGATAATTCTGAATTTAACCTTCACCTTTTTTCTTCTTTTTTTTTGGGACCAGGATGGTCCGGAGAGATAACATTGCCCTTCTACTGAACAGTTTAGGTGACCTTGAGCAAAAACACTGAGGGTCCAACCCATTTTTGGAAATGTTAGCATACTGTTTCGGAGTGGGAGGAACGTTGGATACAGAGTAAAAGGTGAAGGTCTGCTGAACGGATCTCTGTTTCACCTTCATTTATTTTTTCAAAGATACAAAAGGAACACACAGATCCACAAGTTTGGAAAGCACATTTTCAGAAAATCCTTAATTTGGATATTTTCAAAATGACATCAAAATGTTCATTCTAATATTGTGTTTTGAAGTGAATTTTCGCGTTACTCATGGGATCGTTTGCGTTTACTCACTTTATGCGAGCAAATATTTGCACTTAATCTGGTTTACTACAGCGCTAAAGCCCAAAATAAAAAGTGTTTGTTGTGATCAAAAACTGCAAGAAATAGATCAAATTGATACGGAAATTACATCATGACGGCAATTTGTAAAAAGTCTGAAGTTAGCATCAGAGCTATGCTAACTTGGTTCAGAGTAAAGTATACCCAATTATTGGAATCAAGTAACAGGCGCTTTGTCAGACATTTTGTCATGTCTATAGATGTGAAGTATTATCATCAGAACTCTAGGAGTGAAGGTGAGTGAACTTTTTAATTGCAGAAGCTGGTCAAATAATCAGTAAACTGCTCTGGATCAGCAACTGTCTGTCGGTGAGTAGCAGCTCTGCCCCTCTCCTCCACCCGGTCCCCAAATTTCTGTGACTTTAGTTTCTTGGTCCTGGTTTGTTTGTTGTTTTGAGTCAAAAAAATCTCAACCCAGCGTCAAACTTTACCTGCAGCATTAATCCAACGTTTTCATACAACAGCAAAAAGCTTGTGTCAGACATCCAGATAATGAGCGTAATTAGCAAGTACTTTTTGCTGTGGAATATCTTGGCTGATGTGTAAATGGATGTGTTGGCTTCCACAACCGCACCCCTGTGACAGACTGTGATAGACTCAAGTCATTGAAAAACCCACATTCACGCTTCATCCCCATTCACAGCTCCTTCTTTTCACACACACACACACACACACGAGTACGCACACACACTGGGACTCTGGGACACTGAGGGAATGATAACAAAGACATGTTAATGTGTGCTAATGATGTCGTTATCTCCTGACGAGTGCAAATGGAGCGAGAGATTAACACTGAAGCAACAGGGAATGAGGTGTGGGTTCACTGGCACATGTGTGTGTGAGTGAGATGTGTTGGAAGAGGTCGCTGTGTGTGTGGAAGATTCCCAAGAAGGGAGGGAGACGCATGAATGTGTGTCACTCCCGCCTTCTCAATCCCACTTCCCCTTGAACTTTGACCTCCTCCGCCTGCTGAGCATCCCACAGGAAGACACACACAGCCCCAGAGAGTGGACGAGTGTGTATGCGGATGTGTATTTGCATGTGCTGCTCCCCAAATAAATAAAAAAACAAACTTTTTTGGATAGTGCACTTCATCCATTTTCAGTCAACCGAAAACATTGTGCGAATCACAAGTTGTCCTGTCCGTGTCACAGGCGTGCACTGACGAGCCCGCTCGCCTTTTTATCATTTGGCCGTACAGCCACATGCTTTCACAAGCTTGCATCATGAACACCCACACATGGGCCTACACGCTAACTCCTCTTCAAATGAACTACCTCTCTCGCCAATGAGTCTCTTAAAGGAACACAACAGGGTTTTAGGAAATCGCTCCGTGGGTCCACATACCTTTGAAATGGTAAAAGCGCCAGAGTCAAACAAATCCCTGGTAAATTATACCCGAGGACTCCCATGTCCAGACTGTAAAAGTATTCTTTTCAGTGATGATATGTCTGCATCCTGATGGGACAATACTTAAATGTCACCTCCCGAGTTGCCGGCTACATCAAGCCAATAGCTCTTTTTTTCACAGCAGACATTTTGGCATGCCATCAATCCACGAATCAAGGTCAACACCGGGTTGCACAATGAAGTATATAACATAACAGGGAAAAGGACAGGTGTTATAAATAACTTAGAATAACTTTAAATTTATAACGACCGCATTCCATTTAGATGAGTCCGCTATGCTTTTATTGTGCTCACTGGCACGGCTTATTGGCACAGTTAATGGAACTGAGCCATTGTTAATGACATTTTCTGCTATGACAAGCCTGCTGTGAAAAAAAAAAAAAGGTCCATTGTGACTAAATGTTGTCGCACATGACTGCGCCCTGGCACCGGAGGAGCTGCCAGATTCAGCCAGTTCGTACGAAGGGTCGCCCGAGCTTGTCT
This sequence comes from Nibea albiflora, assembly GCA_014281875.1. Taxonomy (NCBI): domain Eukaryota; kingdom Metazoa; phylum Chordata; class Actinopteri; family Sciaenidae; genus Nibea; species Nibea albiflora. The sequence goes on along the minus strand of CM024811.1, from coordinate 13,220,082 downwards.
GGAGGCACAAGAAGTTTACATGCTGAGGGTAGAAGGGCTATATGGGCATAAAGATTCACACTTTCAGACAGGACTTGTTGTGAGGAACGGGGAAAAATAGAACTTGAGTAAATCTGGCACACTTTCTGTTGGTTTTGGAAAGTTACAAGAACTTTAAAATGCAGCCATTCAAATCCACTGTTGGAAAGGTGGGTGGGGTGGCGCCTTGGACATGTGACATGGAGGGTGGTGGTTGTTTAATTGCTGTTTGACTCCACGACAGACACTGTTTTCTACTGACCCATCAAGTTTTGAAGGTTCAGACTTGGACCCATTTGCCCTGAGGGTCAGCTTCAATTAGTATCACTCAGGTCAGAATTGGGCCAACGTTGACACCCGGACACGAACCGGATAGCAAGCATCAATTTGGTGAGAATAGATAACAGCCTAATTTTAGGGTAATTTTAGTGTGAATTGGCAGCAATTAGGTGACAAACAATGTGAATCATGGGCCGAACTTTCACATTTCTTCCACATTTACTGTGATTTTAACCGTGAAGTGGAGACATCTTTTGACCCGCAAACCAAATCAGCGACATCGTTCATCATGAGTATGGCAGCCAGGTGTGCCAGATTTAGGACACTATTGGGTCAGGCCATTTTGGCTACTCATATTGAGTTTATACCGCTGTTAGTACCCCTGTGATTCAGATATACGCCTCCGGTTAGGTGACGTGCCACTCTGGTGTGAAGGGCAAAAATAAATCTAACCACTATAGAGATTGGTTTCCATTTTTTTCTTTGCCATTAAGGAAAAATTCCAGTTTATTACAACCTGGTGTTATTTTCATAGTTTGCCTCTTGACTCCGGCTTTGCCCCCAACCTGTCCAGTCATCATCATCTGACCTCTTTTTGACTCACCGCATCTTTGAAATTGTGATGTTACCCAAACTGTTAGAAGCGATGGCCAAAAGTACCTAATGCCCGCTGGGAGCAGACCCAAAAAATGGACTGTGGAAGTGGTTTGTTGTTTCCGCAGGAGGCGGACGTTGTTTGCTGCCTGTTCACATGGGAGCAGCTAAATCACGGTACATTGGATGAACACATGGTCGCTCACCTGGAACTGTTCCAAAAATAGACCCTCAGTACATCAGCTGTTTTGACTAGTTACCATTTAACACCTCAGATGACCAACAAGGCGTCCAAAAAAACCCCAAAAAAGGGTCGTATTTCTTCAGTAGTGAGGCAGCAGAATGTAAATCAGGGTCTGCCGCTCCCCCCACTACTCTCAGAGAGCTGTCTGGAGCTGTCACTCCACCCTGATGTCTATATTTTCCCCCACGTCCTCTCCCACCCGTTCCCTTCTTTCTGCCTGATGAATTTCCAGTCTGTCAGGCCATCTATCTCCACTCTCCTTCCCCTTTTTCTTTGCCTTGTTCGTCTTCTTTCTCTATCATTTATGGCCTATTCTTGCACTGCTGCCCATGCTTTGGCTGAGAGTTAGTTGGTTGGTTCGTTGGTTGGTCGGGGGTGGGTGGGTGCGGGGGGGATGGGCGATGGTTGGTTTGCACGTTTTCAAGCAAACTGAAATATTCATGTATGTGTGCCTGTGTCGCTGTGTGAGAGCGCCTTCACGTGTACCCCCTCCTTGGTCTTTGTCTATGTGCGTTTATTATTATATCTGTAGTATGAAGCGTCAGCTGCTCGTAAAGAGGTCTGCATGTTGATATGTGTACTTGTGTGTGTGTGTGTTTGTGTGTGTGTGTGTGTTGCAGCCTTTTTTTTGCCAGGTGATGCGTGAAGCCCTGTCGTTTGATTTAGCTCCCAAAATAAGACTCGGCACATCAATTACCCATGAACTGCTCTGCACGCGCTCACACGACCAGCTGAGGAGGAGGAATTAGCAGAACATGCTTCTCTTTATTCACCGTAATGATATGCAGTGTACTCAGGCTTAAAAATATCACTTTTTTTTTTGCCCCGTGTTCGGCCTTAAAAGCTAAATTTGAAATCCTCTTCTCGTAGCACAGTGTTGATATGTTGAAGGCGGATGCAGTTTTAAGTGTCCCTACAAGATTAAACGTCGTCTTAGGTGATTATTTCTACAGAGAAACATGCACGTGTGTAACGCATTCAATCTGCGCTTTTTTTTCCCCACCGTCTGAACACAATCACCTTCATTCAGTCATTCCAGTCTGTTGCTGTCTGTCGAAAAAACACAGCATTACAGTGAGTAATGCCCTTGTCTTTTATTGCCTCGCCGTCTCCCCATGACCCACATGGCTTTTCAGAGAGCTGTCAACCGTGAGTTCACTCTCTTCTCCTCTATCTTTGCGCCATCTCTCCGTCCTCCAACAGACCAGCTGATCCCCCGTTTTCTTCATCTATCTTTGCCCCCCCCCCCCCCTGCTGTAGCCTTTTAGATCTCTTCGTTTCCAACGCGTGCAAACACGCGCGCACGCAACAAGAAACGCAAATTGACATGCACGCCCCTCAATTTCCCAGCCCTGTTTCCCTCGACCTCCCGCCCCTCTACTCTCTGCCCCTTCTACTCCCCCCTTGCCACCCTCCCTTCTTATCCCTTCCCCAGTCCCCCCCCCCATTGCCGAGTCGACCGGAGGCAGCAGCCGGTACATGTATAGCTGGTTGCTATGTGGGCGCCATGACAACCGTCATGAATTCGACATGGCGCTCACGTATCCAGGCGGATGTGAGCCTGTGTGGATGCAGCGCTTCAAATGGCGCTCACGTATCTAGGGAATGAAACTCTCGGGGGGGGTTTCAGTATAGATTTAGACTCTCTCTTTCTCTTTTTAGGCAGCGTGTGTGTAAATGTTGCTGTGTGTGTATGCGTGTGTTTGTGTATTCATGTATCACAAGACAAGTCAGCGTGAAAGTGTCATGTGTTTCCAGTCCGTCACAATCCCAGATAAGTGAAGGCCCTCATTGTCGCATGTGGATGTGAGCGATGAGTGTAGTGTAACTGTTCGATACACCAGCTGATCACTGATTTATTAGCAGAATTTTACACGCCTTTCTCATTCAAACTGTACGTGAGCGCATTATTGTGGAAACGCTTTATGAAGAAATGACAGATGTAATATTATCACATCACAGTGTCCTAATTCCTGCAGGGATGTTTAATTCATAATTTCAAGGTGTTGTTTGGGACATCTGGCACGGAGAGCCCACCTGGGTTAGGTGGACTGTGTCGTTTTTTGAAACTTTCACGAAAATTCGACATCCCCGCGGTGACTGTTTGGTTGCGCTCGGAGACAAAAATAGACAAAGTCTCAATTTAAGACAGCGACGTTGACACGAAACCTGGTTTACATTTGACAACAGATGTTAGATGATAGCACGAGTACAAGAAATGCAAGAATGAAAAGAACTCCCGAGATATTCCTCCCGTTTACAATCGGGCTCTTCGAATGGTGCCCGCTCGTCTAGTTAAGTCTCTATTTCTGTTCCTTTCTATTTCCTCCTAGTATGACTCAGCTTTGACACTTTTGCGTTCTATAATTTAATCATGCAATCATGTTTAAAACATCTTAAAAGATCCCCAGCAGGAGCACCTCAAAGACTACCCAGGTAGATATTACAACTTTTGCGTCAAACCAAGTCCTCTAAACAAAACAGATTCAACCATTTTACAACCAAATGAATCAGGCCAAAGCTTCCCAGAACAACAAGAGATCAAACCAAACCAGTACAGACCAGCAAAGACGATTTCAAGCCAGTACAGACCAGCTAGTTTTCCACAGACAGCAGCCATATTCAGAGCTCAGACTGTGTGACCACTGTGCTGCTTTACTGTAATCTGTCTTTATGCCAGTCCTGCCAACCAGGGCACGTTGTGTGCCACCCCGTCCACACATGCCCCTCTTACCAGCAAGGCCAGCAAATGGGTCTGGCAAGGATTAACAAACACACACACACACACACATGCACACACACCAAACGATGTTTGCGCCGATACACCAAATATTCATACATGCCTGTTTTCACAGCTTCACTCATGATCATACACAAACACCCACCCACACAAATTCACACACTGTTTTGCAACATCGGGTGCCCAAGGAATTAGAGGATACAGTTTGAAGGTTGGAGGCCTCGTACTCTAAATATAAACATCTCTGTTTCCTCAGCATTGTTACGTAAGTCGCCAGGAAATGCGATGATATGCACGAAATAACACAGAAAACAAGGCAATGAAATCACATATCGATTTTTATCTCCCACTTTTACGGCCTGCAAGGCCGATTTCACGAGCAGTAAGCCCGGCTGGTGTTTGCAACATGTGATTTTTAAAGCACATGCTTGTTAGGAGTTTGTGAATGCAACCTTCATGCGTGGAAGTTAGATGCCCTCCGGAGTACATCTGTTACAGTGGAAGGGATTTGGGACGGATGGACGCGGGCACAAAAAGACAGAGGATATTTCACTTTTAACACGTTTTGCACAAGCTTAGAAAATGTGCACGTTTTCTTGGTTGGTAACGGAAGTATCCTGATCACGTCCTCGCAAACTTCAAACCAGTCTATGAGCTCACAAGGACGCCGCCACCCCTCTCACCTCGTAGACTTCCTTTCACGCACATACACACACTTGACAGTGAAATGCCTTTGGGTCTGCTTTGTCATTATCAAGTGACAAATGACCTTGTGAGCGGCTGCTACATTAAAATGGAATGTGTTTTTCAAAGCTGGAGGGAATAGACCCTGCAAGCGTCAGTCAAGGCTGAGGAAGTTTGGACAAAGTAGAGAAAGACACACACTCAAGCCCAGGAATATTAGTTCAGATTTTTTTTGCAGTGCAGGAGGTCAGTTTAAACGTATTTTTTCTTTCTTGTCTTTGAAGTTTTGTATAGTTTTTCTCGTTGAATTGTCAGTGAGTCAGCTTGAAGCTGGCAAATCTCTTTTTTTTTTGTAGCTTTTTCTTTGCCTGTCTCGTCTACGTTTTAGGAAAATCAATTCACCAGACACTGAGCTGAGACTGCATACAATAAAATGTACCAATAAAACTTGGTGGAACACTACCTAATGACTGACAGGATATATCACACGAGTAGAAGTTTTTTGGACACCCGAACATTGTTAAACTTCTCATCTTAAAACCGCGGGCAGCTTTTTTTTTACCCTTCTGGTTTCGCACTTTCCACAAGATTTTGGAGTCTGGCTGCAGAACTGTGCTTCCATTCATCCGTTAGCTAACATTATTGAGGTCCAGCACTGATGTTGGGTGATAAAACCTGGCTCACAGTCAGGTGTTCCAGTTCATACCAAAGGTGTTGGATGGGGTTGCCGTTAGTGCAAGTAAGCAGTGCAAGCCAGTTCTTCAAGCTAAACAAATGCATGGATCTGGCTTTGTGTGTTGAAACAGGAAAGGGCCCAACACAAACTACCACAAAGATCGAGGCACAGTATTGTCTGGGACATCATTGTGTTGTAATTTCTTTATATTTGGTTTTTGTTTCGTTTTGTCATGACCTCAGCTCACATTTGTTATATTTTTCTAAAGCTAAATGAATAGAGTCTGATCTGCAATTAGCAGATCCTTTTTGACAAAACGACAATCTGAACTCAGGGTCCACTTACTCGCTTGTTCTGGAGCTTTCAACCGCAGCGGCACATTGCTAACTCTTCATTGGCCTGTGGATGTTGGAGTATTGTGGAAGAATAATTTGTCACGCTCAAATACGTAGTAGTTTTCTTGCAGCAGACAGCACATCAGCACATTTTCCGAGTTCAGCAGAAAGTTGCAAAGCTTTAAAAAAGAAGGCAAATTTATTTATTTAGTTAGTGCAGCACGAGTTAAAAACAGATAAAGAAAAGGTGACCACGCTGTGGCATTTATTTATTTTTTTTTCCGTTGTATGTCCCACTTTTTTTTACTCCTTCCCCCTCCTGTGGAATGTCCTCTGGCAGAAGTCAGCAAACCTCACTGGGAAACATAATTTCATTTTGTTGCTCAATGCCTTGTGAGGATGGAATTTGTGGAATTTGTCAAAAAGAAGAAAAAAAGGCGCACATAAGAAAGAAACAGCAGGAGGAAAAAAAGAAAAGTTATTTTATGAATAGAGGAGAATAAAATAGAGATGATTTTACAAAAAAAAGTGAGAATAGTTCCTGGTTTGTTATCAAGGAACTAATCATGAATTAGCACAATCTACTTGTCATAAGGACTACTTAATAAATATAGCCCTAGTAACTCATCGTCTCCTATAGAACTTGATTCTGAGTTAAAGATTCATTATCAGGTTGTTCCTCACTCATGCCTCAGTAGCTAGCCTGCTGACATGAGTGTTACCAATTAAATTACCTTTAATTGGCACAAGGATCACGTTTAGGAATGTTGTAAATCAGATTTAGGAATTTGTACATAATTTGTATGACGCAGACTTATATGCAAACGGCGTATGCACAGATATAGCTTAAGCCCTGGGCAGATGTCTATGCGCGTCGGTCAGTGCTATGTCTCGCTGTTTATGATCCTCTTTGCTTGTTTGTGTCCTGTTGATTTTTCACGCCAAGCTGGTGCTACTGTGCACAAAAAGCCTCTATTGTTTTTTTTTCCATTTCCATTCAGACAGCCTGCTGAGTGTCAGAACGGGGATCGGGGATCAGTGCACAGGAGGATTGGCACCCCTAATGGTGCCAAAGACTGGATAAACACTCAGATTTCTTGGTGTTTTTTTTTTTTTTTTTCAAAAGTTTCCATCCCGGCTAAATTTCATAGTCGCGTGCTGCCGGAAAAGAACAATCCTCTGAGCAAAAGCTATGAAACTGGACCCGCCAGCTGATCATCTGATTAGTTTGGACTAAAGCTGAACTCTTTTCCACAGTGTTTTTTTGTGTGGGTTTATTTGGATTATTTTTATTAATCCCGCACTTGATCTGTAGTCCATTTCCCACCTGTTTCCTTTGCATCCATTGTTCACCCTGCTGAGGTCTTAATATTTTTTCAGATGCTGTTCTTTAGATTGGTAGTTCCCAACCTATGGGTCATGACGGGATCATCTCCAAGTCAAGTTTCCAATAGAGCAGATGAAAAAACACATTAAATCTATTCCTTATATCTTTGTGCTTGTGTTTTTAGCTTTGGAAATCCTTAAAATGCCACGTATCGTTCTGACAGTCCCATACTCACCGCTACACCAATTGCTGTTTAAGAAGTGGTTTGATGGTCAATCGGTCAGTTATTCAAACAACAGCCTGAGAACTATAGGGGTGACTATCACTCTCTTACGTCTTTATTCATACGTGTGTCCTCCAGTGCCATTATTAGTACACCATCCATCAACTGTGTTTGCCAAATGTAGATTTACAGCCACTTTAATTCCAAAGTGCTGCACAACAGGTACGTACAGTTCACGTCTGAATGGTACTGCTGTCATTTATTGACTGATTCTAAGATGTAGAGAGAGAAAAGGCAGAGAAAATGGAAGACCCCTCCGGCTAAAGATAGCCAGAGGTCCTATACACCATCTGCGAGGGGAAAGATGCCTGAGGAGTGTGTGGCTTTTTGTGTTTCTGTGTATTTTTGGACTTCAGTCTCGGTAAGAACTCTTCTGAGTGAACACTTCCATGTGAAGTTCAGGGCTGGTTTAGAAAGACTTCCAAGTTAACTATTTGCGCGCTCATGGGACAGAAGATATCTCTCGATATCGTATGTTGTGGTTCTAACGGAATCATATTACCCCACACACGGTGATCAGGACAGCATTAAAGGACAGTGGTGACGGTGTGTAAATGTCAGCACTATCAAAAAACACCAGTAATAGCATTTCAACATAGCTGACAGGCGGAGCTGAGCCACTACTCAGTGTTCACTATCTGACTGTGATCCCATTTCCATGCAGGTCACGGTTGTACAAAAAAGCGCCTGTGTTCTCCACTACAAAGATATTTGATTTTTCAATGAGCAAGAATCTAAATTATGATGTTTTTTTTTCTTTCTCCGCCCACTACTTCCTTCCAAGAGAAGGCCGCACAAAAAAATGCAGTGTCTGTCCAGCGGGCTTTTCATGGCACTCAAAGACACTTTATGTAAAATCAAACACATAACTGTGATTTGCACATTAAAAAAGCGGCTCCGCTTTTATTCGATCGGTCTCGGATGTGTTCGGGAAGCGAGTTTCAGAGAGAGGAGGCAGCTCTGTCGACCCAGGCCCGGCGCTCGGCCCCGTGTGGTTGGACACAGGGGAGAAGAGTGGAGGCTGCGCGGAGGATTGTGATGATGGAGCAGGTCAGTGAGTTGATTCACGCGGTGTTCAAAGGAGAGGCCGCTGTCAAAAGAACATCTCAGGGGTTGCGGATGTGCGGGGAGGAGGACAAAGTGGAGATGTCGGAAGTTGCGAGAGGTTTCGGTGAGGGACACGATGATCGTGATCATGTGTGATTTATTTAGTTTAATTTGAGGAGGTTGGCCCACATCCGTGATTTCCTTTCAGCGAGCTGCATTGGTGAACGGATACAGTGGAGATGTAGCGCTGGATGTCATTGGTTTGCACCACCAAAACCTATACCCACAGAGCTACCGCGGCAGCACAGCCGCTGATATGTGTGTGTGTCTGTGTGTGCCTATGATGGAAGGTTAGAGTGGTTGGAGTGACAAAAGAAGGCAGATTCTGACATTCTGGTAAGTATGGATTTTTTCTATAGCGACCACTGGCCACTGCTGCAGAAACTGACCATCAGAGTTGGGAAAAAATGTCAAGAATTCACCTCAAATGCCAAAAACAGACAAGAAAAAGAAATGTGTTATGACATCTCAGATCTCAGACATTCCTTCAGCTGATATGAAAGATTTTAGTTGACCATTGGACTTTAGCCATTAAATACGAGTTTGCTTTCCAAACATGTGACTGTGAAACAATAAACGTGCCCAATAATTATGCAACTGCATTAAACTTCTGTACATAATCTTGGCTTTTCTTCACCCTGAAGAATTAGTTTGAGATTTTGAGTAATACACTCATGCGTCGTTCCTGAGAACTTTAAAGCTAATTTCATGTTTTGTTGAATTCATGATGTACGTCTTTCCCGAGTTCCCGAGTGTCATAAATCTGGGCTCAAATACAGTTAACTGAAATAAGAAGTTTAGTTAGTAGTACAAGATTTCACAGAAGGAAATATTGGGGCATGCTTTGGAGTATATTTGCTGTTTTTATATGTCGAGGCAATGAAGAGAGGAGAGAAACAAACAACGTAGCATCATAATGATCCATGTCGGTCAGATGATCATTGAAACTTACAAATATCCAGGGGGGAAACTGGCAGTTACTGTGACATGCATGCCTTTCATTGGTGACTTTTCAAAGATGAGAAACATCTGTTTCACATGTGTCATCACTCTCTGCTGGCGAGTTTCTGAACCGACTCTTTATGGAAACATGCCTGAGAATATAAGGCAATGACTGAGAGGATAAACTGGAGTTGGCCATTTGAGCCTGTCTGATCTTTTTTTTTTTTTTTTCATCATTATTATTTCCGTCTAAAGATGTTGGATGAGTCATGTGTCCGCGGCCATAAGGTGTGAGTGATGCTATTCGTGTGTATAAACATGTTAAACCAGCTCAGACAAGCATGTGGCAGTAAGTCAGCAGCCTGTTTGTTTGTGACGGCGTTAAAAAAAAAAAACCACAGGGACAAACATGTTTGTGTCCAGTGGTTCAAGGGCCAGGCAACCAGGGACGCGCAAGAAAAACGAATCAACACTGCTCAGCTGCAGGTTTCTGTGGGAATTGTCACATTGTGAATTTGTGGCAAAGAGAGCAGAGGCCTTCCTTCAAAACAGCTCAAAGCTTCTAACCCTAACCCTGATCCTAAATATACTATTGAGACTGTTGAATGCAAAGCAACTCACACTCTTTCATCTTTGTGCCAGCTTGTCTCGTGCATATATTAAGTGTTAAAAGCCTTCACATCTATCAGCTAACCTTGAGGACCGTGAAAAGGAGATCGTCTTTGAATTCAAGCTTTTGTACACAGTGGGAGAAACAGTCAAAATAATTATTTTTTTTTTTCTTGAGGCGATTTAGTTTCATACCTTTTACTAGATTACCTTGATTTGCTAACAAAGAATTTAAAGGTTTCTCCAGAGTTGTCATTCCCATGGACGAGTTCTAAATTTGCTCAGGCCCGCAGCACACATAGGTCATATCATACATCATCGGAGATCAGCTGGATTCAGTGGCTAGGTAAAAGGCAGAAGACTGGAGCGACGAGAGCTCTTCAGGGGTTCAGTGCCACGACGACGCGCGCAAACTGGGTCACTTGGAAAAAGAGCACGGCAAGGCTGTGGAAACCCCGCTGTCTCCATGGCAACTGCGCTGTTGACACAGCTATTACCTTCTCATCTCGCCAAGTGCGTCGCGATAAGAGAAGCGGCATGCTCTATTGTACGCGGGGCGGATAATAAAAAACGCACTCAAAGTGCGGTTAATTCACTGTTACCGCCGCCCTACAGCGGTGCATTTCATCCTCTGCCCCGAGACCACGGTGAAGAAATGTGGTTCAGTCCCCCATGCAGCACAACTATTAAGTGAATACATTTCTGTGAAGGGGAACTGTGAATTGAGTTTTGATATCACATTTAATGTAAGAGCAATAGAGCACTGTTTCTGTCTGAGCATTTTTCTGTAGCTCTCCCTGATTGAAGTTAAACCTTTAGAGAAACATGTTGGGGGCTACAGTTGCCAGTTAGTATCCTTGGACTTGGGAAATTGTGTTTTCAACAATTGCTAGTGAGCTACTTTGGCCCCCCAAAGAAAAGCTGCTCAGTTGTTGTCATGGGGAGTACTACTCAACTCTTTGTTTTTGTGCACAGTCTTCTATGACTCTGGAGGAGCTTTGTCAAATCTGAAAAGATGACCCCGTTGATGTCACGTTGAGGCGGGCAATTTCCAAGCAAAACCGGTGCAAAGGGTTCAAAATGCACGAAACTGACTACAGAGACAAAGAAATGCGTCTTTACACGTGTCTGTAGTCTGCAGCGAAGCCTTCAAGTTGTGACATGGCTGCACACTCTGGCTGTTGACTTGGATGTTTTCACCTTGATGGCATTCATGATGTACTTATCGGGACGTGATGATACTGGCCAACAACTGCTACTTTTTCGTCCCACTCTGCACCCCATACCTCTATTTCTGCACTGTGTAACTTTGTGCTTCAGGTGTGATCACCTGTGAGAATTATGTGATGCTTTACAGCACACACCACCAACTATTTCACAGATTTTGGTGAAATTGAATCATATTTAATGGGAAAAAAAATGTGTTTTAGTTTTCCCTCTTTTGTCCTCCTGCTGCTGAGCATCAACTGTCTGTGATTTACAGAGTTCCCAGATGGAGAGTAAAGTAAACTGTGCTGCTGTGAACTATAGCTGATGTTAGGTAATGTTAGCTCGGTTCGTTAGTCGGGCTGCTCAGAGCACCGGGGGTGTTTTCAGGCCTGGGGCATGGGAGAATACAGATGTGAAGTGGAGCCAGTGTTGTTGTGAAGCAGAGCTAGGCAAGCGTGCAATGTAACTGGGCTCAGGAGCCTCTTTCGACATAATGGCAGAGGCAAAAAGAGCAAAGCTGACGTTAATGGTGACAGTAGTATTGCACTCTGAAACGGGGGCGTATTTTTACGCAGTGTTGCTTTGACATGTTACAGTTTTTCTCGGGATTAAACAAACGAGATGTGATGTATTAACTAGTGAATTTTTACCTTTGAACAGAGCAGGGCTAGCTGTTTGTTTAAGCTAAGCTAAGACAACTGTGTCTTAATATTTAATAGACAGACATGGGAGTGGTACTGATCTTCTCATTGAACTCTCAGCGAGTTTTCCAATATGTCCAGTGATCACTTTGCCTCCATCTCTGCCTCGCATCTCCAAATAATTAGCATAGTGTTGAGATGAGAAGCCGATATTGAAATCTGAATCAAATACATTGATAAAACACAATCTATATGTAAATATTAGCGTGTGTACAGTATATTGTGATATTTACAACGCCTTTTTTAAAAAAAATCTGTGCAGTATGCTACATACACATCGTTCAGGCTGCAGAGATGATTGACTCCAAGCATGTCTATCATTTAATTGATCTCCACCAGGGGAAGATAGCACTGGTCTCAAGCACACATAAACACAGAAGTGTGCTCACATAAACACATACTTGGACGCAAGCCGTCATACAAGTGCACACATGCACACTCGGGATTAAAATCTAATTTTTCCCTTCGTTAGTGCCAGAAGGGTTTGTGACATGAACAACATCAGGGCGCAAGCGACGTCCACCTCTTGACCCCTGACTAAGCGAGAGTGGGATTGCTGTGTGTGGGCATGCCTACTTTTGTGTGTGTGTGTGCATGTGTGTGTGATATGCAGGTCACTGGCCACAGAAGAGGGTGAATCTGGCTGGACTTGATTGAAACTGGCGGTTAATTCCAGGGCTTCCCACTGAGATTAGAGGAGAGAGAGAGGGAGAGACAGGGCAGGAGGGGAGAAAGGATGGCGGGCTAAAGCTTAGAGCAGACAAGACGGGACCAAATGAATTGGCAATAGCCTGTCTGTCTCTGTGGATGTTAACAGGAGAGAAAGACAAAAGGGTGTATGAGTGCGCACTGCTCTGAAGGAGGAAAAAAGAGGAGGAAGTGCTTAGATTTAAATAAGAGAAATGTCTGCCTGGCATTCATTCAGTGCTGTGATATAAGGTTCATACAGATCAGTTTGTGCGCTTTAAAAGCAGAGCTGTTCACAAATATTAGTGAGTATTATACTATACATGTACAGCAGTTAGTTCCAACTAAGTGCTGGACAAGAGACACTCATAAGTGCTGAGACAGAGCGCAACAGCACTTTTAACAACACACACTCCACCCTTACAATAATGTTACATTATTGATGGTCATCTAACTCAGATCCTAACAAACTTTGCAGCCAGTGACGAACATATTTCTACAAGTACTTTAAAAACACAAACACAAGGGACAGCCATTGCATAGCGCCGTTAGAAACCGAATACAATTAGCCGATAATAAGATCAGCCGCCATCAGTAATCAATGCCCACATTATTAAGCCATTAATCAAAGCAATAACTAAAAGCAGTCAAAGTCAGACAACCTTATTGCACTTAGATATAAAAGTATAAAATCCATAAGTGATTCAAAACACTGTTAATTCACAGTCTGTCGTGCGTGTGCACTTGATGGCACTATCCTTAAAGGTCCAGTGTGTAGGATGTAGTGCCACCCAGCAGTGAAGTTGCAGACCGCAACCAAATGAATACTCTGCCACGCCTCACCCTCGTCTTCAAAGCATGTGGATAAAACAGCAAAATTTACATAAAAAGTATAAGGCCAGTGTTTGGTTTGTGTGCTACTGTAGAAAAATGGAGGTTCAACATGGCGGACTTCGTGGAAAAGGACCCGCTCTCACTGTAGATATAAAGGCCTCATTTTGAGACACAACTATCCTAATTTTCAGGTGATTACACACCAATGAAAACAAGGAATAATTTATTCCCTTCCTGCTAATAGATAATAGGTCTTACATACTGGACCTTTAAGTAGTAGTAGTTTCTGATTCATTCACAATTTTGTGCCCCATATTGTAAATATGTATTACTGTTTTCAGTTTATTTGTAAAATTCCAGCTCCAGCTCGATTAGTTTACCGCACCATGATAACATCTGACTGCAGGTTGCAGTAGAGTAGAGTGTCTCACCTCTGGCTGTATGGTGGTTAAAAAAGAATAAAAAGAGGTGTCTGGAAGAAAGGAGCTCTGGCTTCATCCTTGTACAAAGTGTCGGTCAGGATCCATGTGTACGTGCTAGTGTGTGTGTGTGTGTGTGTGTTTGTGTGTGTAGAAGGTGCATTGTCCATTTGTTCTCAACTAATATCCCAGCGCAGACTCGATCAATATGGCCTATTATGTCCCTGAGGACAATACATCGAGTGTGTGGTTGCCATCACTGTGAATGCGTGTGTGTGTGTGTGAGTCCACGCACATGTGATGTGACTTGAATATACTGAAGCATGAAACCGCTATATAAATACGCATGTAAATCTGCTTGTGGTTGCATGTTTGTGCAGGTGTGTACAGCAGCCCAACACACAGCAATTCAAGAAAAGCCATGCAAATAGAAGGAGACACAAAAATATCCTCACCACTTCCATGACACATGCTCATGTGGAAAAAAAAAACCCCGCTGTAGATAGAGAAAATATAACCTGATACAGAAATGCTCAGTAGCACAGCTAGCTGTGCGCGTGTTATCAAATTGAGTTTTTGTCCGTCTGCAGTGTGTTGAGCTCTCAGGGCCACAGTTGGGCCGACTATAAGCATGTGTGGGCATGCATATTAGAATGACTGCATATTTGCACACATATATGCATGCATTTTTTAAAATATAACGCTAATGAAGCATGCTGAGTGTCACTTGCAAAATGTCAGCTCTCAGCGCAGTGATGGAAGGTCCCTTATTTCAAACTGAACCTAGACCAGCTTTACAACCGTGTATGATTGTTGGAGAAATATTGTGACAGCTGTTTTGATGCTGTCGGCTGTAGTCTAACGATCTGATGGAGTACATGGCCCGTGGCAATGTCACAACCGACATGAAAGCTGTTATCTCTTTTCACAGAAAATAGAGAGTCAGAATTGATATCTGCAGAGCAAAAAGGCACACAATGCCATGAAAACAAATAAACTGCACGTTGTGTTGCTGAAAGTGGGGAGTTGCTGATTGTATGCCATCTTTTTCTGCATGCTCCATGTCATGGCTGTATGGAATGGCCTGCTTTTACCCAGGCTTCCCATCACCCTCCCTTATTCACACCGTGAAAAATTCATGTATCTTCCCAGCAAAGAGCTGGGAATGATTAAACATTCAGATTCCAGCTCTGAAAATGGAGGCTGAAGTGGTCTCTCACTCGTGTGTGTTGTGTGTGCTGCTCCTTTCTCCTTCGCTGTTGTTATTGAGAATCATGTTTTTCTTTTCTTTAAATGAGGCTCAGGTGTATATTAGTGTGTGTGCCGAACGAAGAAACAGAGTGGAAAATAGGTTGGTAGAAAGAGAGGAAGGCAGCGAATCAGAGAGATGGCGAGAGAACTGAACTGAACTTTGAGAGGGAGACGCAGACGTGGAGAAGGAAGAGATGCTGAACTCTCTCTCACACACACACACACACACACACACACACTTGGTTGAAGCATGGATGAAACAGGGTGACACATACTTCATACACCACTGCATCTGTCCTTGCACTCGCAATAGGGTTACGCTGGCATTGGTTGAAATTTCTGCTTTAGAAATAAAGCAGTGGTTAATCATTGATTTCATTAAGGCCGACAAGGAACCTAAAGCATTTATCGATTTTTCTAACCAACCTGCAACATCCACAGTCTATGCCACTGCTTATAGTGACAAACAATTAGAGCAAAATACATATCATAAATAAATAGATGATAAACATGTAAAAATAGTAACCAAATCTCATGAATGTATCCTACTAAAGATTATTTCCAGTGTGGCTAAAGCCTCTCTGTGCCTCCATGTGAGTTCCTTTGTTACCCAAAAACTCATATCAACATATCAATGAGCCACACTGTTGCACTGGGTGACATGTGTCTTCATTACGAAAAACAAGGCACTGTGCTTTCAGATTTTCCCGCATACACAGTCTGGCTGCTGTAAATACAAATGTTGTAACAAATGTGCAACAAATCCACAGCTGAAAATAGTCTGCAACAAATGTGCTATTGACTGCAGTTTTATACATTTGATAAAGCCTAAAGTGCCCACATGCTTGAGGCTTTTAAATAAAATGATGATTATGTTTGCGAGCAGTTATTATTCACATTTTTAGCAGGAACACACTGGGGCTTAGTGCCGAATAAAGGAAGACAGGAAGTAATTAAAGTCTGAGTAACATATATAGACTACAAGCTTTCAAATTAAATCATGACTTGTTAAAATCAAGTGATGGGTGGAAAATATGAGGTTCATATGTTAAAAGCAAATCTAATAAATAGATGGGACGAAGACCATTAAGAGCATTATAAAACAATAAAAGGATGAATCGAGGATAACTCAATGTTTCCAAGTGATAACATGAGAGGGCTGATAAGGATGGGACCTAAAATTGAACCTTGTGGAACACCGCGGTGCATTTTGCAGCTGTGCGATGAACATTCATCCATTCTTAGAAAAATCTATAGTTGAGATAAGAGTATCAGAATAAGTATCAGATTGTACCATCTAAACCTAAACTACTACTGTATCAACGGCTACGGTTAAGTCAAGTCAACCTTGACTAGTACTGATTGACCAGATTTGACCAGAATTGATTGACCGAGTTCTTAAAATTATAAGTTCTTAATAATAAGTTATTAATTAATTGATTTAGAAATGAGGCGTGTAGGTTTTAGGGCACTTTTAGGGCTAGTAGGGAAAAATAGCCATCTAATGGGAATAAGGGAACAATGTTATGTAAATCTATAAACTGTTTTTAAAATGGGTGTGGGAATGGGATCTAAGAAGCACCAGCGGTGTCACATGATGATAATGTGATAGGTTGAAAGTCACTGCGAGCTGCTTTGCACACAAAGAAGTTTACTTGAATGAATGGACTCTCTGAAAAGCGATGACTCAATCTACAGCTTTGGAGTACTTTGGTGCAGGGAAGTAGTATTAGTAGTAAAATACTTCCACACATTATTTATCTGCTCAGCCATGTGATACAAAGACTGACTGCTGAATATTTGATTGTTACAATGATAAAAAGGGCAGCGCTGTCCTTTATACAAGCCTCAAGACTCAGTACAAAGGAACCAGGCTGAGAGCAAAAGCAGGCAAAGCTTCTGTATTTGTTGGTTGCTGGATTTGATTTGACATGAGAGTATGGGGTAATCTATTAGCGGGCTGGTGCTATTTATCAGCGCTGTATTAAACCCTGACGTCAGATGAGCTGCGGAATAGTCTCAGATTACCGGGAATTAAGATTAGTCTTCAGAGTTTAATCTCGTACAGGTGTAAGACGGCGGATGAACATTTGCTGTGATGTGCAGCTGAGTGACCGCCTGACGAGATGATCTCACACATCAGCCCTGGACGAACGTGATTTCATCCATATGGTAAAGTGGACGACAGATTATGTTTATACACAAAGAGCACGCACATCATGCTGTCATGTATGGGCACACGCTTGCCCACGCAGGCGCACGGACACTGCAGCTCTTAGGCACGTTTTTTTTTTCTTTTACAAAAGATGATAAAAGCATTTTTAGACATATTTGTAGAAAGGGACTCAGCAACAGGCCTCCAGCTGGTTAACTGTCTGTGCAGCCAGTGAAACTGAAGCGATATTAACTATTTCTGTGCCTGCCCACACAAATATTGCAACAATCAAACGACCAGTGCTGACATTACCAACATATTCAAGCAGAGAAGTCAAAAATAAACACCAAGAATGCATGCTGATTTCTTTCTCTGCAAAAAAAAAAAAAAAAAAAAAGCATTTTAATTTCAATTCAACATCTAGGTAAGTCAGTAGCGAACAACAATCAATGCCTTCTTTGTTCAACATGGTTAAATATGTTATGTTACACCCTGAGCTGACGCTCATCAATCAAACAACCGCAGATATAAGACGTGGGTGCAAAATCAGTTCATTCTTTAGCAGACAGGGCAGGAATATGCGGATCCTCTTCGGGATTTATGTTTGAGGCAAAAGCGTTACGTGTTTTGTTGTTCTTGCTAGAGCAAATTCCCAGAAAAGTAGTCTTTAAAGTAGTCCTTTGTTCTGTATGTCCAGTCGTTGGAATTGTCTACAATGCAAACAACTGTAAAATAAGTTTTCCTAGTAATAAATTATTAGGATATTGTGATATAATTACGGCTTCAAAAAGACAAGATGAAAAAAGTTTTTGCATCAGTTTTGAATAAGTTTTTCTTATTTTATAGCACATGATACATCAGCCTGTCGGGGAAGAAATGTCAGACAAGCCGATTCTACTTTAATAAACCACAGTGAGGTTGATGGCAGAACACAGTCAGCCATCATAAAGTAATGAAAGCGCTGTAGTGATTATGAATAAGTTATAAAATCCCATGGAATCCAGCCTTTGAACGTGTCATAACCCTATGCAATAGCATCCTCGTAAATCAACCATGTCTCACAAATCCTACGTCTACAATACAGCTTCTGAGCGCCCTTCCCGTTCCCCGTGGCTGCGGCTGATAGAGTAGTGACCGGCGGCTGAAAGAGGGGGTGAATCGACCACTGTGGCGTACAGACAGAGCTGCATTGTTTGCCGCTGATGGTGACAATAGGACCTCTGTCAGAGGGGATCATCTGTTTTCTTGGCGAGTTGGCCCGTTAATAGGGCTACTTATGCTCTGTGAATGGGCCGGAGCCAGGTCAGCAACAAACAAGCGAATAAACACACAAACAAGCAGGTCCGTGTGGGCGTGCGTTACGGGAATGAGCGCGCGTGTGCTTTTCGGCGGCGATAAGAGGTTTAAGACACAGGAAAGGTGTGCGTGCATGTGCAGGTATGGTTGGCCGTGCAGGGATGAGGGTCAAAGGTTTTGCATGGCGCTGCACATTCGCCTTAACCGTCCGACGGCCTCTATCGACAAGGTGAGGCAGAGAAAGCGAGGGAATGAACGAGAGATGGTGAAAGAAAGAGAGAGAATAAGCACACGCCCAACATTTTCCAGGTCAGCCCAAACGCCCCGAGCTAAACTCGCCGTTCTGTTACTGTTTTTCTTCTCCCTACCCCCCGCCCCCTCCCACTCCCCCATTTCTCATTCTCTCCCTCTCTCTCGCCCAGGGGCAAAGTCGAGCTGCAACAGGATTCAGCCGTTCCCACGGAGACCGGAGAGATGGTGCTGCCATGGCAACCAGGCATCGCTTGCTCAAGCGGAGAGCTGCTCCATCTCTCTGTCTCTACTTCTTCCTTCCCCACCTCTCGCTCTTTTCTGCTTCTTCCTCTTCTTCTTGTAAATATGGGAATCTTCCTCCTTTGAAAAAATGTTTCCTTCCCTTCTGTTTCTTCCTTTCTCCCTCTCCGCCCGTGCCTCTCCGTGTTCATCCCGCTGCATCCATTCATTCTGCACACCCGAAATATAATTAGAGTGCCGCTGCCTGTCAAACTGCCATAATTAAACACCTCAGACAACAGCACTTCTCACAGAGAGAAGGCCAGACTCTCACTTCACACATCTAACCTCGTACCCTCACTGAGAGGCTTTAAAGAGGAAAACATTTGGATAGAATCGCCAGGCTCAATTACACTCAGTAGTCCAAGGTAAAGGTGCCAGCAAAAGTGGGAGTCTACGGGAAATGCTGTTTGTGGGACTTTTACACTCAGCCTAGATGTGAAGTCTCAGCAAATCTCTCTGTGCTTTGAAATGTTTATACATTTTTTACAGAAATATTCCCCAAGAAGAATGAGCGTTACTGTCAAGGCAGCAGCACAAAATAACTCCAGTTACAGTTAGAGGTGCACTAATCAGATCTGTCAGATTGGACTCATTAGGCTCAGTTACTGACCAAAGTGGGAATGGTCTCAGCCACACGTGACCACGTTTTTAGGTCCTGCTCTGTTCATGTGCGCGCGAGTTTAGCAGCCAAACATCAAGCAAGTGCAACAACACAAGACATAGCAGCCAGCTAATGTTACTCACTCGTCCAACAGCAAGAAGCCCAGCTCAGCGTCTCTCTTTCAGTCTTTTATATCACCAAGCTCCAGTGACTAAAAGTCAGTCCCAGATTTACTCTAACAAGTAAAAGCTTTAATAAAATGATTTAAGGTAGGATCACTCTTGTGCTTTAACAGCATCAAAAAGGAGCGGGCATTTATGAAAATGTCACAGATCCCACCTGTGACAGAGAGCTAGCATGGATACCAAACTCTCACTGGCATTGCTTCATCAAACGCAGCAGTCGTACCCTCGCTCAACACCTTCCCGCCATGGCATTTAATTCAGCTTGCCCTTTAGAGTTTGTTCTTTTGCCTTTTTTTTTCACCATATATGAAAACCTTCCTCTCCTCATCACTATCTTCCACGACTTACTGTTTTTTTCTCTCATCCATCACAAGTCATCAGGGGGCTGACAGGCGGGACGGAGGTGTGAGGTGTGTGTGTGCTGATGCGCGTTGCCATGTAGACGTTCGAGCTTGACACTTGATGTAAGGTCACTTAAAGGAGGTTTTGGTGAAAGTGCACGCGACAGTGAGAGCCTGAACTTACTGATAATTTATATGGCTGTCAGGTACCCTCAGCGTCACACACAGCAGGACTGCAGGCAGGGTGTCTATGTGTGTGGGTGTGAGCATGACGGTGGAGCGAAAGGAGAAAGAAATGGTGAAAGAAGAGAGTTTGAGCTCATCCTCAGAACTCCTATCTTCACCCTCGCTGGCAGCAAACACTGTCCGTAGCTAATCATTAAGTTATATGTGCGCCGACAAGCCCTGTAGACGCCACATGCGGTCTTCACATGCACGCACACTCAGGTGTTGCTGAAAAGGTCGACTTTCTCTCTGTCCGTTCCCATCCATCAACCCTGAAGCATTTTGCTTACTCAAACACTCGCTCTTCCTATAGTATAGTATAGAAGTCTCTGCTGTGAGTTTATTTTACCCACAAAGCTGCGTTTACTGTCACTCACATCCACGTAAATCGCTAATGGACTGTATGGATTTTTACATGCACTGTATAGGGCTATTATTGACTCGGCCCTATTGTGACATATTTATAGATATGCTGCAGAAAGCCATATGAAACGTGTGTGTGTGTGTATGTTTCCATATCATATACTAGTCTGTGCACAATTTTAAAGCAGTGAGCTAGCATTCGAGTTTTAAAACAAGGCTGTCTAACCTTGGATTTTTCAGAGGGAACAGCAGGAACGGTGCTCGGTGATTTTGATGACCAGAGTATGAATTGCAGATCATGTGACACCCCCTGGCTGCTTCTTCACATATACTGTGTATATTACACAAGAAACTAAAGATTTCCGAGTCCTTAAAGTGTCATTAAACTGGAAGATGGTATTTTTGCATTTGAGTGCCTGCATAGACAGCCGTACATGCGGATTACTCGTGATCAAAAACTAGCACGTCGAAATCACAGCCAAACATCAACATAGCGTGACATAGCAGCCAGATCATTTTAGTGACTAGTCCAACAGCAAGAAGCCCTCTTCTCAAAAGCTCTCGCCAGCGACTAAAAGTTAGTCCCAGATTTCCCCTTCGTCCGGAAGTTTGCTTCTTAACTTCCTCCGTCAACATGAGCTTTGTATTTTTTCGTCTCTGTGAACAGACATACGGGGTGCAGAGACATTGTTCATCTTATTACAGGTCAGTGCAGCATCAGAATTATTTCAAATCTATCTGGTATTGTATGATAGAAAAGTTACACAATGGTGCTTTCATCCTAAATTTAAATAACTGATAGTGAATTTTCAACTACTGTACTGCCGATTTGGGTTTTTTACAAGTATACACATCCTTCACATTTCAAATGTTACTCTTGATAGAAATGAACGCTCAGCAGGTGCATCAACACTTTTCATCCCTCCAATAAAGGGATGTATTTGCATTTCCGCTGTGCTCACCAAACAAACCTATTCCAGTCTGCAGCATGAGGACAGGCATACAGTACTACCACTGTTGCATGCAACCTCACACACACGCATTTACATACATACACACGCGCACATATCCATAAACACACAAATGCCAACACACGGCCCCCTGCTAGGCGTCTAAATAAAAATCCACCGACCACACCGGATGTGCATCATCGGTTGTCATGGCCACTGAGGAATATTCTTCAGGGTTGCCAAGGCAACAGCTTGGGGAACTCTTCGCCAGCCTGTCACTCGTCTGGGGAGAAGAGATTGGATGGATGCCGATGATTATATATGTGTTTTTTATGGCTATATTAGTGTGTGTGTGCATGTGTGTGTGTGTGTGTGTTTGTGTAGTAAGGGGTCTGAATGACGGTAATACAGTAAGTGGGAGAGCTGTAGTGAATAATAATGAGGGAGTGAGTGGATGAATGGATAGTTTTTGGAGATTGAAAGTAGCAATAGTGAAATAGGAATTACATGAATGTTTGTGGAGTGAGGCACATGCACAATAAAACATCTCATGGGAACATTTGTGTTTGTGTGATGAGAAAGTAAGTCATTGTGTGTGTGTGTGTGTGTGTGTGTGCTTGTCTTAATGTGTGTTTTAGATAGAGAGAGAGAGAGAGAGAGACGCGAGACTCACCGTTGCAGCGACTCATATCAAACCGGCCGCCACTCAAACCGACGTAGACGGGATGAGGGAAAGAGAGAAAGTAGGACCCAGTTGCCATGGCGATGCAATCAGCTTTCAGTCGAAGCGTGCGTCTCCTGGGTGCTGTCAGCGTTCGATCTCGCCTGCATAAAAAGCACACATGTGAACACACGCATGCCGCATTTATGGACAGACGCACAGTGATAAACACAGAGTAGCTTTGGTTAATGGTCATTGATGCATTCCACCTTAAATTTGCATGCCGCATTCAGACCCTCATGTTTCCGCCATGAGAATTTAAAAAAAAACATCTACAGTCTCCACTCAAACTAAACAATTGTTGCACATATTTCACCTAAGATGAAGACATTTTCCTTCCACTCTTTCTTCACTTGTTTTCTCGTCTTCATCATCCTCCATTTCTTTTTCTCTCATCCTCCTCCTCCTTTTCTGTTTCTCTCTCTTTCCCTTTCTCCTGCCCTATATTCATACTCTAATCTGGTCCAGTCGGACTTCTTGTCTGACTCCAGTAATCTTGTCAGGACAGATGGCACACACACACACACACACACACACACACACAAAAACACACATACAAACATGCACATTCGCTTTTTTTCTGACCCAGATTGTCCTGAAACTTGTGGTGCGTCACATTTCACACCATCACTACTTGGATCTCATATTCTTCCCAACACAAACACGGCTGCCCTCCCACTGCCCGACCCCGTCATATGGCCTGTTTAGTGATGGGCTACAGGGAGATCAACAAGTCAGCAGAGCAGCAGATCGATGTGGAAATAGCTGAAAGTGCGTTTCCTTCCTCATGCCTTGAAAAATATAGTGTTGTTGGATAAGAAAGGTGATGAGCAGTGTTAGAAGTAAAGTCTACTCCCCATACTGTAGCTGTTTTTAGCGGATTGCATTAGACGAGTCTGGTTTCTTTAGCTAGTTTAGATTAGGCTGATTTTATTATATTGGTCTTTTAATTGAAATGGATATCAGCAAGTAAAATACGTCCACTGCAGGTGATAATGTCGCGTTAACGCTGATTTCAGACGAGAGCTTCGGTGTCCAATTATTGTGTAAATTCACTTCCACGCACAGCTTCAGTAATGAAATTAGCTGCCTGCTGTTGTTGGGAACACACGAGCAGCGAGAGAAAATGAAACCACTAAAGTTGCCGTGTGTGAAAACCAAAACAATGAGCTAAAAGATGCTAAAACGCTCTGTAGACCTGAGCTGAACTGCAAAGTTGGGTCATTATTTTGATCATTTTGGATGAATTTCAAACAAGTAAATCATAATCGTCCTCTGCTGCCATGGCGCTGCGTGGGTAGCAGCCAGTTTCAGTAGCTCTGACCACTTCTCTGTGTGTTTTTTTTAGTATTTTTAGTGCTTTTTTAAAGTTTTCTTTTTCAACATCAATCTTCATCTGCTTTAAACATAGATGTAGAACTATAGAGATGAGTTTTTTTCACCCCTTTTTCCTGTTATATATTATATTTCATGAATACATCTGGGTAACTATTCAAAAAAGCCATACTCGAGGACTACTGTTAGCGCTAGGCAGCGCTGGTATACTTTGTGTGGAAGTGAGGAAAGGAAGACGGGAATGCAGAGAGGAGAAAAGACAGTGTGAACCATGCATCCCGTCTGTTATCATGGATAACGTGAGACGTCTCCCCAGTAAGTAGTGCTAACGATGCTAACCAGGCTACAGACGGAGTTCAGGGTGTGGAATCACAGAGTCGTGGCTGAATGAACTCACTTCGGACTCAGCTCGTAAGAGCAAAGACCAATTTCTTATCCACCTTGTGTGCACAAGCTGCTGTAACATGTTAAATTTCCCACGTGGGATCAATAAAGTCTTATCGTTTCTTATCGTAAAATATCAAGTGGCAAAAGTTGAAACATCAGACGGGTAACCTGAGTGGAAGATGGAGCAGTAAGTTGGGAAGGTAAAAGACCTCACTAATGGATGACAGACTATTAGTCTTGTGCCTACACTGGTCCAGATCGAGCTAATCAATCTTAGGATCATTTGTGTGTCCTCTGATGGTCTGTCACACATTCCTAATGAGCTAATCCATTCAGCAAGCTCGGGAAAGGATCCCATGTACAACCAGTAAAAAACCCAACACATGACCGAGGGGCTTTATGTATCGCATTGATTACCTTTGCGTGAGAATAAGGTTACAACTTTAGACATGCCTAACCAGGACATGTACAACCTTTCTGCCTGTGTGTGTGTGTGGCTGCTTGATTTTTAGTCAGGTATCGCCCACACCCGCAGTGTGAGTTCCAGTGTTTTGGGATGGATTTAAACATTGTTTCTTCTCCACTCTGCCAAAGCTCAGACGATAGCGTCAGATCATTTTCCCTTGGACATTTAGGCAACGCGAGGGAAATCTGTACGGATCATCACAATGCTGTCTACCTGCCCCTCTAACCTTCATGGAGGGGAGATGAAAGCCGGGTGGAGTGTGATGGAGAGAGAAGGTGAAAACGCAGATGAAAGAGGAGTGCCAGAGGGCAGTGATGGCCTTTATCCTGAACTGTGATGGATCAGGAAGCTTGGAACCCTGAGCATTAAGATGAACAGGTGAGAGGAGAGGAGAGGAGAGGAGAGGAGAGGAGAGGAGAGGACGTAGTATGCGTCCTTGGTGGCAGCTTTATCAAAATATCTTCACTCCAGAGGGTTGTAGCAGCTGATAATAACTATCAGGTGGTGTAAATCTGGTCAGAATGCAATAAGATGTTTCTATAAATGAATGAAAAAGTACTATCATTCATCCCCTTGTCATTGTTTACCACCTGTAATAAAAGGTGAGGATTATTTATGCAACAGCTTGATCACACATTAAGGCACACTAACACACACATGAAAGTGTTTCATTAGTCTGTTTCTTGTTCCATGCTACGTCAGAGGTTTTTAAACTTGAATACAAGCAACATTGTTGGGGGAAACATTCAATTGTGATGGCCAGATGGGAATAATTAGCATATTGGCAGACAAAAATAGTGTACGAATGTGTTGCATCATAAGAAAAATAATAATCATTTTATCAGCTCAGCTCATTATATAACCGAGATGGAGATTTCAGTGTGTTTTGTCTTGGAAATTATTTTATGATTCATGATTCAGTGTGATTTTAATCACCCTTCAGACGTTCTTTCTCTCTGTCATGAAAGAGGAATACAAAAAGATGTGATGCCCATCAGTTAATCATGTACTACTACTTGTGCGACAGTGAGGGGCGAGCAGCCATACAAAAGTCCAATTCAGAGTTCAGCCACAATGCAAATAAAAAACCACAGTAAACATCAGGCTATGCGTCATAAAATAACAGGACATAGAGACAGGTGGCCATATTTACAAGGTTATGAATATTATATTTACTCTAACTGAAATTTCCCCCTCTGTGACCAATCTGGACAGTCCCAGCCACCCTACACTCACTGACAACACCAACATCGCCCATGTTTCTATTTAGAGGTCCAGTGTTTGAGATTCATGGGGCTCTATTTACAGAATATGACATATAATATGTGTAACTCTGTATTCATCAGTGTATGATCGCCTGACAAACAGACACCATAGGTCATCTTCCACCAAGTTGAACCACCATTTTCCTACAGTACATGTACAAACACGACTACACTGCAAGATGCCATTAAGATCCTCTACATCACAATTCTCAGTATTGATTGTGTACCGTGAACTACTGACATCGACCTGATTTAGAAGACCCCAATCAAAAATTCTGTGGTCCCCTAAAACTATTTGATATACTACATTTGTTGGGAATCAATCAATTGCTATCCAGCTGGATTTTCTGTCAGACAGTCTGCTGTGAAAAAGGCATAAAGGCGCCACTAAAGTCTCAGGAAAGACCAGTTTGCTGCTGCTTGAAAATCATCTTCCCTTCGCCGATGGTGGCTCAAAGATCAGCCCACCTGATCTCTTAGAGGTTTCAGTCTGAGAGGCAGTGAAAAGCTGGCCCGAGGTGGAGGAGTTCAGGTATTTTTGGAGTGTCATTCACCAGTGAAAAGGATCATGATGCTAAATGATGGGTTAGTTTTCAGCTACAATTGTGTTTTAGTGGTCCATCTCAGATCTAAGTCTTGCCCGGACAGGCTAGTAGATGCTAGTAGTACCTCCAAATATGGATTTAAGCAAAAAAAAAAAAAGAAGAGTCAAAAGAGCTCCGTGAAAACCTAGTTTAGATGCATATGGAGATTACTTTTGGAGAAGCAGGAGACTTCATCTCCCAGCATGCCGTGGGCACATAAGGATCAAGAAGAGGAGCTGAAGAAAGCTGCTGGAGGAAAGAAATCAACACCGGCTAACTTTACAAACCTGATGACGCGTTGTCGACACATAATATCGATCGATTAAAATCAATTAATTCAGAGAGATTGAAAGGTGAAGAGAGAGAGGTGACTTCTTCTTTGGTGATTGGATGTTGGGTGTGGGTAGTCTGTCTTGGCATGCCCTCCCTCTCTCTTTGATTTTAACTCTCACTTTCTTACTCACTCACACACACGAAAGGGGGCATCCTCTGGTGGAAAAAAAAACATATGGCGTAGTAAATAGATAGATTTGATGAAATTTGATGTGAAACAGCGCAGACAGAGAGAGAGAGAGAGAGAGAGTGGGGGGTATATTTTAGGGAAGATGGATGATGTTGGGAATGGGAAACAGTGAGGAGGAAGGGAGAAGCATGTAGACAGGCAGCAACAGAGAGGGAGAAGTGGGGGTGAGTTCATATTGGGGAGGGGGGTGGTGGTGGATGGTGGGAGACTGGGCTACATGACGTTTGTTTCCATGGTGATGGTCTCTCTGTCTCCCACACGTAGGGAGATGGTGCTTTAATGTGTATGTGTGTGTGTGTGTGTGTGTGCGCGCTTATGTGTGTGTTTCTGCGTGTGTGTGTGTGTAATGGCATTTTTGTCAATAAATAACCAACCTCCTGTTGTTGGCATAGCGGGCATTTTATTGATATAGTACTACAGTAACGCTGCAGCTATGGATGAGCCCAGTTTACGCTCCCAGATGCTTCCAGGCTGCTAGCACACTACACAATTGTGTTTCCTTTGGTGAAGTGTGACATGCCACACAAACCAACCCACAGCTAATTTGAAATAAGTGCAGTCTTTACGTGTCGTCTCTCCTCGGGGGAGAGTCTCTTGTGCCCATCACAAGGTCTTACCATCCTTATGTTGCTTTTTTTTTTGAACCAGAGCGATGAGTTTGATCGTTTTTTTTTCTCAATTGGAAAAATCCATAAATTCTCCATCTTGTGTCTTAATTTACTGTATCTACACTCTGCCACCTTCACGAGGAGCAAAAAATCCATGAGTCCTTGTTCTCGCAGACAGCCACCCAAACCCAATCAGCGTGTACCAGGTTGCACTGATTTTCTGTTTGGTTTCAATTGGCTGATCAATTGCATCGAACCAGTCTATTTTCCACCTGAGCTCTGCGTTGCTGCCATCCAGCCTTTCACACACTGATGACTGTAATAATGGTTAAAAATAGGGCAGAGTGGGTTGATGTCTTACCATTTGGCTTGCAAACGCTGCGATATGATGGGAGGCTTTTAACTTGTAATGAAAATAGACATATAAAAGCTGCAGCTCGGTGTGGGGACATGGACATGAATTGAATTTAGGTGTGGGGGGGGTAAGATGCAGGACAGTGAGTGAGCTTTTGAGATGTCTGTGTGTGATAGGCAATGTGCATGTGTGTGTGAGTGTGTGTGTGTGTGTATGTGATGGTGAAACAGGCTGATATCTGTGTGGGGCGTGACCGGCATGGCGAGAGGACTGTCGCGCCGAATCCACCGAGCTGGTGGAGGAGGAGGAGGAGGAGGAGGAGGAGGAGGAGGAGGAGGAGGAGGAGGGGAATGTGGCTTGGGAATGGTCGTGAATCTTGAAGGTAACATCGCCATCTGGTGTCAGATTAAAAAGAAGGGTGTACATAATAAATCATTTTCCAAACGTGGATAGAAAAGATGAAAATGGTGAATGCGTGCATACATTACTGCGATGCATGACACATGCAATACACATTAAAGTATGCCGTCATGTCTACATTCAACTGCAGGGTGCTCACACACTCACACGCCCTCTTTCTCCCTCACACACACACACACACACACACACCACACACACCCTCATTCATATTCAGGCAGATAAACCAAACACTCAATTGAGCATGCCGGACCAGCATCGCTCATTCGGAGGATTGGCAGATTTCCATGCCAACATTGGAGCAGATGATTCAGAGTACACACCCGTTTCACTCCAATGACTCGATATATATCACTGTTAACACACACCGCATGAGCCTCTCTCGGTCTGTCTGTCTGTCTTTCAGGCGCACACACACAAACAAACAAACAAACATAGATGTTTAATCAAGTTTTCTTTTTCCTGTCTTTGTCGAAATGTCTCAGGTAAAGGTTGGACACATTTAAAATGTTCTTTTAGGTCACGTTGAAGGAAATTAATGAACATAGTGGAGCAGTTTGCTACTAAATAGCCAGATAATTCCCTCAGGAGATGGTGGAGTCCTAAATAGAGCTAAAAAAGTGAGTGAATTTATGACTTACATGCCACAGGTGGGTGGAAATATGACAAAAATGTTTTTTTGTGTCCACTAGATGTTTGAATCTTTGCTAACGTATTAATCTTTTCAACTTTATTAAGCTAGAGTACGTCAATATTGTGTTCACCGCACGTTCTGCTGGCCACAAGAAGCCTAAAAAGTCAGTCATTAGAGCTTTAGTATTCAGTTATTAGAGCTTTAGTATTCAAGATCATTGCATAATTGTATATGTTCTGTTTAAAAGCAATGGCACATACCTGTTTTTATAGTGATAAACCGGAAGAAAACTTTAACTGATGACATGACTGCTCAATGCAACAGCAAATTCACTGCTGAAGCTGAAAGTCAGACAAAAGCAGGTCCTCAAAGTGACCACTAGAGGGAGCTCTAAGTTAGTCACACTACTGTATGACTTGACGCACACTTCTCCTCAGAGACAGTTCAGTCCATCCGTTTAATGCCCTTCAGCCTTGAGATTGAGACCGCACATAGCTCAAAACTGTCAGTTTTAACTCCCTGGACGAATCACCCAGGAATTAAAGGTCACACTGAAATTCATCACCTGCCCACGCATGAGTACAGACTGTAAGATGCATATACAGTAACAGACTCTACAGACCAGACCTGTGTAAAGAAAACACAGATCAAAGTTCAGTTCCTACGTACTTTATTGTATTCTTTTATTTGTTTGACTCTATGCAGATGATGGTAATGAGTGAGTGCTTGCAATGGCTGTAAACCTTTAGTCTGCCACCTTTAGTTTGCTTACATAATAGCGCGGATGACCCTTGAGCAGAAGGTTGCACGCTTCATTTCACCACCTGATAGCGCATGAAAATTAGAGCCCAAGCCGCGTTCTCGCAGCCAATGAGATGAAGACGTTGGTTTACTCGAGGATTTCCTGAAACACTAACAGCAACCGGCCTGAAAAAGGCAAATCTGTTGAAAGGAAAGATGTTGCTTCAGTCAGACACACTGTGCAAGGCACTAAAAACACTTGAAGTATAACCAAACAACATTTGTTCGAGAAAACTTGTCATGTGACATGCCACTGCAAACACAACAGTGGTGGAATATGACAAATTCAAGCCAAAATCAAGTGCTGATCAAGACATTTTTTAAATTATACATAAACATGACCACCACAGCCTACTTGTTTATCAATGGGATAACAAAGTCATAGTCGGACTAAAAAGTACATTTTCTTCTATACTTTTTTAGTACTTTTAGTTAAATATCAGAATACTACTAGATTTTCATTTTCAGGTCTCAAGTTTCACGTCTTTTGGTTACAATGTTCTGGACTGAGTTAGAGATTACACGCTCAATTTCACCATCTTGATTTGTTTGTCTCCACTTCCTGTTTGCTATAGTCAGAACCAATGTAATGCCATTGGGTTTGCATAATAACTTTAGAGAAGGAGAGCAAAAACCCAAAGAAGGTTTGAGATGTGTCGGGATAAACACGCCTTTGCTTGAAAGAAAAGCTTGAACTTTGCAAGGTAGGCCAAACGATCTTGTGTCTTTATTTATGTTTCATCTTCTTCTACCATAATATGATGCCGTAATAATATATCTGCTAGTTAGTTTTTGTTTTTCCGTTGCTGGTTTTCCAAAATACAAGCTAGTTCTTTTTTTGTATGTCGAGGAATGTATGTGTTCTGCATGTTTCTATTTTCAGGATGAACAAGACACTACTGTTTGTCCTGATTCTCTCAGGTCAGTGAAATGTTTGTGTGTGAATGCCGTGTGTGAGGTAGATGCACGTGAAGACTTGGAATACATGAGTGTAAATTAAAAGCAGTTTTTTTTGTCCATCAGGGCTGTCTGCTCTTTCGACAAGCATCCTCAGAGGGTACCACTACATAAAGACATTAAAGACCTGGGCTGAAGCTCAAACTTACTGCAGAGAGAAATTCATTGACCTTGCAACTATAAACAATCGAGATGACAACAACAGGCTGCAGAGTGTGTTGGAGGACCCTGGAACGTTTGCATGGATAGGGCTTCAAGATGAGTTTAGATGGAAGTGGACGCTGGGAAATGCGGACCTCAACCCTAATACAGATTTTAGCAACTGGAAATCACCCGAGCCTAACAATGCGGGATCCAGTGAGACCTGCGTTCTGGTTAATGCACTTACGGAGTGGTTTGACTTCCCATGTACCGATCTACGTCCTCCACTCTGTTATGATGGTAGGTAGAATTTTTACTGTGTTGTTTACTGTCAGGTTTCTTTTTTTCAACACAAAACAGAAAATGTTCTTCAGATATCGTCGGACAGGCTCAGAACAAACATTATGTTAAAGGTTTCCATCCAGTTGGACATAGAACATAGAAATATAGTTAGATTACATTAAAGGGATTTATCCTACCTTAATAACCTGCATTGTTCAAGAGCAAAATGCAGATCCAAAGCCAGCCTGTGTTTCTTTCTTTTGTCTTGCAGCACAAGATCCTTCCAAATACATTGTAGTGGAAACTTTCATGACTTGGTACGATGCTAAGGCATACTGTAGGTCCGAACACACAGACCTCTTCACAGCAGTGGAACAAGTCTGTGAATGATCTAATTGCCACAGCTGGTGGAAAAAAGACACTGGATAGGTCTCCACAGAGAGGCCTGGGCCTACTGGTCTGACAAGACCCCTACAGACTTCACTAACTGGGACACCGACCAGCCCGACAACGAAGGGTTAGTAGAATCTTGTACTGCGGTCGACACAACCACAGGAAAGTGGCTGGATATGGACTGTGAGAAAAAGTACTATTTTGTCTGTCAAGATGAAATCCAGCACCAAACAACGCTGAAGTTAAAGTTCCAGTCTGAAACGGACCTGAATGATCCTGCTGTCCAGCAACAGATCTTGGAGCAGGTACAGTAACAGTTTGCCTCTACAGGAAATGCTATTCCTGGTAATGATTGTTGGAGTGTAATCTAATCTGATATGAAAGTAACGTAGCGAGCTCACGATATTCTCCTTGGTTACTTACTGTATATTTTTGTTTCTCGACAGCTGCAGACTCACATGGCTGATGAGTTCCCACACGTTAAACTCCGCTGGATTGAGAGGGATGAGAAGAGTTTTCACAAACAACCAAAGATGATGAAAGAAGAAGGTAAAGGTTTAATTATGTTGACACAACCAAGCTAGCTGTACCTATTTCCATTCTTTATGCTAAGCTAAATGTCTGCTGGCTGTAGCTGTATACTTCCCAGAAAGATATTCAAGTCATGAAGGAAACTAATGACAATTTAGTAGTTAAACGACTCTTTCAATCCACATACTGACTTCCAATATTTTTTTTTTAGAGCCGGTGTCTGATCCGTCATTCTGCGAAGGACGTCCTGAACATCCTACAACCTAACACTCTTTCATGAAGTGCTAATTTAACACAATATTTAAAGTTTGTTTTTATTATTTAAGATGTTCATTTGCCTGTTTGAAATTAAAAAAAAAAAAGTTGTATATACAGATCTCCTTTTCCTGGTGACCTCACACCATATAATCACAGTGGTTTGGAATGAGTGTCAGAAATATGAACATGTTTTTCTTCACGTCACACTTAAATGTTTTATGAAAAGCTTTTCATGATGGGCGTTTATCTTTCCTGGCTTTGAAATGTGTGGTCCTGGTAATGATGAACATGTTGAACGTGTTTCAAGTGTGTGGTACTTTATTTATGCAGTTCTTCTATTTATAATTGTGATCAACAAGATAAATAAATGATTGTTTGATCGGTCTTCTCAACAAGGGAGTGTTCTGATTTTTCTTTGGCCCTGATTCCCATCTGAGTTCTTTGACATTGGGTCTGTGCTGATAATGAATCCAATCTGATACTTCACCTAGATGTTGTTTAAATGTATCTGACACACTGAAATAACAGCTCACGATTTCCAAATTTGACACGCGTTATTTTTCATGAGCTACTTTATTCAAATACTGAAGGTCATAGTTTGCACTGTGGTGTTACAGACCAATGCACATTCTAGCTTATAAACAGTCTTTGGCTAAGTACAGACATCAGTTTGCAGGAGGTCAAGAAGGTTTCCACAAATAACGAATTTGCTTTGAAAAAATGAAAAGCAAGTACTAAAGAAGTCCATCCATTACACACCCACCCCCCCATAAAAACACTGAACTGATCCCAAGATGAGCATCAGGAGAACAGGAGAACAACCCCAGCCATCATTTATTGTTTTGATCAGTTCTCAAGGTTAGGTGCATGGAATAGACACAGTTTTAGGTTTAAGTAAATCTGATCATGTAGTTTGGTTAATAAGACTCAAAACTTTTATTTCAATTTGCATGTGTTATCCTTTTTAAATGGCTACTTAATGAAATACAATGTCTTCATTAAGCAGCCATTAGGTATATTAAGTAGGTGTGACGGGGTTCAGTAGTCTCAACCGTGTCACACCTACATTTTTATTAACTATTCTTCAGGGTTATGAAAAAGTAAATTAATATTTGTTGATCTCTGTCTGAAATATTTAGAGCAACCATAAGAATATAGTTAAATACCAGAATACTAATAGATTTTCCTTTTCGTGTCTCAAGTCTCACGTCTTTAGGTTATAATGTTCTCGATGACCGAGTTAGAGGTCGCACGCTCAATTTCACCACCTTGATTTGTTTGTTTCCACACCCTCTTTTCTATAGTCAGAACAAATGTGACACCATTGGGTTTGCATAATAACTTTAGAGCAGGAGGGCAAAAACCCAAAGAAGGTTTGAGATGTGTCAGAACGAACACGCTTTTCCTTGAAAGAATAGCTTGAACTTTGCAAGGTAGGCCAAACGATCTTGTGTCTTTATTTATGTCCCGTCTTCTTCTGCCATTATATGATACCGTAATAATATATCTGCTATGTATCCTGCTGGTTTTCTTGTTCTCTTTTTGTATGTCGAGGAATGAACGCGTTCTGCATGTTTCTGTTTTCAGGATGAACAAGACACTTCTGTTTGTCCTGATTCTCTCAGGTCAGTGAAATGTTTGTGTGCGAATGCCGGGTGTGAGGTAGATGCGCATATTTACAGCGGATGGATGCAGTAACATGAGAAAAGCGATCGTGTGCATTTAACGCTGGCTGTATTTGTCGCATGTGTGTTCTAGTGAAATACACAAGCGTAAATTAAAAGCAGTTTTTTTTGTCCATCAGGGCTGTCTGCTCTTTCGACAAGCATCCTCAGAGGGTACCACTACATAAAGACATTAAAGACCTGGGCTGAAGCTCAAACTTACTGCAGAGAGAAATTCATTGACCTTGCAACTATAAACAATCGAGATGACAACAACAGGCTGCAGAGTGTGTTGGAGGACCCTGGAACGTTTGCATGGATAGGGCTTCAAGATGAGATCAGATGGAAGTGGACGCTGGGAAATGCAGACTTCAACACTAGTACAGATTTTAGCAACTGGAAATCACCCGAGCCTAACAATGTGGGATCCAACCAGCACTGCTGTGCGATTAATACATATGCGCTCTGGTTTGACTTTTCATGTACCGATCTACGTCCTTCAATCTGTTATGATGGTACGTAGAATTTTTTACTGTGTTTGTACTGTCAAGTTTCTTTTTTTCAACACAAAACAGAAAATGTTCTTCAGATATTGTCCGACGGGCTCAGGACAAATAGTATATTAAAGGTTTCCATCCAGTTGGACATATTGTTTTAAAGACACCCAGTTTAACTGGAGCTGGAAATAGAAATGTAGTTACATTACATCAAAAGGATTTATCCTCTGGGAACCATGAATACATGTACCAAATTTCACAATAATCACATAGTTACTGAGATATTTCAAAGTGGTGGACAAAGGTACTGCCACCCTTGCATGCATTTTCTTTGCCTTAATAACCTGCATTGTTCAAGAGCAAAATGCAGATCCAAAGCCAGCCTGTGTTTCTTTCTTTTTTCTTGCAGCACAAGATCCTTCCAAATACATTGTAGTGGCAACTTTGATGAATTGGTACGATGCTAAGGCATACTGTAGGTCCGAACACACAGACCTCCTCGCAGTGGGGAACAAGTCTGTGAATGATCTAATTGCTATACTGGTGAATTCAAAACACTGGATGGGTCTCCACAGAGAGGCCTGGGCCTACTGGTCTGACAAGACCCCTACAGACTTCACTAACTGGGACACCGACCAGCCCGACAACGAAGGGTTAGTAGAATCTTGTACTGCGGTCGACACAACCACAGGAAAGTGGCTGGATATGGACTGTGAGAAAAAGTACTATTTTGTCTGTCAAGATGAAATCCAGCACCAAACAACGCTGAAGTTAAAGTTCCAGTCTGAAACGGACCTGAATGATCCTGCTGTCCAGCAACAGATCTTGGAGCAGGTACAGTAACAGTTTGCCTCTACAGGAAATGCTATTCCTGGTAATGATTGTTGGAGTGTAATCTAATCTGATATGAAACCCCAACCCCACAAAGTAACGTAGCAAGCTCACGATATTCTCCTTGGTTACTTACTGTATATTTTTGTTTCTCGACAGCTGCAGACTCACATGGCTGATGAGTTCCCACACGTTAAACTCCGCTGGATTGAGAGGGATGAGAAGATTTTTCACAAACAACCAAAGATGATGAAAGAAGAAGGTAAAGGTTTAATTATGTTGACACAATGAAGCTAGCTGTACTGCTATTTCCATTCTTTATGCTAAGCTAAATGTCTGCTGGCTGTAGCTGTATACTTCCCGGAAAAATATGGAAGTCGTGAAGGAAACTAATAATTTAGTAGTTAAACTACTCTTTCTAATCCACATACTGACTTCCATTTCTGCCTTATTTTTTAGAGCCGGTGTCTGATCCGTCATTCTGCGAAGGACGTCCTGAACATCCTATAACCTAACACTCTTCCATGAAGCGCTAATTTAACACAATATTTAAAGATTTGCCTGTTTGCAATTTTAAAAAAAATCTTGAATATACAGATCTGCTTTTCCTCGTGACCTCACACCATATAGTCATAGTGGTTTGAAATGAGTTTGAGAAATATGAACTAATGTTTAAACTACTAATAAACTATAAACTAATAATGTTTACGTCACACTTAAATGTTTTAGGAAAATCTTTTCATGATGGGCGTTTTTCTTTCCCTGGCTTTGCAATGTGTGGTCCTGTTAATGATGAACATCATAGTTAATCAGAATTCTCACAACGTGTTTCATGTTTGTAACAAAGGCCTGGTTTGTGTAAGTGTGTGGTACTTTATTTATGCAGTTCTTCTGTTTAGAATTGTGATCAACAAGATGGATAAATAAATAAATGATTGTTTGACAGTCTTCTTGATTTCCAAATTTGACACGCGTTATTTTTCAGGTGCTACTTTATTCAAATACTGAAGGCCAAAGTTCAAACAGTCGATTAGCTTCAGTAACTGATATGACATTTGAATCCACTTGTGTTTGCACTGTGGTGTTACAGAACGACGCACATTCTAGCTTATAAACTTCGTCTTTGGCTAAGTACAGAAAGTCATTTGTTTGTGGTGAGGGTGAGAAGGGTCAGCCATCTTTCCCGCTCGCCTCTGTCTCCTGGCAGCTTGCAGGGGCATATCATGCAATGAAACGATGATGTGTTTCAGGGCAGGGGCACTGTACTGGGGTAAAGGTTAAGATGCTTAACACATCATCATTAATAGAATATATTCATTCATATATAAATATATATTTATATATGTGTCATTACCCATCAAATTAGTGCAATGACGCATGTTGGGGCCTCAATGATATCATTAGAAGACTAGTCTTTGTTTGTTTTTCTTAGACACATAAATATAAATATAATAATTACTCAGATTCAGTGTTTTATGTCTGCAACTTAACTGTTCAGTCACGTAGGTTCAGTCTTATAGCTGAAATACATGAAGGATACATAAGGACTTTATTTTAATCAACTTTCAGCCAGTCATCGGCCTTGCTCCTGAAAACAGCAGACAATAGTTTTTTTAGCAGCAAAACACAAAATAAAGCTGAAGCAAATATTCAACTTGCATTTGTACACGTCGGCCAGAAATACATCTCTGAATAAATGTGAACTTTTGCTCTTTGTCAGCTCTTCAGCCTCGAAGGCCGAGACCATCAGCAGTTTTAACTCCAGGCGAACGTTTGTGATCACCTGAAAATAATAATAAAAGGTCACAGTGAAAATCACCATCTGCCCACATACAAGCCTGCAAGATGCATATACAGTAGCAGATAATGTGGTGGAGGTTAGAGTAACACACTTTGCTCTCAAATCTTTAAAAGGAAAAGATGAATAAATGGCATTGCTTTGCTTCTGATGCATTTTAAATGTGTTTTGGTAAACACTGATATAAAAACTTTTATTTAGTTTTGTCTGTGTGTCTATGTCTGTGATAATAATGACTGTGCGTGCTTGCAGTGGCTGCAAACTGTCTGTCACCTTTTAATTTGCTTACATAATAGCGGGGATGACCTTGCAGCAGAAGGTCGCATGCTTCATTTCACCGTCTGATAGTGCATGAAAATTCGAGTTCCAATTCTGACCAATGAGATGAAGACGTTTGGCTTTACATAATTACTTGAGGTTTTCCTAAAACACTAATAGCAACCAAATATGGATCAAGTCTGGAAAAAGACAGACGTCAAGAGAAAATGGGTCTTTAAGATCTAAGGTGTTAATTTCCTGTTGTGCATCCGCCACATATTGATATCCTCTGCGTGGCATTAAAAACAGTTGTAGTATATGAAACGAATTTGTCGGAGAACAACTTCATTCATGTAACATTACAGTATAAACACAACAGACTCGAGTGCATCTGAGATTAACCCGGACAAGCAGGTGTAATGTTCTCTGTGACCAAGTTGAAGGTCACACACTCAATTTCACCGTCTTGATTTGTATGTCCATATAGCGTGTTTTCTACAGTCGGGAGAAAATGAATGACATTAGGTTTGCATAAGAAGGAGGGCAGAAACTGAATGGAAGAAAGTGAATATTTCCTAAAGGTTTAATGTCTGTCGGAACAAACTGCGGAAAGTAAAGCAGGAATTTTCCAAGGTAGGCTCGAATGATCTTGTGTCTTTGTTTACACCTTCTGTCTTCTTTTGTTTCGTCTTCTTCTACCATAATATGACTCGATCGGAGATTATAGAGTAATACCGCTGTAATGGTTTCACAGGTTTCACTCACTACATAGACAACAAGAATTATATCTGTCATGTGTATGAAAAATAGATCAAATGTAAAATGTCTATCATCACAAGATTTAAACCTTGCTGTCACCCAAATTTGGCAAAATCAGCACTAACTGAATGTAAATACTAAATCTCCTGTTGCTGGCTGTGCAAAAGTTGTTCTTTTTTTGTCCACGGTGGAGAAATGAACTCGTTCTGCATGTTTCCATTTCCAGGATGAATAAGACAGTACTGCTCGTCCTGGTTCTCTCAGGTCAGTGAAATGTTTGTTGGCTGTTACATGTTTCATGACTCTGGAGTTTGCAGGTCTGTGATGGTTGTATTTGTTGCATGCGTGTTGCAGTGAAACACATGAATGTAAATGATTATTTTTCCATCAGGGCTACCTACTCTGTCTTCACGCGTCTTCAGAGAGTTCCACTATATAAACACATTAATGACCTGGACTGAAGCTCAGACTTACTGCAGACAGAAGTTTGATGACCTTGCTTCCATATACAATCAAGGCGAAAACGACAGGCTGCAGGAGGCATTGCAGGACCCTGGAGTATTTGCATGGATAGGGCTTAAAGATAATCTGATGAGTTGGTGGTGGACGCTGGGTGGAAGACTCAACAATGTGAGACAGTTCAAAAACTGGAAATCAAATGAGCCTGTCACAAAACCCCACGGCTACACATGCACTTTGATGAGAGCAGATGGGCTTTGGTATAGTTCTATATGTGGAGAAAAACATCCTGCAGTTTGCTATGATGGTAAGGAGAACTTTTTTTTTAAAAGTCCAAGTAGCTTTATTAGAATTTCAACACAGTGAAAATCAACTTAATGCACAGGATAAAAATGATATTAAATTCATCCATTTAGTGTAATACATATTTATTTACAATGACGACAGGTTTCAACCTCACAGGATCTTCATCAGGGTAGAATATTCACATTAATAAAGAAAGCCATCTTGCCGTGGGATCACACCGAGTGTAAACCATCTGTGACGTCACCCATTAGTTTATAGGCAACCATTTTGAAGCCTTGAGTTTGCTATTACGGCCGTTGCCGTCAGTAGTTTTTCGGACATTATCACAGAGCTAGTGCAGGGGATACTGCAAGTTGGGCTGCACTTGGTTTTGGAGGAAGAAAAATAACCTGGTACACATATAAGTACAGTAAAACATGTTTCTAAGAACATTTGAGGTTAGAAATGGGCCATTGGCATGGCAAAGTTCTGACCCATGAGTAGCCATTACTACATTTTAACATGTGCTCATTGGTCACGCAACACTCATCTCTTAATTTCGAGACAGACATGAAAAATCACCCAGCTCTGCCAAAGTACGTGGACAACAGAGATAATAAAAAATAAACTGATAGTACTTTTTGCAAGCAAGTGTCACCAGTATCATCATTCCTCGTCTGGAAATGTTGTGAACCCAGTGAAAACAGATTGCATTGTAACAGCTGAGAAGGGTTTTAGTTAAGTTATAGATCATCTTCGGTGACACAAGGCCGCGATGCAGCATGTGTTGAGTCAGGCTGCGAGCAAAGTTAAGGTTCTCCTGATTTATCAGTCTGGAAAATGACATATTAGTGTCAGACTGTTCAGACTGTACAGTGGATTGCGAGGATCATTTTCTTTCTTTTTCCCTTCAGAACAAGATCCTCGAAAGTACATTGTAGTGAAATCTTCCATGACTTGGCATAACGCGAGGGTCTACTGTCAGACTAACCACACAAACCTCGCCTCAGCAAGGAACATGACCCAGAATAATAACATCTCCTCACTGCTGTCAGTAAACACCTGGTTTGGTCTGTCAAGAAAGAACTGGGAATTCTGGTCTACCAAGAAACACAGAAACTTTCATAACTGGAACAAGGACCAGCCTGACAACTTGGGAGACACGGTGGGATCATGTGCTGTGGTCAACGCAACCACGGGAAAGTGGTGGGATGAGGACTGTACGGCAAAACACTATTTCATCTGTGAAAAGATTCCAGTTCAGCACAAACTGAAGATCAAGTTAATGTTCAGGTCTAAGACCGACCTAAGTGATCCCGCTGTCCAGCAACAGATTATAGAGCAGGTACAGTAAATATGTGGCTGCTGAACTAAAGTAGTAGGCTCATGGTTAGCTTTGCAAGCGCAGTTTCCTTGTTTTGGAAGTAGCACTAGGTTAGGAAGGTGAAAGTAAGAGAAAACACTGAATGCCAAGGTGTGTCCAAACATTCGACTGATACTGTACATTCAATATATACAAAGATGGAGTTCTGTAGTTTGTAGACAAGTTGGCCAGCTATGATGAAAATGACCTTCTCTGACTTTCTGAGGCTAAAAGGCTCAGAAGAAGGTGATCTAGGGTTGGGGTTAAAAATGAAAAGCCAGATTTCATACAGTGGACATTAGAATTAGAAGACATTAAAACTAAGAAGTAAAGTAAGAGATCTCAGGGTTACGTCTTGATTTTCATCATTAGATTATCTGCCAGTGGAGGTCAAGCAATGGAAGACATGTTAAAGGTTGCAATGATGTGATATTCAGTACTTTATTCTTAAATCTCTACAGCTACATGCTAAGATGTTCAACTTGGTGAACTTGACAAATCATGAAGCCAACCCACACTTAAAACTCAGCTGGATGGAGAGATATGGGCAGACTTTTCGCAAGGGACGAAAGAGGAAGAAAGAGGTATTCCTTTTTGTGTTTTTTTTAAATCAGAGACGTATTGTTGTATGTGTTTGTTAATAAAGTATTTAAAGCGATTTGATTGACTTTTTGGGAATTGTACCTAGATGTGTTTTTCTTTTTAGAACAAGCTTGATATAATCCTCACGTCTGTTCAATTGGATTAGAAAACCACTGACAATTTCCCCCAGATGTTAAACGACTCTTTTGAATCACACAGATGACTTCCATTTTCTGCCTTATTTAGGTTGAGCCTGATGATCCGTTATACTGCGAAGGACGTCCTGGTGTTCCTACAAACTAACACTCTTCAATTAAGTACTAATTTAAGGCAAGGCATGCAAATATTTTTGCTTGTTTGCAGTGTAAAAAAAATGTTGAACATATAGATTTGAATTTCTTGTGGCCTCAGATTATGCGGTGAGGTTTGAAATTAGTTAAAGATATATAAACATGTTGACGCAGAGTCACTTTGACACTTCAGATCTTTTAATGATGGCTCTTTTTCATGGCTTTGAAATCTAAGCTAAGATTCTTAGCACTTCTCACAATGTGTTTTATCTTTTGTTTGTAACTAAGCTCTGTTGGGTGTGTTTACAGTACATAAGTGTGAAACACTGTCTGTGTAGAGAAGAAACAATTTAACTTAGCCTCCCTCTCAAGATCAGTCATTAGCTTTTACAAAGGGAGACCAAAATGTATGATTTAATTAAAATGCTGTTTTTAAGACATCCTTGACTTGGCAAGTGTGATTGTCTTCTATCAGGCGGGGACAAGCTGTGTTGCTGGTGGGTGCCATGATACCTTTCCACAGAAAACACTGTAAACGTTGGTCACACAGCATGAATAAACAGGCTCCTCATTTCTTTGGGAGTGTCGATGCAAATGTCGAAACAACAAGAGGTGGTCCAGCAAAAACAACTGAACTTGACTCAGAGCACAAATATCCATTAAACAGACATAGTGCTATTTTGTCTCGGCTTGTCAAGCTGCTCACAGAATTAAGATGTAAAAATGTGATTTTAACCAATGAAAGTGATAATCAAACTCACTAACCCTAACCCTAAACATACGAAGCTGCTACTGTAGCATAAAGCTTTGTACACTGATCTTTGCTAACAAGAAAGAGAGGGGAAATAACAGTGATGTGACTGTTGGAAGTTTGCAAATCCACGCCCACACAATCACAAGCAGCACAAAGTTAGAGAAAAAGCAGCTCTCAGCAATGACAGCCACAGCTGGTTGACAGTGTATGTGTATGTTTAATTATTTATCATGTTAAAGAATATTCCACTTTAATAAAGTTATTTGTTTGAGAGAGCCGCCTCCTTTGCATGCCAGAGTACCTTTGCATCTGTTAAGCCTGTGCTTGGCGCAACGCTGATCCCACAATGCAGACCAAAGAGGAGCTGACTTACTTTTTATTGCCAGGACAATAAAAACATAAGCAAACAAGACAGGAGGAGTCCCGGGGTAGGGGGGAAACTTAGGGGCCGGACGACGAGGACAAGTGAGCGGACGAGGGTTGGCTGAGCGTGGCCAGGCGGGAGGCGAATAGTCGAAAAGAAGCTGGAACCTCAAAAAAAAAAAACACCTACAACAATCCAGGAACACCAGGAAAACACAAACCTAGCACATCCTAGCAGCATCAGCATTCATCATCCCAGCTTGAATTTTATTTATTCTTCTCACTGGTGAGGCCACATTCAGAAAGACAGCAGCGCTGAGCGAAACAAATGTAGCACCCCTAATTTATTTTGCCACAACGCCATCCGATATCCTCCGGCAAGGTGCTGCGCTGGCGAATCAAATGCAGGCAAGCGCACGTTGCAGTTTGTAAATGCGTGTTGACAAGTACCAAAAAACACAACGTCAGTGACACCACGTGCACCTCTGCTGTGAGAGTCTACCTCGGCTACATGTCGTCATTCGACTGGCTGGTGATAAAAGCTTAGGCTTTGCTTTTACTGTGCTGTTCTTGATCTGGATGTTCTAGTCGGAGGCGCAC
Source organism: Nibea albiflora (assembly GCA_014281875.1). Lineage (NCBI taxonomy): Eukaryota > Metazoa > Chordata > Actinopteri > Sciaenidae > Nibea > Nibea albiflora. The sequence continues at coordinate 13,177,332 of CM024811.1, read as the reverse complement.
TAAAACAAAATGAGAAATGAGAAGAAGATCAATCCATTTCTTGCTGATACAAGACCAAACCAGATGCATGATCTTACATCAATAGAGCTAATTAACACTGGACTGAAATGAAATCATTACTACCTACTGCAAAAACAGCACAGAGGATCTGATCGAGTATGAATGTCCTCTCTGACATTGTAAAGAGGTTTCAGCCAGTACAACAGCTCCTGCTGTTTGTAATTATAAGAGGCCTCCCAAAAGCAGGGACGGCGCAGGTGGGCACAGCGGTGCAAAATACAGCGACGTGTCGTCTTTCAGTGGATTTCTGATTGATCGAGTTGCTCTGAGTGACTTTTTGTGAATATCTGTACTCGTGCTAACGGCCCTTTGTCCCCAGCGTATTGCAGAACAAACTGAGAGAATCAGAAGGTTGTTGCAGAGACAGCGTCGCCTTCATTGGCGACTTTAAAATGAACGTACCTGATGTTATATTACATGCCCGTGCGGTTCCTGATGTGATGTGAGGATCCACTAACAGCCTTCCACACTCATCCTCCACCCGTCCTAGGAAACCAAAAACACCCACCACATTCAGATTATATGTCACCCGTCTCCATGGTGACCCTAGAGCCATCTGGAGCACAATATGAGACGCCGCACAAACACATACGCACAGACACACTCGCACGCTGAAACATATGCACACCCCAGCAGTCGTCTGCTTGTGTCAAAATTGGATTCCTGCTAATTATCATTTCTTGTGTTAAAACTCTCGCGGACAGGCTGCAGCTTATGTATCTGTGTGTGTGTGTGTGTGTGTGTGGTTTGTGTGTACAACTGCGTGTGCCACCGCGGCCACAGAGCATTCACTCGTTCGTTCGTTCCACCTTCGGGCACGGACACATATACACAGGCAGACTTAACAGAGAGAAAAGACTAGCAGTGCAATCGTAATTCAACCGTGCTATCAGCTGTTGCGAGACCATCTCTGGCAACACCCTAAATGAGTTCTCGTGTCCCCCACGGAAAGATGGAGCACTGCTGATGAAGCAGAGCCGTGGGCCTCGGCTTTCTAGTTTACACTGCTACTAAATCACAGTTTGTATCCCTGCACTCCTGTCGGCTATACGCTGACGAGGAGGATGAACAGAGAAGGCAATAACATGGCTGAAGTCTTTGCTAACTGCGTGTGTGTGTGTCCTATCCACCACTTCTCCAAAGGGCTTTTTAAAACTTGGTTAGCGGTGTCAGGCTGAAGTCAGGTTTGGGTTAGTTTAGCGAGTTTAGCATTAGTGCTAAGCATGCTAATGGGCAGGCGGCTTTTTCAAACCTCGAAACCCTGAAAAATCCAACATCCAAATTAGCAACTGGCTGGTCAAGAAAGTCGAGGAACTGGTGTCAGAGATGTGTTAATCACTGAAGCACAACCTCAAATGAATGCTAATTCTCTTCACGTCTAAGATCTGACGTCTCAGATTGTGCAGATGCAGAAGGCACTTGCTCATTATAATAATATAATGACATTGTGTATTCAACTTGTTATTGCCGTTTTAAATGAACATGTAATGCCTGAACAAGTTCCCGTCACTAATTCAGCTCAGTCACTGATCGCTCATCCAGACTATACATGCATTAGTATACATACTAGCTGTTGTTTTAATGCCTGCGCCAACCAGTATGATGCTTGAATGTGCTGTTGCTTTATGATTCAGCGACCTGCAGTTCCAGGTAATGTCAAAAGATCTGTCACAGATTTCATTTTTTGTCACGCGGCAGCATTAATTTTCTCTGGAAGAAAGCGAGTAACTACTGTTGCAGGGAACACAACAAAGCAGGACCAGGATCCACAGATACAATAAATTGCAGCGATTATTATCATTAGTTTAGTGTACAGTCACCCTTTAAGTCCTTACAAGTATAATATAGATGTACAAGTGTTGAAGTTTTGACTTTTGCATTTAGAAAAAGTGTCACAAGAACTTTTTAAGTATGTTATAAGGTATGATCTTTTCTTTTTAAAGCGGAGCAAAATCTCATTACTCCATTTATTTCTGTGAGGACAATTAAGCGAGACTTTTAAAGTTTAGATTATTTTTTAAGATATAAGCTTCTCTAATCTCATAGAATAAAGACCCGAACATGGAGTCTTCATTCTGCCGAACAAGAGCTAATCTATGAATTTGTCAAAAGAGGAGCCTGTTAAATATATACGTATGATTGTTATCAGGAAAACATTAGAAATAATCTGCATCCAAATCACTTGTTTCACCATGTGGGTTAGCTGTGGAGTTGTTCTGTGCTGTTATTTGCATGCAATGAATATATATTATGGAGTAAAACATGTAACTTAGTCAGGGCTCCTCAGTGTGTGTGTGTGTGTGTGTGTGTGTGTGTGTGTGTGTGTGTGTGATCCCTTACTGTAGCAGTGACTGTGTGATTGACTAAGCCTCCTCTTCTTTACTGTTCCTTGAAGCGCAGTGTTTTTATGAGCGTTTCAAAGCAGATATAAAACCCCAGTGTTATTTTCACGATGAGACTCTTCCCATAATGCCTTATTGTGGAGGGAAAGGCTCGCTTTGCGCCATAACTCTGCCCAAGCGCCTCCTTTCACAAGCTGTAGCTGTTGAAGCAACTGATCTGTTTTCTCCTTCTTCCAATAAGCAATTCAATAGAAGGCCTTTAATGGGACTAGTAATGGATTCCAGTTGACACCAGCTTAATCACCATTAGATATAAGCCGCTCTGCAGCCCCATCTCTCTGTTTCATTTGTGTTCCATAATGTATGTTTAATGACAGTGTTTAATTGTCATCCAGACTTGCTATTGTCGTTTTCAGTCATTACTGTTGAGGCCGATTATGACTTTAATTGAATATTGGCTCGGCACACATGCTCATTAGCGAGTTGAGTTAATAAGGTGCAAATCGGAAAGCAACTTTGCCAAAAGTCAGTTGGCAGCCATTAGCGTCAGCTCGAGAAATAGTGAGAGCGCCGGGCTGCCAATTCACGTCAGTCTCTAGCGCGGTTGAACATAACCTTCAATAGCAACCAGGAAAGATGATGAGCCCAAAAGAAAGCACGTATAATAATGTACATGCCCTGATTAGGGCTTTGATTACCATTTTCCTGCATACAAAGTCACATTTTTGACAAATTAAGCGCTATAAAAGTGATGTAAGTATGTATTTTGGGTGAAACAAAAAGACTGAATCACTTGCCACCTGTCAAAAGGACCGGTTAAGTCTCGTCTCTTGATGAACACTGATTAGGCCTCCTCCGCCATCTCCGTCTTTTTTCGCACGTGCACAAAGAGATGAAAAAGAAACTGCAGCTCTCTTCCGAGTCATTCCTGTAAAACATATTCAGGTACTGCTCGGTTCATTACCAAACATTAGCCGCGGCAGCAATTAAGCCTCATTTCGCCGCATTTCACACAATCATATCTGATGAGTGCTATTTGGAGCTGTCACTCCGCTCAGCCGCGGCACTTCAAAAGGCACTCTGTCATCATTTGGTGCAAGTCGGAGCGGTGAACTCCTTTTGAAGGAGAGTGCAGTCTGCCTCGGTGTTACCTTTCACTCGCAGCCTCTTTTGTTGAAGAAAAGACTGAATCTGAATCACGGAGGTATTTCAGAGGAGTGCCTGCTAATTTGTTTTTTACCCTTTAACGACGGTGGTAGATGAATGAACGTCACAGCCTCGACTCAGATGGTTATTTTTAAGCAAATAAATTGGATTATTTCTTTCTGCCAGGATAGAATTCCACGTGCTGATCACAGGCACGAATACAATCGGTATATCGGTATTGTCATTGTAGTTTGGATTACAGACGCACATTTGCATATCAGTTACAACACCTGTTTTCACCTTTGGTGAAGTCTGAATGCACTTTTTCAGTTGAATTCCAAAGCAGATGATTTAAAGACAGATTATCTAAATAAATTTTTCTGAATTGCTGAATTATCCAGTTGTAAGTTTTCTAGTAACTGATCCAGGCAGGAGCGTGTTATTTTTTCCAGCTTCTTCCGGTATTTTCCAGGGAGGGATCCGGGTATTCTGGGCGATGTAGTTCCTACGGAGCACCCAGCAGCTCTTTTTGGACAAAAAGACGCAAATTAATTTTGAATACCATTTTTCTTTTTTAAACGCAACTGTTTGCAGGGTGCACTTATGGTAAGATAATGAAATAATAATAATAATAATAATCAATAACTGTAATATGCTGATGGTTACGCAAAGTAGTATTGAGTATTTTAAGATTGTTGTATTGGTACTTTTTCTAGGATCTGAATAGTTACTTCATCCACCGCTATAGGATTTCATTTTTCTTTGCCAACGACAGGTCAAGTTCACAAACGTGTCGCTTCAGGATATTGAAATATATCATGTCTATTGCCTATTTTTAATAATGTTTTTCTGCATCCATCAACAATCCACATGCTTCTCCTCCTGCAAGGAGCCAATGCTCTTCCTAACCTCACCCCCTGCTGGCTCAACATCGAACTACACTGCAACAAGCCTTTCTTTCCACCCTCCTTAACCACTAAATTACTGCTTTAGAGAAAATTTCAGAGAGACACGGGGAGAGAGAGAGAGCGAGAGAGACAGGACAAGAGAGAGGAAGGAACATTTGTGTATGTGCATGTGAGTGCGCACACAAAACACACCCTGTCCTCCCACTGCTCGCAAAGACATTGTTGTGAATAAGTAATGGCTCCAGCTGGAGTCCCAAAGCTGTAACCTTTTTGATGCCTCGCTGCCAAATATAGAGATAATGTGCACAACAGCAGAAAGGAGGAGGATTATTGCATAACCACTGACCTCTACATCTGGACATCCTCCGTCAGCGCACAGTACGAGCGGGACAGTGTGAGCTGTCGTCACACTCTTTGATCTTCTATTAGAAGATCATATTTGGCTTTCCCGCCTTGAGGGGATGGAGGTGCCTCCAGGTTGTTTTCGAGCCGGGCGCACATGCATTCACTCTCAGCCAGGTTTCTAACTTTGCTCGTGTGTCCGCTTCGTTTTTTTGTCCTCGCCTCTCATCAATCGCAGTCCCAAAGAGTGACTCCACACTTCCCTCCATCGCATCGTTCATTTGTTATCTTTCACTGCTGAAGCTTCAGCGTCACGACGTTTAGGCCCAGCTGATAAACTGCATACAGTATGAGGACAGATGTAAACACATTTACAGTTTTTTTAGATCAGAATGCCTCGCCGTGCCTGTGTGGGGTCTCTGTGGCCTCCTCCCACGTGTGCAGATGCATGCTCAGTGTCAGTTGAGGTTGACTCCAGCCCGCGGGGATAAGCCATTAGGGAAAATGGATGGTTGGATATCCAAATGTGAAGAATCTTAAAATTATGATAAGTCAATACACACCCAGCCACCTCATATCAATATTTATCAGTTGTTCAAGCGGTCTGATGTGCACAGCTACAACTATTTATCTATTAACTATGATATTATTATTACATCTCAGTAATGCAAACTGTAAACATATCCCTGAACGGATATAAATGACTGGAAGCTCCTCAAACCACTTTTTTCACACATATGTTGCGATGAATATGATGATGTTAGATGTCACTATTGGCTGATTTTGGAGGCAGGTGATGTATGGCGGCAGTTTTCGGGCACCCATCCGGACACAGAGTCACACAGCCATGAGGCCGTGCTCCCTATAGTGACAGAGAGGGTTTAGTTATACAGATTTTAATTAAGCAAATTTCAGTATTCAGTACTAAAATAATTATTCGGATCAATTACTTGGGTAAAAGTAGCAACACCACAATGTAAAAATGAAATCCTACAAAAACTACATCGAGAAAATGTAGTATCAAACGTAACATATTGTTATACATCATTTAGTCTACAGTAGATGCTGGTCGAGGTGAAGACTACAATGATGGCTTTTATGAGCTCATCATTTGGTTTGTGTAAAACTTTAATCTGCAGGAGGTTTAAAGTGGCATAAAGGGGAAATGAGGACCTTAAAATTGCTTCTGTTTGACTGAATGTTCTCAGCTACGTTTCACGGCACAACCAAAAAACATCCAGTATTAGACAGCCAGGCATCTTTGAACCATTGCTGATCAGCCTGTGTTCATTTACCTGACTGAGCGCATCAAACACGGCCATTTCGACGCAGTCGGCCTGATAAATACGCGGCGGAGGCAGTCGTGACACAGAGCGCTGGAAACCGACCGAGTCAGTGATTTAACTTATTTTTCATCCTGTCCTCTTCTGCCTCCTTTGAGCGAAAGAAACCCGTCCCGACAACATCAGCGCAAAGCAAAGCAAAATGAAACACACAGGTATGAAATGCAACTTGTCGTCGGACGTCGTCTCATCTCTCAGCGGAACAAGAAGCAAACAGAAGCTAGCTAGTGCGTTTAACTTTGTCTTGCCCCAGTGCTCCTCTCTATGCATATGAACAACCAGTCCAAACACTGCCCACGACGCATGTACGTCTATATGAAATGTTTGATTTCAACTTTTACCAGGAGAAGGGAAGGCGGCACAAAGATTTCCATCGGGGTTGTTTTGAAAAGTGTGTTGTGTGAGTTTTTAATCGCTGAGTCACTGGCAATAATACACAACCCCTGTAGCTGTAATGATAATGGTTTGTACTTCTGCGGCGGGGAGAAAAAAAAAAAAAAATCATACTAACTGCACCTTAATATGATATATAAGACTTGCACACCAATACACTTTTCCCACCGGCTGCACCGTTATTGCAATGCTAATGAAGGAAACGCTTAGTGAACAGCAGGATCATTAAACTGTGTGTGCAGAAGGAGGAACAGAGAAGAGGCTCAAAGAGGAATCTGGTGAAGATGATGATGATGATGATGATGATGGTGTCTGGATTTTTCCTTGATATCAAGGCTCAAGCCAAAAAAAAGGAGAAGAAGATGAAAGTAAAGCGAGGTATTCGCACCGCTCAATCCAGCAAGGATGGTAAATGTGCCCCCCCCCCCTCCCCACCTAATGAGAGCACACTGGCAATAATGTTACAGCCCGGAGCCAAAAGAGAGAGAGTGAGGGAGAGCAAGCTTGGCTGTGTTTGTGTGAGCGCGTGTGTGTGTGTGTGTGTGTTCAGCGGCGTCTTGTATATTGGAAAACAGGTCCGTGCGATGAACATAAACACTTTTTTTTGTTGTTCTCTTTCACTCGAAATGCTGCTCATCGTCAGACAGCGCTCGGCGTCTCGAGAGAGAGAGAGAGAAAAGAAAGAGACAAAGAAAGAGAGCGAGTCAGGATGACGGCAGAATCCCATTCATCAAAAATCAATCTGGAAAATTTGTTTAGAACCTGTTATTGTGTGACAGACACACACACACGCATGGTCTTTTTCTGAAGTGTGCTGTCAGCATCAGTACCGCAGTTATTCGTCAAAGCCTCTCCTCCCTTTTGCCCCCCACCCTCACTCATCTTCTCTGCTCCTCTTCCTTGCCGCCTCTTCACACACTTACATACATGACTGTGCTGGCCCGGAGCATATGCAGTCAGCAGCAGCAGACTTTGTAATTTTCCAATTGTTCAGACACAAAACGCAGACGTTACAAGTCACACGTCCCAGAAAGAAAGTAAATATCCTCAAGGTTGATGATGCGTGTGGAGGTCGTGCAAAAAAAAGGCACAGCCTGTTTCAGCAGCGACAGGAGTCAGTGTTTGTTTGTTCAAACAGCGTGTTTACTGACATTACACGAGTAAAGCCTTAAAGGATAATGACTAACCAATGAATAGCAAGCTTAAAGCTATTATGAATCACAAGTTCATCCTGGGTTACTGGAGTGTAAACATTGTCCTAGCTCCAAAATAGAGGAGACATACAATTAGTCCACAACTTTGTTAACAGCCAAACGTCAAGCAAGTGCAACAACACAAGACATAGCAGCCAGCTAATTTTACCCACTCGACTAGTTCAACAGGAAGCCCAGCTCAGCGTCTGTCTCTTTCAGCCTTTTATTTCACAGGGCTCTCGCAAACAGCTAAAAGTCAGTCCCAGATTAAGGTCTCCCTCCTTTTTTTCTTCTTAGCTTTCCCCGTCAAGATCACAATGAGTCCGCTCCCCATCAGTACTTGCCCCAGGCCTGAAAACTTCCCAGTGGTCCAAAAGTTCACCGTCCAGGCAGCCCGACTAATATATTCAGCAAACATTTGCTAACGGCAGCTACAGCTTTGTGGCAGTTTACTTTACTGTCCATCAGGAAACTCTGTAAATCAGGCGGAGCAGCCGGAGGACATCAGAGGGAAAGCAGCAGTGTTTTTTTTCCAATAGCTGGTGGTCTGTGACTTAGTTCTGTAAAGTGTTACATGCTTGACTGGATGATCGTACACGGGGAACAATGTTTCATGAGCTGGCGTACAAAGACGCCATTCACCTGATTACATGTGTAGCATTGAAGTGATTTTAAATCTGTTATTTTATGGTAAGTTACACGTTTGTGCTTTGAATGTTGCAGTCATTAACCGTTTTTTTATTGTTGTTGTCACATAACCTGTTGCCTAACATGACACTGGTTGTTACTGTAGTTGTTCTAGACATGCTAATATTCGCATCTGATGTTGGAGATGCAAATCTTGTGTTTGGTTTTGAGAAAGGACAAAGAATCCCAAGAGCCCCGCTTCAAAGGTGGACAAATCCAGACCTTACAGCCTTGCTGGGCCTAGTTGAGTTTAATGAAGGGTTAACGGAGGCGGAGAGATGAGTCTAAAAGTGTTTGATAAAGAGGGGGATCCCGGCACCGAGGGGGCTCCTCAAGGGAATCCCCGGGAAAATGAGACGGTCTAATTTCACAATAATTGAATTCACAAGAGCATCAGTGCATGAATCAGGAAGGATGATCTAATAATAGGCAACGCCATGACTGCCATTATCTCCCCCTCATATAGCAAACAGTTCTACAATTTAATATGAAATGATAACCTATAACAATATGATGGGGGCCCAGAGACTAATCTGATCAAATGAGTTCACTGGGCCTAATCTGAGCAAAATATAGAGTTAGTAAGAGTTTCATCGGACAATGTGCTGGTATTAAAGTGACTTCAACCGTGTGCAGGACACGTGTGCTCTGCCATGCATGAACGCATCTCTTGTTGAGTAAACAGAGAGGTTTGCACCCCCAGCACTGGGCACCTGTACATGTCCTTGTAGGAAAAACAGAGATACAGAGGGATGCTAAGAAAAGACGCTGACGTCAGAACAGTGGCCACTTACCATCCTATTTTTCTCCGCACACACACACACACCCTTCTCTCTGTCTTCCCTCTCCTTCAGTCCCTCCTTGCGAGGACAGTCCCTCTACCTGATGCCAACGCTTCACTCGGGACCACTTAAGGAAATAAGCTTTTGCACTGCTGCTTGCTGCCACCGCCGCGCGCTGCAACCTGTCCAGGGACAAACTGCTCTGTGAGATCCCCACAAGGTGATAGGCGATGGAGTTTTTCAAGGAAAATTATCATTTATACAATTATTTGGAGGTCAGGCAACAAAAAGCTCTTATAATGTCAGTTGCTATGCTCGAGTGGTTCATATTCCCAAACACAATTTCAATCAAGCTAGCACAAACCCTGGAGTTTTCATGACCCCTGAAGCACTGAGGCCCGAGGACAGTACTGTAGCTCCCTTTGCACAGTTGGTTATCCAGCCTCGAGTCCCTAGAGTCCCCTCCACAGCCTTTTGGCTGTCTCAGTTTATCATGCTGCGTGACATTCAGCTGATTTTGCACCTACTTACACGAGCCGTCTGACAAAGTTCTGTCACAAAAGTCAGGTTCACGTTTTTTTTCCCCCTTGTGTGACAAGTGCTACGACAATCTAAACGGTGTTTCTAAAGAAAGCGTGCTAACAGTACAGCGTGTCAGCATGCGCCGGTAAACTGGTGCCTTAGTACTGACATTAGCAAATGAACCCATTAGGAACATGAAACATCTGAGTCACACTAAAAACAGAGGATAGCAAACAGAGGATAGAAAGTGTCAGCACTGTCCTCAAGCAAGAAAATGACCTACCTACCTGTTCCTGGAAAATAGGCTGCTTTGCTCCCGCATGGACCCAGTTCAGAGTCATCCAGTTACTGAGAATCAGTAACAGCAGTATGCTTAAAAATATATTGGTAACACACATGCATTTCGTTTGGGTTGCAGCAGCCCCCCTCCAGCTACCTTCAGGTGAAATCTCGTTTTAAAATCTAATGCGGCCACACTGGCAGCCTTGGCTGAAGATGTTTGCCAGCATCCACAATTCACGTATTTTGCACACTGTCAACCAGCCTTTCTTTTTCATCTCTGGCTTACTTTATGCATTTGTTGTACATCTGCCATAATGTGTCATTTAGTCATATTTTCGACACGATACAAATGTAGGCACAATATTCACTCAGCTTTTCTCCACCAACTATTAAGGCAAATACCTGGCTCTTTGTCCACTAAAGGTTTTGTTATGTTGCTAACTTTGTCTGTCTGCCATTTGGTACTGGTTGGGTAAAACAGCTGCCTGCTACAGCTGGAGATTTTGAGAGGGAGGCAAAATGCTAAAACTGCAACACACCAAACACTGATGAAAAACCGAAACAACGAGCTGATAGGTGCTAAAAGAGCACGATAGATCAGAAAGGAACTAAATCTTGGTGGCACCTCTCATATTACACATATAGTTACTTGATATGTTATTATATAAGTATATTGATGCGTGCAGCTTTAAGCAATGAGTTAGTTAACAGACAGAAACCTGCATAGTGTTTCTCTATGTATCAAAAACCAACGAAAGAATCCAAAGAATCGTCAATGGGCAGTGTGAGAACTATTACCATCCCGTTACTTTTTTACCTTTCTAAAGTTTAATGAGAGATCCCTGAAAATATTTCCTCCATCTCACATTGATAGATTCGTACACTGGGCCTACACTCACTTCTTCCATTGTTGCTCTCTTCTTTTGTTGGCTCCTCTTTTCTGTCTGTGCGGGCAACAGTATTACTGACTTACTGCTTGCTGTTTGTGCATTTTGAATGTGCCTGCATCGCCTTGTTCAGTCATCTATCATAATAGCCCGGGAGTTCATTTAACTGCGCAACATAACAGCAGACTCACAATAATGATTTTTAAGACTATACCATTTCCAACTGCTTTTTTTTTTCATGCCTTCTCCCTCCCTGTCTTATTTAGACGAAAATATTTCGCAGCGTGCAAGCTGCTCGCCTACAGAAACGCACGTTGGACAGACGAGAAAGGTGAAACGCTTTACTCCCCGTGAGACTGGCCTTAAAATTGAATTGCACCTCCAAGGACAAGTGGACCCAATATTCATGAATGAGAGGCGATCTGATGATGTCAGCAGCTCCTTGGTGGAGCGCTGGGTTTAGGGTGGCAACATGCATGAGTGTGAGTGTGTGAGTGGGGGGGGGTGAGTGTATGTGACATTGCAGAGGTGTCACTATGCTGAGTTGAACGGGTTCGGCTTGGCATCGAGGGGACTTCAGTAAGGTAATGGGCTGAAACTCGTTTTATTATCTCTATATCACGTTCTTGACACTTTTTCCTTCGTTTTTCCTCCTCTTCACCTCTCCCAGCATCATTCCCTCTGCTGAACTTAAATCCTCTGTGGAGAGGTGAGAGCTCCTGTCCTTCTTTCTTGTTCTGTCTCTCTATTATTCAGTCATTTTTTATCCCCAGCCATTTCTTCCCCCCCGTGCAATTTCTACTATAATTTCTCAACTCATTTCACCCGTGAACCTCCTTCATCTTCATTTGCATGACTCAACCATAAATATTCTTCTGCCCAGCACACACACACACACACACACAAACATACAGTGTAATTAAACTGTTCCAGGGGCAGTTTTGGGCGGGGATGGGGGGTTAGCTGTGTGAGAGGAAGCAAAGAAAAAGTGAGCGATAACGCCACTTCAAAGCTGCCGCAGACTCGCTCATTCGCCCGAAGCTTCAGATGGATTAAGGCCACTTCAAGCCTGTTTGTACCCCATCAGCTCCCCTTCAGTTCCAGCACAGAACCTCTTTAGGCCAAATGTTTCCTCTGAAACTCTCAACACACTATGGAAAACAACCCATCAAGTAGGATAATAATATAAAGTCACACCGAGCAATTCATTATAATTAGAAGTATTGAATTAATGCCGCAAATTGATTCATCCACTTTGAGGTTAATGCGTCGCATCTTTTTCTTTAATCCACTCAAGTTGTATTCTCAGCTGGGTACGTCGCAATCAAATCTTGCTTGGCTTTGTTGGGAAGCAAACTAACCAACAGGATAATTTACCAAAGGAATTGTTATTAATGTGAACATGACAGTGAGCTACAAGCTACGTTGTTGAAATACAATCTTGAATCAGTTCCCGGACAAAAATGATAGACAAGACATAAATCTTCTGGAGTCTGGGATAATTGTCTTACTTCTTCCACAGCTTTTTCTCCTGGTCTGACTCATCACGTGGAGTTTGCTCATTTATCAGTATATAGGTATCTTGAGTTCTTTTTTTTCATCTGCGTGTAGTCATTTTCTTCTGTAAGGGAGTCTGCTTCTTGGATGGTAAAGCACAAACCTCAAACTCCAACCGAAACTCACGAGAACAGGTCAAACAGATGAGATGATTCCACGGATATTTGATTCATGCCTGTGTCATAAGCGACCAACGATTCGTTGATGAGCAGCTACTACCCTTGACTGCAGACACGTCCACTGAAAAGTGTCAAGAAAAGTCCAATCGTTCTAGCGGCCACCACATGTGCAAGTGGAATAAAGTCTAGTCATTCTAGTCTTTCGCGTCACGTGTTTCACGTCATCCGTCATTCATTCCTGCTTGCATGAAAAATGTAATCCGCTTTGTGCGCGAGCACAGCATTAAGAAGATATTATCAATCGTAATGATGTCATGGTGTCTAAGACCACCTCTGATAACTTTAGGTTGCTCTCTATTAGTCACCCAAAAGCTCTCCATGACAACTGGCCTACAGCGACATTAAATGACGTCATCTGAAATTACCTTCTTTAAAACTGATTGCACCAGGCGTAGTGCGGGAATGATGTATTTTTTATGAATGGGGTGAGCTTGTGTAGAGGTCAAAAAACAATCTTCCTCACCTCCTCGGTACTTTATACGGTGTTTCTCTCAACACCCCCATCAAATCTGCATGCGCACCTTTTTTTTTTATCATAGCACCAAATACATTAACCTCTAAAGGAAGTTCTCTCCAAAACATATAAATCTCTCGCAATCATGGCTCACAGAAATAACAGATGAGACCAACAATAGGTGAAAAGACAAAGTCATTTTTGCGTGCTGGAGCTGCTGAAACCAGAGGTCACCAGAGGAGATTTTACTCATCTCAACCTGAGTTGAGTGATAAAACTGTCAGTGGCAGAGCAAAGAGATATGACTGTTGTCGTCTGAAATCGTTCTCCTAACCTTCAGCTAAAGACGGTGAGGAGCAAAGAGGAGGAGCGACGACGGGGAGTGGCACCTCTGCCTCTTCTCATTGAAACGAAAGAGACATTAAGAGGCTTCTGTTAGGAATGTTAATCATGTATCGAACAGCGTATCGAATTTGTTCCTGGGCCCCATATGTAAGGGCAATGAAAGTCATTGTCCCACACAGTGTCCCTGTTTTATTCTTAATAAGGTGCACGTCTACTGCTGGACCCCCGTTTCCTCTTCACTGACAGTCTCATTTTAATACACCATATAGGACCCACAGATATAAAACACCTGTTTCATTTCTCTTCCAAGCCTGACCCTCGTTTTATACTCATGGACCACGCTCAGGGCTGATCTCCTCTTTATATTGGGCACATCCTTATTTTATTTGATTTATTTTACAGAGCAGGTGTTTAATGTTTTATGGAACAGATATAGGGACGCTGGTTCAAACCTACACATCAATAATCCTGTTTCTTGGTTATATTGCAGAGTTTTTAACGGTTCCAAGTCTTCTCACGTCTGTTTTCAGCACCACTAAATGTGAGCATTTGCTACTTTCATTTATTTTATATCATCTTACTGTAAGTTCAAATTCGTGTTTTAAGTGGTCAAGAGACTGTATGGAGCCCAGAAACTGACGTGTTATGGAATAGCTAACTAAATGGGAAAATAACTAAATGCCATTAGTTAAATATTTTAAATAAAATTGTAAAAAGCAGCATTTTCTTTAAGTTATGACCAGATGTCTGTGTCATGCATTGTTTTTTTGCAGAGTTAATGATGAAGGTAGTTAGCTCTCATCTTTGTTCTGACGTACAGCCAACCACACATACGGTACGTACACTGGGATGCTGTTCTGGCCCACTATAACTCCTTTTAGACGAATATGGTGATATGGTTTGAAACTGACGACTAGCTTGTTAAGGTTGACACACCTTTGTTGGCATGGTTACAATAATAGACATGTGGTTTAGGTTGTGGAAAGTCCGTCTTTTCGCATTCTGGGATTTTCAGAGTCTATGTTAATGAAGTCATACAAAATTGTGTGCGTGTGTGTGTGTAGTGTGTGTGTGTGTGTGTGTGTTTGTGTTGGGGTAGGTAGGTGGAGTTTCCCAGCATGCTCTGACACACTGTGTTTACGGACAAACGCTAAAGTAAATTGTATTCTAATTACATTACCACAGATGTTACTTTGTTTTACAGTCATTAGTGTTCTTCACACTAATTCTGCAAGGTTTCTTTCTCCATATGCACAGCCTCACTCTCTCTCTCTCTCTGTCTGTCTCTCTGTCTGTCTGTCTCTCGCTCTCAGTATGGTTATGCCAAACCACAAAAAAATTAGAGCAAGCTCTAGTTACCGGATATATTTCATAATCTAGATCTGTAACCAAATCGCACATCCTGCTGTTCTACTGGTCTACATGTGTCACTGTACATGGCCCCTCCAGTGCCCCGACTTCCCACATCCATGCTCATCCATCCGAGTGCTGTCCTCCATTCTCCAAAATAAATGGGGACCTTTAGTCTGTGATCATGTTATGCATTAATTTCAAGTAGTACTCTTTATGATGCGCAAACTCAGGCATTTTATTTTATTTTATTATTTTTTTGCCGAGCCCGCTTGTCCAGCTCCGGTTCTGGAAGGACACCAGCCTCACATACACACACATTCACAAACAACATTAGGATTACATGTCAGCATCGAAATGATCTTCAGTCTGTTAAATGAATGCAGAAAAGTTGCACAGTGTGGCTTTAAGCAACCTGGCTGTTTAAAATGCGTGTGTGTGTGTTTGAGGGAGAGAGAGAGAGAGAGAGAGAGAGAGAGAGAGAGAGAGAGAGAGTCATTAACTGTGGCTGCACGTTGCACTCTGCAGCACTTGCGCACGCCTTTTACGCTCCGCTCACCTCGGCGGCGGTGAGCGTAGTAAAGCCCCTCCACGCCGCCGCCGCTCCGTCACCAGTCTGCCGGACTGCCGGTGGTCTGAGGGCCGTCGCTGAGGCTCCAACCGATAATACATATTGAACATCACCTCCCCACCTCCTCTTCCTCCTCCTCCTCCTCCCCATCCTCCTCCTCCTCATCTGGCTGTTGTTGCTGCAGCGTCCAAGTTCAGGTGAGCCTCGTCGCCAGGCACAACAAGTCCTCTCTCTCTCTCTCCGGTACCGACCGGGGATGCTTGCTCCATCCCGTTAAATGGGATGTTATAGATGGGCCGCGCAGGATGTGAAGCCTCGCTAGAAGAAGCAGGAGGATGGCTAAACCAGGCTTGTCTGCGGCGGTGCTGCTGCTCCTGCTGGGCTTCCTGTCGGTGTCCTCGGTTAATGCCGGTGAGTTCCTATTTTTTTTTTTTTTTTACCACAGGTTGACGGCAATCATCACGAGTAAACAGGGGAGGGGGGTGATGATGTACTGGCTGCTGTCTTAGTGTTGGACCAGAGCTGTCTAATGTGATGCATGTGGTACATTATAGTGTGGCGGGTCCCTTTGGGGGAAAGCAGCTGGCATGACACACTGTTATGGATGTGTCAGCATCAACATTTGCATCAGCCAGGTAGAAGCAATAAGCTTTGTAATGCCCCCCCCCCCCAAAAAAAATGGCTGACACAAGTTGGTCTCATACTGTGTGAAGACTCAGGCTAGCATGGAGCGTTATTGGGCAAGTTTTTATTCCCAGTTTGCAGGATCTTTCTGGAAACAAGAAGGATCACCTGTTTCTGGTTTGGGAAAGTTCTTGATTGATGGACAGATGTGTCTTAAAACTCAACCAAACACCAAATAAGTGAGATGATTTGTTGATTAATCAGTCGGTCGTTTCTCCAAATATTAATCTGCGATAAAAAGCCAAATATCTGCTGGCTCCAGCTTTGGAAAAGTGAAGATTGGCCACGTTTCTGAGCCTTACGTGATATCAAGCTAAACATCTTTTGCAACTATTGCCTGGACAAAACAAGAAATCTGAAGACGTTTCACCGTTTTCCTGAATGTCAACTGACTTCTCGTGTAATTAATCCTGAAAATAATTGTTAGATGCAACCCTAAAGTGTGTCGCCTTCTCAGGAACATTTCAGCTTCAATATCTACCTCCTATCCGGAAGGGATGTGCAACAGTATTAGATTAAACAAGGATGAGGCATTCCTATTCACAGCCCTACATACAGCAGAGATCTAATCATCATATATTATGCATGTTGGATATAGTACCTCATTCATCTTTCATAATATTGCATATTTTTGACCTGCAGCGGCTTATATTCGCGAGGAACATTCATCTCCAGCGTAAGATCTTGGTTACATTGCCTCGCAACGATAAAGCGGCGAGATGACAGACAGCCCCCTTTTGAAAAGCCGAAATCTTGGCGATAAGATCATGTGGGATTTATCTCAGCCTCCGCAGATTTGATATTTGGCTTCCCGAGGCTGGAGATGAATGTAGTTTTAAGAGGGAGTTTTGTGATTCTGCAGCCAGCTCTTTTAGCTCTTTTGGCAGCAAACGGCTTAAGAATGGATGTGAATCCCTCCCTGCTATTGTATTGTTTCTGTGTGAGAGTGCTGGAAGATGAACAGTGGGAAAACACAGCTAGTCAAACAGGGAGTCACAGCGATGTATCACACACACCATCTCTGCATCAACAACAAACACACACAC
This sequence comes from Nibea albiflora, assembly GCA_014281875.1. Lineage (NCBI taxonomy): Eukaryota > Metazoa > Chordata > Actinopteri > Sciaenidae > Nibea > Nibea albiflora. The sequence goes on along the minus strand of CM024811.1, from coordinate 13,160,259 downwards.
ACACACACAAACAGCTTTTGGGATGCACCTAGAGAGTTCGGCCCTCACCAAAAAAATAATAATATTTCACCAACAGTATGTAACAGTCTTGTTTTCTCTGCTGTGCTGTGGCCGGATTGGGCAGACAGAGAAAAACACAGAGTACATTCTTCCTCCTGTAATAGCATTATTTGACTCTTTGGAACAAGGCGGAGGCCGGGTGTTCAGTATTTGAGAGAGGTGTGAGACAATGTGACAATCTAATTACCTTAAAGTGACAGACTGCAGTTACTCTCGCTCGTAATCTGACGTGTAAACAGAGCGAGGCAAAGAACAGCGTGGCCTAATCGGATCACGCAGGCACACACTCAGTGTAACGAGGTAACGCCGAGACACGGGAGCGGGATGGAAGAGCAAAGTTTTAAAGAGAGACTGTGTAACTTTTGGCATGACATAACACAACACACTAGACGCCTTCTTCTGGTCTCACCTGACCAGCAGCCTTTGGTGACAACATTTAGCTATTGTTAGCGAACTGTGCCTTTTGATTTGAAATTCCTACAACCATTCAGACGAGGTCAAAAATAATGTAATTCATGCACAATGGGCAAATTCAAATTGTACAAGTAACTGGGAAGCGAGGAGGAATTTATAGCGAGACATGCTGAACTGATAATAACGCCACCAATCCATCTGAGAAGTCATTTTGGGTTCTACACCATAGATAGGCAGATTGCTGATAAAAGCAAAGCACATTACTGCTTTTTAAAAAAGCAACCCTTAAAGTATTTCTTTGTGCTATTGCTTCCTTTCACCTAAATAGGGACTACAGGAGGAAATGAGCTAAATAGTGAGAATTATCTGTGGTTTTGTCACTACAACTGATGACGGATATAAAAATACTGATTATAGCTTCTTTACGGCACGATACACACCTGGAGGTGAATGGAAAACTGGAAGACGCGTGTGGTCGGAAGCACGTGAAAATTAGACATTTAATTTCCCAGAATGCCCGTGGTGGAATAATGGTTGTATTAGGGGCCAAAATAATTTAATTAGCTGGAATTGTGTGATATGTGCTTGTCCGTTGGGGTTATTCAAAGCAGAGAGTAGAAAAAATGCACATTTTTATGCTAATCTTGTGCGTGTGTGTGTGTGTGTGTACGTACACGCTCAAGCACCTGTGTGTCCCTGCACAATGTCAAGGTCTGACTGACGTTGCTTTTACAAGTCAGGCTCGTGGGAAATGTAGCCCTGACTCTGATCATAGAGGACCTTCATATGGTCCCTGCTCACACACAAAGTGCACACACACACACACACACGCACACACACACACACACACCTTACCGATGCGTTGAGCAGGAAAGCTGAGAAAGACTGTAATTTAATCCATCATAGTTAATCTCCTGATCAACAAACATTGCATTGAATTCTGGGATTTTTTTTTTTTAGCTCAAGCATTAAAATCAGTCGGTGGTTTGACAGAGGAAATGCATCCTCATGAGTCACACTTTAATGAGATGTGTGTGGGAGATAGAAGAGGAAGAAGAAGGTTAAGATGGGAAACCGTATGTGTGTGTGAGAGAGAGAGGAGAGAGATAGAAAAACACTAAGAAGAAGAAGACAGATGAGAAAGAGAGCCTTTTCGAGGGAAACACCAAGAGATCAGTATGCGGTTAATTAGGTCTGGTGTTAATGAAAACAGAAAGACTCATTTGTAGGAGAAGAAGATTTTAGGGAAGGTGGAGCAAGAGAGCAAGAGAAGAAAAAAACAGAGAGGTCCAGGCTTAGCATTGTAGCGTCTGCTATATGTATTACAAGATGTAACGGCAGAATATTCATGACCTGTCTCTTCTAATTTGTTTCCTGTGTCCGTGCTGAATGTGCGTGTGTGTCAGACGCCCTGCTGTCAGCTCCGCTCAATGTGACCATCAAAGAGATTGAGGGCAAATCCGCCATGGTCACGTGGGAAATCTTGGAGGGGGACCCCGTTATTGGATTTGCCATCACCCAGCAGGTACTTCTATATGGTGGTGAGGGGAAAGTGAGAACTTTGGGCATCACTTTTGAGGAGAAAGAGAGACTTGAGGCAAAGAAACTGCATGAGGTGAAAGGGACAGATGTTTAGCGGTGAACCTAAAACCAGCGGGAAGTTAGTTATTGTTTGGCCAGCTGACTTAATGGAAGTTGCAGCACAGCAACATAGAGGATATGAAGCTACTTTCCATCTATGTTCCAACCCTCACCTGTGGTCTTTGGGTAGTGACCAAAAGAATACGCTTACAAATATAGGATAAAAGAACAGTTGAACCACACTGAAGCCATGGCAACATTATATTTCCTGTATTTCCTAGCATGATCATTCCCCAAACACAAGTAAGGCAAAGAATAATAATAATAGAGCACCATCGTTAGGGTGGGGTGCGATACAGCATTAGGAACCAGTTGACCCGAGCAGGCAGTCCATGCTGGATAATGATGTACATTTCAAGCATGGCCAGAGGAACTCTGTTTCTTTAAGCTTAATTACATTGCAGGAAACGTCCCCCTCCGGGCTTTATTCAACTTTTATTTCCAAACTATTAACCAAGAGAGACGTGTATGCATTTGCCCCATATCAGCCCTAACCAGAAGGCAGTTTGTTGAATTCAGTCAGCAGGAAAATCTAGTTTTGCCGCTAGAAATCTGCCTTTGATAAGGCGTGTGTATCCAAGCAACTTCTGCTAACAAGTAGAAAACTCTTTTGCATTGCCTTGAGGAAGCACAGTGTTGAACTTGTGACTTTGTGTTTAAAGTGATACAGTGTTTTGATTCCGATGCATCCTTTTAACCCTTACCTTTGACTTCTCTGCTGAAGTGTTGCCAAAGAGAAGAGAATTTCCCTGCAGGGATCGATAAAGTATCATATTACATCGGGCCTCCTGGCCTTTTTGCTCTTCTGTTCCTCGCTTGTCTTGCAGAAGAAGGATGTACGCATGCTGAGGTTAATCCAGGAGGTGAACACCACCACGCGGTCCTGTGCATTGTGGGATCTGGATGAGGACACCGAGTACATCGTTCACGTTCAGAGCATCAGCATGGGAGGCAGCAGCCCCCCCAGTGAGCCAGTCTTCTTCAGAACTCCAAAAGAGTCGGAGAAGATGGCGTCCAAAAGCCCAGGTGAGGGAAGCCCAGGTGAGGGAATTTTATTTGGTTATATAGGTATGAATCTGTTTTTTTTCATACAAGGGTGGATATCCATGCCAAAACCAGTAGAGTGATGTATACTTTTGCAAAACTTCATGAATTTTTCAGTGAAAATCCTCAAAAGGCAAAAACGACGCTGAGCTTGACGCAAACTGACAAACACTGAGTTCTCACTTCTGCACAGCACACGCTACAAACACACACACACACACACACACACAGCCAGGTAGGTGATTAAAATTCAGTGCACGCGGGCACTACTGCTTCTGTTCCATTCACACTTACAGTACGTGCGTACAGAGATTTTAATGGCAGCTTTTAACCAGAGGCGGTCACACGACAGAGGACTAATGTTCTGTTTGTGCTTTCATGCTTCATCGCGACAAAGAAAATGGTTCTATGAGAATTTCATGGAAATAAAACGCAGAAATTGTCTTTGTGTGAACCTCTCCCCGACTCCTCATACAATGTATTGTTCTAATTCTCACATGCAGAGGCTGCTGTTATCTGGAGCAGCTTGCAGTACTTCCAATTTTATCATGTCCGACCCAGTTACAGTGCCGAGAGCAGCTGCTTCAGAGGGACATAGCGAATGCTAAATGCTCATCAGCAGCAAGGTGATAAGAGAGGAAACAGGGGACACTAGGGAGCCGTGTATTCCCTAGAAACACCCCTGTGTGGGAGCCTGTCAGTGTCCCTACGAGGGGAGAAAGGTGTTCAAGTAAAACTATACAGTAAAACTGTTAAAACTAACACCGTATTTAGTCTAATCTGCAGGCAAAAATGCCAGGACATCAGTCAGGGGTGGACAAAAGTAGGTTTCTCATTTCTCACTGAGATGACAACTGTAGCTGCAGACTTTATCCACTCTAGCTAGCTAGCTAATTAAGCTGTAAGAGAGTTAGTTGCATGAGTTGGCTTAATGTGGGAACTGTGAAAAAGGGCAAGTTTTGTTGTAATGCAGTCCAGAGCTAGTTAGCCAAGTATTTTAAGTGTATATGATTAAAAAAAAAATCAAACTTCTAATATAACCCTAGACCTAAACCCTTGACTACCTATTTTACATACTTGCAGTGGTGAAAAGTAACTAAGTACATTAATTCTAGTAGTGGTGTAAGTAATTAAACATCCCCAAATCTCCCCAAATGTTTAGCCTTTAACGTTAGCCTAAACTCTGATAACATGCTACACTGTGGATGTGCTAGCTGTGAACGTATTGTTAGCCTGACGTGCTAACAATCGCAGCTCCACGAGAATAGACAAGCGCATTTGCTGTGTATAAAGCTCGCTTCCATACTTGACTTGATATTTTGAGTATGTGAGTGTGTCAATTATGGCATTATGGAAAAATACGACCTTAAGACTTAAGACAGAAGTATTTGTTACACTAGCTATATTTTGCAGTAAATGTAAAGTCATGTGACGGAGGTGTTTAGCGGGACTATTTGTCTTGATGTTGAGGGGCTGACTCGTTTTGTTTGCTCCGACTTTGATGGAAACTCCCCGTATGTGTGTGTGTGTGTTTATGGAAGCATTCATTAGCTGTCCTGATTAAATCTCCCAGCCATTACTGCTCTCCTCCCCTTCTAAGCGGGTATTAATCAGCCTGACACCATTTAGTATCTGCAGGCGCAATGCAACACAGCACCCAACCTGACTGTGTTTCTGTCTGTCTGTTTATCTTTCCTTATATCGGCCTCTCTGTCTCTATTTTATGTCTGTGTCTGTCTGTAGCTCATACGAGAGCAAAAATCCTGAATGCACTGATGTTTTCATAATGTCGTGAAATCTTTGGTGGCCAGCGTCGAGGTGTAATGTTTTAGTGCTGGTTATTACATTCTGCAAGGTGCTGCAAGATCTGCAGATTTGTAAATCAGTCTTTTACAGCAGTAAAACATTACAGAGTCTCCTAACTGTCTGAACTGTTTCAACCTTTAATTTATCTCTGACAGCGGCGCAGCGGCTTTCTGTTCTTCCCAGTACAGCTGCGGCCGCCTTTGTCTTCTAAACTAAAGCTTTTAAGTCATGAATGGTCAACGTGAACGGGAAACCTGAATTGCTAGGATTGCTTTTATGGAGTTTGGCTTGATGTTTTTCTACGTTGTACGTCCCAGTTGTGCACTGTAGCATCCAGCCAAATGAATGAACGAATGATCTAAGTTGTTTTTTTCATCTCTTGGGTACCTTAGATCAGCGATCGGTCAGCATAAGAGCTAAGAGGAATTGAAACACACAGAAGAACCCATTAAACAAACGAATACATTAGCTTATAAGGTCAGCAGATTGTTAACTATACATTTTTTCATACATATCTACAACAAAAATACCACGTGCCTCTCTCAACTGGAGCTAAACTAAATTATTTGTGTCTCCGTGTGCGTTGCGTGTACCATATACCCTCATTCAAAATAAAGGAGCAACACAAAGTCAAGAAATGTGCTGTGAGGTCATTTACATATACACACTTGTGAACAGGAGCAGTAGACCTCGTGTACTGGCCTCTGTTGTTGTCCTGAACTTAATTAAAGCTAATTTGATCACAGCGGCGTGGCTAGTGATGAAGGGAAAATAACATTTGTTTTTTTACGGTGACAGCAAGCTCGTTTTCAGAGCACAGTTACCACTTGCAGTCGTAATTATCAGGCTCTGTTTGCCCATGTTAGACACTCACAAAGGCGTGTTTATTTCCTTCTACTGTCAGACTGAGCTGTCGAGCAAAGCTCATTTAAAATCGTCAAATACGGACATACAGAGAGATGTAGAGCTTCAACTTCCAGGCTTAGCTTATTCAGAGAGCTGTCCATCAGAGGTCTTCCCTCCCCTGACCTCCTCCTCGAGCCTGAGGCCTCAGCTTCAGCTCAGAGGGATCGCCATGGCAACAAGAGACCTGAGAGCAAACCCCCTGACAACAGAAGCACCATCATCCTCCAATCATCCAGACTCCGAAGCAGGACGGAGACCACACTGACCCGAAGTCGTGCCGTCCAGGCAAACTGACTTATTCAGCACTTCGGACATCTGTCTAAAAAAATGAAGTGTCTTCCTGTCCGGTTTAATTTCCACATTCAAGAGATACCACAAGAGACACCTGCATCCTCCACAGCAGCTGCTCTAGGAAACTATTGTTTCAAAAAGTTAAACAACTTGGTGAGCATACAGAAAACTACAGCACCGCACCGCAACACGGTCTAAAATTATCTCTGATTCCCATTTGGTATGCCAATCGGAATTAATGTGCAATGTGTAAAATAATGCTCCATTTGCTTTACTGTAACTCCAAGGCCATATCCCTCTTCAACTGGTGTGTTCTGGAGACTTCCCCCTGAGAGGCAGCTAAGTGACAGTGATGTCTCGATGGCATCCATGTTCCCTTTTGATCTTATACAGAGCTATGCCAAGGAAATGACCCCTCAGCTGGAAGAGGGAGCCAGTTTGACCAGGGGGAACGTGGGGGAATGTGGGGTAGCACGAGGCCTGCTGTTGGCAACAGAGAGGTTGTAGCCCGGACCGTGTTCAAACCTTTAACCCTGTGATTGGTGTTTCGCTGTAGCTGCCAGAATCCCGTCAGCAAAAGAAACACTGAGTGATTTGGGTCGGGATCCAGCTCTCTCTGTCTCTGTAGACCTCTGCTCTCACTTAGGTTTAATTACACTGACCAGAGTTGAGAATTTACAGCAGGCTCTCCCGTCGCTCCGTTTCCTCCCTTTATCTTTTACTGCAGAGGTTCATACTGACTGCACTTTCACATCTTCTCTCTCTGTGGGACAATGAATCGCAGTGTCCTCAGTGACACTTTGTTGACTCTGTGTGTGTGTGTGTCTGTGTTCTCTCTCCAGATGAGATGACTGTGGAGGAGGCTGCCCAGCTGAGGGCTGGAGAACTCATCATCATTGTAGTGGTGCTCATCATGTGGGCAGGTAATATTCCTCTGCAGCAATGCACATTTATCACTGCAGACCTTCTAGGAAGCTCTCTGACTGAGGTCCTATTAAGAAACAAACATGCTGCCGGTGCTGCTGGTGGTGGAGGTGGTGGTGTCATCTCTCTGTGATGACTGTTTTGTGCCCTGCAGCGCTTTTGGGATGATGTGATCTGATGATGATGTGTGTGCCAAAAGACATTTTCAAATCCGGGTTTAAATTCTGTACACACATCCAGATGAGTAAAAACAGACAAAGTGTTACAGCAATGGAAGGAAACGTATTTTAATCATAAGTGCCTGAGTTTAAACTTTACCCAGTCTATGAAATTCAGCAAATAAAGTTCAACTGTATTGTCCCTGAAGGGTCTTGCAGCCGGGTGAACACAAACACACTTGATCTTTAGAAAGATACAAAAAATAAAGTACTACACATAAAACATTCCTTATCCAAATAGATGGTCGATGTATGTTATGTTATGTTATAAACATTAAACCAAGTGTTGTCTCAGGCACACATGAGGGGCATGTGGGTGTGTGAAATAAAATGTGGAAATATTATTTTAGGCTCATGTTGTAGGTTTTACCATTGTTATTTTATTACGCATTTTGTGTGACTATCACGTTGCCAAGCGGGGTAGTCAAGAACACAAACACTTGGACCCGCATGCATGCAGAACAGGTGCAGTTCAAATGATTTCAAGCTCAAAACACAAAAAGGTTTCCTGGTGGGCAGGTAAGCGCAGATATAAACATTTAAAAAAAAAGGTTGAAATGAAACAAAAAAGCCAATGGAACAAGTAATATCTTAAGTCTGTATAAACTAGGATGAAAGTCCAAGAAACAAAGCTGGAATCCAGCAACACCGCTGACAAAAAGAGAGGGGGGCTCATCAAAGGTGCGGCAGACAATTAAAGAGGTGGGCAATGGGAAAAACAGGAAGTTAAAGACTGTCAAAATAAGACAGGAAACAACTTAAAAGAAACCCCAAACTGTGAGAGTGACACACTCCAAAATGTGTCACAAACCAAACTGAGTCATAGCTGCTGAACAGTGTTTACCCGCATCACCGTCAAACCTATACACGAATAGGATGCTGACATCCCCAGAACACACACACACACACACACACACACACAAGTTACATCATACCATAACATAACTAAGAGTACAACCCTGAGAGTATCTCTCCGAGGCCGCAGTAGACCTTTTTCACAGCAGCCATTTTGACATGCAGTAATAGGGTAAACACAGGTGTTACCAGTGATACTTGTTAAGGTTCTGTTGCGTTCGGCTCTTCAGCTCTCAGCTTTTCAAGGAATGCTCTGTTCGCATAGTCGCCTACTCACACCTCGTCAGAGCAGATCCACTGGAGCAGCTGGAGTTAAGGGCCTTGCTCAAAGGCATTTTTTTCTGGCGGTAATGACAGAGGGACAAGCGCTGCCTTTAACTTTCCCTACCAGAATGTGTCCTGGCAGTTTGGGGCATTGTACCACCAGCCTTTCAGTCACAAGCTCGCTTGAACTTGAGAAACATCTCTCAGCTTTTACTTTTTCACCAGCTACTCACACACTGTAAGGAAATATTGACATGAACAAAAAAACATGACGTCTTACTCTTTGGATCATTTAGCCAGAAGGGAGGGAGGGAGAGCTTTAGCCTTCTGTTAAAACTTAGATTCACTTTAAAGTCAAGTTTTGCCAGTGGACTATAAAATCTACGGGAAGAAACATTCTGATTTATAAATAAGGGTACTTTGCAGGGTATTCAGGCTTCAGATAAACAGAGCGTGGCTACTTGCAAAGTCACATTTCCACCATCACGACATACAGTAAAGCTGTTACTGTCGTCAAAGACTTTTTGGCTGCTCCTTTTTTTTAGCCTCTGTCATTAGCTCCGTGTCGCGGTTATTCTTTTGTGCACCTCAGCACTGTTTTACAAATTCACACAGCTATAAATATTCCTTCATAACCCATCTCATCAAGTGTAATGAGATACAAATGTGACCCAAATACTGTATACGGCACATACAGTAACGGGAGAAGCTCTCCCTCGGCAATTACCAGCGAAGAGGACGAGAGAGACGGAGGGAGATTCAAAGAGCGTTGGAGAGGGTGCGGCGAGGGAAAAGACAGAAAACTGAGAGAGGGGGGGCAGGATGGTGAAAAAAAACTAAAAGTGAAGGAGGCGAATTGTGTTTTTCAGCTCTTAATTGGGCCTGTGGGGCATGCTGGGGGATATCACAGTGAGATATCCCATCTTTGCCCTTTTGGAATTGCAGTGATCAGATGAGCAGAGTCTGACATAAGCAGAACAAGCAAGAGTGAAACCCGCCCAGGCCAGATCCCTCCTGCTTTAACCCGACGCTCGTCGGCCATTATGAATTATTCTCTTTCTTCTTCTGCGCGCTTGTTCTCTTTCTCTATCATTCACATACATCTCCGTCTCCCCGTTTTGCTGTCTCTTTGACTGAAGGCAGGCGTCACGGGGGCTATCTTCTCATCGAGTCCGTATCTCTGTCTGCACGCTTCGCCGTGCGCGCCTCTGTTTCGCTCGCCTCCATCTGGTCGGCTTCATTGACACATCAGAAGGCAGTTGGATGAAAAGAGAAAAAACGTATCATCGCTTCCTCTGTCTGTTATTGTAAGATGTGTCTCTGTTTCAATATTTGAAGGTGTATATGGCTCCAAACCAAATTTAAAAAATGCAGCACAGGGAAAAAATAAGCATTAGAGAGGGTTGAATACAGAAAAAACACAACCCAGACTGATGTAAGACATGAATGTATGCCCATTGTGTCCTCGAACGAAACACTTAAACCCCTACCAGCTCCAGGGTAGCTGACCCAATAGCTGATCTTGACCTCTGACCTGACCATACATGAAATAATTATCTTGTCCGTTTTGTCTCCCAGGGGTGATTGCCCTGTTTTGTCGTCAGTATGACATCATCAAAGACAATGAGCCCAACAACAACAAGGACAAAGCCAAGAACTCCTCAGAGTGCAGTACTCCAGAGCACCCACAGGGGGGGCTACTGCGCAGCAACGTCTAAGACCAGCCCTGCATCGCCTTGTGCAATAACCAACTCCTCGAACCTCAGGACAGGTAAACGACGGGAAGTCTTTGCAAGGAATAGATTTCACTGTATGTTTTATCAACTGTAACGTAAATTACATATTTTAGCATGTCCGGCTAACTAGCTTACGATGCACAGTAGTAGCCTAAAGTTACTTTTAATGCAAAGGAGCACAGCGTTATGTAATTTTGTAGGGTTACAGGTTACATAAAGACCTCTTAAGGACTGATGCATCCACTGAAGGGGAGCCAATATGCTACTCTATCAGAGTTAAAGGTGTTCTTCCATGTCTTCTCCATGCCGAGGACATGCTCAGGCCTTTAGCATAAATGGCTATGAACTATAAAATTGAGCTATTGATTGTATTAATAAGTAAGTTCCAAGCTAAAACTTGATGTGCCACCATCATTGTATACCTCAGTTTTTACAATGATGGAAAGCTTAACAGGCGTAGCAACAGTAGCTATGGGGTACCCCCAGAAGAAGCTCTGCAGATAACATAAAAAAACAAACACTACCACATATATTGATTTTTTGACCTTGTAAGTACTTTCCAGGCCTTATCTGAACTGTTACTGCTGTTTGTCTCTCATCAAGTACAGCAAAATGTGTTTCTTCCAGACCCTGAGACCAACAGAAAGCCATTCTCAGACACCCTTGTATTGAGGAATACCGATAAACCATAACAGAAACTCTACACGACGAAGAACTCTTCGAAAACGACGGACACAAATCTGAACTTGCAGAAAGGTTGTAAACGTTCAAACAGGACACAGAAGAGGACCGAACTACATTCACTTTTGTTGTGACCAAAACTGGACTGCAGCCTACCTTGAGTCCAGTATAGACATAAAATGGCTGCCAGTCAAAGCGCCGGAGGGGACGTCATTTCTTTCCGACAAGAACGGCTCATTCTGGGTATCGAATACCAGGAGCGGATCATCAAACATGAATATCTGGGTGTTTTTTGTTTTTTTCTTTCGTTTTTTCCACTTCAGGTTTGTATCACTGGTCAGAGATGGCAGACACGTAGGTTGGCTCGCAAGAATAGCTGGTCCTTCAGGTCCAGGTATCAGTCAGCACACAACGAAACAAGCTAAGCTCTGTTTTAAATCAAGGACTTTCTCTTTTTCTATCTCTCCATCCACATTCCCTCCTCTCTGTCTTTATTACAGCCCTTTGTGTAGCAGCTCATCCCTCTCCCCGTCCTCCTGTGTCGGTGTCTCTCTAATAATGACATTGTAATGTCTGTCGCTCCTCCTATTGTGATGTTTAAGCCCTCACGATCCCCATCTTGAGTACGGCATCGTTTTGTTATTGGGTCAGAAATATAGCACATTGAGTCTCGTCTCCTGCCTTTCTCTCTGTGTCAGTTAAATGATGCATCTCTCCCCTCCGAACTGGAACTTTAACGGCAGTTCGGGGATAAAATCAGACCCCCCCCCCCCTTTTACAGCGCCCCATATTTTCCTTCTATGAGCTAGATGAAGCTGTCTGAACGCAGCCATGATTCAGGCAAAGTTTATGAATTCATCTTGTAATCTCTCAGCTGTGTCTTCTCACTGCAAGTCAAAAATTTTACAACTTTGAAATCCAGAAGTTAACTTCAGCGTCAAACTTTTTAAAGGACTGACACGGCTGGGGGAGAAGAAAAAAAAAGAAGACTGATTTCAGTTCAAATTGAGGTTTATTGTTCATCACTGCATATTCAGCACCATATGCTGCCTGTGGTCTGCAACGGGATGTGCAGTGAATAAGGATGGAGATATGCAGGGCATTATTCCTAATGAAATGTATACACTGGGCAACGTTTGGCTGGGTTTCCTCTGTGGTTTGGCTGCAGACCAGCGGGGATGTCAGGGCTGTAGAAGTACACAGATGATCCACTGGGCTAAACCCTGTTTTTTTTTTGTAATGTAAACAATTTTCTCTCAGTCCTCCTTTGACACTGTCATTAACGTGTTTCATCAATGATGCAGGACTGTAATGGATAGAGGTCAAAACGCTTAAAAGCCCGGCGTAAATTCACTAAAGAGCCGCTGCAGATTTGATCGCCCCAAACTGCGAGCGCTACGCAGAACTTCAAAATTCAAACTGCTGATAGACTTCTGTCTCTTGAGTCGCTGTGTTCGTTCTTTGCAAAGAAAGCCGCCGTTAAAATAAGCAGTGTGGCAGTCCAACGGGCCAATGAATCATTGAAAGTCCCCTTGTTTGACTTTTGGACCGTCCCACTAAAGGGTTAACTAGAATTCGTCAGCCTGATCCACATGTACAGTATGATGCTTGCCGTTGTGTGGGACAGACATTGGGAGCAATCAGTTAGTTTGATGGAAAATTACAATCTCGGTCATTATTTCATTTTGGAGTGGTTTTGGTGGTTTTGGTGGTTTTGGTCAGACAGCACGAGCAATCCGAGTACATTACGGTCAGATAACTGGTTACAGGGGAAATCGTCAATTTAAGGTCGATAGCCTCTATTTCCTTGTAGTAAAATAAGACTCTCATTAAAAGACCAGATTCAATGAATTGATCCTAGTTTAATGCCAAGAACCGTCTGAACCAAAGGCTGAAATGTAGCTCATTCCTCTGCTGCAGAGCTCCACTGTTGTCTAAATTATTATAAATATCTGACTCGCTTTATTACAATGAACATGGCCACTGTAGTTTTATCTTGTGTATTAAAACAGTCCACAACAAATGAAACATTTCCACCTGTCCTAAAAACTACAGTGCCCAACTAAGAAATAACTGGTACATACTTGTGGGTCGTTTTTACAGGAACAAATGGGCTTCGGGCTGATTGGCACGGAGAGGCTGGGAAAGTTGGAGAAAGTATTGAGAGACCAACTAACACATTGTTGGGTTTCCTTATTTTCATTGGGTTTGTTGCCAAAAACAGAAATATAGAACAACAGCAGCTTAATCCTTAAACCCCAAAACAAATGGACAAACTCATCAAGGAGAAAAATCATCATTATTATTTGCAGCCGTAGCACACTCGGACATCTTTATTATTAGAGGAGAAATCATAGCCTACATATTCATAACCTTCCCACTTATGTAGTTACCACTTCATCAAGGGCATTATGTGAAGGACCAAAGGACTTCAGTAGATTTATCCGGCTAAAGATAAAGCTTCATTATCTTCTTTGGTGCTTCGCCTTCAATTATGATTTGCTAACCCACGTAATTGCAAATGTATTGGAACCCGATTCCTGAATACTGATGCTTCGCTGTTGAGTTCACTAAAAAGTCAGACAGGAAAAAAAAAAAAACCCTGCAAAGCTGAACTCAGCAGACTTGCAGCCATATTAGAGATAATGAGTGAATGTCTGAATGCTTCGCTGGTCGAGATGACTGCTAATCATCACCGCATACACAACGCACACAAATGCTGAATTTAAATACTGCCTCGCGTATTTAAACACTGCCCCGCGCCGAGAGAGACGGCCATTATTTTCTCATCTCAATCAACACGTTCTGCCGCCGCCACATGGAACCCTCGCCCCGCCATACATTTACGCATCTCTGCCTTCTTTATCAGCTTCCCTCTTCCCTCCTCTATCTCCTGCCACCCTCGCCCGCCTTCATTCTCCCATTTATGACTTTCCCCATTTCTATCCCTTTTGTCGCAGTGCTCTCTTCCTCATATATCACTCCACCCTTGCTCGTTTCTCCCCTCCACCGGTCTTGTCCTCAGCCCCCACCCAACCCCAGCTTCCCTCTCCCCTGTTTCTCATTACATCCACTCTCAGACTCCCGTTAGCTTCCTTCTCCCTCTCCACATCAGCTCTTCTCTCTGATTCGGCCCCGGTTCATTGCCTATCCCTCACTCCTCTGCTCATTTATCACTTTTTCGTCTCAGACCGGCCTGGTTGGACACTCTACCTGGTAAACAAGTGAGGCAAAATAGACTAGAGGGAGGAGGAGAATGAAAGAATCAATGCTGGAGGAGAACTGACAGGAAACGCAGAGATAAACACTTTCGTACACTATTAATAAGCACATATATGATTGAGTTTCATGCTTCAGGACAGGATCTGTCAGATCAGTAAGAAGGATGCATGATTGACAGTTCACTATGGTTTGTATGGAGTTGAACCAGTATGTATAAGAGCTGTAATAGGAGTGATTTAGCGTCTCCAAACTCAAGAACACATTATTTATCTGATCTAACACTGAGCTGCAAAAAACTCGATTGCTACCTACAACAGGGTGTCAGATTAAAAGAAGGACTGACTCAAGTGGTGGACTTTTAATGCAAGCTGGTTGTAGAGAGAAACCATCAAACACTGAGAAATAAAGTACCTGCACAGAAACAAAGAGCAGATTTTTGAAGCATATGGTACTTGAAGTGTTGACAGAAATGGGGCATTGTAGGCCCGTAGAGCAACACAGCAAAATTAAAGAACAAGCACCTCCGCCGAAGCAGGATTTAAATATCAAACTTTTTTTTCCTGAAAGGAGCGTCGCTCGTAGCCGTCCTCGTTTTTTTTCCCAAAGGGGGCAGTTAAGCTGGAGTCAGGGTGGTTGTTGTTGTTGTGGCTCTGGAGGAGCAAATGAAATCAGGGAAAGACTCCAACTAAATTTGGTATTTTTAAACCGTGCCCAAGTTTCCTTTAGGCTGCAATGTGTTTAGTCTCTTTCTGTCAAGGACAGGACAAGTACCAAGTTTTGTGTAGATGTTGGCATGAAAGCGGTGATTAGTGGCATAATAGTCAACGTTCCATTCTGCAACTAGATTATTTACAGCACTACACAAGTGCAGCTTTATGAATGTTTTCCAGGAGTGACTGTATGAAAATCGACATCGCTCGTATCTTCCTCCCCACTGTCGACGACACCTAGCTTTTCACTCTGTCTCAGAGTGCAACACTTCTGAATGCCGACAAATTGGACAACATGCACTTCTGATCCGAGTGTAGCCTTGCCCTTAATCTAGCGTTTGATTTTTAAAGGAACGGTTCACAAATTTAGTGAATGTGCTTTTTGTTGTCATCATCTCCAGTCAACTGTGAAAGGGGCTAGCAGTTTACCTTAGGTAGGCTGGCCTGGTTCCAGACCTGTCGACCAATTAGAGTAGTCGACCTAGATGCTAATGTAGGCAGGATTAAAAATGGGGATATCATCTTTCAACATAGCTTAATAGCTACCTACCTGCAGTTACGTCAACAAGTGTGGACGAGATTGATGCAGCTGTCCAAGTTGACTGTTAAATTTGAATTATTTAATTTCATCCACGTACCTTCAATTTGTTGTTACCATGTGCAATGTCCGCACGGCCACTATGCTACAAGGGCATGCCTTCCCGAAGATCTTTAATACTATAAACTACTGTGATGCTATGATGTCCGCAGCTGTCCATTTGGGAGTATATTCAGGCTTTAAGATTAGCCACATCCAGAACTTACATTTGTTTTGAAGATGTTCTGAGATTAGTGAGTTTCCTGGCCCACAAGCACATTACGGATACTTTCCTTAGCCTAAGGAAATCAGACTAATTTTGGCCTCTCTTTGTGAGTTATCAAAGGAAGTGTTGCTGGTGTTGCTCTTGCCATCAAAATAACAAAGCAAACTTTTCTAGAGGTCTTATTAAACCGGGTGCGCGGGCTACATTGTCTGGATCATTGAATATTAATCCGATTTAGTTGGTGATAAAAGTACAAATGTGCTTAGTAACTGTAGTACAATAGATCCCTGAAGTGGTAATTTTCCTGTAGGCGGCCTAATCCAAGCACACACGCTTAAACACTCACTCATGCACCAAGTCCATTCTCCGGCTGGCTGCGGTCCAAACTGACACATTGGGGGGAAGCAGCAGAAGGCAAGTCTGGCCCAGACAGCTCTGTCTCTGTCTATCTGAGGCTGCAGGAGGCGAGTCAACAGCTGCTCAAGGTGAACATCCAATGAGGCATGTGCGAATACGGAGCCTGAGACCAGGAGAGAGGCCTAAAGACAGACGGAGAGAGAGAGAAGGGAAGGGAAGATGAGTCAGACAATGAGAGGGTATAAGTTTGGGAGTGACAGACACAGAGGGAGAGAGAGGATCATTACACCCAGTGGGGTTTGCAAAGCTCCAACTTCAGTCCAGTATGAGATGTTTGAATGTTTACAGAGGTGCTGTCTGGACTGTCTCAGTCCAAATGTGAACTTTGTAAAGCTGAATTATGAAAGGAGTATTGACTGAAATGTATTTGGAAACCATAACCAGCCGAATAATATCCAATAAATCATCTTTATTTCATAGCAAGGCAAGCTCTGGAAGCAGTTACTATTTGCGGCAGCCACATCCCCATGATTTAGTGAACGGGCATCCTTAGATTTCTTAGTTTCAAACAAGTGCTTGTTGCCTTTCCAATCCCCCCCAAAGTAAGATTATTTCATCTGTATGGATGTTTTAGGCCCTCACTAATTAAGAAATCTTAACATAATAAATAATCCAATAGCGCAGCTTGTCCCACTTCAACACCATGAGCTTTTCAGTGACCCCCCCCCCCCAAAACCAAATTCGTGCTTACCTTATCATCATGTGCCAACGGAAGACTTACAGTGGTTCAAGTCATCCCATTCACACCTGGTTTGCCTGTACTGTAGATGACGGATGAGTGACTATTGAGAATAATCGCCCTGAGGTCCTGCACATAGTAAAGAACAGGGCCGTTTAACTTATGGCATATATTTGTACTTTGTGTCGAAGCAAATAACCAAGAAGCATGGATTTACAGCAGAATAATGGAGTCGTGTTTTATGTACAATCATGACGTCTGTGTTTGAACCATTTTGATGTTCATGGGATAAAACCTGTTCATGAGGGCTAGCATGACTCTGCTATTGTTCACACCCATGGTATATATATACTATTTCTATGAAAATATAAATGTCTAATTATGTATTAACACAGGAAAGAAATAAAATATTTTCAATGCACCATTCACGTGTCTTGGTGTTTACTGTGCATTCTGTCAGCTCGATGACGGGGATAGCCATGAAACGGCATGGAGAAACATTGAAACTCACTTCCACCACAGAAACACTGAAAAATGATGTTAAATAGAATATCGAAATGGCAAATTTGCCAATTCTTTGTGGTTTTACATCATGCACATTGAATATTGGTTGAGAAAAGAACACCAACAGGCTCACTGAGGAGCAGTGTACATGATCCCCAGTTTTCCCGCCTGTAGATGGAAGTTGTAGATGGATGTTCAAAGTTCATTCTACATCTTGGAACAGCAACTGAGTAAACAGTTTTTTTTTTTTTTTTTACACAGGAGTGGGCCACATTTGTCACTTGTGATTGCTATTTGTAATTAAGTGAAATCAATAAGGTCGATAAAGCTTTTGCCCGCTTTGCCCAGGACATGTTCCAGCTTTATTCCTCGGGCTTTGGGGAGATTGTGATCTTGTGGCGTTACTAGAAATGATGAATCACACGAATTAACACATTAATTCATGCAGTCAAACATCTGCTGCTGCTTTCAAACCCTTCCTATTAGACTAGTTCAAGGCTGTGAGGTGGATTTCGTTAGTAAGTTGACCTTAGTTAAAATAATTTTCGTCAAACACCAGTAATTGCATCAAATTCATCGTATAGGAGGCAGGTGTCTCTTCAGGTTGGACTAGATCTGATCTTAATGAAAGACCAGTACCTGCCCGGCATGTCCGATCACCTGAGCGTTTGGTAAGGGTGGATGTCCTCTCTTTCTCTGCGAATGCTAACGAAGGGCGTGGGTGGCCAAAAGTAGCCTTCAGCATGTGTGGTGTGACAAGGTTAGACTGCGATGTATGTGGCCCAGGCCTTCAAACTCAAGGCTGGTTTATGAGGCCGGATCAGCAGCCGCCATGCATCAATATAACAACCCCTAACACACACACACACACACATACAGAGTCCGCTCCCACCCATCCTGGGCATCCTGTGGAATGGAAAACATAAATTAGACCGGGGGGGGGGGGCTCCAGAGTGTTCAACCGCAGGTGTTCACGCAGATACACACATGGGCTAACGGTGCTGTGTCAAATAAAGCGGTGACGTTTGCCTCATAATGAATGGGGCAAACAGTGGCGACGGACGATGACTCAGTAGATTGTCAGAGGAGGCTGACGGAGCCTAATGATGCAAACGTTCTCCTGTTCTTGGTTCTAGCCTTGGATGGTAAGGGAGTGCCTGCGTCTGTCTGATGTGACGTGGACGTCAAAAATGAAGATACAAAGACGCGCAATCATTCCACGGCTTCAATAGGACTTTATTCCCCTTGATCTCTGCCTCTCTCCCTCCCTCCCTCCTTCCCTCTGCTGTTATCTGAATATCTAGATGGAGGAACAATGCAAAATTAATGTCACCATTTCTCCATCCAACTGCTTCAATGCATTACAGCCGGCGGGCTACATTATCCACATGGGATTTATTAGATATGTGAATTAAGAATGACATCGACCGCAGCCGCCGTAGATTCATCATTCATCTTCCAAGCTATGGATTAGTTTACTTAAATGTTCATTCGATGCAGAGCCAGTTTCACCGCGGTGCTTGTCTCAGCTAAACAATCACACTGAGCACACAGCGAGCCGTGAAGTTGTCTGCGCGCGCCACATAACCGCTGCACACCTTCTTTGACCGCTGCTGCAGTCTCTTTACCCAGGAGATTTTAACGTTGAGTGAAAGGCAGAAACTTCCATCCATGTCGCTGTCATCCTCACTTTGCTTATGGTGAACAGGGCTTTCTTCATGTGTGCGTGTGTGTGTGCTAGTTAGCTCTGACACCATATCTGCCCTCTGTGTATTTATAGCATGTGAGCTGAAGGCCAAGGCCGAGGCACAGCATCACCTATAGGAATAGTTAATTAGCCCTTTGACATTTTCCGTCAGAAGACTAATATAACTCACGTTTGTACGACGAATGCGAAACAAAAACTGTGACAAAATGTTCGAGCAGCGGTCACGCACTGATCCAGTCTCTTGACAAACAACGCATTCTATTTTTGCACACTCATGGTCAGGGTGTATTTTGCTTATTCTGCATTAAGCCTGGAAATGAGTGGAAACAGCTACCCTGGCTCTGTCCAAAGGGGACAAATATGCAGCACCTCTAATGCTGACTGTAACACATTGCGGTTGACAATTTGTACGTTTTCTTGACCAGGGTCTGCCCAGAGTTTGGTTTGTTACACTGAGGATATGAAGCAATCGGCAGAGACTCATTGCTCTCAGGAGAAAACCCCCCACCTCCACCCCGCCCCGGATTATAAAACAGACTGGGTTGGGCCTTTCTGAGAAGTCATAGAGCCGCTGCAGAAGAGGGCTGGGTGACCACAGGGAAAATATGGAGTTGACTTAATGTGATTCATGTAGGGAGAACAAACACGTGTTTGCTGATGCCATCATAGATCCTTACACACGGAAACGTAAGTTGCTAGCAAGCTTACAGTGAACATACAGTATACACAGTTGGCATGGACTGTACTAAAGGCCACATGGTCAGATCTATGCAAATAAAGCAGGGTTAAAAATCTGCTTTGCTTTTGCCTGGCATTTTTTTGTGGTTAGCGAAAGAAAGAAAGATTGTTTCTAACTATTCCCTTTTCAATCATACAGAGACTTCAGGTGGTTTCATACTTTTTTCTTCCACTCTTCAAGATACAAAGAATACCAGTGGGAGTTTTTTGGGGGGTTATTTGATCTCTGTATATTAAATAGGAAACACAGCACATTCAGGTTGTATTCACTTGTAATGTGTCTGGAAATGGGTCAGATGAAATTGAAGTGCGTGCTTCCTTCCCTTGTGTCTTCACCACTGTGGTGTGAGAAATGAAATGCCCTTTATTGAGCCGATGAAAACATCCCATCACAAACAGGAGACCTGTATTAAACCCCTCATATTTTTCTGCCGTTTATTTTTGGCTGAATCACTTGACCTCAATGCCCAAAGCTCACTTTAAGTCTTTGGCCCCCGGTGACACGTCAGTGTAGTGTGTATGTGTGCCTGTACAGTATGCGTTCTCTTACTGACAGACAGCAGACTTCAGCCTGGCTGTATCCTACTGTGCATGCTTTCATCAGACTTACAGAGTGTGTGTGTGTGTGTGTGAGAGAGAGAGAGCGTTGGAGCTCCCTTTGAGGAAAGACTGTTAAATAATGCAGGTGGTTAAGTAAGCTTGTCGGGACGAATTGTAAAAAAG
The DNA here is from genome assembly GCA_014281875.1 of Nibea albiflora. Taxonomy (NCBI): domain Eukaryota; kingdom Metazoa; phylum Chordata; class Actinopteri; family Sciaenidae; genus Nibea; species Nibea albiflora. The sequence continues at coordinate 13,139,915 of CM024811.1, read as the reverse complement.
CCCCTGCTTCACTGAGCCTGTTGGAAAGAAAAAGGTGAGGGGGGGGGGGGGGGTGCATGACTTTCAGTCCTCCAGAGTCCTGTCCACACACACACACACGGGTTGAATGCAGAACGTGGGAAGGAAAATGTGTGTGTGTGTGTGTGTGTGTATGATGAGGAAGCCAGACAGTCTGTAGTCCCCGTGTGCTCCTCCTCTGCCATCATGTCCTCTCACTGGCGGTTTATAGATCAGTCTCACACAAAGCATCCGTTTAGTTTTTCCTCCTCATGACGACCTCTCTCTGAGCTAATGAAGTTGCATTTATTGACCTACGCTGTCACTCTGAATTTAGGACCACGGAGCGGGACGAGGACGCGTGTTGGACAGAATTAGATGTGTTGTAACATCATCGTCTGGCAATAGAGAGTACAAATGACCGTCTAGAAACAGAGCTGAAGATGTGACCGGCATCGGATACTGACTCACTCATCTCAACTGCACTGTGCTCGACGTCACTTGATTAGATGGTACAGGGCCGCCACCTGCTGCTGGTAAAAACACACTGCACCTTCATCTCTCAAACTACATTGTTTGGGTGAAAGTTCATTCTTGGAAATGATCAGAAGTGGCTCCTATGTTACCTTGTGGTTTTTATTTTTTTACATACACCCATATTGTATTGTTCAGGAGTAAAATGAATACACCAAAGAGCTGATTTCTTATTCGTGAATATATTTAATTCTGTATAATTCTGGTAGATTATAATGTACATGAACATGATAGAATCTGGTAACTGAACACATCTGGGCTTCTGTCGAGACAACACTGTTACACTGCGGTGGAAAGGAACGCCTGTGACAGCATGTCTTGAGTGTGAGCCGCTGCTACCAAGTTCATATAAATACAACAATTAGATAGATTTTCAGATTTTAGACATAAAATAATCTTCAGAGGTGGCCGAAGAACAAATCCTCACATCAATTAAATCCACTGAAATGCTTCTAAACTCTAGATATAGGTCTATAGTGTGACTGATTGTCCTGCTGTTATTAAGGCCTGTTGACACGGTCTGTACATCGGTCTGAATTACATCCTACTCTTGTTCTTCATCCATAAAAAAATAATTATATGACTATAAATTATAACTAAACACATATACAAAAACTGATTATGGTGCCAAAACTACTGAAACAGAAAAATGTAAGCGGAGGCCAACAGATGCTGACGTTAGTAGAGATGTTTGCAGTGTAATAAAAGGGTGATGTTATTGCTTTGGTGTGTTTCCACAAAGAAGGGAAAAACTGTCCGTGTGAAGAGTGCGACGGCAACGTGAAGAGAGGCCCAACGTCATCTCACAGTTCCACAGTGATGCCGCAAAGACAGCCGTCCTCCCCTCTGCCGCCGTCTCTCTCCCTCTCTGCTGTGTTGTGGTGGTCAGAAGCCGAAGATATTGTCCCCAAACGGGCTGAGGCCGTTGGGAGTGTTTCCATTGGCGCTGTCCCAGTCGGGTTCAGTGAGCCAGTCTTGGGGCGTCACCCCAATGTCCAGGACCTGGGGGTTAGTACGCGACACTGCCAGGCTGGGGAGGGAAAAGCACAAACGGATAAACGGAAGACTCCAAACAAACTCTGCTGCAGTTGAAACAATTAAAAAAAGGGGAAGGCTGGTGTTATTCTGTTTCTTTTGCCAATTGTCAGCGCTTTCCCCAAATCCAATTGATAGGGCTAATCCAACTGTCAGTACTTCACTGGGACAAACGGTGCCTGTGAAAACGATCGGCTCCTGCTGGAGACACAGAAAACACTCTATTCGAGTAAGATCCTGTAAAAAGCGAAGTGTATTTGTGAGTAGTTTATTGACTATTTTTAGACTGACTTCTAATGTGCCAGTGAGATACCACTCCGGTCCAAGTGTCCTTGGGCAGGCCCAAATTGCTCCCAATGGACTGTGCCGTCAGGGGTGTGAGTGAGCTTAGTATCATCATGAGTACTTTAGAAGGGAAGCGTGTCTCTCTCCTGTTGAGCAGTTGCATGACAGCTTCTGCCATCGGCGAATGTGACAAGTGTTATAAAGTGCTTTGAGTGGTTGGTAGACCAGAAAAGTGCAGAACGAATGCAAGTCCACTCTCTGGGTAGTGCAAAAAAATTAAATAGAGAAAAACGTGCATATGTTAAAAGTTCAAATTTGCGTTGTGCAGAGAGAGAAGCATTTGCTGAACATAAAGTAGGCAAAGATATGCTAAAGGTCAGGGTTCCTTCTATTTCTGTGTTGAACTGTGTGGTCGTGGAGGCGTTTTCCAGAGCAACAGAGCTGGAACAGTTCATTGCTGTGGTGGCGAGGATCCATCATAATTCTTCTAGTTCGTATGCTGGTGTAAAAAGTCTTGCAGAGTGGAGTGGGACACTGAGCGGAGCCGTTTCCAGACCACTTGGTGATGGATGTACATTTCCTCTGCCGCCGCCTCCTCCCACAATTCAGAGACAGCCTCCTCACCTTTACAGCGCTGGGATGTTATATGTGATATTAATTCACTAACACAGTGTAACACTGTGCCAACGGGATCCATTATTGTCCGAGCCACACAGGAATAAAAATCACACACATGCTTGTTAGCGGGATCAAATAACTGGAGGATTTAGTCTTTTTCTGCCATTGGTTGACAATAAGAATTGTAGAATATCACCAGCTTTATCCTTTAAGACACAGAATGAATAAACTTATGACATAATCAAGAACTAAAGCCTAAATGATGTAAGATGAAAATGTGATATATTCCAAAGAAATGAAAATGTTCTGCAGAGAAACCAAAAACTGAAACGTGTAACCAAAGTATGATTTTGGCCTTATGGGACTCCTAATGAAGAGGCCTGGCTGGGGAGTCTATTCATAATGATCATTTCTAAACAAACATTTCCCAGAGTAAGAGCTGCGGGGGAGGTGGGAATTATCTTCTTGGCTGAGTGAAGGTAGGGTCAAATAAACAAATTACTGAATAAAATAAATGAAGGAAAAATTGTCCAGTCCAGCAAATTGGTTAACAAATTTTCAGCGTAGTCTTCCCCGTCTTCTTTTGTGCTGGACTTCAGGGCTAATGTCGTGATAGATGTTGCTCTTTAAGTTGTCCCTTTAAAGTTCAGGGTCAAAGCGAGATGTTGATGCAGCAGCTTAGCCTCCCAGACGTGTTTGTATGACTAAAGGCCTCGATCTCTGAGATCCCGTAGTTTGGCTGCAAACTGCCTTTTGTTTCTGGGATAAACATTCACAAAGTCTGGCTAGAGGTCAACAAGATTAAGGTGGGATAAAATGATTTCGATCTGCCGATTCAAGTGACACAAACTGAATAACGGCATAGCAAAGTGTGGTGAAGGCACATTGTTCGCTCTGATTCAGTCCATTCACTGAGAGACAAAGACAGACCATAAAAAAAGGACTATCTGGGGAAAAAAACAGCAATTTTTGGCGATGAGATGGGTGGAGGACAATATTTTTCACTTTGACTGAAACTCAATACTTTGAATCAGCTTTCTTTTCTGGAGCCAGTCGATCTTTTCCATCTGGGAGGAAGTAAAAAGACACAGGAGACTACTGCACACTACTGACTAACATTACTGACCTGTGAGCACTGGTGTATGGTGGTGATTTAATGGGATGGATTAAGGCTAGGTTAGTAATTAGGACTACTACACTAAAGTAAGGCTTGTAAACAGTTGACAGTGGGACTCAACTTTACCTGGATATGAACCATAGCTATCCAGAGCACAGCTGGAGACACAAACACACATTTGAAAGTTTTAGCTATCAAATTATCTCTCAGTGAGTGTAGAATTTATTTCCTCGCTTTCTATATAATCAGAGATGGGGAGGATTTGCATTCTGCAGTACACAGAAATCGTCAGTAAGTGGCGCCGTAAAGCCAAGCAGCCATGAGTGTGAACTACAGCACACTGAAGGGTTTGATAAAGCTTGATGATTATTTATTTTATTTACAAGCAGCAGAGAGAATCCACTGGGATTCATTGCACTTCATAGGAAAACTCTCTCACCTGGAGAAGGCTTCATCCAAATCATCTTCTATTTCCTGGAAGAAGAAGAAAAATCTGTTCAGGTAAGAAATCAAATTCTTTATTTTGAACTTGATTTCGTAAAGCTTTAGGATTTGAAATACTTCAGGGCTTTTCTGGTGTCTGGAGAGGAGGATCTTACCCAGGCAGGGTTGTTGTTGGTCTCAGAGGGCCTGTGGTTATCCAGCTGCTCCTCCTCCACGTTCCCATTGGTCTCCACTACTGTGTTCACACTGTCCTCAAAGTCCAAAAGGTTGTCTGTAGCAACATCTGCTTCAGAGACGTGGGAAGGGCAAGCCCATTAGTGTTCATCTGTGTGTACTGAATGTAAAATGTCATGTTTGAAAAAGGGCCAAAAGTCTACAGACATGTCAGCGAGCTGTCCTGTAAAACTCCGTAAGACTCACCACATCGCAGAAAATGTGTGAGGCAAAATATTTAAATCTGGTGCCTTGACGTAAACTGAACTGAGGTTCATTGTTTCTAATCTATAACATCTAAGAGAGACATGTTACTATAATGTGTCTGTTTTTGATGGTCGTGTGTGATGATTCGATTGCTGTAGATATTTGATTATGCAGTGTCAAGACAGAAGCTGAAGATAAAATGAAAGTATGTTTTCATTATGATCACCTTGAAATAGGAATCTTGATGTTTTCGTTAACTTAGAAGGAGCCTCTAATATCTACACATACTGTGTGCCCTCCTCCGTCACGCTGAACCGCCATGTTTCTCCAGTAGACCACAACAAACTAAAGACTCGCTCTGGATAAGGTCTTTTGTGTTTTTCGTGGCCACTGTAGTTTCTCCTTCTTGCTTCGAAAGGGAAGCGAGGGGTATTCAATTGGTTGCCCGGTTGCCCATCTGCAACTTCACTGCTAGATCTCATCAAATCCTACACACTGTACCCGATTAGGGACATAATGCGCCTACGTAACATGTTTAAGAAAACTAAAAATTCAAATTTTCAGCATGGATTTCAGGACATATCAGACTTAAAATTGTAAGCGGCTCAACTTTCATTGCACAGCTGCACTTTAATTTACAGTTTTGATGTATAGATTTACAACCTAGCATGGTAATGAAGCATTGTGTGTTGATATATGAAATAAATAAACAAATAAATGAAAAAAAAAAAAGCGGAGACATTTTGTGTGTATTCGTTACCTGTTCCTTTCAGGCTCCCTAAGCTGTTAGATCTCTCTGAATGGGAACTACTGCTGGCTTCTCCAGCTGAACCAGACTTTGCTCTTTTCCCTTTCTCTAGAATAGAGACGAGACGTACGGAGACACAACACAAGCGGGTCAAAACTTGTTTACTGCAAAACCTTACAGCAGATATCCGTGTCCTTGGAGCATCAAGGCTGATTCAGTACAAACGCAAGCAGTGTCAGACACTGATAAAACAACTCCTCCACAGACAGTGTGTGTGTGTCAATTCCAGAACTAGAGTGCGTTTCCTACCTTCTTTGGCTACTTGCCAGAGTTCAAACGCTACTGTGAAAGCCTGGGCCACTGTCAGAGCCACTGCCTGAGCCTGGAAAGCAGGAGAAAAAAAAAAACCACTTTGAAACCAAGCATGAAAAGAGTGCATTAGTGTTTACCAACCCCGGAGCCAGGTATAGACTGAATAAGAAGAATGATCAGAAGCAGATATATTTAACAGAACGCCGTGATGAAAGAAAGGTCTTTTCACCTAAAAAGCTGCTATTGCAGAGGACGAAAAAAAGGTCATCTCCGTCTCCATAACCATGATAAGAGAGAAGCACGTATAAAAAGGAAGTAGGGTATTATCATGTTATCCTGGGACAGAAAGGAGATGAGTGTGGAAGCACGTAAGATGAGAGGAAAAGTGCCCTTCTGTTCGACACACGGGGAGATGACAGACGGCTCGAAGAGCAAGACTTCTAGGGTTTCCTCTTAAAAATGGGGGTTGAGTTGAAAGGAGAGCTACGGTGTCAGAAAGACGCAGAAGGAGAGCCACGTAAATGGAGTCCTATTCCAAAAAGTGCTCAAAAGACTAAAAAAAAACAATTGGACAAATAAAAACTTGGGTGTCATAGGTGCAAACAAACATATCATCGCTTTTTAATGGACGGAGAGGTCAGAATCTAAGGATTAAATCATCCACACAACCGTAAGGAGAGGAATTATTTAAAAAAGTACACTTTACTCTTGGAGGAAGTAATTCATAACAAGTTGTTCCAAGTTAGAAATCACTGCACTGGAGAGCTGAATTCATCTTCATCTTAAATTAAACATAAAGCGCTAATACTGTAGTCTAACAACTCACCACTTTCCTCTTAGAGCAGAGATAGGCGTGGCACTCCAGGGTCCCATTGAGGGTGTTTTGAGCGATATAAGCAAACACTTTATCATGCAGTTTGTCCACCGTGCAGTAGGATATTCTGCCAGAGGGGACACGTTAGAGAAACAGCAAATAAAAAGAGGTCAAAGAGTTCACAGGGCGAGCCCCGTGCCACATCAACATCAACTCGCAGCTTTGCGAGCGCCATCGCTGCGCGTACCTGTATATGGAGACGTTTTCCAGCAGTTTATTGGTCAAGCTGTCGTGCAGGACGATTCCCTGAGGGGAAACCTTGAGTGCGACTTTCTGAGGCTTCTTTCCACTGGCCTTGGCCTGTTAAAACAGATACAGTTATTATAAGAGGAGTTTATTTTATAGCGTGCGCTTTATGTGCGTTTCTCAGTTTACACATAAAAGTGTAAATGCCAGAAAAACAAAAAGGAAAAAGTTTTTTGGCTGCGGTGGAAAAGTTTCTGTATTGATAAAAGCACATAGTGCAATGGAAACTTAATGATGGCTGGACGATTTCAGCTCTTGGCTCTTTTAATTAGGCTGTCTTACTGTGTCTCTTCTCCAATAATTTAATGGTACCCAACTGGAAAACGAGCACCACAAACTATTCATCTCGATGCACCAAACTAATATTCACATAACCGTAACATGTAAAACATGTTAATTCCCACTTTTCTTGAATTTGGACGGAGCTTGACTACTGAGAATGTCAATGGAAAACTACACTTCAATGATTAAGGACATGATCCTTCATGAGTTGGGAAAAGCCCTGGCCTTATTTAACATCCTGAAACGCAACTGGATGAGCTTTCAAATGTGACTGACAGGATTGATACAAGCTGTTCCTGCAAAGTATTGATTTTGCAGAGACGCAGTGTTCCAACAATGTTGCAGCAATGCAATGCAACGTTTGAGCACCTACAGCATGTGCAATACTGATTTAAATAGAAGATGAGATATAAAGAGTAATTAAGGAAGCTCTAATCTTGTTGACACCGACGTTCTCACCGTGGCAACAATCCTCTTTACTGCGGCAGCTGACAGGTCCTCTCCCTTGGGCTGGTCCACTAGTGTCATGCCGAGGTGACGAAGGTTAAAGGTCATGCCCTCCAAGATGGTCTCCCGCGTGTCGGTCCAGTTCTCCGGAAGCTCTGCAGAGAGAGAGAGAAAAAAGATTAACAGTAAACCGTTTGATAACCACGCTCTTGTCGTGCCCATCAAGTTAAAACGCTTCACAGATGACTTGCCCGCTTTCCCCCCCCACTTTCATTTCATGTCCCAAAATAAATAACATGAGTCGTGAAAACATTTGAAGAAAATACTTGAGAAGAACACAAATCAGAGGAAATGTAAACAGCCTAAGTGGAGCCATTTCATGCTCGCTCTCCCAGAAGTGGAAAGGCAAAACAGGGTATCTAGGTCAGAGGTACTGTCGATGTAAAGTAAATATTTCAACTCCAAAAACAACTTATAGGACATGACTATGAAAAACAAAGAGTTAGGAGCAAGTATACGTGGACTCTGACATACTGTGGTCACAGGAAAAGTGTGGTTTTTTTCTCCCTGAAGGGAACATAACGGATCTTTCCTCCGTAAATGTCTCTAAAACAGGCATTACTGCCTCAATGTGTTTTAACTTTCAAAGCGGTAAAAGGTCAGCGCTCTGATCCGCCGCCCCTGAAAAGGAGCGAGGAGTTTTAAAAACTGTAACTGATGAAGGAACAGCTGCTATCTCCATGCGGCTGCTTATCAGTTTTTGTGTGGCTGCTGGCTGGCCCTGACCCTCAGGCTGTGTTTACACAGATTTCCTCTGAGAAAGAAAAGGAGGGGTTAGAGAAGGCATGAGCAGAAAGAAAGAAAGAAAAAAACAGCACCATTACCTAGAAATTCATCCTCCCAGCATTTACCTCCTCTGGGATGTAGAGCATACCACATACTCATGCAGACACATGTTCACACACACGTGCACACACACTCTGTAAATTAAGCAAGACTGCAGCTGAGCTGACGGCCAGTTCTTTATATGGAAGTATGAGAAACTCTGTTCGCATTTTGGTCATCTTAAACCCTTTTGACATGACGACTAGATTCAGTTCAGCAAAATTGTTCTGATTCATCCCGGAGGGAAACGTGAACATCTGTACCCAACGGGGATGCAATGATTAACCAATATCACTATTAATCAGTTAGAAATGATGAACGCGAAACTCACGATGGCACTGGAGGAAAATGAGAACCCAAAATGTTCTTGTGACTCATCGCTGAATCTAGAACAGAGGGCGTTTTCGGGAAAGGTCCCCGAATAATGCTACACTTCGCCATGTCTGCGCTCATATCTCGAGATGGAAAAGTTACAAATTTATGATGAATGGTGGTACGAGAGCTTGTTTGAGACAATCTGCGGTGATGTTTTTGGCTCTGTGAGGTCTGCCTTCTGGGTTTCATTGTGGCTGTAAGCGGTGATTTGGCAAAGTTGCTGTAAAAAATACTGACATTTCCTGCCAGCACCACAGACAAAGACACAAACAAGTTTCAAATAATACAGGTTTTTGTCTGCGTTTCTGAGCCCAAATTTGATAATTGCGTAGGTTTTTGTTTTTAGGTTGCACCGCCGTCCACAACAGAGCTCCAAAAATGACAAGTATTTAACATCAATGCCTCTGAAACAGCGCTGAACACCACGGACCATTTAAACCCAAAACAACGGCATTCCTTTAACAGCACTGTAAAGTCGTCACTGAGGCAGGTTTTAAAGAATGCTCAGTAAAACCCTCTCACACTATTCTCAACTGACGATGATCGACTCTAAACCATCATCGTGGAGAGCTGCGAATGATCTACGTCAGCATCGGTTTTCCGTGTTGTCCGTCCTGGGAAAACTGCAAAAGCGCAGGTACCAGGCACCGCTCACCCGGAGAATGTGGAGGGCTTTGTGATCTGAGATCAGCTACAGCGACTCCTGAAAGGGAACAGCTGCGTGTATTCGCGTAGGAACTGAGACCAAGAGAGACCAGGTGACCCTGCTGTAAATATGTGTCGACCTCAACATCTGTTAGTGTTAAGAGATGATTTACTGGGCGTGAAAAAAAAAAGTTTTCTGATTGCAGGGTAAGTGGAAGTGTCCCATGACAAAGAGAGACAGAAAGAAGAGGAGGTTTTTAAGAAAGATAAAGCAACACCAAAGTCCTCGGCTTCTTAGTCATCCATCACATCCAGCACTAATGGATCAGCTTCTATTTCGTGTATCAAAGTGCAAGAAAGGCCTTTGCTGAACACTGTGACAACAAAACCTGCCGATCCAAAAGGGTCCTACTGACAGGCAATTCACGTTCCCTGGCTGATTTGTGTGTCTACACCAAACACTGAATCACTGTGGAAACCACCAACTGTGGCCCTACAACTTAGGACCAGAACTCTACGACTCTGAGCCAAATATCCCTTTTCTTAAAAAAAAAAAAACAACTTCTGCCACCATTTAACTTCTCTTTCAACTCCACTGACCTATATCCACACGACTCTAAAATCTGTTTTCAAGGAAATTCATCTGAGTGTCAGGGTTTCTACTGATGCAGAAAAAAAAAAAGAAAAAAAAAAATATATATATATATATATATATATAAAAAGATACAAGTGACGACATATTGGTCTGGAAATCTCTACAGACACAAACAAACATTTCAGGGTTATTTAGCCTCAAGAAGACTAACTTGCTTAACTGTTACAGTGCAAAACATCTTATCGAGTCACTTAGGAAAAGCTTGCACACCCTTAAAATGACGGATAACTGTCAAATAGTTTTACTTTTTCCTCACAGAAATTTCTCAGTTCAAGTGTGGAGAACAGAAGACATTTTGTGTGTTGTGTTCTTTTATGAAAAGAAAACCTGAGGACTTATTCCTTCAAATGGATGTTTGTTCACTTTTTAAACTTTGCTCGCTTTGGGAAAAACAACCCAAAACGACCTGTCAATAAAACCATCTGTCCTGTGACTTCCACCACAAACCACAGGTCCAAACAGTTTTCGGTTTCTCTCGTACTGACGTCAGCTGCAGAGCCGGTGCGTTAAAGCCTGGGAGAACCCGTTCAACGTGCAGGAACCTAAAGACCCATACATGAATCTCAGCACCACAAGGAATCACTCAGCTGATCTATTCCAATCATAATAATGAAGTGCAGACACATCCTGCGTGCGAGTGCCGTGCACGCAGGAGGGGAAGGCAATGGTTTTCAAAGACCAAAAAGGGTTCCTGAGTGGGTTGTAGTGGATCGCCAGCAAAAGGGGGAAAAGAATATTTGAACTTTGTTGCCTTTTTTTGGAAGCTGGAAAAACAAGGGAAGAAAAAAGGGCTGGTTGATCCTAGTGATCCTAGTTTGGACATTTGCTATGAAGACTTTACCTTTAAACCTAAAAATAATCGTCTCAAATCGGAGGTTTGTGCTCTGACGTGCATCCAATGTGATGAACTATGATATAATAACAACGATCGCAGGGGCTGTATGCGTAAGATTACGGTACAGTAAGCCTGGCGAGACGTCGTCACAGTGTGAGCCAGCCTTGCTGTCTCCAACTCTGACTGGTAGTCTTCCATCACTTCTAACAAAAAAAACCAAAAAAAGGCTGCATCCTCTGACCTGACTGAGTTTGACTCATGTCAGGCACCACCTGCTGCATCCACAACTGGAGGGAAAAGTACATCGATCCCATTTGTTTTTTATTGCTAGAGGAGTCTTTGATTCTAGGCGGGCATGTAAGCAGGCAAACTTCAATTCAGCTGCATCTCGCAGCCATCAAAAATACCATCTTGCCAGTGGAATATCTGACTGATAGTGTGTGACTGGGACTTGATTGAACACGGTTTCCATCTCCAACGCCGTCACGAAAGCAGTGAGGGTGTCGAGAAAGTGAGACGGTAAGGGCAGAGGCTAACAGCTGGAAACAGAAGAAGAAGGAGAAGAAGCCTCACCTGTAAGCAGATTCCTCACCAAAGTAACTAACTGGCAAGCCGAGTGCCACGCTTTGATGGCATGAGCTACACCATAATGAGGTCGAAATATTCCCATTCATCCGAGCTGATGTCAGGGTTTCTACTGATGTGATATATATATATATATATATATATAAACAACATAAGTGATGACATGTTGGCCTTGAAGTCTCAAAGTTAACCAAACATTTCAGCAGCGTTTAACCTCAAGAAGACTAGCTTCCTTATCGGTTACAATGCAAAACATCTTACCAAGAAAAAGTTTTCCGGGAGCTCCCTCGCTCGTGGTTTCCATCAGTCAGTACAGCCTTCAGCCTCATACTCCCCCAAGTTTAAGTAAGTCCCGGAAAAAAGCTAAAAATGTAGGCTGATCCTGACATGGTCCCGTAGAGCAGAGTCAGGGCATGGGCGATATGGGTCAGCGCTGGTGAGGAATGTGTGCCCTGCAGCCTAGAGAAGACCTAGTAATCTATACGACAATACGTTACTTCTATAACAAGTGGGTCACTAACTGCATTAACAGGAAGCTCTTAATTCCTCCAGAGCTCGATCAAAAACCAAACGCCTGAGTCAGAATAAACTAGCTCAATCTGATACAGAGGTGAAACCTTTCTATTCATTTCAAGAATAATAAAAGCGGTCGCAGCATGTTGAAACTGTACTTTCTGATCACTGACTGTGGATAAATATATATATACGTTGAGCTTGATTACATTTCCTGAGAAAAGCGCCGTCCCGTGTCACTGCAGGCGCTGATGGCCCGCGCAGAGGTAACGAACATCCGACCCTCCGTTGATGCTGAAATGATGTCTGCCTTAAAGAGTGTATCTCGAATTGCTGAGGTGCTGCCATTTTTTTTCTCCTGCAGAGCTCCTAAGGTTACATGTAGTAATGGGGGATATTTGTGTAATCCACCCTGTATTTTCTAATGATCACACATGCTTTCTGATGGAATTTAAAATAGACCAGCTTGAACCGAAGCCAGCAGCAGGATGGAGAGGGGGGTGGTGGTGGTGGTGGTGGTGGCCGTGCACCGACTGACTCTCAGCATTCCTGGCTTGTCCTCATGGTTACAGGCAAGGGGAGCTTTCAAGGCTGCCCTAAGCCACCCGGTCACCCACCACCACCACCCCCCCACCCCAAGAACTTTTACAGGCAGGATCAAGTGAGATTTAGCTTACAAAGTGGGTCCTTGAGTCCTACAATGGGCATCAGAGTGCCCTAAAGGAGTTTCATGTTAATGCTGCAGCGTGGGCAAGCGCCTAAACTGCTGTAGGGCACTTGAGCAGGACGCGCACAAAGACAAAATGTCACAGTAGGTTGTAGGTTCTGACCCTGACCTGTGCACTTCCTCTGGATGGAAAGAGGCAGATTGGGATTAGCCACAAATCCAAAGAGCTGCTGCTGCTGCTGCTGTTGGAGTGAGTGAAACAACAAGGCAATAAAGTAAAGCAGTGTGTAAATATTATTTTTACAACTTCAAACATTTTTTTTTTTTAAATACGTCAATAAATTATGCCATCGAGAGGGAGATGTCGTGTTTTCCTTCAGGGAGAGTCATTTGTCCTCTTCCAGAAATAACCGGGAAACGTTTATTTCAGGATAAACCGCCATGCAAACACACACATTTAATCCCCGCAGGGTCAAACAGTGACTTCATTTCCTATCCTAAAAAAACAAACAAACAATAAAAAAAAAAATCGAAAGAAAGAGAAAGTATCTGTTAAATTTCCTGAACAAAGTGAGTGTCAAACAGAGTGAGGCGTGAAAAAAAGAGTCAAACTTCATGTTTCCAACTTTGCTGCGACAGACTAACATTTTGACAACAAGACGACAAACTTTGCTCAAGTTAGCGTGAACACGCAGTGTTAAATGTTTGTGTGTGTGTGTGTGTGTGATAATTAAAAATAACACAGCGGTTATGAAAAAAAAAAGAAGTAAACTCCGTCAATGCAGCTAACGGTTAAGCCGTTAAAAACCTGTTTTCTACAGTTGTTTCTTACTTCTGTGTCTGCCGGCGGTCCACGACTGTTTCGCCATACTCGGGCTCCGGATAATAGCTCTCCCAGCCGACTTGAGTGCATCCATGTCGGTTGTTTTAAAAAGCACAAAGAGTCGGTCGTGGTGGTGCTGGTGGTGAAGTTTTTGCTGGTTGAAGTGTCTGAGGAGGAGAAATGTTGTTGACCGGACTGCTGATGGGGAGGATGGGACTTGTGGTGCCTTCCAGTGCTGTCAGAAATACCGCTATTTACGAGGTCAGTCGGCGCACGTGAACGAGCCCGACAGAAGAAGTAAATGCTGCGTTTGAGTGAAATGGGAAATTAGAGAGCTCAAAGTTTCAGGTGGGTAGGTTTGTGGGTTTTTTTTAAGGTCCAGTGTGTAAGATTTAGGAGTATGTGTTAGCAGGAAAGGAATACATTATACACTAATAAAAACATACCAAAGAATAATAAAGGATATAAAATAAGAATTGCTGTGTTTTCGTTGTCTTAAAATGAGACTAAAAAGTGAGCGTGGGTCCTCTTCCACAGAGTCCGTGTGGAAGTCCGTTAAGCGTGTGTTTTTGGATTGTGGGAGGACAGTTTTACAATATATTTCTGATTTCAATTTGTTTCACTGCAGTTTTTTTAAAATTTCCTCTTCAAGTTTTAGATGCCGATCAATTTTGTGGACATAACTTGCATAGCTTTATCTTCCTGGAACTGGCTGGCTTAATAACTGGAAATATTTACTTAATATTATTGTCAGCCCTAAACAACACACACACACACAGAAATAAATCGCAAATTAGCGGTGGTCTCAGGATTTCTATAAAAATGCTTATTAGGATGTTTTGTCTGCCGTGAAGCAACCAAAAGCAACTTGTCTGTGGATTTGTTGTGATGAAATAGATATTTACAAGGAGCACCTGAAGGCAGCATAAACCACATGAGGAGGATGTTAACAATATTCATGTAGCTGGCTTGCAGGTCAGAGGTGACACCAAGATAAACTTGATGTTTGAAACATAACATGTAGGAGCTATTAGCTACGTGAAAATGCATGCAGCAATTAAAGAAAAAAGTAGAAAGTTTTATGGACCACACTCACCCTCCTGTGTCTGATTTTGGGTAAAAAGTTTGAACTGATATATATATATAAATGTTATAAAAAAAGGAAACCTAGACACACAGATCACGACACGTACACAGAGTGAACGGCTTGCGTTGCCACCAGCAAGACTTTCTTTAATAGTGATGGCCAAAGTGAAAAGTGTGACACAGCCACCTGTCACTTTGGGTTAAAGAAAATAAACATAGTGGAACAATGAAAAGATAAAACAAAGCACTTTTTAAAAACCTTCTCTTCCTTCTACACAAACTTATAAAAGCAACTTGAGAACTGAATTCACAACACCAGAGCGATCCACGAAAAAATACTTTTTTTTTTTTTTTTTCCCAGGTAGGCGACATGACAGCACGACATGGTCAAATGGTTCAGGGGTAACCTTTTCCCAACACAACACATTCACAGAATCCTTCCTGGTAGAAAATATAGGAAATCAACTGAACATGATGGGAAATATCGAGGAGGTGTCACTCAACAGAAGTCAAGTCTGAAACAAATAAATAAATGTGCGAGTAACACAATCCAGTCCAACTGACCACCTGCTGCTTCATCATGATCAGCCCAGAACTTTGTAAACACAACACCGTCCGAATATGTTCTAATGACATAAAAGTAAAAGAATAACAGCACTCTTCTGCAAACATTATGCTAGCTACATCGATCAAAGTATGGATGGAAACTGAACATCAACACGTGGCACTTAAAAACTCAACTGAAATGAACAAAGAAAACATTCCTCAGTAAGTTAATGTACATCTTTGTAAACAACTAAATGCCAACTTTAGGGCACGATAATAGACAATCAGTTTGGTTGGTGTTTGGCATACCAAGACTGTGTCCCCATGTGATGACATGCACCATGTCCAGTGTTATGTTTTCCCTTAAAGTGTGTAACACTGTGATCAATTTGTTGGAGGGAAAAAAAAGGTCGAATGTGTCACTTGCTTTTTAAAAAAAAACAAAAAACAAACAAACCTTTGAATACTGAATTGAAAGAGTGTGTGAGGAAAAATCAGAGCTAGAGAGAGAAATGAGGCTTTGAGGCTTGATGCTTTTCGATCCCAGGATTGCAAAGTATGTGGCTTTTGCATCTTAAAAAGACAAAACTGCAAGGCACTGTAAAATCTGCAAATAATGGTAACGACCGGTTACCTCGACATCATTAAATCCAGTGAACAATATGGCCTAACGGTTTCTAATTTGGTCCAGAGGGAGAGGAAAGGCATCTACAGCAAACAGGTGAAACGTTAATGCGACATTTTGGCAGTGCCAGGTCGAATCTAGCAATTTCTTTTCTTTCTTTTCTTCTTAGGACAAAACTCCATCTGTTTCATCCACTTACTGATAATCCTGGAGACCACACTTGTCCAGCACTAAGAGAACAAATTGTATTGGAATATCTGAAGAACACAGCAAATGTTTATCTGTTCAGTGTCACTATTTTAGAAGAAATGCACATTGTCAGAACTCAACCGAAACATTACAAAACAAAAACAATCACTGACTTAAGTTAAGGTGATAGCAAAACATGAAGAAGTTTTACATTCATGTATCTTTCATGGGGCTTTACTTTACAGGTGAGTTTCAAGACTCCAATCTGAACTGAAAACACATTTTATGATTGTTTTTTTAAATTAAAAGTCTGGGTGTCTGTTCAATATGAAAAGAAATGGCTGTGGGGGAGGCGGTGGCGTGATTATACTGACACCAAAAGAAGATCAACATGAAGCGATGCATGATGGCTCTTCTTGAGACATTTTGGCCAACAAATTGAGTTCCTTTCTCCCCCTTCAAACAGATCACGCTGTCTAATGGCTAAATCCCAAAACTCAACAACAAAATAAAAGTCATATTGTACACAACCCCTTCAAAATAATAGTTCTCATAATAGAACCAAAAGAAAAGGAGCCAAATACACATATGTATGGAGGGGTTGTGTGCACTGTGTGTGGGTGTGTCATTATGTGGTAGGGTAACAGTGCAAAAACTGTCAGGGGCTGGCAAACTCAAAAATAACTCAAAACCTGGAACCGAGAGTTTCACCGAGAAGAGAAAGAAAGAAACAGACAAAGTTCTGTCTGACAGAAAAAAAAAAAAGTGTGGGCGTCACAGTCACTTTTTGAGGGGTTGGTAGACTGAGGCGTTGGGGTCCAGGGAGGAGGGACTATTGTCCATGAACTTGGAGGAGTAGTGAGGGGTGACAGGGCTGAGGTTGCTGCCATCTGATGAGTAGGACAGGCTGGGCATCACTGCCATCACCTCTGCTATCTTCTGCTTCAGCTCTGCGATCTCCTGCTCCCTCTGGTGGATCTGGCCTGTAGGAGATAAAGGAAAACGGATGTTCACGTCTCATCGTTGAGGGCACAGTAGGGGGACATTTATTTTAACTCTAAAGAGCACTTGCACATTGAATCCCTGACAGATCTAGGATTATTTAGAAGACTTCTTCTGCAGGGAGGGTAAAGACAGTCATACCATCATATTGGCACATGCTTGGG
The DNA here is from genome assembly GCA_014281875.1 of Nibea albiflora. Taxonomy (NCBI): domain Eukaryota; kingdom Metazoa; phylum Chordata; class Actinopteri; family Sciaenidae; genus Nibea; species Nibea albiflora. The sequence goes on along the minus strand of CM024811.1, from coordinate 13,122,961 downwards.
AAATATAGAAAAAACAAATGATCATGGTATATGTCATTCTATATCACACAATATAGATATTTATCATAACTGTTTACTGATAGGTTTTTAATTTTAGTTTTGTGGTTATTTCAGATAATAAAAAAACCCTGATAAATTATCAATCATCTTCATCACATAAACACAAAAAAACAACACATTACTGTCATAAATTAGTCCCGATGACTGATTTAAAGGGGCTGGTACCACTGTAGAATAGTGTGGCAAAGTCCGGTATCTAATACTTGGAGCGCTAAATGGTGCTGAACCATCATTAAGGAGATTCATGTCAGCTTTTCTGAAATGTCAGCTGTGGAAAAAAAAGAGGTAGATTTCCAGTTGGGTTACCTCCTCGGTATAGACCTTTTTCACAGCAGACATTTTGGCAAGAAATAGTAGGGTCAACGCAGGTGTTACCGATGATATTAATTAAGGCTCTGTTCCATTTATAGCGGCGACTTTCCAGTGAGCGAACATGCAGCACAGCAGCACTCTGACTCTGTTTGACCTAAATGGAACTTTAATTATGTAACACCTGTGTTTACCTACTATTTCATGTCAAAATGGCTGCTGTGAGAAAGGTCCAATATGGTTAACTGTGGTTAGTTGGAATGCGTGCGTCATGTATTACATGTGTCTGGATTCTGAAAGATTGTCTTAAGCCCCTCTCGTACTATCAACATTACAGTGAGTAAGATAGTAGTAAGATATCACACTTATATTATTGTTACTAGGGGAAAAAAATAAACCTGAATTTTCCATTTCCAAAATAATTCAGTATATAACATAAAAAGCTGTGAGTTTATTTACTGTATATTCTGGTTGCTCTAAAAACAAGTAGTGAGAAGCTGCAAGCAACTTACAAACAGTCGCTGAAGAGGTTGTGACTTTGTGGTGTGGTGGTGGCAGTGACAGACAGTTAGGGTGCAAGGTTAGAAACAGTTATGGTTAAGTGTGGTTACAGTAACTGCTACTTTGTTCACGGTGTTTACTTTCTGATTTGAGCTTCTGATCATTGTTAAGCACACTTTTAGACCGAGGTTACGTTTGAATTTTATCTTTTGTGCCTTGCAAACAAGTGAGTTTTGACAAGTGCTCCATTTGTAACCGGTTACCAACAGCAGTGACATCATCAGTAAGTCGCCGCATCCCTGCAGTCAAACAGCTACCTTGTGCTATCTCCAGCTGTCTCTTGGCATCCCCCAGTGCAGAGAAGAGGTCCAGTTTGATCCTGGTCTCAGCGCTCAGGCTGTTCTCCAGGTGCTGGGTCTTCTCCTGCATGGCTGACAACGCTGACATCAACACCTCTGTGTCCTTCTCGTTCTCTTTGTACTTCCGCAGCTCCTGTATGCAACAGGGTAGGAAAAGCAAAGTGAATATACATTTTTTATTTACTTTATTATTATTATTATTTACTTTATTATAAGCACCTAAGTGGTCTTATTTTATGAATAAAGCTTTTACTGTGCTAAATGGCTGATGCGCTTAGAAGGCACACGGGGTGTGCTAATTTAATTACATCAATTACCGGAACTAAAATGGCATATCATTTTAGTAAAGTGATCACATTTGTTTTGAATTCAGGCTCTGCAGCGCTGCGTTAACTGCAGATGAGAGCGCGCTCCGTGTTACCTTCACAACATTTAGATAATGTGTTTTACAGACTTTTTAATGACATAGGAAGCACACGTTCACCAACCCTAAGCGTTATCTTATTGGATAACAAGTTATTTCTTCTCACCTGACACTTGCCCTCCAGATCCCTTATCTGCTCCTCCTTAAGTTTCATGTCCATGCTGAGCTTCTTACACTCTGTCTCCAGCTCTCTGATACGACCACGCAGAGAGTCCGTCGACTCCACTCTGTCAGACAGGAGAGAAGAACGGTGCTTTTAAGGGTGGAAAATGGCAAATAAGCAACTGATCTTTCACTGATTCATTCTGTTCAATCATGGTCTTGTTAACGCAAGGTCAAATTCCAATCTCATTTTGTTAACACAAAGCCAGGTACAGTACACCACAATCACATGAGTACCTGGTGGCAGCGGCTAATGCCACAGCTCTGGCAGCAGTGGCCTCTTCCATCTTCTTCCTCTTCCTCTCCTCGGCCAGCTGTTTCTCAGCGAGGGCGCGAGCCTCCTGCTCAGCCTTTAGCCTCTTCTCCAGCTGAGAGATGGTCTGCTTATCCTTCTGCTTGGCCTGGACGGCACTGTGGAGCCTTAAGGGTGGAGAAAAACATAGTCATAGTCAACCTGGCTGGATCGTGATCTGATACTTTGCACTGGTTGGGATGTAAAATGTGGAGTAGTTTGGGTTGTTTCCTGCTTTTGTAACAGACTGCCACATTAAAGAGTCCTAAAACCTGAAAATGATACGAATTTTTGCGGTTTCAGTTCCCTTGTCTCCAAGTTAGTGTTTTTTTTTTTTTTTTTTAATGGGTTTTTAGTTACATATCTGAAATAAGGTCTGTGTCTTAAAAAAGGAATTTGCTAACACGACATTACCATGACAACAACAGAGAAAGCAGTGTTTGTGTACCAGGGCTTAGCAAGAGACCTCTGGAGAACTGTTTCTGTTGTTATAGAACCTACTGCTCATTGATCGAGATAAAGGTCATGAACTTAATACCTTTTCAAAACCCCTGCGCTTTAAACGGAGTAGTTTGTGCTTCATGTCTGACTGTCCTTTGTTTGCTAAAGTCTCAACTAGACCATAGAAGCATTGTTGTGAAGGTTAATAGTTCACACATCATGATTGTTTCTGTGGCTTTAATAAAGCTTCTCAGGAGGAAGTAACGCACTGTGAATCACAGCTGAGCCGACAACAGTGCTGTCAGTCACTAGTGAGAGCTCACCTGGTGTCACCTGATCAGGTGATTCAGTAAAGTCAGCTGGGTTTGAGGTGGTTTGTGTTAATGATTTGTTTACACATGATGCTCAACGCCTCTACAATTGTTTACTTGCGGGCATTTTTAGTATTGGACTTGTTCTACATTTTAAAAAATGTGAGAGATGCTGTGAGACATGGCAAACCCAGCCTAGTTATTTACCTCCACACCATTGGTCGATCATGGTGTGGTGTGGGTGTGCTTGCCTATGATTGTTGTCACAGTTTGGGGGACTATAACATACTGTAGGAGTATACTGTACATGTACACGTACTTGCTCTGTAGCAGCTCGTTGTCCTGGCGGAGCTGGCCAAGCTCAGAGCGTAGGCTGCGGTCCTGGCTGCTCAGAGAGGAAAGCTGACTCCGCAGCTCTGACTCCAACTGCCTGTTGGCCTGAAGATCTGCCTTCAGACGCTTCACATCCTGCTCCAGCCTTTGAGCGAAGAAACGAAAAAGTAAAGGACCAAGAGATCATCAAAAGGCACAATAACATAGGCAAACGAAGAATAGGTACTTCAAACCGTGACACAGTGTGTATCTTACCGTACGAGAGCAGTCCGGCTTGCCCAGCTGGTTGTTGGGGATGCAGTTCTCCACCGGGTCCTTCTGCCCCTTCCCTGCCCCCTTCTGCTTCTTCTCGTTCTTATTGGTCGAAGAACCTGGCTGGCACGCTGCCGTTTGAAGAACTGTGATTTCGCGGAGAGGAGTTGGAAATGTTACCCCCACCTCCGCTGGCATTTTTGTAGTTCTTCCCAGCCCCCGCCATTTCCTCTTTAGAAGTAGAGTGTGTGTTGGCATCGGCGTGGTTGCTCTCTCCTGCCAGGTCGTTATTCAGTCTCTTTGCCCCGGCGTAGTTCTCTATATACTCTGTCTCCTGTAGTTTGGAGTCCAGTGCGTGTATAATACTGTTGTTATTGATTCCAATTGTGTTTTGTTTTTTGCCCTCACGCTCTTTTCCAGTACTGTCCTTCCCTTTTTCCCGGTACTCCAGTTCTGGCAACAGGGCTGTGGTGCTTTTCTTTCCTGGAGGTGCTCCGTTTTGCGATATTACTGAGGGTTCTACCTCGGAGATCCCTTTAGCTAGAGCAGCTGGGAGAGAGGAAAGGCAGGCGGTGTTAGAGGACATACAAAAACATACGGGACCAAATTAAGCAAATTTCCAAAGCAAACTGGAAAACGTGTTTGACCATAAACACAGATTGAATGATGGAAAGCAGATTCATGAATAGCCTCATGCCAGCACACTTTATACAGGAACACTTTCCTGTTTACTCTTAACTACAAAATAGACAGTAAATCTATTGAAGCGCTGGCGCAAGTCTGGCGCAATCATCTGAACTGTGGTGCATTTTGTTTGTTTTGGCTCGGTGTAAATGCGGTCACTCCAACTCTAAAAACATCCTGGCAGAGGTGAGTCTAGGTCAGGATCTATGTTGTCTGAGAGCAAAACAGGCAAACCACGGGATTATTGTGACAGTAGATAGCGTGAACTACTCTCTGCTGATTGCCAAGTGATGTCAGGCTGTCACCTTGGTTCTTGTGTATCCGACCAAGAGAAAAGACTTGTTAATCCATTGTGTTCATGGCGGGGGTGAGTTTTGAGTGATATGCTATGTTGTGTTAGAATTAACACTGAACATAGATGAAAGTAATATTCAAATGTATTTTACTCAACAAGTCAAAGCAGCCCTGTTTTAATAACTTTGAACTTGTACTGATGGAGTCCTAACTTAACAGCTACGGAACATTGACTTTCAAACTAACTGACACAATGTCAAAGAATGGGCACGTGTCACTACATCAGCCCTCAGCCTGAGAGTACAGAAGAGGTGAGTGGATAGAGTTTTGATCATTTTGATGGCAACATCGAACCATCGAATCGATAGTGGCACCGGCTGTCCATGACCTTGCTTCACTTAGCTGCTGTAAGTTTTGCTATGTTTTGTGTTGTTCTAGTGTTAATCTTCATGTTTAGCCTGCTTAAATTTAGTGACTGCAGTGCATGGTTTCGTGGCTGTTGATGTTGATCCCGCTGATGTCGGACTAATGTTGTAATATCAACAGTCAAGATAAAGTAAAGTTAAGACTGAATGCCAAGCCTCATCTGAAGGCAGCTCTATGTAAGAGTAGTAGGTTGGATGCCGGTAACTGTTTTTTCATGTTTTCTCTGGAGGTGTAGTGCTTTGTCGTGCATTAGCTTTGCTGCTGCACAGAAAGCCTGTGTGCTACAGCTGTATGCAAATTTACTTCATAGATACGCTTGAGGGAAACAATACAACTAAGTGTTATGTTGTGTCTGACTGCAGGAACACATTTGCCCGGCAACATTGTGTAACTTTTAAAATTAACCCTAAATAGCAGCTAGCAGGCAGAGTGCACTCATTGCACTGTGGCAAAGTTGGCCTGCCCAGTAATAATATACACTTTACATTTTCATTAACCAATCGGCTAGTTGAAATAGGGGAAGTTTTTATACTTTATGACTGTACTATAGTTAGCAAAGTGGCAGCTGAGTGTATTTACTTTCTGTATTTTGTATGTCAGACATGGCGAGATTGAGAAAGCAGTGGAAACAGCCATCCTTGTTGCCCGAGTGTCCCATCCTGTGCTCTGTTGTATTTGATTTTCATCTACTGTGTTGCTGACAATAAAAAGCACTGTACAAAAATGCACAATATGTATTTGTATGTATGTGTCTCACCCTCCTCTGCCTCCCTCTCCTGTCTCTGCAGCATCTGTTGCTCTGGAGGTAAAGCCTGCTGTAGAAGCTGCATGTAGAATTCATTCTCCTTCTGCACCTCCTTCTGCTTCCTCAGTCGCATCTTGTAGCTAACGTAGCTCTTAAAGCCAAAGCCCAGAGTCACCACTGGATAGCCGATACTGAGAGGTGAAGACAAAGACAGTTCATTTCAAATAAATATTGACAAAAAAATAAATAAATTAAATTTAGGGCACTGACAAAAGAGTCTACTCTGACATTTACCAGTGAGCAGCAAAAGGACGACACAGGTCTACGTGAAAGTTCTTCAGATCTTTGAACCGTATGGCGGCTTCGATATACACGAACAGGATCCACAGTGATACAGTGGGTAGACAGACTCCTCTCTCTGCATGAAAGTAAGAGACAAGGAGAAAAAAATAAATAAACCAGCACTATTGAAGAAACTTGGCAGCTGTGAATTCCTTGAGCACTGAGTCTTTGAGGTGAAAGTATCTGTTTGGCTGGCAGAGAAGATTTCAAAAAAAAAAAAAAAGCCTGCACAAAAAACTTGGACTAACCTGTGTGCCAGACATACTGGACCCATACATAGGTGCTGGCAGCGAAAAACAACCACTGGACGGGGATGAAGAGGAGGCAAATGATGTCTGATGTAAACGCCACACATACGAAGAAGACAGAGAACGCCTAAGTGAAGGAGAAAGAGACAGACAATTCAACATGCCGTGACATCTGTGTTGAAACAGGGTCGTTTCTGTGTGAAAAACATGTGCAAACACATGCACTGCCGCTGAGACATGTTTGAAACAGCAAAAACCTAACAATAGATTTCAACAGTACATAGATTTGCTGGAAATGTGCTCCCGCTTAGATAATAACATGCAAGCGTGAAGGGTCATAATCAACACATGCTCTTACCAGTCCCTGATACCTGAAGGAGTCATAAACACTTCGAATGAAAAGCCAGAAGGGCCACAGGTATTCAAACCTGAACTCCAGCACAAAGTCGGCCAGCAGAACTAACACCCACACCACCAGGAACTTCAGGTACAGGAACGTACTGCAGGAGGAGACAAGAAAAAAGAAATAAAGATGCCAGAACGAGACAAAGAGGGGATGCTGAACAAAGGTTACCATGGATTTAGATGGTATCACAGCCTTTGGATATCAGGTTGAATGCAACAGTCGAGTGTTTAGAAGAACAACATCCACAACGGTGTGGTTACCTAAGATCCCTGCTAGATTTTAAGGCGGATATATGCAAAACTGACAACAATGAGCATTTTATGAATACACGGCTATATCCACAATAAATCTAATAATGTGTTTTTAAACTGAAAACGGAGAAGAATTTGTAAGTGAGAAGGAGAGAGAAGGCAGAAGAGACAGAGTATGTACACGGTGTCATGTCTGGACATGTTATATATAGCACAGCTGGTTTCTTTTTTTTTTTTCTGGCTCACCATAAATCATTCTATAGGAAGAGGCATGCTGTTTTTATAATCACATCTCATTAAATAATACGTCCGCTTTACACGTTATAAGAAGACCTGGTTACTTTTGTGGTCGTTGTTTCACTGGCGTATTTAAAAAAATAAATAAAATGTAGACCTCTGCCAGACAAAGCACAGGTGAGAGACCCGCGCGGCGCCGTCGACTTCAAACACGAGCGCTTCTGACATTGCTCCTGTCACCTCGAGCTAAGAGACGCTCGCTTATTACAAGTTCACGCCGCGTTTGTTTCGGCTGAAAATATTCCCATTGAGCAAAATGTGACACAATTCACGCTCAATGCCCACACGGAGTCCGGCGGCAACCATTCATTTTAAATTTAGCCCGGAATTTAACTACCTCCGACGGGGGGGACAAATCACCACACAAGTAACGCTAGGCCTATAATTTTAACAATACGCGGACGTGTTCATTTAGCTCCGTTTCTACGTTTGCTTTAAAAAAAATAAATAAAAAGAAACTAACAAAGCGTGCCTGAATATGAATGTAGCAGAGGCTGGCAGTCCTGTCTTGACATATGCAGAGAGGCGCCATTGTTATACAATAACGTCCCTCCAGCCCCTTTTTTGTACCTGCTATATATACCCTCGGTGATTCGGTTCCGTTTTAACGGCCGTCGGAGTTTGCTGCAGTCCGCATTGCGCCGCTTCATCCTCCCCCTGTTGATTCACTTGTGATATCTGGTCTGGTAGCCGGGACTGGAAATGTCATTCGCTCATCCTAAATATTCACACTTCTCCAATTATCCACCATTGTTGTTGTTTTATGCCACATGAAACAAAGAAATAAATAAAAACAGTCCGCGGAAGGACCTCCCCCTTTCACGACACGCTGCGCCCCCCCCCCCCCCCTCTCCGCCCCCCGCCCTCTTGCTTACGTTTGACGTCACGCCGTCGACCCAGGCGTAGGAAACATGGCCGCTCCCAACGAGTCGAGACTTTTCTCCTAGTTTTAAACGTTTAATACTCGCTTCTGAACGGTAAGCGGGATTATAAGAGGTCGCAGCGATGTTATTTTACTTTCTGTACTGCTGTTCGTTATGTTAACGCCACCAGTGCGTACATTAGGCCTGTATGCACTTAATGTTACGTGCTAATGTGTATCCATGCCTCAGCCACGTTTGTTTGGTGATCACGGTGAGGCATTTAACGGCATGCTTGCTCTCTCAGGAAAACTGTGTTTTGTCTCCAGTGTATTCAGCTTAGAATACGACCCTGTCAAATCTCTGTCTGCAGTCTACAGTGATGAAACCCAATGGACCAGGAGTTGTACACGTTTTAAATGATCTTTGGCATTGTGATGAATCATGATAAGAATGAAAAATGTGCAATATGGATGCAAATATCCATCCATTCTCTTCCGCTAATCCGGGGTCATGTCGCGCTCCAGACGTCCCTCTCCCCAACGTCACATTCCAGCTCCTCCTGGGGTATCCCGTGGCGTTCCCAGGCTAGATGGGCTATGCAGTCCTTCCAGCGGATTCTGGGTTTTCTCCGGGGTCTTCTCCCCGTTGGACGTGTCCAGAACACCTCCAAAGGGGGGGGGGGGGGGGTGTCCTATTGAGGTGCCCGTACCACCTCAGCTGCCTCCTTTCGACACGAAGGAGCGGCTCCATACCCTATTTCTAAGGCTGAGCCCAGCCACCCGGTGGAGGCAGCTCATCACAGCCTCCAGCGGTGGAGGATACAACTATATATATCATAATAATGTTGTGGCTTATGCCAATGAGAACAAGTACAGTGTGTGTTCAGTTAGTGATTTACAATCTGTTTTTGTTTCAACAGATGATATATGTCATGGACGAGGTAGAGAAAATGGTGCTGTCTGCTGAGGGAAAGGAGAAGGAAGAAGAGGAAAACCCAGAAGAGGAGGAAGAAGAGGAAAACCCAGAGGAGGAGGAAGAAGAGGGTGATGCTGGAGATGAGGAAGAAGAGGAAGATGGTGATGAACAGGAAGGTGGAGATGGTGAGAAAAAGGAAGGAGACACAATGCCACCGGCCGCAGAGAAAACTGAGAAACCCAAAGGGAAAAAGCAGAGTGGGGGCCTGAACCTCAACAATGAGGTGGTGAAGATGAGGAAGGAGGTGAAGAGGGTGAGGGCTTTGATCATCAGGAAGCTAACGCGACAGATCGGTGCCCTCAAGAAGAAGAAAGGGAAAGAGGCGGAAATTGAGAGGAATCAGAGGAGAGCTGACAGACTGTTGGGGGAGATTCACGCCATGAAGGTCCTCTCACCTGACCTGGTAGGTTTTGTAATAATCTCTGTTTATTCAAAGATCTTATATTACTCATCAGTATTTTCAGTGCCAGAGTGAAAAAGTCAAATTAAAGACACTACAGTGTCTAATTGGATAAACTGTTTTCCCTGTTGCCAGGTTACCAAGACAGCCTTGCAGAAGAAACTCAACTTTGAACAGGAGTGTAAAAACCCCAAATCCACTATTTCTGACCGGGCCATAGCACGCATCGCCACCCACCCGCAGTTCAACAAGAAGATTGAGGACATCAAAGCTGCTGTGAAAGCCTTTAAAGATGAGCGGATGAAGGGTGTAAAGCAGGGAGGGAAGGAAAAGGTAAAAAACAATGCTGGGAATGTGACTCCACAGTCACCAGACAAAAATAAGAAAAGGATAAGTGAGAAGAAAGAGGACATTTAAGAGGAGCAAAAGGAAATCGTAGATGATGAGGAAGGGGGTGGTATCCTTAAAGACACTACAGATGCAACTGTTGCCTGAACCTGAAAAGGAAACAGAGAATGCAACTCATTCAGTGGATACTGCTGATAGTCAAACAAAAGAAAAGCCTAAAAATGTAACGCCAGCATCAGTAAAAAGTAGTCAAGTCAAAGGACACTGTAAAAAATAAACCCTTGAGTAAAGCTGCAGAAAAGATTCCTGATCTTAAGTCTGCGCCTGAGGTGTTTCACAAAAAGAAAGACAAGGAAGAGAGTGATTTAGAGTCATCAGATGACGAAGAGAAAGAGTACTTTGATGACAGCACAGAGGAACGTTTTCACAAGCAGTCCTCCCAGTCTGAGGAGAGCGACGACGACGACTTCTTTGTCGGAAAAGTGAGCAAATTCAAGAAGAAGAAGAAGCAGAAAAGTGTAGAAGGGGAGAAGGGACATGAAAAGAAAGAGGACCCAACAGACCAGGTCCAGAGTCAACTTGATGAGCTGGAGTCCAGGCTGAAGTCTAAAGCGACCTCGCTTCAGTCTATATTTTGTTCTTCGCTCTCAGTGTCCAAACCTGGTGGGGGCAGAGGTGCAGGCAGAGGGAGGGGTGGGGATAAATTTAGGGGCCAGGGGAAACCAAGGGGTGGTGGCGGTTTAAATAGAGATTTCAGTAAACAATCCAAGTTCCAAAGGAATGACAGAGAAACCGAAAGAAATTCAGGGTCCAAGTTCAGCAAGTCAGAGTCGTCACAGACCGTCGGTAGAGGGAGGGGGCGAGGCAGAGGTAATGATATAAGGCAAAAGGATCGCAGGGGTGGAGGTGTCTTTTCTCATCAGGCACCACAGCAGGCACTGCATCCATCCTGGGAGGCCAGTAAGAAAAGGAAGGAGCAGCAAGGACAAATCCTGGCCTTTCAGGGGAAGAAGATTAAGTTTGACGATGATGACTGAACTTCATTTTTTTTGTCTGCTTAGGGTTGATGTTGAATACAAACCTTTTGGTTGGTTGTCTTACATGCTGTATTTAGGTGACTCTTCTTGTCTGGCACACATGACAACAATGTAAGGAAAATAAATGTAAAGTTTATTACTTGGATACTCTATACAGATGGTGTAGTAGTTCAGTGGTCTAAGCAGTAAGAAATGTATAGGTAATAATTGGGTTTTTATTGTTGTTATTGAATAACCTGTTTAAAGTTTCACTGCAAAATACTAATTTTAGTTAAGTTGCTGTATAGTACACATTGTTTGAAATTGATGTATGATGATAAACATGCATATTGATTATATTTCCAGCAAGACCTTAAACTGTTTTTGGTACATGTCTCTCACCAGTTTGTGTGTTCTAAGAATATAAAATATACTTTTATGATTTATCTTTATTCCAAAAGAACTTCATTAAATGCATTTTATGTTATTTAAACCAGTACAATAACAGCATAAATGCAGCACATAAGAATTATTGCTGATTGAGGGGGGAAAGACGTAAGACGTACGCGGCGCTACGTCAGACGTAAACGTTGGTACGTACACAGTGACGGCCAATGGTTGTTCATATGCTAATCTGGTTTAAAACAGTCGCGGGGAATCTGAGTTTCGCGCGTAGATTGTCCTCCTATATCAGCGTTAACACTGTCACCTAAAATTATATTTATCTGCGTTAATTAATAGATGCAGTTTAATTGGCTAGAGATGCATACGTTTCGTTATATGTCGTACAAGCGGTAGCAAAGAGACGTCGTCAGAGAGGCAGTAGTCCCGGGACACAAGATGAGAATCTCGGAGGGCTCTGCCGATATTCACGCGGGGTGTCCCGAGAGTAGCTCCAACCTCCGGACCACCAGCCCTCCGTGTAGTGTGGAGAGCGGGACCAAGAAAGTAGATGTCCGGTCCTCCGAGCCGAGTGGCGGCCTCGAGTACGACACACCCCCGGGAGCGTCAACAACAGGGACAGAGCTGAACACTAAGCCCGAGCGAGTTCAGGTAATTTAAAGGCATGTACATTTTGTGTGGAGCTGGGTAAAATCCCACACCGCATTATATGTCCTCAGTCAGCTTTTATACTGTTTATTTACACATAACGACACCATTTTATCTGGTAACAGTCGTAACGCCGATTAAAAGAAAGTATAACGTTAGCCACTTTGGCTTTACGACACATCTGGACGAGTTTATTTTGTACTTCTGTCGTATCTCTCATGATAGGTTATTTTTCCCCCCCGAACTGTGTTGTCTGCTTGCTAACCTGGTAACATGTATCTAGCTGCCTGTTTGACGACTGTATTATCTTGCTAACTCGAAATATAACTTATTTAGCTGCGTGAAGTTGGCGAAGCTTACGCGCCGTGTTAACGGGTGGTGGTCAGCTTTACTTCAAAATAAAAGCACGTTGTTTTTCCTAACTAAACAGAAAGAGGACAGCGGTAGTTACTGTGTTTGTTTTGAATGATTTAATTTGGTGGATGATCAGTACTGGCCATTTGTATTTGTGGGCTTAGACACCTACACAAGGACCTGCTAAATGTCTGTGTGAATTACAGCAGTTAATTGAAGTGTAACATTTAATGTGTGCTATTGGGAAAATGATGAGATTAGACTTATTGTTTGTTTTTATGTATGTATGTATGTATGTATGTATGTATGTATGTATGTATGTATTTATTTATTTATTATCGTCTGACCTTTATTTTCATTGCATAAACCGGTACAGGTACTAAAACAATGAAATGCATTTTAGCATCTAACCAGAAGAGCAAAAGACAGTAGTCAATGAACACATACACAAAGGTATATTGTTTCAGTATGACAGATATATATGGCTCTAAATTGAAATATATGGCTTTAAAATGAATCAGTAGCAGTATGTATTAACTGGTGAGTTGACAACTATGTCTAAAAGTATGTCCAATCCCAGTGTGTTGTCATCAGTTGCGTTTTATTTTGAAGGTGAGTTCGTGAGGCCTCGGCTACGATCGTGTATTTCCGGTAACTTTACACTTGTTTTACCTTTGGTGGAGGCATCACACCGCGCCTTGTCGGAGCATACTTTTGCACGCTTTGGTGGCCAAGGCCGCAAACGCCGACAGCGCTCCTTCGCATGTCGCTTCTCTGTCGGAGTACATTGGTAACTATAAACTGTGATGTGTTCATTAGTGGCACAGACGAACTACTGCTCAGGCCTTTGGGTGAGCATGGGAGGGGGATGGGGAGATGTTGCTCCAACTAGCTTAAACACACTGGTGGTGAGGGAAGCTAGCTTCTGTCCCAACCCCGAGGTCATGACACTCCTGAATAACGACAAATAACCAGCCACAGATGACAGTGGGAACGTAAAACCTCACGTAGAGACCCGTGCATTGCTTTTAATTACATGCAGCTCAAGTCACAAGTGAATACAATAGATTCATGATGGGGTAAATACTGTATTATTCCAAAATGGCTGCCGTGGGCCACGTGATTCAGTGACATAATTGCAAACTAGAAGTCTTAAGTTGCATGATGTTGCAGCATTTTAAATATACATGCTGCTCTTTTTAATTTTTCACTCAGGCAAAGAGAAGGCTGGAGCTGGAAGCCAGTGACCCCCAGGACCTCAAGGATGGTGGTGATGGGCCCACCAAAGCCAAGAAGCCAATGGAGAAAGCCCCTCTGTCCCACAAAGGAGGAAAGAGTAAGACTTTGTACAGTAGGTTTTTTATTTTTCAACAGCCTGTGCTGTGCGAGAGAAGTGGTAGACACCAGCCTGTGCCTTTACAGCTCTCTGTGTCAGAATGTAGGTTGCACAAACCCATGAGTTCATCATATTCAAAATCAAAACTTGTATTATGATAACTTGCAGATTCTCAAAAATGGCGGTGACCGAGTTAAATGGCTCTTCGAGCTGGTTTGTATGTCGGCACTGTATCTATGTATGTGACTGTCTTTGGAGAACCCGATTCTGTTCATCACCTCTGTCTTCCTCCTTTTTAAAGGGGCTTTATTGCCAGTGAAACACTGGTGGTGACCTTGATCGGCTGCTGAATTATGGTTCTGCTGCTCATTTCTTGAAGTCTGTACTGTACATCTGGAAAACAAAAGATGTAGTCCAGGGCTGTTTTCATCAAATAATTGCACATCCTGCGATTCTTACATTGCATTTACATTTAAAGTGACCTCATGAAAGCTGGTGCATGTCAACCCGTCGGTCTGCTCAGTGGCAACAGAAGAAATGTGCAGTAATCAAAATAAGCGCACCGCAACATGACACGTTACAGTGGATATGGTAATAATGAAAGAATCTTCAAAGGAATTCTCACAAATTCGAAATTCTTTTTCCAGCTCCCGCCTCCAGTCCCATAGCACGCGACTGTCCGTTCGTGAAGTCGCGCTGTGACACCTCGCTCGTGTTCTTGACGCGGAAGTTTGCGGAGCTCCTGAAGCAATCTGCTGATGGAGTGTTGGACCTAAATATAGTCGCTCAGGAGCTCCATACCTCCAAGAGACGTGTCTACGATGTCACCAATGTCCTGGAGGGAATCCAGCTCATCAAAAAGAAGTCCAAAAACAATGTCCAGTGGCTGTAAGTATGAGCGGGTGTTATGTCAGGGAGGAGCTTGTACGGCTATATCTGTGCACATTATGGCCGCTTCAGCTTTGTTGGTCTGTTTTTGTCGAGATTCAATATTTAAAAAATAAAACTAACAGGTGTGCGTATGTGAGAAGAGTGGCATTAACAGCAGATTATATTATCTATTAAATCCACTTGTAGTAGTCAGTGTACAGTTAGCGTTATTGTTTTTCTTAATTCTTGCGATTTGTCTCATCACTGTTTGTCGTGGGGTTAATCGTGTATCGCTCCCTGGCTGTGTCCACAGGGGCGGTTGTTTAAGCTCGGATAATGAGCTGAAGGCTCTCAGCGCAGAGGAGAAGAGGTTGGACGAGATGATCCAAATCTGTACGCAGCAGGTTCACAAGATTTTTGACGACCGACTGGGTCAGAGATATCCTTTTGATCAATTAACTCGTACGTGGAAGTAATTATTATCGATGTTTCTAAAGGTGTGTTTTCGTTTGTTCCGGTGTGGATTGGATGGATGAAGGTGTCTCTCATATTGTGAATTTGGTGGAGTGTATTCCTTAACCCGAGGATCACATTTGCCTATTTGACTTATGAGGATGTCCAAAAGATTCCCAGCTTGAAAGAACAGACTGTGATTGTGATCAAAGCCCCCGCTGAGACAAAACTGGAGGTGCCACACCCAGAAGAGGTACATGTGCAACATTAATTAGTTAATAACATATTTTTTGGTAACTCAATATTTTGACTTGAAACGATACGGGGCAGTTAATAGCTTGTATTTTACTGGTGCATCATTGGCTAAGACACCTGTCTTTTCGTACTCGGAGATCATTTCACAAAACCACTCTGTTTGCTCTGTGTTCAGAGCCTCCAGGTCCACCTGAGCAGCACAAAAGGGCCCATTGAGGTGTTCCTCTGCTGCGATGACCCCATCCCCATGGATGTTACTGAGTGCTATGTGGCCAATGGCAGCCTCTTAAACTCATCCACCAATGGGAATGGCTCTGTTCCCATGTCGCCGAGCTCCTCCTTTGTCCAGATGTCTTCCAAAGGTGAGTCTTCCTTACAGGACACTGTACTTAGTTCTAACCTAATCTGTTGTTGGCTCCTTATTCTCTGGGTTTTCTTTCATCACTCATGTTTTTGTCCAGCCATGTCTCCTTATCCACGCTCCCGTTATCTTTCCAGACAATTCTAACCATACTCAAGGAATCAATAGAATCTCACACTCGCTGTCCGAACCGACACAACACTCAACACCAGCTACTGTAACCCATGTTCCCCCCGTGCCCACCTCTCTCCAGCCGTCCTCTGGAGATCAGCAGAGCTTTGTCACCCTCACTCCACCTCTGACCCTCTCTCTTGATCGGGAGGAGTACCTTCTAAGCCTTGCCGAGAATGAGGGCATCACTGACCTCTTCTCCTCTGTTGACCTGGATCAGTTGTGCCTGGATATGCCCCTCTGAATGAACAGCAGTTTTGGAGATCTAATCATTTTGTTGGAGGCAGTGGCCATCTTCACACAAACAGGATACCAAGGGAATACAATAAAGGAACAAAGTGCTGAATATCAATGTGCTCTTTTCTATCTATACATTTGCCTATCCTGGATGATGTGACTGGGATTTACCGATGCTCAGGTATGTGGACATGGTTGTCTTCAGGACTTGGACTGATTGCATGTTATTAGACAAGAGACTTTGTTCCAGACCTTGAATCGGTTTCACCTCCGCGTGTCCTTCCCAAGTGTCCTTCTCTGAAGTCTCAACGCAGGACTTACTCTTGATCATTATTGACACGACGTTCTGTAGTGATGGTCCGGAAGGACGTCATTGATGACATTTTGTACTATGATCGCAAAGGAACATTTACAAAAAAGCCTGATTATTTAGCATTGAAAGCATTAAAAATGCAATAAACTCACATGTCTTGTGTTGGCGTTCCTACAAGGGATCCATCTGTTTCTCACCTGAAACCAATTCCAACACCCAAACTCTGGGAATCTGCTGATGCTAAGTTCCGATCTTATTCCACGGCTGTCAGTGATACATGATTGCATTTATTTCCAGTCTTGGGCGAATACCAATTCTAGCGTATTGTCTACAAGTGAATACAGTTTTGGCTTTATAGCTTCGTCCTAAATGGAATTCTCCAGGGTGCCAGAGATTGTTGCAATACTGATTTATTTGGGAAATGAATAATCGGCTCCCTGATTGAGCTCCATGTGCCTGCTCAAGTTGACTAACATCTATGCCAGCAACTTGTGTAGGTACACTGACAGTGCAGCCTGTCTTCAACCTTCAACTGAGCAACTGAACGTGCTGACTTGCCTCATGTTTGCACTGACAAACCTTTAGTTTTCCCACAGAGAAGTCTAAATATTCAATGACCCGAACCAACACGATCAGTGCATGTTCTCATACACGCATTGAACAAATTATTGCAGAAGATGCTGCAAACGCGAAGAAAACTGCTAAGCCTTTGGTTTGAGTGAGTTTACTCTCAAAACTAAACATGGATTGTGCCCCACCTGAAATACCAGCATTTTACCAGCATTTCTCCCATTGTGCTCTTGTTAATTGAATTCCACTTTTCAATGCACTGAACTTGAAATTGAAGCAGTTTTTTTTTTTAACAAGTGTGGTCCTGTTTAGCCACAAACCTGATAACCTGCTCAGTTCAGACGTTTCTTTGCAGAGCAGAGATTCAGAGTGCTATTTAGAGACGTTCTCGACATTCATTAACTCTTCTGTACTTTGGTTTGTTTGTGGTTGGAGGGGTATCTTCAGTGAAATGAATACACAGACCTCTTTTTATTTTACTTGGCAAATTACTTGGTGAAATTTATAACTTAAAAAAAAAATGAAATGAAGCTCAAATTTTCAGCAAGTACTGCATCATACCGGAATGACTTGAGATGTACCTGGTTACATAAGCTCATACTGTATGTGTTCAATTATCGAAAGTGACTCCCACTGCTTTAATCATTTGGTTCCATTCCAAAGCAACATTCATCTGAAAAGAGATTTTATAAAGTTCAGGTTGCAATTTGCATCTTTAATGGCAACCAGGAAGTTAATTCCTCCAAAGATTGTTCCAGTCATGCTGTTTAGAGTTGTCAGAAGAGGGATGGTTGCAGTGCACACAGCAGATTCCCACTGCATTCAGCGCTTTGTGTTCTTCAATTCACTCTTTGGTAGGTCACTTGTATGTTGAGATGTTCAAACAATATTTGGATAAAGGAAAAAAAAACAGTTAAGTGTTGTTTTCACCAGCTGTGATTCGCTGAGTGAAGGTGGGATTGTGGGATTGCTTTGTTTCATTTAGTTTTTAAAAAAAATAGGAAACCTTTAAAAAAATTAGAAAGCTCTTTTCTGGCAGGCAGAGAACAAAATAAAAGATTCTGCTGAGGAAATGTTTCATTGATATATATTTTGAACAAGCAAATGTATTAACTGATTAAAATCTGTGATTTTGTGTTAAGTAATTGACTTATTTTGGTAGTCACCTTGATCAGCCTTTGAACAATATTGTTATTACCACTCTAAAAAGTGTTCAGTTAGCTGTAGTTAAATTCATAATTTCTTGAAGCACTATCAAATGATTTTTAATAACTGCCAGTTTATACACGTTGGATTTTTTGGACTTGATTTATTTGAAATGATGCTGATTTATTTGCTCATTAACTAAACCTTGGTCTCTAATCTTTCAAAACCACACAGGTACCATTGAACTGTAGCTGCATGAATGTGTGCTCAGTATTTGACAACAGTTAGAACGGATGACTTGCTTTGTTTTCCCAATAAGTTTTGTCTGTTGATCCTCCAAGCTGGATGTAGCAGCTTGAGATTTCACTGTGCTGCTACACACTCTAAACTAGAAGTCACAGTCTAACAGGCAGTGGTAGTATACACGTTAACACTAGGAGGCAGTGTGATCCCACACAATCCCAGGCATCGTCACATCCGTGATGTTTTGAAACTAGGTGACAAAGTGTTGCCCATCTCTTTCAGGGGATTTATTTTAATGAATGTGGCATCAAGTGGAAAGGTTGCTGAGGTGGCTGGTGTCTTGGCTGCCATGTACGAACATGACAATAGAAATATTTCTATAATAGTGGAGAAAGTTTTAAAAGAAACTGAACATCACGTCAGCATCACAGACATTTGCTGGTTTGACCTCTCGCTGAAGTCTGAACACTTTCTGGTGATGGATTAGAAAAGAATATCAGCTCTTATGCTGAGTGAAAAATACTTTTCTCAAAGTTATATAAAGGTATTGTGCCAGTATGCATGCAACCTATTAAACAGCAGTAGATAACCCAGTTAGAAGACCCTGCTTTGACTGACATTATTGTGTCTACTGACCTGATTACTATTAGTCTGTTGATGTTAGATATCAAACAAAAGACTGGCCACCAGTTTGTTTGTCAGGTAGGTTTGGTGTATCTTGGGACGATTTGACAAATGATGCTGAATACATTTTTCTGGTTATTATATAATTTGTAGCAGAAGACTGATTGGTTGTTTGGGGATTAGTAATTAGCCCAGATCGATTGCAGTTGATTGATCAAATCAGATTTTTAAAAAAAAATAACGTAGATGTATTTAAAAAAAAAAAAAAAACTGAACTCAGAACGTCTGGTGTGTCTTTTCCTGTACACGTCCACGTACGCGCTTAAACTTTCTCCTATATCTTTGCTGTGTAGTATACAACTGTCCCCTCTTCTCTTTGTCTGAGCCACAGCATCTGAGAAAAACACATCAGTGCCCTCAACATGATGATGTAATCTGTAGGGAGCCTGCCGTATCCAGGCCTGTCCGTAGATGGCAGTGTTGTACCTCAAAACCTCACTTAAACCCGGTCAACCCAGTTCCCCACAAACAGTGGCACACACGCTTTGAGTTCACGGAGAGTCACTGGATCACTGCTATTATTGATTCATGTTGTGTGTTTTTTTTTTTTTGTCTTGTCCTCTCTGTGCCACAAAGATTTGCACATGAAAAAGAAAACAAAGTGAATATTGAATTGGGTCATATTGAGATAGGCCTGACGTTAACCCCCCTCTCCCATCTCAAGGGGGCTTCGTTAAAGATCAGTCAATATACCTGTCAATCAGCTGATCAATTGCTCAATAGAGTTTCATTTTTAGAGTGCTTTGCCCTGTCACCTATGACGTACAGTAGGAGGTCTTAAAGCTTTGGTCAAAATACACAGATGGCTGAGCTTAGATAAGACTAAGTCACCACTTAAGAAGTCCCTCAGGGACTTTAGTAGTGACTCGGAGCAAGTGCAATCCACTCTCAAAGTGTAGGTTGACAGTCTTGTCCAGCTGTCCCCGTTCCCTAAACTATAGCACTTGCTTCTACACTGCGCTCTCATCAGCCAGGCTGTTGTTTTGACTGCTGTAATGCACTCAGGCGGGGATTGAGTGAGAGAGAGAGAGAGAGAGAGAGAACAAAAATGAGAGAGGGTTAAAGATGGAGCATGCAAGCAAGCAAGCGAGAGAGAGAGAGAGGGGGAGAGAGCATACTACTGGTCTCTCATTGGCTACCAAGAGCACGCCGTCTTTTTGCGTAGCGCGCTCTCAGCCTATCGCCTGCTTTAACAATATTTTGGGTTTATGAATGAAATGAATAGTGAGAGAGCAGGACAGGAGTAGTTTGATTCATCACCCGCAGCTTGTGGCGTGCAGAGTATACCGAAGAGGTAGGTGTGCTTGTTTGCCATGCAGTCTGACTAAGAGGGCCTCTGGATATGTTGGGAGAGGGATCAACAGATGACCAAGTCGGCACATGTAAAAAGCATCTGCAGGCACACCTTCATCTGTCTTTGGTAAAGAAGTCATTCCAGTCGACACTGTAGATGTCTCGGTGCGAAGCTGTGGCCTGAGCACTAATGGACTGAGATGTAGAAGAACAGCTTCTTCAGCTACATTCATTTATAGACTTTCTTTAGTACACTGTATATGCGGGCATTTTATTATACCATCAAGCGACTGCACTTTCAGTCTGCGGTGTTAATTGCAGCAGCAGTTCTTGGCTTTTTTCCAGAGAAAGCAGGCAGTACCAGCCCTGCAGATGGAAAAAAAAACCATCTCTGACATTACCTCGTCCTCCACACCCTCGACGTACAAGACAATGTCATGTTCTTTCTGATCAAGATAATAACCCCCTATTAAGACAAATCAAAATGGAAATCAAGTTTGTGTGGTGAGGAAAGAACATGAGTGTGCAGCAGAGTAGTAGAGTACAAGCGGGTTGTGCTTACACTGCTGAACTAAAGGGGTCAGTATGATTTAAGTGAAGTGCCTATCTCAAATATTATCTGAGATCCCCACACCCTTTCCAACACAAAAATTGTGGGGGGTTTGGGCTGCGTCAGCCAGATTCTGTAACTTTATGACATCAACAATAACACCCGATTTACATAGAGATGGACTGACTGATGAGTGAAGGAGAGAAAGCTCCCACGATTTCAACTTATCTCTCAAGCGCCATGTAACTATGTCCCTCGCTTTTTTATATATTACAACCGAGTGCAACATCATGAACGATTCGGAGGAGACTGTCCAAAAGTGTGCACTGTTACTACTCTCACACACTGAGCCCTTTCTACAGCAGCAGAAGTTTTGGTGTGGCAGTTCAGAACAACTATAAACAGGTTGGATTCAGATGTTGGTGGACACCACGTCGTACAAAGTAGGCTGCGCATAGCATACCCTGGCCTTTAGACGTTTGGGGCAAAGCTGAAATTGGGTGTTAGGTGGGTGAGTCTCTCTAATTGTGTCATCCGTGTGGCCTGATGGTCAAGACTGCATACCTGCATGTGGTTGTGGCCTCTTGGAACCTTTTATTGCATGTCCCTTTGCTCGCTCGTCCATGTTTCCTGTCTTGCTTTTACCTTCAGACACTGCTTGAGGCAAAATGTCCAAAAATAATGTTGAGAAAGGTTGTTCTTTAAAGGATGAAGCTAAAGGCTTGATGATGAAGGGACTACTACATCTTAGACAGGACAGATGTTCTCTATTTGACTGACTGACATGCTAGAATTAGTCAGTCCAGAAAGCTCTCCAAGCTTCTTTCTATTTTGTTTGCACTGTTGTACACGGGTCACTCAGGTCAGGTCATTTCTACCATTTGATTCTGTATTCTAACGTACCTACAAACCATTCCTCTTTCGAGTAGCACTTTATGCTCCAACAGGGAGGGGGGGTTAAATAAAAGTGAGTGCTGCATCACAGCTAAAAAGCTGCAATAGCTTTTTGGCCCAAGGTTCCTTCAAAGGTCAGCACTGTCAAGATGATTCGCTGCTGGTCAAAGAAGCACATTCAAGTCAAAGTTCATCAAAGTTGAATTTGACAACAAAACTAGCAACTTTGTAAGTAAATGAATTGATTTTCTCCATGAAATCCATCAGTGAAATTCTAGATGCATACATATGTACTTCAGACAGACTATGAAGAGGTTTGTTTTCTTTCCTCCAGGCATTTTGTATAATGTATATTACCTCATCAACAACGTGAGTTCACGTGAGGTCAATGGATTTTTTTTTCTTTTTATTACACGCATACAGAGTTTGCGACACTCCAAAGTGTCTAACAAATCGTCCACATGACTCGTCCTTCGTGCACTTCAGGGGGTGGCTTTCAGATAACTGAAGCCCAGTAAGCTGACACTGCACATCCTCCCCAGAGGAGTTTACGGTAGATCCATGATGACATCACTGCATGTGTTCCTCATCCCTTAGACCAGTTGACAGATGCAGAATGAGCTTTGGGTTACTGAAGATCTGGTTAATTCAGTACAAAAATACCGCAGTATTTAGAGGTGCTTTTGGATTGGGACAGACTTGGCAACCTGTCATTACATATTTGGTGTTGACATGTGGGCTTGATGGGGAGGTGGAACCTGGAATGGGAAACTTGTGTGGGCGTAGAGCTCAAAGTATGAGAAAAGCAAAAAAAATTAAATGTACAGAAGAAAAGAAGAAAAACAGTAGTTTCTCAAAAAAAAAAAAAAAGTCCATCGCAGAAGCTTCCACTAGTTACTTTCCACCCCTGTTGATGGTTGAGTGAGGATGGAGAGGGATCAATTAACCGCTCCTGTCTACAGAAATCCATACTATAAGTCCGTGTATGGACTGCGCATTAGAGAAAGTGATTTTCCCCCGTCACGTGGTCTTTAGAGGCTTGTCTGTACAAAGGTTTGACCTCCTCACAGGGGCCTTGGCTTTAGATACGCCCTCTGTCAAGTGTTAATACGTCTGACCAGATTGCCATATTTATATGTGGGCTTTATAAGGCTCAATCTCAGAAGTGACTATATGAGGCATGGCTCCAGATGATGTAGGAGTTTGGCCGGATCACACACAGCTGGGTCCTAGCTTTGGTAAATGTGGAGCGGTTGGAATGTAATGTCTACTTCCCTCTTGTTCTTTGGTTTGAGGTCTGTATTTTTCCTCTCTTGCACCAGGCCGCACGGTGTGGGTGTATAATGCTTCAGCTGCCGTGATGACAGCCTCCTGACCTGTTGTGAACCTTCTCCCTCTCTCCAGTTGGTATTTACTTTCTTTAGTTCCACTTGGATACATCAAATATTTGCATAGACAAAATCAGCCTTGAACCCAAACCCATAGGCTCCTACCCTTTTAGCCAATAGAGACAAAGACCGCTGGTTGTCATTTGCATGTAATTTGCATCGGATCCCCCTGTGACTGTTTGCAATGTCAGGAGGCCAAATTAACCAGTGTTCCGTTTTAGCCGGATTTGCATCTCATTTGCATCAGAGTTGCTTAACGAGGGTTACTTAGCCGAGTGACCCCCGTAGAAACTCCTTACCTCGCGCGCAGAGGAGAAAGATAGTGCGAACGGCTAATTTCATTAAGGGAAACAGCCGTTGGACTGAGGGAGTGCCTTTGGATGTAATCATTAAAAGGGACGAGGGCTTGCAAGCTGTTTGTAATCAGGCTGTTTTCGCATGCATATGGACATTGTGTCATATTTACTGTAAGGATGAAAGATTAGGCATGGAGGGGATAGTGGGCAGCATCAATCTCACTCAGCATCTTAGAGCAGGCACATTAATCATCCCATCTACGGAAAATCATCCTCATCAGACTCGGGGCCACAGTGTGCACACATGGTGATGATCACTGGATGTAGAAATGGACAGAAGGAGAGTTAGTGGCTGACTGAGCAGAAGCACTGCAGCCAATACTTCTTCATTGATCCTAGGCACTTGGACTGGATGTTAGACAGTGTTTTGTCCTGCTAATGTGTTCATATGGCGGCACCTGGATATGTAAACCGTCCCAGTACACCGAGTGGCTCGATGCGAGCCAAATCGTTTAAGTTTTGCATCCTCCCTGGTTTATCCAGCGCCTCCTTTTCCACAGAGGCACCTGTGTTTCCTCATCCTTTTTCCACTCTCCACTTCAGTCCTTTTTATTTATAGAGAGCAATGCTCTATCCGGGCGGATAGATTCCCTCAGATATTATTTGGTGGATTTCAATAAGGAGAATCAATTCTGGCTTTGTTTGTGGAATCAATCCGCACTACAAACTAATACACAGACATCAACCGGGGCAATATATCATCCGCAGAAATTTCATCATGTTTGTTTGCTTTGAAAAGGAAAAAAGGCAAGAAATGGAAGTCAGAAATCACGCCCATATTCCACGAGGAATTGTTGCACCGTTGCTCAGTGGTGTTTTTATATAAGCATTACCTCCAGTCCTACCTCTGTTTTTTCTTTTCTTTTTTTTTTTCATGAGAAGAATGTTACATCCATAAAACGTGATTAAATCTCAAGGCTTTATCAAATGCTTTCATACATATTGTATACATTCTTCAACAGCATTTCCTCTCCTGTTGAGTGGTTTTATTAGGAAAATATGACTCCTGTTTTCTGTATGCGCGCTAATCCCGTCTATACGGGGGGAATGAAAATGCCCTTGTTGGCTAAATCTGCAATTATTCCCTCTGTAAGCGGACTAGCCAGCACTCACACTCTCATTACCAGTGTTTAAGTGTTTAGCGTTTGTATGAGGTGCTTAGCTGTGAACATGTACTTGCACATGCGCGCATACGCGCGCACAGTGCGAGGCTGGTGGTAGGTCTAATGAGGGAGAAGGCCTTGAATGGTTCCTATGCTGTGATGCATTAACGCTTAATAACCTGTCCTTTCAGCTCGCTCTTAAGAACATGCTCCAGAGCTGATAATTGGAAAGATATTCGCCTCTTTCTCTGCTCTCTCTCTTGGTTCTTTTGTCTAATAGCTGCTTTCAGTTCAGTCGGGTCTATTATTTGTCCTTGAGAGATAATTCCTTTAAAAAAAAAAAAAAAAAATCCAAATCATATTTTGGCTATTTACCCAGAGCTTAGTTTATGGCTGAGGTGAAAGTGGCATGTTTAGTTCTTTTTAGTAGTTACTACCCAAACATCCATCATGTTTTAGCAGTGGTGCCAGATGAATTGAAGCCTTTCAGGAGTAGTCAAAAGGCAGTTGTGACATTAACATTTGGGTTTAATCACATCAACTAAGCAGTAAACAGCGTTGAAAGTAAAGATTGACCTGTGTTGGCCTGTATCATAACAAAAAAGAAGAACTGAAGGTACTGCCAATGTGTCTTTATTTCCCCAAATGTAATCCAAGTTCAAATAAGCCACTGCAGCTCACAAAAGGTGACTACTCAAAACTAAAACTAAGTACGAAAGTTTGTTCAGGCTTAGAAATAGTAATTAAAATAGGATTTCCAACACTTACACCACGTCCTGACTGAATACACTGTATCTGTTAAATATCCACTTCTGTTATAAAGTGAACAAACCACGTAGCTATCTGCTGGATCAGCGTTTCTTGGGTTTGTACTTAATAAAACAGAAGCACACATTTTACGTTGTGATATTTGGAGGTTTCTTAGCTGGAAACGACAAAGTATAGCCAAAAGCATGTCAGTTGTTTGGTTAGCGATGTAAAACGATGTAATTAAAGTGATTTCGTCGTTGATTCTCACTTGCGTCACATGCAGTTAGGACATGTTGCCACCCTTGTTTGAGCAGCTGAGCTTGAACGTCAACAAATCTGTTTTAATTTCCATGTCAGGAATGAACTTTGATAATGATGAACTTTTAATCTAAAATGCATGAATGAAACTACTGGCTGCTGTGCTTGCATGTCAAGGCTCCGGAAGAAAACTAGTTAGAGGTCTTTCAGTTGAAATTGTTGTGTAATAGTCTTCACACTTCATTTGAATGTAAACTGGTCCCACATGTGCAGGTGGAATGCCACAGTAACCCGTGAAAGCTGTCTAAATGCTGGAATGTACTTCACTCTGCTGCATGTGACTTTAACATGTAGAGGCGTATAAGATGTTTGTGGGGCAATCCCCCTTATTACTTGTCTGATTGATGTTCTTATTTCCACTTTGAACCCACCACCCAACAGAAAATCTGATCTACGTGCCAACAAAATCCTTCTTTGATTACAAGAGCAGAGATGTTTGTGTCTTCAAATGACCATAAATGTGGCACGAGGCAGCGTCATAGTGGAATGCTACCAGTTTTACACATTTAAGATTTGTCATGGTGTTAGTCAGCCTGTGAAAAGTTATTTTATGTCAGTTTGAAAATGCCTGGAAGATCTCAGATCAGTCAAATGAAATCATGTGGGTAACCTACCTTTAGCTTAGAGGCAGCTGTTTCTACAGAAAGCCTGCAGTGTTGACAGGTGGTGGAGTTTACTGGTCAGGGTCCGGTCTGACAAAAAAAAAAAATAAGCAGGTTGCATCATAGGATTGGAGCTGGGCCCACATTTGGGACTTAGTCATGATATCTTGACCTCTTTGAGTAAACTTTGAGTTTGACCATTATTTTTCAAAGCGGGCTCTCACAAAGTTCTGCCATCAACGGGAATTTGTTTTGTGTTCAGTGGGGGACGATTTGGCACAGAGAAGACAGCATGTCATTCATTCCTGCGTGATTTTCATCCACTGTGCACATGCATGATTGGACTACATTTTATTATCAAAGACTGAATGGCAAACTTCCAGGATGCTTCTTAGGCTAGTTGCAGGCCAAGGAATCCTTAGGAATGTGACATGAACAGAAACTAGTTCATGCGCAATGCCCTGCTGATAGTTGCAAATCGCTCTTGTGTCGTATATATTCCATACTGTGTCCTGTATGCGCTACCTCCTGATGTTTATGCCTTCAGCTGTGTTCCTGCGACCATTGCTGATGCGGGTTAAGGTTAACATTCGTGCCAATCAGTGCACATTGCTGGCTGCTGGCTTCTTAGATTTAGGTCTGTGTGTGTCTCTTTATGCTTTGGATTACAATAAAGGGCAACTTCATGTGTTGACGCCCTGAGCAGTATCTGTATGGCTCGCAGTTAAGTGCCTAATGTGTGGTCACAGTTGGTAGAAGCCTGTCCACATTGCTGCGTCGCCACGGGGCCGCGGACGACTGCTCAGCATGGCTGCCTCTTTAATGCGCTCTGACCCAGAAACAACCGTCTGACCTCTTTAGCTTCTGCTTATAGAAAACCTCCTCCCTCTCTCCTCTCACCTCTCTGTCTCCTCAACGCTTCTTCCTCGCTCTCCCTCTGTTGGCCTTCTGCCCTCTTGTGACACTCTCAGCCCCTCCTCTTGTGAACTGTCCTTCTAAATCAGTCTTGGACTTTTCGGATTCATTTTTTTTTTTCTTCCTTTCATAACACCTTTCCTGCAAGCCGAATATAGGTTTCTTGAGTCGTGTTGAGATGTTTAATGTCCGTCCATACCAATTAGTTCTTTTACATCCAACATCAGCACTCTTTTTAAACACTGCATTTAAGTTGATTCATCAAGACACTTAATCCGCTGCCCTCATTAGTCCGCCATCTAACGTGATAAGTGCTGACATTTTTTCCCTATTAATGTATTTCACTACTTTTATTTGTGAGACTGACAGGCACAGGAAACCAAAATTAAAATAAATTTAGCTAAGAAATCAGTATGTACATCATTGGTATTTACATATTTAGTCATATTTTAGTACGTTTTATTTTTTACCATGCAGATAGTCAACCAGCTGCAAGCTGTGGTCAGCTGTTACTTTGTTCCCATATGTTGCCTGCGTTACTCCAAATCTCTGCTAGCCGCATAAGCAATATTACATAAGAGGGCGTGCTTTACGGTCATTATTAGCACGGCGGTGATGCGGTTACGACCGAGGTGCTAGATGGCTAAAGCTCACCCTCAAATTCAATATTGTGATCATACGACCGTGATCATTTTCTGTTTGCTCTCTGACTTGCTGCACACAAGGGAGGCAACACCTGTTACGTACGGGGGCGGTCTAGCGGCTATACCCGTTTAAAGAAAGTTGATTTGAACTATCGTAACAGGTCATAATCTACAATGCAGATATCGCAAACTGTGCAGGCTGTAACGTGTATGCTGTATTTTTAAGAGCATTTCTAGGATAGTTTGCTGTTTGCTGTAGTGTATTGGTTTTTGCACCGCAGTTATAATGTTGCCACAGAAAAGGTGGAGTTATATTTTTAGTGAGTGTGCAGCCATGATGATTTAAGCACACCCTCTCATTGCCTGGTGACCAATCAGATTGTTTCGTCACAACTACCTGTTGTATAATTAATGTCGTGATCTGCATCGCATGGACTACTGAGGTTGTGGACACTGGTCACTGCCATGACCACATCTTTGATGCCTTCCCCTTCTTTCTGTAGGGTGGGATGGACACAGTGAGTGTGGGAGCTGGCAGTGACTCAGCGGGATTTGTTGAAAAAAAAACATTAATGATAAGCAGTAGTCTAGTGGGAATCCATGTTGGCTAGGCTAACTAGATTCCGAGCTTCAACTTTCTGAGTCGAATGCAAACTTCATGGTACAATGAGTCCTCCCAAATGTTGGATGTGATAGAGACAGGCATCTTAAACTTCTAACGGCACATAACCAATGCTACGTGGGCTTGCTGAATAAAGTGTCTCCCAGCAATGCCGCTCTCAGATGTCATTTAGCTGCCGTCATGGGAATCTCTCACCCAGAGGCTTGAAAGTTAAACACAGAGAATGTTTAAAATATGCACAGTTACATTCGCAAAAGTGAAGGAGAATTCAAATTTCAGTAGAGTTTTTAAACCTCTGTGTTATATAGTTACATTGCCAGGAGTGTACGGGAGAGGATAAATACATTTAAAGTATGTAATTATATTTGTGCCAAAATAAAAGATGATGTAACGATGATGTGGAAGAGGCAACATGGTTCCTTTAGTGTAACAATTTACTGCTTTCACTGATTATTGAGACAATAACGGAGAAAAAAAACTACCATAAAATCAGTTCTTACTCTGAAAAAAAATCTACACTCAGATTCCCACACACACACACACACACACTTATCCCCCATGCCCTCACTCCCCCCGTGCTCCTGTTATTGTGACTTATATAAGCTGTGTTACTGTTTCTGTTTGACCTCTCACTGTGGTGACAGTTAGTGCTGTGAGAACGCCAACCAGTCCTGTTCAATCAGGCTCAACGGATATGGTGTGTGTGTGTGTGTGGCTGTGAGAGTGCACATTTGTTCATGTCCATAAGTTGGAAGGCTCTCTGAAATATTCAGCTCCAATAGAGCAAATATTACTTTGGTAAAATATAAGTTGACCAGAAGTGCGAGTGCTCATATGGGAAATTATATTTGAGTAAAACAGAATTCTGAGAATGTTTAAAGAGAGCACAGAAGTTTGTAAGTTAAATAGGACAAACTTTGACCGTTGGGAATGGTTTGTGGTGGGTGTCTTCATATGTTTTCGAGTATATATGCTGTGAATGCACCATGCGCATGAGTAGGAAGTGTACACGAAACCCACGCAAGCTATAAACTCTTAGCTTATCTGCGAGTATAGAGGTCTGGGTGTTTTGAATGGCAAGAAGCGTATGTGTGCAAAAGTGGGAATTCTCTAGAAGTGATCTAAATCCTTAATTGGAGGAACTTCACTAAAAAACTGTGAATGCTTATAGGGTGAATTGTGCATGTCAACATATTTTTGTTGGCGCTCTGGACCCCCCCCCCCCGTCTGGCCGATCCTAAATGTCACCCTCCTCCTTTGTGTGTCGCGGGACATGTTATGCAACTTTATCCCGACGAATGCAGCTCTCACGGCGTCAACAAAGCCTGCCGGCTGCAGATCTGTCCGCGACAGCCTGTTGTTGTTGTTGTTGTTATTTTCCTCTCTCTATGTGATTACCGACTACATTAGCAAGTTAATTATATGGCCTGACATGTACCACTTGTGGTGAGAATCGTGTCAGGAACGCGGACAACTCGATAGCCAGAGACCCCACATTGCACGCCGATGATAAACAAGGTTAAATGCTAGACGTCTGTCTGTTTGCTTATGTCTGTCTGGTGTGACGAAAACTTGTGTGCGATTCGTCCCCCGTCCCCCCCTTCCAATTGAGATCTCACATGCCCCAGCTGGGGAATGCACTGTCCGATGCCTTTCAAGGCCCACCTCTCTTAGTTCTCTCGTTCTGTTTATAGCTATGTAACCAGTGGCCTGGTTGTTGGGTTCTTGTGCACTGAGTTCACCTCTCTCTCGCTGGATGAGTCATCGCAGGATAATCAGGCCCAGAGCTTTACGAGGATAACTCAGCCCGACAGCATAGACACGCTCTAACCACCATCACCACCCTGTCAAACAAAAAAACGATAAAGAGCAAGGAGAGAAAAGGAAAGAAATTGATTAAGAAGCACGGCTGAGGCAGATTAGTTTATTTTGTGTGTGTGTGTACACAAGATTTCCTTTCCCCTCTTCTGACTTTGTGTATGTATGCATGTCTTTGCATAA
Source organism: Nibea albiflora (assembly GCA_014281875.1). Lineage (NCBI taxonomy): Eukaryota > Metazoa > Chordata > Actinopteri > Sciaenidae > Nibea > Nibea albiflora. Next base: position 13,092,743 of record CM024811.1, on the reverse strand, counting down.
ATAAGCCTGTTCATGGGTATGTGTGTGAGACAGTGTGTTCTTCCCCTGCTGGTTTTGGTAGGTCATCGAGTGCAGTGAGTTGGCACATCAGGGTTTTCCCCAGGTTAGTGCCAAGGCCAGTGCCCAGGGTAATTATGGTATTATTGCGTATGTGTGTATGTGTTTATTTTACCAGAACATTCTCTTCTTGCCTTCATTCCCCTCACATTCCCGCTCTGCACTGTGTCTGAAGCCAGTGGTGCCATCTGTCAGTCCTGTGTGTGTGTGTGTGTGTGTGTGTGTGTGTGTGTGTGTGTGTGTGTGTGTGTGCGCGCATCTTGAGCTTCAGAAGGGGAGAGTATATTATGCAAATTAGAGAGAGGAACGAGGAAAAAAAGCAGAAGGGTGGCAGTGAGCGGAAGGGCGGAGAAGGGGGGAGAAGTGGAATGGAAATTATTCTGTGTGTGTGTGTGTGTGTGAGACTGCAAGTGTGTATTTGTGCTTGAGCGTCTGCCCGAGAGCTGCAAAGTCAGCCATTAATTTGACCCTTTCCTGGCAACGCGAGTGTGTTGTGGTTTGACACCATGTCCGTGTGTGTGTGTGAGAACTGGAAAGCGGCTGGTAACACCAGTTCCTTTACTGGAAGCACACTGAGAATCTGGAGCCCTCCAAGTGCTATTTGGTGTGGAGGGGTGGAAAGTGCACCGGCAACTGCTCCAAAATGTCCTACTTCTGTTGAAGTGATGCTTTGGTGAAATAACAATTTATTAGAAGTTATTTGCCTCAAAATGCAACAGCGCAAGATGGAGTGATTGGAAAATATACTTATATAAGTACTTTAGCATTGCACTCCAGTAGCACTGTCAGACCCAAAATCAATACAGCCGAACTGATATCATATTTTTTGCCCACAATGCAACTTAGTTTCCAGATATTTGGCTGTGTCATGCCCAAGTGGCAACCTCCCCAGTGAAGTAAAGCCAATGTGGAAGTGCCATAAACTGCAGTTCCTCAAACGTCCACTTGAAGCTGGCTACAGAACGAGTCAGTCTCCATAAGTCCCCATGTTAAAATGTCCAACTTCATAGCAGAAATAAACATGTTTACAGCCTGGCACAAAAAACAGTTTTTCCCCGTTCATGACAAATTTACCAAGGCTGAATCTTTATATAACTCATCAGTTCAAAGTATATTAAAGCTTAAAGTTATGCATGGGTGAGTGCAGCCAGAGACACCACAATCAGACATGGATACATTGTCCATATTTCTACTGTCCCATACAAGCTAATAGCCTCAAAACGCTAGCCTCAAGCAATAAGTGGTCTGGTAAGGTCAGTAAGAGCACAAATAGAATCCACTAATTCCACATGGCATGACATGAAAATCCAGATGTCAGAGTTCACCACCAGCACTTAAACGCAACATGCATTTGTAGATCAGAGACGGTGAAAAGAGCTCCACACACCTAAACTAATCCATGTGTCAGGTCATTTATTTATTTTTTCAGTTTCAAGCTTGTAGTCCTCAACCCCCCCCGGAGCTGCAACAAGCTTTATACAACGGATTTTCACGGACACAGTAGCACTCTCCCATACCTGTAAGACAGACTTTCATGTGTAAAATCAGTGAAGGTCCCATTTAAATGTTCCTTTCACAAAGTTTCACTTAAGCTCGAACTAGAAAACTTGTAATTGTATTGATTTTTATCATTCAGCTATTACTTTTTTTTCCTCCTGTTGGTCAAGGACACCCTAACAACTTTTACAACACTCAAACTGCATTGTTGTCAGGCTGAAAACATGTCAGTTTGGCTCCTGAAACGACTGCACTTTGGGAGTACTAGTTTGATCTTCACCGTACAATGCAACACGCACAGGGAGGGGCACACAGGAGGTTCAAGAAGCTGATATTTAATAAAAACCACAGAAATCAGCCAAATAAACAACCAAAACTGAAATCGGCTTGACTTTCTCAATATGACTGCATCTGGTCAGTTAATGATGTGTATAAAGAGCCTGCAACCAATTTGAAATGTAGCAAAAAAAAAAAAAATACTTTGGTCAAAACATACCTAGGAGCAAAATTACAAACTTCAAGTACAGGGGGAAAAAAAAGCTGCTCAGTTGCAGTTGAAGAGAGCAATTGAAATTTATTACTTCCACCCTTGGGTCGGGCTCCGGCTACATCACCGCAGCACAAGCCCTGTTTGTTGCTCCCAGTGGCAAAATGTGGTTTCAGCTTTGGTCATGTCAAACTGAGAACATCTTACAGTAAGAACTGCTCAGAGTTTGCCACATCCGCCCGTGTTGTTTTGACTGAACCATTAGGACTTTGTTGCTTCACATTCTGCTTTTAGACCTGAGGGGTAATTATATGAAACTTTTCCTATTGACACGTGAAGTCAAACATCCTTTACTTGTAGCATGTGAACATCTGGTGTCAAGCACATGTCTTTTCCTCCCATATAATGTACAAATGGGTGGCAATCTGAAGGGGGGTAATTTGTAATATGGCACATTTTGAATATAATATTTATTAGTTTGTTTTTATTAGTGCATAATAACCTGAATATATGAATCATTGTGTTTTCACAATGAGCCCTTCATATTTACAGTAAGAGCGGGCCCTCTTCTGTAGAGTCTGCCATTTTGAACCACCATTTCTGTACAGCGGCTCTTAACAAACTACAACTTAACAATACCCCGTAACAAATGGCACGTCATCGCGGCCTAATGGAGCCTTTCCATGGTCTTGTCTTGACATTCTGTTCACCTACCGAGGTGCCTCCTCTCTCTGCGGCCTCTGTGGCTGTACAGCAACACCACACTAATTGATTCTTTGGCCACTGTGGAGGACGGTCATTAACTCCTGCAGTCATTAGACATCTTTGACACGTGAATATGCCATAAACCGATGCGCTTGTCTGTCTTTTTCTCATCCCACCCCTCCAGTAGAGTTTCCGACACCTGTGGTATGTATACCAAGGAGCAATTGAATTGTTCTGGAAGCCTGCTTGACAACGGAAGTAACAACAATAACATAAGTGATTATATAGCAAATTTAGCTGGACCAAAAAAAAAGTGAAAATCCAACAGCAAAAAGTCACTGGCAGCAAGGTAGGAATGATAAAAGTTATAGAACAGCCACGAAAGGAAGGTCAAAGATAATTAAAAAGATAATTGCAGCAAAGCTAATGTATAAAAATGAGCCGGAGCAACTAATCTGAAATTATGTCACGCGTCTAACATCATCGGCTCCTGACATGGGTTGATCTCAAGTTGGAGAGACCAACACCATTTGATTTTAATCTTTACGTGCACGGTAACTTGAGATAAGAAAGTAGAACTCCAAGCAAGAGAAGTATCGTTACGTGACAGAGCCTTTGTGTTTAAAGTGGAATGTGAATGTGGAATAAGCATAAAAAAAGAGCATTGCAGCGACAATAAGCTTGGCATAAGGCATGTCAGCCTACGGGGACATCATTAGATGAGATTAGCAGCAACAGAGAGGTTTTTCTTTTGGCCTGTGGTTCAAAGTTGTCATCTGCCTGGCCTTTGACCCCGGCAGTCTCCCGTGGCCATGGCCTATTAGCAGGATGTTGCATGTCAGCGTCCATGTCTTTCTTTTTTTTATTTGCTTTTTCAGTGACAATAAAAATCTTGATTATGTCCACTCCGTCGCACCTCCGCACGCAATGTTTGTGTAGGAGTCGCGAGACTGTCTGCAAAAGTAGAAATGCGATGAAGTGCAGGGGATGAACGGACACAGATGGAGCCTGGAAACCAAACTGTCTCACGGGGTTATACAACTTTATTTGTTTCACCTTCGCCTCACCGCTATCAAGATAAGGCCGCTCGGTTCAAGGGGGGAAACGCTAAAAGCTCAATTGTAGTATCTCCGTCTCGATGGCAAGGTTTCACTTGTGTTCAAGAGAAACAAAATTTTAAGATGACAGCAGACAAAGTGACTTAGCTTCCTGCAGTACACAGACACAGATTAGGATCACTTGAAAACACTGGAAATGTGACAGCAATGGATGTGTGTGTGTGTGTTTCACATCCCTGACTGGGCAGGCTATATTCTCACAGGAGTGTCTCACTCTTCCATTTTTACCCTCTGTAGGAGGTGAACCAGTGAGCAGGCCTGTAATTGCGGTAAACATGGAAATGCAATATTCACACCAGGACTGCTCCGCTCGCTTAATGGACAACTTCTGTCATCTGTCTTGCACTCCCTCCCTTTTTTTTCCCCCCCTTTTTTATTTTTGTCTTATCTCTCAACACTCTCATCACGCTGATGTACCAAACAGCAAAGTCGTCACCAGCCCCAAATTCAAAGACGCAAATGTTTACATTACAAGACCGTTTCGCGACATCTGCATCACGGCAACTCTGTTGAAATTATAGAAGAGGTGGCTGTCGCTACTGTCTCTACTTCCCATCAGTGACGTCCTCAGTGTGAATGTTTCTTAATCTCATGACCATATTTCCAGAAAACTTTGCTGACTCAAAATGTTTCTTGTCACACTCCTGGGTCTTACCACACATTTTATTTTCCACTTCTCTAAAGAGGATTAATATGTTGGAAGTAAGAGAGACTTTTTAAACCTTAACTTCTGTTTCCCTGTTTTTGTTTTGTGCCCTACAACAATAGTTCCTGACCTCTTTATGAGCTGTTGAGATAATGCAAACCTATCTTTATTTCACCCCCCCCCCCCCCCCTTAAATTTCAATTTCCATGGAATTTTGTGCACATTAATTTAACCCAGAAGTTAAAACCAGCTGACTTTTGTGATTCCCTGTTATGTCATCTAATGCCATCATTAGACATGAACAAATGTAAACAGAGCCTAATTTAAAATATTCTTTTGTTCAAATGTTTTCCGTGGGAGGAAATGCTTTCAACACCTTTTGCTGTAGACCACAAGGATTCACACAGTGAGTTTTGGCAGGGAACGCTGAATGTAAACATAACTTGTTTGTTTATAAGAAAGTTCCGCGGGCCAACTTTTTAAATTACTCAAGTGTAACAAATCAGAGGAAGGAAAATCATTATTCGGACGAGCTGTGAAGAACTAGCCATGTGCAACTTCTTACAAGGACCTTACTCGCTGTTAGACATTGCTGTGTTTTAATGTGGTCACAAGCCAGGAAGTTTGGGAACCACTGTCACCAAGCGATCACCTGATCCAATGCTAATTAACTGAATTTGTATATACCCTATTACCCTTTTTTATTTTGCATGATACATACTTCTTTAATGTTTATAAAGAACACATCGGAGTTAAATGTATACATCCTGGTCTAAATAATTCTTATGCATAACTTTGAATTTGAATGGGTGAGTTAAGTAGAAATTCACCCCCAGTACAGTTTTCATGACAGAGGAAATTAGCTCTAGAGACCCAAACTGTTTTTTGTAGCATGCTGTAAACATGTTTATTTCTGCTGTGAAGTTGAACATTTTAACATGGGGCCATATTGAAACTTGTGATTTGTTCTGTAGCCAGCCTCAAGTGGACGTTTGAGGAACTTTTTTTGGCACGCACTGGGTTTGAGGTTCGCCATTGGCAAAACATAACCAAATCTCTGGACAAACTGTCTGTCACTGAGTTGCACCGTGGGTAATGTAAGCACCAGGTTTTGACAAGGAAGAAGAATGTGCAGAAAACAAATGATTTTGCCAGTTCTGCTGTATTGATTTTGTGTTAGTGGAGTGCACTGCTTAAGTACTTATTTCAGTATATTTTCAACCACTTTCAGGTTTAACCAACATGTTTATTTCTTCTGTGAAGTTGGACACTTTAACATGGCTGCTTATGGAGATTGACTCTTCTGTAGCCAGCCTCAAGTGGCCATTCGCAGTTTTTGTCAGTTTTTTTCAGCATTGGCTTAATTTCACAGCCACATAGGTTGCTGCTTGGATGAATCTAGTCTGCACTGGATCTGCCATATAATAACTGTAACTCAAGTTGAGGAATCATGTGCACACATGACAGAGAATCAGAGACCTAGATAAGGATAAGCTGTTTACATGCCAGTTTATCGTAGAATATTCCATCTAACATATTCAAATCTTCCTAAATCCATTTGCCTGAAATCCAGTGTGTTTACATCTGAAAATCCGATCAGAACCAGGATATGCATATAAACTCATTCACCTCTTTCCTCAGCGCGCGATGCAGACACATTTCATAAAACTTAACTTTCAGCACTTTCTCACCCCGAGGCCTCACACCATCTCTCGCCTCTCGTCTTTTGCATTGAGCAATTAAAAGAGTTAGCCTTCCGAGAAGTGCCGTTGAGTGGCGGTTCGTCTGCGCGCCTCGCCAGACAATAGCCGCTCTTCAGTCACTTTGGCTGAGGCGCGACGGCACAGTCGGCCCAGACAAAAGAGGGACAGGACAAAGTGAGAGAAAGCACTGGAAGTTTGTTTCAACAGACAGATGAATGCTGCCTGTGAAGCACTCATCATCATATCTGATGCAGACAGCATCATCCTCAAGTCTGAAATGTGGAAGGAAGGTGTGTGTGTGGTGCGCGCGTGCATGTGTGAGCATGCGTCTGCTCACACCACCCCCACCCACTAATAACTGATTCCGATCACCGCCCCAGCATTGTCTTGCAGTTGCCTCTCGAGAAATAAAGCAGGAAAGATAAAAAATGATGGCAGAGAGAGGAATCCTAATTAATTGTGATGAATATGCAGATTGGGTTGAATCCTCTGGATAGCCGACTCTTTTTACCACGATCTGCTTCAATATTTAGACAGAGCTTAGGGACAAAGACAAGTCTACGCCGAGAATACAATCAGCCTCAATTTAACTTCACTGCTACTCCTCGGACTTGTGTATGTGTGTGTGTGCGCGCGCATGTGTGTGTTCAGTCTTTTTGCTAGTCCTCTGTCTGTCTACTCTGCTTTTTTAGCCACAGCAAAAATTTCCATCTTATAAATCCTTTTCAATTTGGGTTTTGTTTTTCTTCCATTTAAACCTGTGCAACATCTGTGTCAGAGGTGTTTAGTCGCATAACAGTCGTTTATACGGCTGAGTATGTCTCAAGATAATTGAGTGTCATACTCCGGGGACATCAGGGACCAATGAATTCAATTTTTTTTTCTTTTTAGCAAAAACAGACTTTGTTGGATTTCTCTCCCTCATTTTACTGTCATTTTGTCACTGTGGATATCTAGTAATAGGCATAGAGTGTGCAAATGAAAATTGAAGAAGAAGAATTGTAAATAAAAAATGGCATCCTATTAACACTTTTTCACTTCTTTTATGAACTAGACTAAACTGAACCCAGTGGCGCAGTACGGGCAGTGGACTTGGCACCAAGATTGCAATGTATTGCTGGTAACAGAACACCCACTATCACACCTCCTACTAGGATGTAAGGGAAGTCCACGAAGATACCAAGCGAGAAAAATGTCAGTTTGTGTGCCACCATCAAATGATGCTGGGGGTCGCTGGGGGGGTGTCTATTTATCATGAACATAACTACTTTGAAACAATCACAAAATAACTTTTTTACTGATTAACCGACTTTTTCAATGCAGGCGCTCCCTCACTCTCATTCACTGTCTATGTTGCCCGACCAGCGCTTATTCTCCCGAACCATCGGACACACTGAAAGCAAATCTCTCCATATCTTTATTTTGTTGTGTAGACTGTGAGCCAGACACAGATTTAGAATCTGGGTATATGAAATAAACCAAGCCAGAACACGACAGATGGAGTATCAGAGTTTAGTCAATGAGCTCCACCTGGATCACGCTCAGTTTCAGTGACATTTCAGGCAGACGGTGGAGGGTTTGACCAGTCTGACTGTCTCATTGGCGACTGCAGTGTGACACTGGCTTGCAATTCTCCATAACTTGAATATTGCTCAACGTCTCTGCAGCAGGTTGTTGCGTTCTTCTTTTTTTTTTTTTCGGACACCCCTGCTGCTCACACTGCCGCAGCCAAACCACGTTACCCATTACTCAAATGAATGGAAAAACCTGCGATTCCACCATAGTGCCGGATTTGTTCTGAAACTGACCTAAGGCTGATGGGAATGTCATTAGTTTTATTATTAAGTATTAAATCATAAAGTACGGGACACATTGAAATTGTGACCAGATGATTGCGGCAGATGAAAAGTCGGGGATCAAACATCCTCTGAGGATCATGAAGGTCTGAACCAAATGTCATGGCTTTCCCAGTAGTCTAAATATATAAATGGTGGACCGAGTGACCATCCTATCGACTACCAGTGCCATCCATAGACATTTTTTTTAGGGAACAGAGCAGATGGGTGTCAAGGGCACTCAGTGTGATTGCTTTGATGGAATATTTCCAGCAATTTAATGTTGATGCAACACAGAAATATAGATATGTGTAATACAGTTGTGTTGAAGCTTAGTTTTCAGCTCTGCAGACTTCCAGTTAGTACGTAAACACAATGTGTGAATTAGAAACCAAAATTTACACTCCAAAGCTGCTTTTCTTTTTTTTTTTTTTTTACATTCTGACAGCATTTCCAGTCTGCGGTTCATGTTGATACAGACATTTTGAATGTTTCTGAGCTGAAATGAGACAAGCATCTGGTTTCTGCTCAAGTTTCAGGTTCACTGTGTGTTCATTTTCTGCTTTTTTTTTTTTTTTGCCAAAGGAAGTCTTTTAACCAATACCTCACATTCACATTCACTTTGATTACATCTGTGAATAAAAAAAAAAAAAAAAAAACTAGTCTAGACAAACTAGAAGCAGAACACTTCTGGCAGCTGCTATCCATAAAAGGAAATGAAAATTAAAGCTGTATTTTATTAAATGACTGTTAATTTGGCTTTGTTTAAAAACAAAAGAAAAAAGAAAAAAACAGCTATTAGCTGAAGGAAAAATAGCGAATATAATGTGATAAAAGCTCAGGAGGCTAATTTAAAGTAATGTAGACAAATGCCAAAAATGGACAAAAATCTTCTGTCACACTGGAAAAGTCCTTCAACGCTGACCATTACAGAGGAATGGAAACTTGAGAAAAAGAGATGAGGGAACAGTAAAACTCTTTGAGGTCAGCAGGACCCCGACGCAACCTTTTACTCCTTTCATCATCTACTTCCCCTTTTTTCCTCTGTTTTATTTAAATTCTCTCTATTTCCCCTTTATCTTTCCCACTGCAGCCAACACAGACTTCATCCCTGCAAACGTGATGAAGTGTGTGTGTGTGTGTGTGTGTGTGTGTCCGGATGTGCGCTTGCACATGACTGCAGTGAAGGGTGAGTCATGTTAATGTCTGGAAGCCGTGTTGTGATCTCTGAACCACAGGCTGGCCGGCAAGAAGCAGCCAAACAGTTGGTCATCTGGTGTGGGTTGAGATATCACAGCCTGAGTGCAAAACTGTGTGTGTGTGTGTGTGTGTGTGTGTGTGTGTGAGAGAGACTGAGAGTGAGAGACATGAAGAGCCACAAGTGAGACTACATGGATCGGCCACCTGTGTACATAAAGTGATTGAAGCTTCGGGTCTCATTCCCAGGGACGATGCTGATATAATTCTGCTATAATTCTTCTCTAAATGGTGAAAGTGATGCATAACCAGGGATGCAGCAGTTTGTAAAATCCAATCAAAAGCCAGCAACTTTAAAATATTAATGCCACTGATTGATATGTGCAGCTGTGATGTAGCTCTTCGGGTCAGTTACACTGCACTGCTGCTAATTAGCTTCAGTCTAAACAGAGTTTCTAAGATCTATTGCCAGCTAATGTTAACTTACTCAAAATGGCAGCATTTGATTACATTTTTTCCTCGGCTTTAGCCAAATCATTATCTAATGTAGCTGATCTAACATGATGAAGAACTTTTGGTTGGATAATGAATGGAAGCCCTGTGATAACATCACTTACTTACAGGTTCAAACTACCAGCATCTAATGTGCTATTGCTATAGTCAGTTTAGTTGTTGTCTGTAATTAATTTACACAAACCCCATTTATACCCTAAAGCATATACATATTTGATATAAAATACATAGGTATTGATAGCAACGGCGATGTCCTTTGAGCTGGATTGATACTGTACCACATGTCCTGCTTAAGTGACTGCAGATCTTTGGAAACGGTGCCACTGTAATGCTTTAAAAATGTTTGTCTTCGCATCAGTCATAAGTAGATGCAGATGCATGAAACATAATCAGATGCAGAGTGTGTCCTGTTTCCACAATGAGCATGGAAATGATCACTGGACACAGACACGGGTTACCGGACATCAGTAAAAAACCGAACGCTGCTATAATACATTTTTATAAGAAACTCTTTAATTCCTCACTGCGATTTCAAGAGTCCTTCAGCTCAGCTCCACACACGCAGATTGTTACTTTCAGTGATTAAATCTACTGCGTGCAAACGTTCCAACACAAAACAACACACAGATAAAATCAGTGACTGGCTTGTGAACACATAATATAGAGCATGTAGTAGCTAAAGGATCCAGATATCTCCTTCAGGAGTTGGTGGAGGCCAAAATAGAGCCTGAAATAGAAGGTTGAATATTGGACTAGCATTCATCAGGTGGCCATAAATGCTTGCCGGATGTGAAAATAAACACCACAGCGTGTTCGCAATACCAACCTCAACCTCAAGCGGCCAAAAAAATGTTACTTCTAATTAAAAAATTCAGATTATAACATGCAATAGACTGGGACATCTCCCGGGTTTTACCACCTCTTTAAAAGTGGGAGGAAGTGAATGGATGACAGCAATTAACTGAAACTAATGAAATTATATTTCTAATTAAGAAAAAAAAAATCTCTGGATTAGACATTATCGATTATAGTTTTTTTTTTTTTTTTTTGAGCAGGTTACATTTCATATGAATCCCATCTCTCCTGAAGAGGCGTCCAAAAACGCAGAATGTGACGGAAAAAACCCCCCCCCCCCAAAAAAAAACGAGCTGGTGAGAGTTCATATCAAATCTGCACTTCTACATGGGTGTCAAAAACAAACACTAAAGGACTCAACACTTGTGTTGTTCACTGTGCGTGTGTGTGTTTGAAATGTGAATTTCTGTTTTGAGCCCTTTGATGTAATTATGTCTTTTCCCTTATGCCTCCCAATCTGTTTTTCATCATCATTATGCTTTTCAGTAATGAGCACTCTCTTTCTTTTGAATAAAGGAAAACATGCAATTCCACACAATGGAATATTTAGTAGTGTTGTGTGTCCTTGGATGGGTTTGTTCGCCTTTGCTGGAAAGAGTGAATGCACTTCATTGTGTGTGTGTGTGTGTGTGTGTTTGTGTGTGAGGGATGAGGCACAGCAGGAGGTTAAGACCTGAGATGGGGTGAGTCTTGTTGTCCTCCCTGAATTATTTAGCACATGGGGGAATAAGTGAGCGAACGCTAACCCCGGCTATCACGAGAGACCCGCAGAGCGGAGAGAGCTGCTTTCATGAGCGCGCGTCGTCTTCTGTTATGTTTTCATACAGTTTAGAAGCACACACATTTCAGCAAAGGATGTCTTGAGTGAGTCACAGTTTACGAAAAGAGGACGCACAGATGCGTCCTTTAGGTCATCAAAAGGACTCGCAGGGCCCGTTGAGATCGACCGTAAGCTCATTTGGCCTCGCTTTGCACTCACTTTATTCCTGTCGTCTCGTTTCTGTGAATTTGACAGAAGGTACACACAAGCAAATAGAAAAAAAAAAAAAAAAGGATGGAGGGGTGGTGGTGGGCTGGAGGGCAACGGAGGAGTGCATGAATGTGTGATCTTTCCTGGTAAAGCCTCTTACAGCGCCCTGGGTTTACACTCCTGTCAAGTGATTTGGGGTTTTTGTGTGTGTGCTTGTTGTTTTCGTTGAAATGTCCTCATAAGCGCACAAAGATGAGGAAAATCCTTTATTGTGGAGACTAAAATGAATTTCTGTGCAGGTTATGACTTGGATTTTGGAGTTCAGGATTTGCTTTATTGCTAAGTCAGAATCAGAAATGAATGGAAGTCAATGGAAGGTCCTCGCAGGCATGGTGATAAAAACCTTTTTTTCCACATTTATTCCATGTTGTTGGAAGTCCCTGAACTTGTGAACTCTCATTCTAACCTCAGACCCCGAGGCGCAAAACACACACATGAGCACACACACACACATGCTCTCAACACCCCTAAGGCCCCCTGCAGGTATACTGTGTATGTGTACACTTGCTATATTTATTCACCTTTACAGTCATTATACCAACATGACCCACAGTCTACCTACTTTTTCACCTTCATCATGCGGTTTCGAAGCTACATGTCATTTCCCGTCCTCTCCTGTTTCTTTTATCCTCATACCCTCTTTTTTTTTTTTTTTTTGAGAAAGCAAAACAACCCCTTGAATATGACTGGAATATGGAAACGCTTAATCTCTGTGGATGGACGAGTATCAAATCCTCCAGCGAATGATCGAGGTAGAGAGAGAGAGAGAGAATGTAGAGGAACACTGTTCATTTTGCCAGGGCCAGATGGTGAGGGCAGCTTTGGTGCTGCACGGCCTCCCTGCCTGTCAGGCCATGACACACACACTCACTCACTGACACACACAAACATACACACACTCTCTCACAAACAGACACAATTACCTCAGCTTGTTTGTACAGCAGTGGTCTTCTGTTTGCGGTGGCCTAAGCGAGTCAGACTTATTAGATTAATCTTTTATTTGTCTCTCTGTGGCGTTATCACTGCTTTTCATCTCAACGTGTTGCTGGGATTAAGAGGCAGTTTCTGGTTTGCATTCCCCATGTTTGGATAGTTTGTAATCTGTTTCTGTGTGTTATTCAGGAATACAAATATGGCCTAAAGCACTACTGTGTTGAAACTTTTTATTTTTATTTTTTAGAAAGAGCTGTAGTTACTGGTGTAGAAATTAATTTGAGTAAAACTAAAATGTAGCAAGCACAAAAATTTCAGATAAAATTCAACTTTATGTCATGACACTTCACATATAGAGCTGGTCTAGCAAGACTTAACCATCCCCACCATGAGCAAGCGATTGGCGACAGTGGCAAGGAAAAACAAGCAGAGAGAGAGGAGGCGGGGTTGGTTCAAGTCGCACCAAAACCCATAAACTCTATCAAAAAGGAACATCTTAAGCCTACTCTTAAATGTAGAGACTGTTAAACATATATTGCGAACTTTATTTCCCCCTATCGGGCTGTGATGAATCCGATATGAAAATAATGATATTGTAACATTATTCCGAGCGTAGTCATGCTTGTTTAGTCACTAGCTGTTCAGGCTGTGTTAGCAAAGTAGCTGGATAAATCGATCAAGCTGCTGGTGATGGTTTACTTGTAAAGAAGTGTTCAAACCGAATGCAAAATAGAATTTCACCTCACATCATTCCCAGCCAATTGTAGTAGTTTGCCTTTATGTATTGACTGTATTCACTGATCTCAAAAAGCACCAGCATGCTCTTTTATTTTCCTCTTGGCCCCGGAGTAAGTATATATTTCAATTTTTTCAATCTAACTCTCCCTAAGTTTATTATTTGCCCATTTAGCATCCATTGCTGTCTTTGACAGTGTCTAAAACAAATTAATCTTGAGGCCATCTTTTTAAAAGGTAGTCCAAAAACTAAAACCAGTTCACATTTATTTCACGTCGGCGCGTCCTTCATAAAACAAACCTATTTATCCGACAAAATCATCTATCCACACATTCACACCTCAGAGCACTTCTGTTTCCACAATCATGTTGCACGAAGAACATGAATACAAAATGATAAAATCTTGACAATTGATGGTCCAAGGTTAGCACAATGGCCAGGCTGTGATCCATACTTCTCCCCGGTAATGAAAAAAAAAATGTATAACACTCAAGGATAAGCTTTGTGAAACGTTAACTCCTTTTTGGTTAATGCATCAGGTCTTGCAAGATGAGTACATTTGAATAACCATGAGCTGAGTTTTAACTTGCCCTCTCCCTGGCCCCACTGCTCTGATCCATCTTTTCTGTTGCTTGGGTAATAACTTCACTGTAGAGTCTATTATCTCTGAAGGTGGATTCTAGAATAGAAACACACACAGTGCAGTTATAAAATCCTTGCTACTTCTGTTCAACACAAATCACCAGTGTGGGATGATGTTTCCTCTCATCTACGTTTGAATATATGACACCTGGGCTTGAACTGAACCTCCAATGAAGAAAGGAAAGTTTACTTTGCTTGATAAATGGAGATATACTCGAGGTAACACAGAAATCAGTCTTCTACCTGTGTCTTGCAATTGCAAATATATATAATTTAGTATTGATGTACGTTTACCAAAGTACTGTTTGTCCATTTTGTGTTACTTTATACTTCTGCTCCGCTACATTTTTGAGATCTGTGAAGGTTCTCAGTCATCCAGGTCATCTTTCTTTGCCAAAAAGGTCAAGTCTGGGGCAACTGGACTTGTTTGTAGATCCGTGAAGACGTTTCTCCTCTCATCCGAGAAGCTTCTTCAGTTCTGACCGACTGGTCTGGAGTATTTATCCTAGGAATGCTTGTAGATCCGCACTGTCGCCTCACAGCAAGAAGGTTCCTGGTTCAAACCTTGGCTGGGGCCTTTCTGTGTGACGTTTGCATGTTCTCCACGTGTCTGTTTGGCTCTTCTCTGGTTTCCTCCCACCGTCCAAAGACAGGCAATTGACAGGTTAATTGATGACTCTAAATTCTCTGTAGGTGTGAATGTGAATGTGAATGGTTGTTTGTATCCATGTGCTCTGTGATGAACTAGCGACTCGTCCAGGGTGTACACTACCTCTTGCTCAAGTCAGCTTGGATAGACTCCATTGTTGGTACTTGTACTTTGAATTTAAGTACGTGACGTGACTCCTCTGATGCACCACAGACTGTGTGAACAAAGTGGAACATAGTTGTGGATAAATACAGCTTTAGCGTTTATTGCCTTGATGTCGTCACATTACATTTCAAGTCCAAAATGCTCCTTCCGTAGCGTCGCGAACACTTCTTCCTCTCCCAACAGTTCTTCAAGCCCACCGTGCGTCATTTGCTTGCACAATAACGTCTAAGTAAATCAACCTCAACGTGATGATGTGGAGAAACATCGTTCACATGGAAAAGTCACCCCGATCACTATTTTACACTGTTGGGTGACACAAGCGTGTCGCTTCAATTCACAAGCAACAGGCTAAACTGACTCCAGCAATAAATAAATAAACTGTGCCGAATTCCCCATGCACCACGAGGCCACTCGGAGTGCACGCTGACCCTGGGTGACTTTTGTGGAATGCGCTACCACTTCTGGGAATGCTGCTCGGAGCGTCAGCGCTGACGCTCTCACATGGTATATTTTAAGGGTGTATGGACGAGAGAGCAGAGTATTTATTGGGACAACACAGGCAGGCATTGTTGGAAATGTCCGGGTGGAACACACATTAACATGGCACTGATGATGTTCAAATTCGGCATGCGAGATTAGAAAAGAATTCACTACAGGACAAGAACACTATATATTTTCTATGCGTTTCATGTTGAGTTCATTGTCAAATGGATTGCAAATTTTTGTTCGTACAAAAGTGCAGCTCATTGTGAAGAAAATGCTAGGCCCTTGGTGATGAATGATCAGCCTTGCCTGTTGTTCCTTGTTGCAGTCTGTTTCACCCCTGCTCAAAGATGAACCTCAAAGACTCTCCGTGGCCCTGAGAGTTAAATAGATATGATTTGTAATTCCTTGGCATGAAAACACAGTTAGTGTTGCATAGGGAGGCATTGTCTGCTCTGTCCTTGTGCGAAGTGTGTGCGCGTAAGAATGTGTATGTTATTAGAGATATTCCGATACCATTTTTTTCCTTCCCAATACCGATTCCGATACTTGTGCTGTAGGTATCGGCCGATATTGAGTACTGATACGACACCAGTATGTTTATTTTCTATAGAGTGAGAGAGATACGATAGATAGATGATTGATTGATTGATTGATTGATTGATTGATTGAGTTGCTGGTGTGAAAATTAGCAACACTTGTCACCCCGAAAGTTTTTCTTTGCATATGTTGCATGTCTTACTGGTGGGAGCATCCAGCGTGAAATACTGCCACACCGCCGACATGATATGCTAGTGCTTGTTAGCTGCTAGTTAGCTTAGCACCACGCCTCGAGTTGCAGCACAGCGCCACTGTTTTAAGAGCGGCGAAGAAGAACTGTGCCAGAGCGTAACAGAGCTAACCAGTATAGATTACTAATTTAATAAATTACGTGGTATCGGATCGGTGCCTGTACTCCAGTAGTCGCTGATACCGATGCCAGCATTTTCTGCAGTGTCGGAGCAATTTCTGATACTGGTATCGGAATCGGAAAAACTCTAGTTGTTATATTTGGAAGACTCTTATTTCCACTGTATTTCTGGTGTGTTTAATCAACACTTGGCCCTGATTTCACTGGAACAGCCACTGCATAAAAAGGAAACCAATACACTTTGCTCTTCTTTCACTCGCTAATGCAGTTTTAAAACTCAGACTTCCTCACCCCTTTTACAAGTAGATAAAAAGCACTTTGATCCCATCTGAGGTATCTGGCTTTTTTTATTGCTAAAATAATGTCCCGCCCCGTATGAATCAGAGCAGTGGGTCTATAGGTCTCCCTGCAAATGCGTACCAAAACCTTAAAAATAGCTGGGCTCATTGCCATTCCAGACAGATATGACTAGGCCTAGGGCGTTGTTGAGAAGAGAGAGGGAGAGACAGAACCAGTGTGGGGACAGAGCCAAGGTCGGCTCAGGATACACACTCAAGAGGTCGATGATCCAGCCCAGGTAACCTCCGGATGACCCCAAGAATTCTCTAGCCGGGAGGGGGAAAGTGGTCTTGTGAGCGTGTGAGTGCGTTGTGTGGTATAAATTGATCTCGCTCTCCTCAGTGTCTTTGTTTATGTATGTCTGAGAGATTTTTCTTCTCTGTTTTCTCAACGAGAATAAACTTGGCCTCAGACATAGTTGGATGTAAACTAATGTGCTATTATGAGTTTTTATCCTCATTCCCAAGTTCACCATGTCACTGTAATGTTTTGACTGTAACAACATTGAATTATACACAGAGACATGGTAAAAAAAAATAAGTGGGATAAAAGCCTTGGATGGGCACTTAGACTTTGTACATCATGAGGATCCAAAATGAGATCAGAGATGTCTGCAAGAATATATATATATATATATATATACACATATACACACACACACACACACACATAACCTAAACATGGCAGACTTGCCCTACAAAGGCAAAAACTGACTCGGCTAGGAGGCCAACTGACTCTCCAGGTGGCAACAAACCACTCTCCACAACCAACTAACATTCTGACTTCCTTTTGTGACTAATTAGATCAAACCATTAATATGGTTGTTTCATATTTACACAAATAATAATGAGCCATAAATATTTACATAAATCAACAAATACAATATACACATCTATTCACAAACCCATAACCCGATAATAAACACCCCAAAAATAAACCTACTTGAATAAACGTATTTACATAATTAGTCAAACGCCCCTTCTCCCACTCCCCACTTTTGCCGCGACACTGCCGGAGGACAGAGAAGCAACGGTCGCAATTCCCCTCGCGGGGTGTACTACACATACACCGGGGCATTATCAATACATTTCTCTTTACTATATTACATGTGTGATCCTTTACCTTATGTACCATATGTGTTTTTGACAGTTATAACTCATAGTACAACAGTCTGACGACTGACTTTATCTATATTCCTGCCGTCTAAGTTAGTGGAAATGTGTTTAATATTTCTGCTACACTTGTATGTAAACTTGACTGCTGATATGTAGAGAGCCCAATAAGATGTGGGAGTTTAACGTTGTAGTTTGGTCAACTACTGGATGTTGTTGCATGTTAATTAGCTACAGCTGGGTAAATGACAGTCACAGTTCACTTCACAGCTTGTTAATAATACGTGCGATTGCCTAATTAGAATTCTGGCTCTTGCGGTTTAAAAATAGCCTGTCCTCGTCACTTGAAAGTAAAACGCACAACGTTTCAACTCAAACGTCACGCGAGTTCCACCGCGCGTTTTCCGTGGCAATGTAGCTGGCGGTGAACGTCGATGGTTAAAAGATGAGCTGTGACCCGCCTTGATTACACCGTGATAACTCCTGAGTTGAGTGTTAATTAATCACTTAACAGCACAGTAAGTTTCATACTGAGCCGAAGTACAAAAAAACACCTGCGCAGATATCAAATGATGTATCTTTATGCTTGTGCTCAAGCCTCCTCCCAGCTCTGCAGTATGCTCACTGTAATGTCAGCGGCTCGTCAGAATGCTAATTACAAACTTACACATGTTGACATCTCGCTATGTTTCCAGATAAGATATCCCCGTGGTAATTTACCTGGCAGTCTAACCAGCAGTACTGTATATTCAGAGCGATTTAATTCACAGCCGGATTGATTGAACATAGCCTCAGGTTGGTGTCTGGCCCTCGCATAAACAGATCCAGTCTATGTTATGTTTAATTCAGAGTCCTTCCACTGGAAGAGAACCAAACTGATCAGGACTTGTTTACACTCTCCGGCCCCGGCAAGCCCTGGCCTACTTTTAACAACTTCACTGCACTTTAAACGGACTTAAGTGCATGTTTTGCATGTGTGTGACTGACTGCGCGCACAAATTAGCTTTGCATGTATAATGCAGGACTCCACAGCTATAGATCCATATCATGGGGCCTGGCGGGGGGTTGAGCCATCTTTAGCTGGGAGCTCTTGGAGACCTGGCTGCAGTGCCTATTTGCATGTATGAAAGTAAAAGAAGGTCCTCTGTGTGGAAGATACTGTATATAGCCTTGGCGTATGACCTCTTTTGACTCTTAGATCTCCGTCACTCAGAAAGACTTAGAACTTGTGACCGATAAGAGCCAGCTACGCACTTGATGGCTTATAAAACAGGCCGATAACGAGCCGGTACACATTCAAGATGTTCCGGGACTTTATCAGCGCTCGTCTTCGTGAAATTATGGCAGAGCCCATCCATGTTAAAAGTACAATTATATAACTAAATGCACATACATGCTGAAGTAAAATCAGCCGCCCATCTGTCTCTCAGAGCGTCTTCGTCTATCAGTCAAGCAGTGAATTCACACAGACCGCGCGCACACACACACACACACACACACAGCCGTTTAACCACAGATTTAATGTGTAGACTTCTGGACAAAAATCTATGTGGAGGTGTGTGTGTGTGTGTGTGTGTGTGTGTGTGTGTGTGTGTGTGTTAGTGTGTCCCTGACAGCTCTCTGTACCAACAGCCCCTGTAGCAGAGCAGATACCAGCCAAAGATTAGGATGTAATTACACGCCACTTTCTGCTCCATCTCTCTGCCCAGGAGAGGGAGAGAAAGAAATGGAGAGAGCGAAGAGAGAGAGACAGACGTGGAAGGAAGAGGAGGGGAGGTAGGGTGGAGATAAGGCTGGACTGTGTGTTATCAGACTGTGGTGTGTGTGTGTGTGTGTGTGTGTGCGGGGGTGTGCGAACACTGCTCCCCTGTCCAAATTTTGCACACACTGACAAAAAAAAAAAACCTTTCACCCTCCTTACCTCGCCTCGCACGTGTCAAATGTTTTGACTCGAGATTTACCCCGCTGCGCCTTCATTCACTGGCCGTCTGTAGCCATGGTAACGCGGTCAACACCGCTATCCCGTCCCACACATGCAGAGAGTGTGTGCGTGCGTGCATGCGTGCGTGTACGCCGCACTTGTGCCCTAAGGGTCAGACATTAGGATAATCCCCCTCTCTCATTTAAATGTAAAGTCAGCAAAAGAAAAAGTCGCTCTGGCAAAAGTGTTATATGTGTGTGTGTGTGTGTGTGTGTGTGTGTGGAGAGGAAATGGCACTTTGCTCCCTGAACATGTGTCCCATGTGCATGCAGGAAGATAATTTTCAGAAAGAAAAAACTTAAATGCCGTCAAATTTGGCTCCTATTTTTCCCCTCCCTCCTTCCTTTAACGTTCGCTGCGTGTTTTTTTTTTTTTCCTGTGTCGTTTGCGTTGCCGCGTTCTTTTCCTCCCTTTTTCCTGCGGTGACAGTTTTAGGTCACCCCTCAGTCACTTTCATCATCTTTACCCTGGGATGTTGTACGCACATCTGTGGCGCGCATATCTGCGCAAGGTGAAGCTGGTGGGAGTGGGATACAGGAGGAATCCCTCTGGGGGGAAACATCAGGGAAACGATGATCTCCCGGCTTTCCCGAACGCTCCCGCTGGCTCCCTTTTGAAGATGGGAATGCCAGTGTTAGAGGAGACAGCTGTCACAGACACACAAACACCTATAGTACAGTGCAGCACCTATACACAAATCCCAACCATGCTTTCCCCCCTGATTCTGGATCTGTCAAAGTTTTTTTCTATATATATAGGAAAGGGGGAGAGATTCCCTAATCAGCAATGTGGATATGAGTGAGTTTTAATCCTACTTCTGACAGAAAGAGAGAGAGAGAGAGAGGGAGAAAAGGGGGAGTTCCACATTTCTGCAGGATCAAAAGCTTTCAGGGGATTTTGGAGCTTGGAGCTGGTATCTGTTTGTGTGTGTGCGTACGTGTGTGTATGTGTGTGTTTGTCTGAAGGGGGAGGTCCAGAGGGCTTTGACACAGATGTGAATATAGAAAAACAAAAAAACAGTGTACACACCCCTCCCGCGTGAACACGGCACTCACAACACGTAATCATAGACAGATAAAAGCACACGCATTTTCTCGTAAGAAGCACCACCACCACCACCACCCCCTTCCCAACATACTGTAAACACACACATACACCATGCTCTCACTTACACGCAACCCCCCCCCACCAGCACACGCGTATATAAACATTATGTATTGATTCACACTCGTTAAACGTTAAATCACAGCTCTTAAATCACACTAAAAACAAACATATTTGATTGTACCTGCTGCAAACACAGACACTCCAAAGAAATCCTCTTGTAAAAAGGCTCAGTTAGAAACGTCAGAGTTCCGCCCCCCCCAAATTTACCACAAATTTCCACGAGCACACAGTCAAATTACGCTCTAACCTGTGAGTTTAGTTAAATGTCAAGGTCCTTAACGGTTACATCTTTCAAATAAATCAGGTGGGTCACAAAGTATTTTTTGTTAAGGATGGAAATTTAGCAAAAATGCTCCACAAGTGTGCCAGTTCTCAGTTTAGAAAAGAAGAAATATATTTTATATTAAAAGAACTTGCTTGGGTCATGTCAGCGTTAGCTAACATACTCAACAAGTGAAAGTAGATGTTGTGCCTTATCCTTACCGATTTAAAAAAACAAACAAAAAAACAAAACAAAGATATTTTATCTTGGCTGCTAACGTCAGCATTACCATTAAGCTAGCAAAGCAGATGCTATGTCCCCAATGCCAATATGCTCCCTCTTCCTCCTCACTGGCTAATCTAAATATCAACAAAGACGAGGATCATGAGCAGAACCGAGGCTGGCCGAACGACACCTGCGTGCTCCAATAAGCCATCTGTAATGTAATAATGTGCATTAATTCATAACTTTTAAGCTTCAATATAATTTAAACGGGTGAGTTAAAAAAATAAATTCAGACTTAAACAGAGAAATAGAGACCAAAACAGCTTTTTGAACCAGGCTGTAAACATGTTTATTTCTGCCGTTAAGTTGGGCATTTTAATATGGAGACTTATGGAGAGTGACTCATTCTGTAGCCAGTCTCAAGTGGCCACTTGAGGAATTACAGTTTTTGGCACTCATGGCTTCATTTCACGGCCATGGAGGCTGCTGCTTGGTTATCCCTAACTTAACTCAACTTTTTACGCATACAACATGTAACCTCTAAAACTGTAGCCTATAAATAAAGGCTGGTTACATAGCAATTAGCGGTTGAGAAACATTTGAGAAGCCGGGTGAATCATACTAATTCATGTTTATAGTTCATATTTAATTTGATGCATTAGATTCATTTATTTTCCTGTAAGATGGTTGTATAGCGAATGGTTTACGGTTACCCTGTGTTTACTGAGACGTCGTACCTAAAAAGGTTCGGTATGGAGCCGCTTGTTTTGTATACACATATACACACATGTTCAGACATCAATCACACACACAAAGACACGGCCCTCCATATCCCCTTCCAGTTCAACAGCATGATAAAATCATAAGTGGATTATCAAAGAGTTTCTACATCATACCGAAATCATGACTGGATTAATTCCATCTGACATCAGCTCGTCTGCGCTTCCTAAGCCATATTTAGTTGACGATCAAATAGCTTAACCTGGCCAGTTAATCCCATCCTAATATTCCACTAATCTGTCCCCAATCCAAACTATAACAGAATCAGCATTGGCCGTTTGTTGTTTGTGTTTGAGGGGTTGTTTTCCCCTCTTCCCTGCTGTTTTTTTTTCTTTCTTTTTTTTCTTTCCACTCAGATTTTGCAAGCCATGTAAATTTCAGGCGGGACACCTGTTTGTGTTTCTGCATGTGCATATTTTCCTGTAAATTTTCTCCATGTTCAGGCACCGTGACTCAAATTTTGGCAGATGCGGCGCTGTATCACACACAAACACGCGAAGCCAGACTCTTACCACTGGGGCCTGATTGAAGCCACATACCTAAACAGAGGATTAGTGACTTATCATCATCGAGTCCCTGGACTTTTGATGTTAGTGAGGTTATGTTTCCCAGTAAGGTTCTTATGCTTTACAATAAGCAGACAACATCCAAATGTTATTCATTCAGCTTTTGAAGAGCACTTCACTTGATGAGAAAAATCAAAGTGTGTGTACAACCTCCGGATGTACTTGTTTGCTCGGAGCAGACCTAATGCCTGTAATCAGATCAACATTTTCCAGTAAGGACAGAAAATGGAGTAAGCAGGCTTTGTGATGAGGGTGATGATAGGTGACGATGATGAGGCTTTAGCTCTGGAGCACACCAGTGAAGATTTGGAGAGGAGAGTGATGGGCGCTGAGTGGTGGGTGGAGACGGTGGAAGGAGGCAGCAGAGCTCTACAACTGGGGGGGGGGTATAATTGGTGGGTGGGGGTGGAAGCTAGTATTGGACCAATGTGTCTGTCTTTTATTAAAAATCATTTATCAGCATGTCAGTGCCTCTGATGTGATGGATATAGTGCAGTTTGATTGATCTCACATTTATTGGGAAATTGATCAGTGCCACAGTCGGCGCCTGTCTGCGGGAAGCACCTAGAGTGAATTTTAATGACACATTTCTGAGCTCAAGTATGGATGAATGGTATATTATATATTTGATTTTTTTTTTTTAGTGTAAAAGTAGGTGTGCCAAATAGATCAGAAATAATACAAAGATAAAGGAGAAAAATAAATAATATAAATGTTTAATTTATGCACAAATGCAGGCTATAGCAGACCAAACGGGGGGGAAAAAGACTTGGACTGGAAGCTGCTCAGGTTGCAATGTATGCAAGAGTGCCTTTGTGGGCAGCATCAAGGGTTTCATGGCATAAACAAATGAAACACATGAAAAACTTACTGGTTGCTGTGATCATTCCTCCTCTCCATACTAGCTGTGAAACAAGACCTTCATTGAACAGCTATCCACTGGGAAAGATGGGGGGGGGGGGGGGGGGGGGTCAAGAACCACAGCTTAGATTCTTACCCCCATTTTGATTGGGGTCAAAATCGAAGCTGATACGAGGCTTCATCAGTGCTTGTTAGCATAACTCAGCTCGTATCTCCATCCTGGCAGTCGTACTGTAGGCGTAGGTTCATTGTTGTGTTTTGTCCCGTGTGACTGTCAGGATGTTTTTTCCCCCTCTTTGTGGTTTAGCAAGGGAATACAGTCCAGGGAGACACAAAGAGGGAATTTCCAACTAAAAGGGCCACAATTTGATCAAATACTCATATAATTTAGTTACCTCGGACCGCTGAAGCCGAGATTAAGAAGATAACAGGTTGTAGATGTCTGCAGCTTTGGTTTTTAGTCGGAATTCACCTGTTGATGCGACCCCCACAACACTTCCTGCTTCAATTATGTTACCCACAACAACTGTTTCACATGATTTTGGGATAAGGGTATATTCAGACAGGATCAGGGACTGTGGCGAAAACTCCGTTTTTTTTCCATTCATTTGACTGCGAGTAGTGTGTTTTGGCTGAGGCAGTGTGGGCGACAGTGGCGTCTGGCAAAAAAGTGCGGATCTGCGGTGGAGAAGCCGGATCCAACTGGAAACACAGCCCAATAACACGCTGCGGCCGTCAATCAGTCAGTGTATGTTGCATATAATCATAAAAGAACTATTAAGGCTAGGTGTATTTCCGTGAGCTTCTGCTATAATTTCTTAATGAAACAAAATAATAATAGTAAGCAATAATCATAGCAAACAAATATGTTCCGTTACATCTTGAATGTGCGTTGGTGGTTAAAATAAAACAGTCTAATTCCGCATTCAACCCATGATAAGAGATTCTGCTCAGGTTAAATATCTACTTGGCCTCCACTAGATTAGAAGAAGGCAGTCGTGATCAATGATCAAATAGAGATCATGATCTAGAGGGTGAGATAAATTCAGCCATAATTACTGTATAATTATGGCGTGATCTCATTTTCTTTTCCTCTTGAGTCGGCCTACAGAAAGAGTGCCAAGCTAGAAACCTTTTACAACCTGACAAACCGCAGTCCAAGCCTTTACACATTTGTTTTTAACTCTTGCCGTTGCATTTGAGGACAAATTGAGCTCATTACCTTTGTCATTTCATGCATTGAAAACAGGCTCTGTGCTTTTTGGGTTTTGGTTTTCAGAGGTCAAATCGAAAGCTCAGGGGTATCGTAACAGAATTTTAGCCATTCAGAGCTTCAGTGTGGGTATCAGTCTTCAAAAACCCAATCTGGTGGAACCACGGCAGATGGTACCATCGTGGGGGAAGGGTGTTTGGGGATAGGGGAAAATGACCAAGAGCAAAAGAAAGGGGTGATGGGGTGTGACCGATGGGGCTTCTTCTAGTTAAAATGAGGTAAGGAACTCAAGAGACCATCTCTGTCAAACTCTGCTCGCAGGCCTAGATGCAGCCTTCACCATGATTAACAACCTGCAAAGTTACTTCATATAGAAATCGCTCCTAAAAGTTGTTAACTGCATTGTGATAGCAACATTTTTGGACTTGTTACTCTTTTCAAAGAATACATTACTGGAGGGAAGTCACAGCGTAAATTTCAGCAGCCATAAGATGATTTATTGAATGTGGAAAAATATATTCCCAATGTGCAACATGGTTTTGTTTTTAATCACAGTAATAACAGAGTTTAAGCTGTCAAGTAATGAGTATTTGCTGCCTCTAGGCACCCTCCTATAATTAAAAAAGTAAAATTGCCTGTCAAGGGAAAATAAAACTTGACATTTAGCATCAAAGTTTACCGTTTTGTATCTTAACACCTGCTACAGTGTACATTTCAAAGTAGGTGTTGATTTATTTGGGAGGATTTAGCCAGCGACTGTTACAGTGCAGTGAGGTTTAGTGTCAAAAAAACATCTGAAATGTGCTAAATGCTGCGCCTGCACTCTTCCAAGACAAACAGTGTTGACAAATCAGAATGAGCGTTGTCACATGCATTTATACTCCAGCATTTTTAATCTTTTTTTTTTTTTTTTCCCATTGCAAAGGATTAAATAAACCTTTTTTTTCTTTTGACATTTTGTCTAAGAAAAAAAACAATCATGGAATGAAATGAAGTATTGAACACTACTTGACAGTTTCTCCTGTCAGTTTTGTTTAAGATTAAATGGCCAAGCCTCGTAATCAATATCTCATGATGCCTCCCATTAAGGTTTTATTTTAGGGCGCAGGGTGATTGTAACATCAGGGGGGCGAGAGCCATGACAGAACGGTCACGGGGGGTACAGAACTTGATCGGAGGAGGGGTTGAGGTACCCCATGTGCACCATCTGTGACAGATCCCATGACCCCATTCACCATCCACCGTCCAATGAGAAATCGCCTGATCCCAAGTCAGTGGGCCGTGTCCCACTTCATAACATGTCATAATGATAAGTCACCAGGAAATGATTGGGATGCGCATTTCAAGTTAATGAAATGGAGTCATTTTGTTGACTCTCAGGAGAATTGTATCACAAAAGCATCGTAGTCAAAGTGAAATTTTGTCATTAAAGTTTAACAGGTCTAATATATCACTGTAATTATATTTATGGGCCCTTTCTTATTACGAAGGCTTTACTTTATTCCTTTTCTAGCTACCCTCAATACCACCATCTTTCAAATCCCTTGCATTTCCCAAATCCCTGCTCCTCCTATATGGGTACACTCAGGCTAATACAAATTGCAGGCACATACTGAATACAGCATGTTTTGGACTGAGATGTATAGGATTGAGTGATATAAGACTGGGGATTTTCTCAATCCCTGCATTTTTTTTGTGGAGATATATAGCTGTAATGTAGGTTAACACTTGGGGAATATGGTGGATAATTCTGCCATGCAGATAGATATAGATTGAGCCAAGCCTTTGGGGTTAGGGATGTACGGAAACAACAAGGTTCTCATTAGCGGTAATGTGATGACTGGGCCAGGATTAGAATATAATGTTTGATTGCATCATATGGTCTAAACCAATTGACTCTAAATCTGCCCGTATATACTCTATGCTAAATCTGCCCATATTTTGTGTGTGTGCATACGGTTTGCTCCTTAGTGATTCAGGAGCATATGTTCAAGAAATCCATCAATGACATTTTTCATTGACCCCCTTCTTTGCTGCGCATGGACACTCACACACTCCTAGTCAATATCACTCTGCGTATGACTCAGGGAAAGTGCGTGGGAGTGATTTATTTAGGTGTGACAGATGTGTCTACGGTGTCCTGTGTGATAAGATTATTCACATTGGACACCTCTCTTAATTCTACATGTGTGTGATTTGATTGAAGGGCAGCAAGTGTCGGTCAAGGGAATGTGTACGTGTGTTTGTGGGCAATGAGATAAATCCCATGGAGCAGCTGTGCTTCAGCCTATAGAGCATCTGGTCAGGTTGGCACTGGGCTTATATAACATGCTGTTGACCTCATATTACTGACAGTCAATAATGGTGGTTAAGTCTGATATAATGACGTATATTGGATGGATGAAGTGCTTTCTGTCCTATTGTGATGGCCATTGTATCATTTTGCCATTCCAAAGATTTGATCCAGGTTGCATGATTGCTATAATGACCCCATTTAAAAAAAAATGCAACAACCATGCACTCAGTGCTGTTCCCAGGTCTGTCATTTTTGTCAGTTATAATCAGTCAATGTTAATTCTGTGTGTTAACAAAGCTATAAAATCAAAATTTTGGCTGCTGCCCTGAAAATGTGAATTACAAGCTGCCGTCTCTACGGTCGGCTAAAGATTGTTTGTTACAGAGACGCACCAATCCGTGGATTATTATTTTGATATTTGAAAAGATAGTGAGTGAATTGAATCTTTTTGGCTTTTCAAAAGGAACAGAGCAGTCTGAAGACAAACAATCCAGCCTTAACCCTCTAAACCTTCAGTAGATTACTAGGATGTTGCTGCAGTTCACTGAAAACTGTCACTCAAATGAGCATCTTTTCCTCCACAATCAACAAACCGCTTACGAAAAACAGAAAGAAATTGACAATCACAAATTCTTATTTAAAAAAAAAAAAAAAAACACTTAAAGCTCTCTGAACTTCGTCTTTATTCTGATATTAAATCTGTGTCATTTGTAGCCTTTGATTCAAAATACTTTGGAAGGAAAAAACAAATGGCACTAGAACTGTTCTAAATATCTAATTTCTTTATAAAAAACAAACAGTACATCTATATTTTGACCCAAAAAAAATGCAATTTATATGCGGAAAGTATCCACGACCCACTTAGTCCTCCCTGCTGACTTTTCGTCGAACATTCCCCCAGAAAACAGCCTCCATCTTAGCACTGAGATCCGGTTGAGTCCCACTCTTTATCTAGTGATCACGTGATGAAAGTTCGAGCAACCCACATCTTTCTAATAAACGTCGGAGGTAGTGTTGTTGGCAACTTGTGAGAAAAGATTTCTGATTTATTTTTTTTTGGTGGAAAAGTTGGCGCAAACTGGTCAGTCCTCCTTGTCGACACGTCAGCAAACCGCCCTTCGGAAAGCAGCGTTCATCTTAGGCAATGAGACCAGGGGAAGTCCTGCTGGTTGCTCGTAGTGATTATGTGATGTGAGCAAAACACCTGAGCTCACAATGTCTTTGTCGCCTCCCACTATTCACGGTGGGTAAGGATTTCCCTTACACATCTTTGAGCTTTCATAGATTGTAAACCCAATGACATTTCGTTGACGGAGATATTTTAAGATTTCCAGTGAAATCCATTGTAGAGATCGACGTGATGATAAATACTTCTGGTTCCCGGTTATTGAACTCCTCAACTATCCTCAGTACAAATGTGGAACAGGTACTCCAGGGTCGAGTGGGTTTATTGGCCGTGCATCCCTACATGTTTGTCTCGAAACATTCAGCATTTACAGAACTTAAAGCTGACCGACAGCTAATTCTGGTTCTTTCAGGTCCACTTTCAAGTACGGTACATCACATTCATATTTTAAGGGCATTACCTTCAAACTCTCAGGAGCATTCAGTGCTGCTTGTTAAACTATAATAACAGCTAATGTTAGCTCAGACTGAAAGCTGTAGCTGTATCATGGATGGATGGAGATTTTATTTATCCCAAGGGATTCAAAAGGAACAGTCTATCTTTATATTTTTATCTTTAGTTGTCAGATGTTACGGTTACTGGCAGTTAATCATTACAATAAGTCACAGAATATTCCATCTTTCTTTGATATGAAGTAATTTGTATGTGAGCTAACCGGCATCTGTAAATGAAAGTAGCAAGTAATTGCACATTATCATCATAAATAGACAATCACTGTCCCCGCACTTGACTCTTTTATTTAGATTAAGGAAGCTTTGACGGGTTGACAGTAATTTAGCTCATGTCACTTAATTTGAGATACTAGTAAATTGGTCTGGTTTTAGTTGTAATTAAAATACCAACTTGTGTGAGGAAAAAGGAAGGAACTACTTTAATTAACTGTGTTTTCCAATTTCTTAAATGTTCTCATTTCTCGCACGTAATTGGAAATAACATATCTGATAGAGTATGTCTAATTGGTCTGATATCAATCCTCATATCAATTTAATATCCGCTTGTAGCACTTGGTTGGTGTACAGTTTTTTTTTTTTTAAAGGATAGTTTATTCCCTTCTTTGGATAGAACAATTGACACCCCAGAAAAAAACTACTAATGGGCTCATTTGACCCCACCCAAGACAATCTTTGATCACACACTGAATTTATTATGTCTTTCTGTGTTAAGCTGTGTGAATAATGTATGCATTTAAAACAGCATAGGGAACATGTGTACCATTATCCTGCATTTGGAGTCTAGTGTCTTTGAAGTGTTATGTTTAGTGTGTGTGTATGCGCACATATGCTAACAAACATCAGTGCTGGTTGTACCCTAAAGTAGTATATGTTCTTTACTGGATAATTGGATTACTGAATTCCTCAAACGCAACGACTGAGACCCCCCCCCCACACCACCCCCCCCCCCCCCACACACCCCCCTCGAGTACTATTTTATGCCTCCTCAGCAACCTCGTTGCTCCCTGCTTCATCCTTTGCTCTCATTTTAACTTTCCCCAAGACATTCACAATGGAGACCCTGTCGATTTGCAAGAAACATCCAGAAGCGCTGACAAGTATTTGTAGCAGCGCGGAGGAGTCTAATTCTAGTTCTCTGACCCATTTCCACATGGAGAAAAAAAAAAAAAAATCGGAGAATCTCCTCCCATCCTCTCCTTTACTCCCCGACCAACTTCATTCTCGGTCTGATTGCATCAGCGCGGACTGACTTACTGTATCTAGGAAGCGCCGGGATGTGTGTGTTTTCATTTGACGGTGTCGCGTAAGCGCGTGCGTGCCCGTGTGTCAAGGTCAACCCTTGTTTCGTACAACCTCTTCACATTCCTACTTCCATCTAATTGACGGCGAGAAATAGTAGTATATCCGCACATTTTTTTCTGAAATTGAGATTTGCGTGTGCGAGTCTGTGTGTGCTTCACATTCAGTCTGGGGGAAAAAAGTAATACCCGTGGATAAATAGGAGAGGAATGATTTAATAAGGAGAGTGTAATAGAGGGAGGGAGAGAAGGACGGATGGGATGGATGAATGTTTTGATCAGAGCAATAAAGAAAGACCCTTCTCTCTGCCTCTTTTCTTTGCCCTAGGCTCTATAGACGTATCTATGTGAGTGTGTCTCTGTGTGTGCGTGTGTGTCTTGCCTGGGCACCTTCTCTCTAACAATGCACTGGGATGAGAATGAAGGGAGACAGCCAGGGGAATAGTGTAGAAAACAGAGAGACAGCTCCGGTGGACTCCATTCAATCAGTGTAGCGCCGGACCCAGCTCATCTGCTCCCTAACAATGGAGAGGTCACTATGAATTAGAGGCACAGAGAGATTTGGGAGATAGAAGTAGGCGAGACACGCTCTCACACACACACACACACACATTACAGACACGCACATGCGTACACATAGTCGCACACTTACTTCATTTTCTCCGTCCTTCCATCTCATTCTTCTATTTCGCACTTTCTCTTTCCATCTCTATCGGCCCGTCTCGGCTCTAAACAGGTCCACCAACAGGCTAAGCATTGTGCAACGCCCCAGAGACTGAGTGTGACATTTAGTGCACTTGGTTCCATTTCCCCTGTCATTATCGGCTGTCTATTCTACTGTGGTTCTACGACAATAGACGCTGTCTCACTCCAAACAAGGCCTACCGCTGTTGAAGCCTATTGAGAATAGGCAGGGGCTTTTTTTTTTTTTTTTTTTTGTAGGACCACAAATGGTCCCCGCTTTCCCCATGACATGTATCGACTGGGCATCCGATTCAGAGATGAACAGCGGTGATTGAGGGATGGTGGGAAGTTTGTGGCCGCACAGAGTCTCGGTGAGATTACATTTTGTTTCCAGATTTATCCTGGGGCTATCCTTAAAGTCGAAATGTCTGCACCAAGATGAATCCTCCAGAAAATAATTATTTTTTTGAAATCAAATGTACTCCTTGTAATTGTCCCATGGCAGCTGTTGTGCCAAGACCTCTTCCTCTGTCTGAACACATTATTTTCACGACGATGTACGGAATGCGCGTACGTCAGAAGCTAGCGAAACAAGCGACTGTCCCACATGTGGCGTCGTGACTTCAGCTCTCCATTAGCCCTTTGATATTGGGTGCAGCAAGTTAACAGTAAATGGATCAAGTGTCAGCTCAGTGACCAAATAGTTGTTGGCTTTGTTATCACACTGACAAGCCAATTAGCTTTGATACTTGAATAGCTAACAAGCTGTTAAGAACAGTAAACTCTTTCATAAGCGAGCAAACAGATTTGCACGGTTTTGACAAAAGGACCTTTTGTCACATTTTCTCTGTATTAGAGTTTCATTGTCTAAAATGAATCAACTAAATTCCAAGAAAATCTCATGAAACAAAGACCTTGCTTTGAAATGCTTGTAAACCCCTCCAGGTATCTGGTTTGAAAATTAGTTTCTTGGTTTTGTTAATGTTCTGCAACTAATGAATTCAACAAGTCTTTACAAAATTAAAAATCATGACATTTTATTTTAGAATTTATTTTCTTTTAAAGCTGTTCTGCTCCTGAGAATTCAGAACAACGCTGTGGCGAAGAGTCAAAGTGGAAGATTAACAGAGCTGTAGATTTTAAATCTTTGTATTGAACACTGGCTTGATTTGGCCAGCGACGTTTAAACCACCCGACTCTTAAGATGCGTTGGCCCTGGATCAATCTACAACTGCTGGAATGGGCACGATAAATTTGTAAGAGATCTTTAATGTCTCTTGTATATCTGTGCGACAATGCGCAGCTGGAGAGATTTTTACAGAGCTTCACGAGCCTGTAGCAGATCTTGACACCAATATAAGGTTATGCAGCAGGGGTGTCTGCGTCAGCGCTAACACAATATATGAGGCTATAGGAGAAAAAAGATATAACCTGAGCTCAGACTTTCAACAATTTACATTTGTTCCTGACAAAAACTGGCATATGCTGATAGTTATTGCTGTCCATTGGCGGCCTTATTTGTTATCATACAGCCTCATTCCTTATGTCTGCATGAACACAGTGCTTCTATGAGCCATTATGCTTCTGATTTATAGGCTTTTATATGACTAATTGGGGTCATGGCAAGAGCAGTAAAAGAGGACGGCAGAAAGAGAAAGCGTGGATGGAGGTCAGTTTGTTCCCTGCCTTGTTTACCATCTCTCACTGTCTCTAGCCAGCGCTGCTAAATGTACACACAGACCGCCGGGAGTGTGTGTTTGTGTGCATACGCATGCATGCACGCGCGCAGGGCCTGTTAAGCCGTTAAACACATTGTATATATTTATCCTAGGGGATGAATTCGGGCCATCCAACTGATGAGTCTTGGATTTAGCCTGATCAGTCTGGCTTTGGGGGAGAGAGGGAGGGCGGGGAGGCAGTGGAGGGAGGAGGGAGGCTGGGGGATGAGTCACTGTTATTCAGCCAGTGGCTAGTGGTTAAATGGATATATAAGCATGCAGCCTAACCCTGTTGACACGATGCGGGTTTAATCTGTACAAGTCAAGCGGTGCACGCGTGAGAACCGGAGAGGGAGAGTTAATCATGTAAAATGCAGCCTCATCAGCGTGCAAGAGAAAAACAATAGATGGGCATGATGAAAACAAGCGTTCAACCACAAATCAATCTTTCCACCGGCACAGCGGTGGATCAACCAGAAGGTAAAATGAAGCTCGTGCCCTCGCTTTGAAGGGTTCATCATCAAGGAAGCAGTTATCAGTTGGTCCTCGTGTGCTAGAGGAAAGGTCGAGGAAGTCGGCTAACTTGATTCCGTCTAATTCAATCTGCCTTTCTTTAACATTAACGGATCCTGTGTGTTATAACACCACCGCGGCCCTTAAACAAACTCCCTGACCCCCGCAAACCCCCCTGTGTCTCTGTCGTCCCTCATTTTTCTATTCCTCTGTTTATTATTCCTCTCTGCCTCTAGTGTGAGTTCAACTCTGGGTTCACTTCATTTCACTTATCACATGAAAAGGCAAATATTAGCTGGCACCCGTTTTTGAATCGTGAGAATTTGTTGGTCTTTCTCAGTTTCACGTCGTCGTAAATGAAATATCTTCGGGTTCAGGACAAACCGAGAAATTTCGATGACGTGACCTCGGTGGGGTTTTTTTTGGAAATGTTTGGAGAATTGGGAAATATTATGACACTATGACAAACATGTTGAGGATTCTGTTGAAATGTTACGTAAGGGCCGTGTCCTGTTTAAGGCTGGGTATCGTAACTCAATACTGTTTCGGTACTGAGCAAAAAAAAAAAGTGCTGAGAACTGTCAGATATCGAACGATTGCTCAGTTCTGTGTTCTGCCTCACATATTCCTCGATCAAGCAGATGGCGGCACTTGAGCAAAGCCCAGAAATCCAACCAAAGACCATTGCTTCAGACTGTGGTTATACTGGGCAGCTTCCAGGTTTGAACGTGTGTTCAAACCTGATTTCCCTCAGCGTGACTGCATTAAATTGTATTTCATTTAGTATTGAATATAGTTCTTGTACAGCTGCTTGTGTGTAGACAACATTTAACGTTCGGGAAGTTTGTCGTGTTGTGTAACGCGAGCGAGGAGAGGCCCTAGAAAAATAGATGTCTTCCCCGAATCAGCTCTGCCTCTCCCCTCTTTTCTCTCCCTTGAGCTGTCCGACGCTGTTTGTTTGTGTTTGCCTCTCCAGGAAGTTTGAACAAAATGCTGGCATGCCTCTCTTTCCTCCCTTACCTCCACCTCGCTTGTCCCAGCTGTTTCCTCTATCCTCCCTCTCTCTGCCTCAGCAGGGCTCCTCCACTCCCCCCCCGCGTTCCACCTCCACCTCCATCCATCAATCCTAATCCCTAACCTGCGTTACCCAGCAGGGGACAGGGTCGGTACAGGGCACCAACAACTCTCCACCCTGCCAGAACATCCATCCCACAATGCCCCCCCATTTCCCTCCCAGCATGCTCTACGCTCGCCCCCTCCCTTAGCTCCCTGGTGCTGCAGTCTGCTGCTTTTTGATTGGCCAGCAGCTGCTGCATCAGAGAAGGGGACACAAGAAGAGGAGGGGGGGGGGCAGCCATTTCCCTTCAACAAACCGCCTGGAATTTAACTACCAACCCACCGACAGTTGAGCCATGCTCAAAGCGAAGCATGTTTGCTCTTTTGAAGTTTTTATAGCTGCCAAGTCACTGGGGGTTATGTGACCAGCTGTTAAGCGCATGCAAAACTGTTTACATCTGTCACGGTGCCTGCATGCGTGAGTGTGAATTCCAGGATGTTGGCGCAGCGCTGCCACCAACCTCAGAGACAGGAAACCTAAACCCTTCCCGCTTGGTACTTTGTCACTGCAGAGTCAGACAGAACAAGGCCAGTTTGTGAGTGTGTGTGTGTGTGCGTGAGAGAGAGAGAGAGAGAGTCTGTGTATGCGTGTCAGGATGAGATAGTGTGTGAGCCATGAGTGCTGTGAGAAATGTGAGAAATTGCTAATCATGTTCATAAATGCACATCAGGAGGGCATTACAGAAACTCTGGGTTGTTGACGAAGCCTTTGGTTGTAATCATATTCTTCTCGCTGCTAATTCAGGTGATATTCATACCTGGTTGCATTAATAAACAAGTTTAGTCCGTCATTAGCAGACTCTGCAGGTAGCGTGAGGCGAGGAGAGCCCGGGTGACTGCACAATGAGAATAAAAGGCTGGCATTAATGTATTCAGGGAAGTAATTATGTAAACAGGGCTATTGCCTGGACATGAGCAGAAGAGATTACGGGGGGGGGGGTGATTCACACTGCAGAGACGAGCAGACCGCTCTGTCTGCTACCTTAGGTGACCTGCTGGGAACGCGCGCACACGTTTATGAAACACAAACAAGTGCATTTGCCGAGGACAGAGACGCAGGAATGCGCAGGAGCATACGGCAAACAATGACTACGCGGCACAGAAACACACCCGTGAAGTGGACTCAAAACTCACAGCGGCGCCTATGCGCGCGCGCGCACCTACGCCACACACTCAGCACTCATATATTCACAGCACGCGCACGCAAGGACAAACACTATTCCCTCAGGCTTGTGGGGATTCAGCAGGTAACCCTAGGCTAGATTACAGAATGGGGCAAAACAGGTAACTGCCCCGAGGCCCAGGATCACTGAAGTTCAATATCACCCGAGGCCAGTCTTCCGTTATTATCTTATCTCGTGGCCCTGTCTTGTACGGCAGCCTTGTGTCAAAAACTAGTTTTCAGGACTTAATTATTTTTCCAGCCAAAGACACTGATGTCAAGAGTTGACATTTTATAATAACTAGCCCGGCAGATGGATTTGATGAAAGAGGCTCTGCTCTTTGACGGAGCTCTTTAAGAATCTGAGCAGAAATGAGGCTTGTGCTGTGAGAACAAACCCCCCCTCCCGAGACAAATGAGCGCAAGACTTTGGCAAAGTCACCAATAAAGCAACACAGCAGCTAATATAAGCCTGACCTCAGCCCTCTGCCTGGACTAACACAATGCTCCAGCATTGCTACTGTTGTAGGCTTTTAGTTTAGCGTTTGGGGCAGATTTATATTCTCCTTAGCACTCATTCTCATCCCCGGTTAAGTCACTCCACCTTTGCTGCAGCTGCTGAAGCCTTGCTTAAGCTGAGCTATCTGTTCAAACGGCTCTTAAGCACCTGCAGTGGCCTTCAGTGAAGGCAAGGGACAGAAGTCGCCGTGACTGCTTTTCGGTTTCGGTCGGTAAGGAAGACCGTTTGGGTCGTGCGGCGCTTTCAAGTTTGTCACACCTCTTGTGCGCCTCATATAGAAGCAAAAGGTACCCTCAGAGTCACATCTAACTCTTGCGTCGTAAACTTTCTGTGTCAGGTGACGTGGTGTACGGATTGTCTTCTTGAGGAGGTGGATGGTCGGAGCAAACACGGGACTTTCAGCCAGGAAACCACAGTTCGTGAAGCCAAAAGTCAATGCTGAAATATTAACGGTTTTAAGTTAAATAAAGTTCTGTATGTTGCTTCCTGTTGCCACAAGAAGGAGCCAAGTTGTTTTGTTGCTTCTTTGATTGTCTCGCAAAGACACAACGATGCTGACAGCGTGACAAAGCGGCATCTGTATCTGATGACCTTGGATGACAATGCATTGTGTTACTGGTGAGTACAGATGTTAGTCACACAACTGTTTTGTTCTTTGTAACCCCCTTGAAAGCTATATGACAGGGCTTTATCTTGATGCTAAATTTGGCTAAAATATCACTTCTGTGGACTTCGGAATATTGTCGGATTTAACGTGTAGTCATTAAAAAGTGCTGGTTTAGACGAGGAGAGATGGAGCAACCGTCTGTTAAGTGATACAACATGAGCTTTATAACTCATGTTTCAGCTCATTGTTTTTGCGGTCCGTCCCAGAAATTTACTGTTTTGGTTCACACTCCTTGCGTCATTTTCGGCTACAGGAGACAGCTGTTTTCAATGAAAAAGTTATAAAAAAAAAACCCCAGTGTGCACTACCTGCTCAGCACCAAACGGCACACAGACACAGTTAGCGACTAACCGGTGAACATGGGGGAGTATTTAGCAGCTAAAGAGCCAGATATTTCACTCACAGGAGCTGGAAGACATCACAGCAGAGACCCACTTGGACTTAGATTTTCCAGGTGCACAGAAACAAATGAACAAATGAGTGATATGTTGCTCTGTAACTCCTGGATGTTTAAATAAGGAACCGTGTGCGAACAAATTTACGATATCAACTTGAAAAGGTGACGATGAAACAATGTTTAGTTTGCCCCCAAGTGGACAAAAAGAATAATCGGTTCTTGTTGGTTTAAAGTTTGTTTTATCAGTCAAAGAAATAACAATCTATAACAACCTCACCTCATCCATGCCTGATGCGATTTTCCTGTGGCTGTTTGTCTTGCTCTGGCACAGGAGGATACATCCGGCCTACAAAGGTCTGATTAGCTCAGAGCAGAGAAAGAGACATCAATGAGCACAACAACAGCAGACCTGGTTGAATCACTGAGAAAAATGTGGCGGACAAGTCAGACGTCTGGAACCAGCGGCTCACAATAAAGCTTCCCTCTATAGTGTGCCGTTCAGACTGTATTAAATGAGAACTGGGAACTGAGAAATGGGATGTCAGTTGATGGTCCAAACGGCAAATCTTTGCCCCAGGCCCCCGTAGCAGGTTAATCCGACTATGGCCTCATCCAGCAAGACAGTCAGTATTGCTCAACACGCTCTGAAGTAAGCGCAGCCACAATCATTTCCCCCACACTGACACACACACACTTAAACATAAGCCACTCGTTCCCTCAGGCTAATAATTCTTGATAGTTTTAATGCACAATCCCGCGTTGTTCTTTCCATGACTCCCTCTTCTGCTTCACGTTCTGTTGTGTCTTGGAAAACACTCTGCTGTCTTTGGATGAAAATATGCGATTCAGACAGATGGGGACTGGGATGGTAGAAGATGATGGTCAAGAGAAACCAAAAAAAAAAAAAATGGTACCCTCACTTAATGGAAAGTTGCTTTGCGAGCCAAGGAGTCTTATTTTATTTCTTTTCCTTTTAATTTAATTCAATGTTTTTTCCATTCGCGAGCACACACCGAAAACAGGATATCCCATCCCATCTCTGTGTTATGCCTGCTCATGTGATTTGCTCTCTGTGTTTGTGTTTTTTAAAAAATATATTTCTATGATGTAATGGTAGTCAGCAACGACGGCTGTTTGTTTGGCCTACTTTCTCTCTATCTGCTCTCATCATCTGGCAGAGGGGAGGAAAATCCCATGCTTCCCTGGGTGTGTGTGTGCAATGGGTGGGGAAGTGGGGTGTCACACCTGAGCCTGATGATTAGTTGCAGTAGCCCCCCCCCTCCCAGACACACACACACACACACAACCAATCCCCAGGTTAATAACACTGACATGAAGGATATTTGCCCCCCTCCCTCTCCTCATTCCCTCAGAGATCATTATAGGCAGTGTTGTGCGACCTGATTCATCTTCCCCTCGCCAACACGTGTCCACGGGCCCACAGTTCCACCAGATGTATGCCCCGCAGCTACAGTCGCGCTGCCATCTCTCACTGTGTGTGTGTCTGTGTTTTCTGGCACAAGCCTACCTTTTCCTGGCTGTTCAGGGGATAAGAAAACAGGGTCACCGTTACAGTGGTGTGCAGAAGATTGCAGCCTCCACCCATCCTTGCCTCCATCTTTCTATCCATCCGTCCAACCTCTCACCTCACCCTGCTATCCATCTCTGCCCCCTCCGGTTGCTCGCGGCCACTCTCATTACTTTCAGGGGTCCGGGAAAGAGAGGATCATGTCAGGAATGGTCCCCCTTTATCTTCTCTCATGAGGATTGAGGGAGAGAGAGTGTGTGTGTGTGTGTGTGTGAGAGAGAGAGAGGGATGATGGGGCTTGGTGGGGTGTAAATGGGGTGAGATGACAGACTGGAGTCGGGAATTGGGGGGTGGATTATGGAGGCAAGAGACTTAACCGAAGTGGGGATGAAGACGGGGTGGCTGTCGTCATGGAGACAAGTCACCGTGGAAACAGCCCCCCTTTTTTTTCTTTTTTTTTCCAGACAGACAGTCAGGCAGACAGACAAGGCACACGGGGACTGACTGCTGAGTGTGTGAATATGAAAGGGGTATGTGGGTATGAGATGGCAGCGACCACGCCCACACACACACACACACACACACACACACACACACACACACACACACACACACACACACACACAGTTATCTGCTCTGCTGTAGATATAGGAATGGTACAGGATGGAAATAAAACTGCTGTTCTTGAGTAAAGAAATTGGAGAACAGATTTAAAAAAGGGTTTGATTGGAAAGAAAATGTCTGTTGAAAAGCTTTTAGCTTCACAATGGAACGTAAGAGAGGCAGAAGGACCGACGCTAAGCTATTTTCCTCTACACGAATTCCCCTCGAAATTAGAAATGATTAAATTAAAGGTCCAGTGTGTTACATTTCGGGAGCTCTATTAACAGAATATCGCCTGAAAATAAGAATTATGTCATTCCTTGCCTTTTATATCCACCATGTTTTTCTACAATACAATAACAACATAACAATTTAGTAGTAGAATGGACAAAGCGAAATAGATAGGGTAGGGTGTTTCATGGCCACAGTACTTTCTCTTTCACACTTGGAATAAGTGGTTGAGCGGAGAAGGTTGCAATACCAAAACACACTGCTAGATGTGATGAAGTCCTATACAATTCTTACTATCTACATTTAGGTCCCGAGACTTTTCTTTTCTTTTTGCTGCTGTCTTTTTTGCTTTTTGCTACTGCTGTATCTTCTGTTAAGTCATTGTTTCGGTGCAGAAGTCGTTGTGAAAGGGAGATTCATGTGGTGAAATAACTTGGTTCTCTCTCTATTCTGTGCTCACCGTGCTGTTAAGCGTATGTATTAAACATGTAATAAACATGTTAGTGAGAAGGTGTGCCCATACGAGAGGTTATGGGGTCCGTAGGGTTTATCCTCTGGAGATCATGAATGTATGTAGATTAAGCATACTAAGATTAAATCATTTTAATAGTGATATTTCCCCCTGAATCAAATGTACTTGACTCACAGACCAATATTTGAGGCGTGTCGCTATTGTGGCTAAAATGAGCAATGGAAACGTAGTTGTTCAGATTTGCTTACTTTCAAATACTGCAGTTTTTTTTTTTTGTATGCTTATTTCTGACATCTGCGGTCAGCGTCAAATAAATATGTCCAACGATGATGGAAACACATTTGCCAAATAAATAGGATGGCAAGCCCTCATTCCTACTGCGCTATTGTTCAAAAGTGGCTTTGAAATTTCTGACATGTTGGTAAAACGTGTCCACAACAGCCTCCCAAAAATGTCATACCATCTGTTGCTCCCATTTATAAAGCGCCCGTTAGTGGTTGGGTGACCATTGCTGTGTATTGCAAAGTGAATGTCTTTGTTGTTGTCTTTGAAGAGTGTGAAATGTGGCCAACAAATCAACTCTTGAAAGAGTCTTTAGATGTTTTCTCATGCAATTGTACATGCGAGAAGCCGCTCTGGCTTTTCCCTTCGCTTCCTTGAAACCAGTCCATTTTTTTTCTTCTTATCACCGTAACGCTAACCGAGTACTTCACAACATGGCGAGCGCTGCCCTTCAGTTACATAATGAGCCTTTACCATGTGTGTTGAGCACTGGTGACACAGTGACTTTCAGTAGAGCCGCTCAACGCTACAGGCCAAATCACACCACTCCCACTCCACACTGCTCACATACCCAGGAATGTGAGCTGTTGCATCAACATTTCATAAGGAGGCTAAATAAAGAAAAGGAATCCCATAAAGTCGGACCACTTTGCCTGCGCCGTCCTGTTGAATCTTCATCAGA
The DNA here is from genome assembly GCA_014281875.1 of Nibea albiflora. Lineage (NCBI taxonomy): Eukaryota > Metazoa > Chordata > Actinopteri > Sciaenidae > Nibea > Nibea albiflora. The sequence continues at coordinate 13,052,269 of CM024811.1, read as the reverse complement.
CGTGTTTGCAGGAAACCATTTCTTGGAACATGAAACAACTCAGTTTAACAGCTAGATTTGGTGAGGCCAGGTATCATTGTGTGTTAGTGTGATGCTAAAGGGAAAAGACATTGTTGTTTTTTTTCATGCACTGATCCATCCTGCTCCCGTAACATGTCTTCTTTATGACTGACCGAGCCTCAAGTACATAGTAAGATCTGTAGATTTCTCCTAAATTCACTGAACGTTAGCATCATAGTCCAAAATGTCCACTTCAGTAGAACTTTATTTTTTATTACAAACAATATTAGATCTATTTATCTTTGTGAGTGTCATTTTCTGCCTGATCTCTAACATTGTATTCCTACGAAGCCGGTGAGAAACATTCTTTATGGCTGTTGTTGACACTATTTACTGATTTATGGAGTGATTAAAAAGAGATATCCAAAATCCCCTCTATAAAAACCTTTTTCATATGTCAACAAAATGAAAGCTGGCTTTATTCCATGTTCAGATTTCTGTCTGCACATCTCCAGTTCAACAATGCCTAATTTGAACATTTAAACTAAATATTTATCTCCGTGTAAGTCATCAACTGGGTTTCATGGTGATGTCTACTGGTTCATCATCGCGTCTCCCCTTAATCCCCGCGTCCTGTGTGAATGAAACGCCCGCTGATTAACTCGTGTCGGCAGTCTGGCGTGAGTGGTCACACACAAGTTAAACGTGGGGTTCATTATGACGTGTCAAACATGAGGTGTGTGTGCGAAAGTGGTGTTAATCACGTCTGCAGATTTTTTTTTTTTTCACCTTTCTTCATGGGGGGGTGGACACACACACACACACACACTTCACAACAGTCGGCTTTGAGGAGCAAACGCTGAAATAATTCCAAGCCGAAAAAATATTCATTTAAAGGAATAAACGTTTGGGGAAAATACACACTCTTGGTTTTCTCTCTGTGTAGCGCGGCTTGGCACGGACTAGAGGCCTGCATTTGTTTAACCTGTAATTAAACAAAGTGGTTTACAAGTAACACGCTGTAACAGTCAGTCGCAGTTACTGTGCAGTAATTCAAGGTCGCCAAGGTTTGGTAGCACTTTGCTTGCGCAGGTTTTGCCGAACTACCTGGAACTAATACATTAGCACTGTTAACTTCCCATTTACATAGAGGTGGGAATGGCTCTCTGTGTAAGACGTCTGTGATGACCTCAAATACGCATTTTATCAATACAACATGTCGCATTTAGGACTGTTTACGATGGAAGGAACATCCCTGATATCAGCTAGTGAGGTTACCCTGATCAGAATGTGTTATTATTAGTAAAATGTGATCAGTATTGTATCAAAAACTATACCACACTAAGATCTGACACTAGTAACGCGTTGCCAGCAAAACCTTTGTTTTCTCATGATGTTGTTCATGGTTTTTAGATGCACATAATAGTTAAAATACTCTTTTCAGTGCAAGGCAGTGAGTCACGCGGTCCATCGCTGTCACACTTTTCCCGGCCAGTAAAATCGAGCAAGAGGCTGGCTTCCTGGTTGGCCTGCAACTTAAACACGAATTTCTTGTTTGGTCGGGAGGGACGATTGGCGTTAGTTGACACAACTCACAACACCACACAACACATGGATTCACCGTACTATTTCCCTTTCCCTCCCCCCAGTAATTTGTGTACCCTTGCTCATCCACAGCAACGACTGCTCATATTTGATCACCTCGTTGTGCACACACAGTCCCGCTTCACAGGCACTCCCCCTTTTCCAGCTGCCTGTAGTGATGCTTCTGTCCGGCCTTTGCAGTTATCTATCGGCTGTAGATACGTTTCACCTCTGATCCAAGAGACCTCTTCTTCTTCTTCTAACCAAGTCCAAGAAAGAAAGATGACCTGGACGACTGAGAACCTTCACAGACTCCTTACAGTTGTTTCTGTGCATTTATGTTTTTTTTAGTCAGGACAGAGCCAGGCCAGCTGTTTCCCCACTGCCTCCAGTTTGCATGCTCCCTGTTTTGCACATACAGAGTTTGCTCCGCTGTTGGCCATTAGACTGTGCATCATGACTCATTCAGATCTGAGGGATAAAAATAAAGAGCCGTTTGAAAAGAGTGCCGTATGCAAGCTCACCTCTGCAGATCGTCCAGCACGGCCACCTGAAATAACCACAGACTCAGACGGTCAAATAATAAAATTTGGCTGCAATCGGTTTTAAAACATGTGTCATGCTTTCCCAGGGTGTGAGAGCTTGTGACGCTGAATCCTGCGAAGAAGAAGCGCCGCCCCTCATCCATACTGCAGCGTGCAATGCAGCAGCCAAGAGAAGCACGTGGCTATAGAGTGTGTCCTCAGGTCACCTCTCAATAACTTAGTCACACTCCCTTTAGTCTCCGCCGCTCCGTGTCGGACTGGAAACTGCTTACAAGCACCGGCCTGCCTCCGTTCTGTCTCCTTCTTCATCCCTTTTTTTCCCCCTTCTGTCCAATTTTCCGTCCAATCTGCTTTGTTTATATGGTTTGTTAGACGAACTTTATCAGGAAAGCATCTGAACTCAATTGAATAAAGACAACAAAAAAATCAATGCATCTTTCTCTGTACGTATGTGCCACTTCTGAATAATCCTATTTGACCATGGCATCTCAGTGTAAACACATTTTTATCGCAGTCTGCATCGTCTCTTCATTTTCTCTGGACTGAGTTGAACTCAGCTGTCCTTGTTTCCCTTCCCTCTCTCTTTCTCTCTCTCTCTCTCCCCTCCCTTCATCTTCCCTCCTCCTCCCTTCATCCCACCTCATCTACCCTCATCTTCTCTCCTCCTCCTCCCTCATCCACCCCCCTCCATTTTTTCTCTCCCCCACACCACCCGCTTTACCTTACTTCCTCCTCCTCCTTTCTTCCTCCCTCCTCTTCCTCCTGTCTGCATTACACCCCCCCCATCCTCCTCCTCCTCCTCCTCTTCCTGTCTCAAACATGAGAGTTGACTTTAGGTAAGCGGGGCAGAGCTTGGGGTGATCCGGGGTGAGATAGAGGGAGTGGTAGCAGAGAGATGGGGGCTAGAGAACGAGCGAGGGAGAGGGCAATTGGGGTGAGAGACACTAAATGAACTGTGTGTGTGTGTGTTACCGCGAGAGAAGAAGACGACGAAGAAGAAGAAGAAGTGGGGGAGGAAGAGAAATAGTTTCCACTCATGTTGCAGAAGCACAGTCTGGATCTACTCAGAGCAGCTCCCTGGAGGATGACCAAGGCTGTTTTCTTTCTGCCTCTCTCCTTCTCCTGAATGTTTAGTGCTGATAAACTGTTTGTGTCCAAAACAAAACCCGGTGAGATAAGGCTCCTGCTAAAATCATCAGTGGGCTCTCAGCCTCTCATTTTTATATCTTTGTTCTCTCGTTCCATATTCCCTCTCCAGCCGACGGGGATTAAGTGGCTGGTGAAACTGTGAAAAAACGCACGCTCCGTTATCACAGCCATCCCTGCATTAACTCTGAGAGCGTGTGTGTGTGTGTTTCCGTGTGCCTGCGCCTATTTATGCATGCCTGATAGCGCTGTACTTGCACTGGCGTTTGAAGTCATTATGAGTCAGAGACACTGGGTCAAGGCTCCTCTGCTCACTCAGCACATTTGCATCATTGTGCATTAACAACTGCGTCTGTGTGCGTGCGTGCGTGTGTGTGTGTTTGTCTCCGCCTGTGCGCGTATGTGGTTACATTACACATTACGTGTGTGCCTGCATGTGCTGCACGTCTTTGATTCGGCGTCTTTATCTTTACGCTTGTGCATATCTTTGCCTGTGTTTCCGAGTGTATTTACATACTGTAGCCGTGTTATATCTCCGAGGGCTTTGGAGACCAGAAGATGCCTTCATGTTTTATCGTGGCAATAACAACATGCAGGTATAATGAGGCAAAGGAGAGAAGAGATCTGCTGTCACAAAGCTGCTGTATCAAATGATAGAATAGATGGGAAGCATGGGAAAAGTTGTGTATCTGCATATCTACAAATATCCCCAAAAGCACTGCGCGGCGGTAGGAGATGTGTTTTTTAACTAAATGAAAGTCAAAATAGCACACTGTAAAAGTATGCGACAGTATTGTCCATCAAAAGTCCATTGCAACTTTATTTGTTTTTGAATATATAACAGTATTTGACTAATCTTGGTGATGCATTAATGTCTTAAAAGCATTTCAATGTCAACGCCTGCAGCTGTCTGACACATGTAGTGGAATAACGCGCATCATTTTTTCCCAATAAGACGCAGTGAAGAAGAAATATAAATAATCATGAAATGGAAATGCTTCCAGTAAAATGCAAGAACCTCGACGCTGTAATTAAAGAAGTTAAATCAATTAAAGACAAACAACTTGTAATGACTGCTTGTGTGTGCGAAAGGGAGTAACTCATAATGACAAACTCGCATTATCGTCCGACTCCGCTGACCAAACCCTCTGGCTTTTTTTCTCTCTTTTTTTTTTTTTCCTGCAAGTGTCTTGCAGCTTGGTGTTGTTGTTGTGTTTTTCAGCCAGGAACTTTACTGTTCGTTCTCACCGCTCACACGCTGTCATTTCTGGCTGTGAAAGAAGCTCCGAAAAAAAAAAAAACCCCACCGCACACTACCTACTCAGCACCAAGCTGCCGGTGAACATAGTGGAGCGTTTAGCAGCTAAAAATAAGAGATTTCCTGAGAAGAGAGAATGGAGCTAAAATACGACTGAATATTGAACTTAGAGACTATCCAGAAGAATAACTGCTGCATAACTATTGGATTGGATGTGTAAATCAGTTAGTTTAAATGTACTTGCTCTCTGTTTGTATCCACCATCACTTTAGAGAAATATTGGCCACTGAATCAGCTTAATATTACACTTTTGTCACCAACTAGTGGCTTCATTTTCTTCTCTCTGCTGTTTGGTCCCGGGCAGATGGTGTACAGTGTGTTTATCAGCGGTTTCTTGCTGAGCACAGCTGCCTGCTAGAAATGAGGCTGGTGAGAGTGAACCAAAACAGTAAAGCTGTGGGCTGGAAAACCAAAAACGAGCTGACGCTGATACGCTCCGTCGACTCTGTGGATTCGTCTCTATGAGCGATGTGATCACGCGAGTCATTGTTAATATAAAAAAAATATATATATTGATTATAGCTGCTTTGTATTGGTAAATGTATTAGTAACTTTCCAGTACTGAGCAGTCCTCCATAATGTGTGCATTATTTGTGGACTTTTCTGATGTTTTATTGTGTTAAAGCTCCAGTGGACCAATTTAGATGTCTTGGCACTGATCAACAGGGGGAAAAAAAATGTTTTAAATGTCAGTATCAGGAAAACAAATCTCTCAGAATTGCACATAAATATAAAACAAATGTATTCAGCCCCATAAAATCAATATTTATTACAGTACAAGCATCTCAGGCTGCAATCAAAGCCATCAGCCGATGTGGATAGGTCTGTATCTGCTTTGTGCATCTGCACATTAAAAATGTCTCCATTCTTCTCTGCAAAACATCTCAAGCTCTGCAAAGTCGCAGTTGGATTGAGGTTCTGCACTCTTGGCCTGGCCAACCACTCAGGACATTAAAATTGTTGTTTTGAAGCCATTCCTGTGCAGTGTTGGCGTTTTGTTTGAGGTCACTGTCAATGCTGGAAAATGAATCTTTTTTTCTCGGTACTCTTACAGTCTGGAGCAGGTTTTCCTTGTGTTTGTTTTACAGCCATCCAATGTGTCAGTGTCCACTGAGAGGAGCTTCTAAGCCTGATTCACTGTCTTTATGGTCTGTTTTTGCCAGACTACCAGTGCGCCTGGTGGAAATTTCACCTTAAACGCTGACTTGTACTCTTCTCCTGGCCTACTCGGAAAATATATGTACTTCCAAGGGTAATAGAGACAAATGATGTACAATGAGCTTCAGAATACTGAAAACCTCAGAGGATGCATTGAGTTTTTTCCAAATCCGGGCAAAGGAACGCTGCGCTTGGATGAACCTTTGCAACGGGACATTGTTTAGAATCGAACAGCCTCTGAATTGGACACAACATCGGTGTCAAGCCCCCTTTGACAAAGAACTGGATTCACTCGTACTACACGCGAGTCGACAACAGTGCAGTAGTTAAGGAACAAAACAGACTAGCGCTTTAATAGTCATAGATCTATCTTTAGGCCAGTTACTCTGTATGACTCTGAATTACAATCCTAGGTAACACGCAAAGCGAAGTGAGGTAAGTGAACCCAGCTTCCCTGAGCCTGACTTGATCTCCCATGGCTTATTGGATTAACCATGGTGTGTGTGTGTGTGTGTGTGTGTTTGAGAGTGTGCGTGTGAGAGAGAGAGATAGTCGTATCCCAGTGTGCATCTGCCTGTGAACGTCTCCGTTGCGAGCGTGTTCAGTATGACTTACTTACTATATTTACTTAAAGTGTAGACTCGTCTGTGTGCATGTGCGTGATCCACTTATGTCGTCTAAATAGAGGAGAGGTATTGGGTCAGCATGTACCGCTGTCGTTCTATACGTGTGTGTATGTGTGTGGGGCGCCTATTATGTTAATAATCCTGATGGATTAAAAAGAGAAAAAAAAGTGTTTATGGAGAGGCAGAGATATGATGTGAGAAGAGGGTAACACCTGAAACAATGTAATAAAATCTTGTCAGACAAGTCAAAAAAAAAAAACTGAATACGTCAATAGACAATAGTCTTTTCAGCTAGCTACCCAGCTGCAGCTGCCTTCACACGATAAGAGATTTGCTCTTTGCTCACCGCGAGAGCAGAGTGCTCGCAGAGACAAAGCGCACCGCGGTCAGCAAAAATACACACGTTCTACACTCGAAAACAAATCAGAATTTCTGTGGAGCGACATGATGGGATTTACTGTTGCTAAGGTTTCACGGTCAGCGATTCTTTATATACTGTAATACAAAGCAGATCCACTCTCCTACCTGCACAAAGGTTGTAAACTATGTGCTCATTGACAAAACTGTTGTCTGCTGATGTTTTGAAACCATGGATTACTTTTCCTGGGTTAGAACACGGAGTTCAGGGGAGAGATGAATTCCATTCGCTCGGCCTCCCCTGCCCGCCTGCTTGCTTGAGGCATACCGAGCTGTCGCGTCATTGATTGAGCTTTGAAAAAAAAAAACCTGCAGCAGAGGGAAAAGTTGTAATAGTTTGAACTTTGTGCGCCGTTCTCGGTAGCCTAGTTGGGTGTCACCACCCTGCGCGTCAGAAAGCTTTGTGACAAACCTCTCCGCGGAGGCCTTCATGTACAACATTCTTGTATTAACTAACGTAACGGCAGCTAAAGCATTCCTTAGTGTCCAGTCTGATCTGAACATCAGACACTACACTGAATCTGTTAAAATATGTCACATAAACAAACCTTGTGCCTTGTTTGCTCAAGATCAGGCTGGAGGCGTATTCAAGTAAAAGATGGGTGAATACTTGCCATCTTTTCCCACAAACTTTTCCAACAAAGACACGTTTTATATTGTTATTTTCGATTCTTCTTAAAGGAAATGACACACAGCCGACAAGACTCTTTGGCGATCTTATCTAGGATTTATATTTAAATGAGGAAGTATTGTATAGATGACTCCTCATTTCAACTTCTCGAGCATTCCATGCAAGCACTAGGAAAAGGGTGTCAAACAAGAGTTCAGCTTTTGCGGCACTGCACATCACATCGCTGCACATCGCTCGCAGGCACAGCTGCGTCGGAAACGCTGAAAAGTTCAGCGAAGCAGAGTTCAGCACTGAAAAGTTCAGGCTTAGAAATATTTATACATATATATATGAAAATGCAACACATGTTAAAAGAACGGAGTGCACACCAGGCACGCCACACCACCGGTAAACAAGTTTTACATGCAGCACGGCTCATCTTGGTGTGATCGCCCACTAACGATTTTGTTACTGACACTTGCTCATGGTATAATACTGAGCATCCACATAAACACACTTGAAACCAATTAAAAAATGTGATTCACTGTGACAACCTGTGCACAAATAGAAACTCTCGACTTAAAGCCGATACATTCATCACGGCATACATTATATAGTTTACAAACCTAACACTGCACGTCTTTCGGCCTGACCTACTGCTGTCTGAATCAAGCGGCAAATTAGGCCATGACCTCATGTGACCTTTGACAATGATTTCAACCAGAATACCTCTCGTACCTCTCCATGCACGCACATGTAGGTTTACAGTATAGACTTAAGACTCCTGAGTAGCAATTAACAGCTGCCAGCATTGCTAACAATCCCTTTAACCAAAGCCTAATGAAAGCCCTAGCACCTCTTAAGCATCTCTCCAACCGTGTAACAAGCTCTCTTCATTATCAGACAGCCACAGCCACATAACACCATGCTAATTATATGAGGGCACCGGTGGGATTCGTGGATCTGGTAACTGGGTTTGTCAATGTGTTGGGCTGATCAGTCAATTATAAAAAAAATAAAATATAAAAAAATGTGCCGACATCCTTTCAGGGCGGACATTCCTATATGTTTCCAACCTGCCAGTAAGATGTAATTATTGTTGTTTTTCTTTCTCTCGCATGATTTAACAAATGAATCAAAATGTCATCTATCAGTGGCTTTAATCTAAAAATATCTGTATTAGTAGCTGCCGTGAAAAACTCTTTATCAGTCCACCCGCAGGCAACACAAGGCCTTCTGCCTGTGAGTAGCCACACACACACACACACACACAAACAAAGGATGTTGCCTGCGTGTTGTTGATATTCTTTAAACACCAGCGTCTGGTATGAGACTGCAAACACTGCGAGCATCACAATGCGATCTGTTATCGACGCAAGCCACAGGTGAAGGAGACGTTATTTTGCTCGAAATCTGACCGGAAATCAGATTATCTTCTTCCACCAGCAGAAGATTATCATGTATTGTTACTCCATTTGCATTTCTTGTTCCATGTGTCTCTTCCCTGCACTTTTTCCCTTCAAAAACATCTTCTAATGATTTAGAGCAGGTCGAGGTCTCTTGGGGACACAGGAAGGGCCTGCTCTGAATCTAAATAAGGAGGATGAGGTAAAGCACTGCGGAATGAATCAACAGGACACTACATCACTTTCTCTCGCTGGATCTCTCATTGTTGTCTCCCTTTTTCTTCATCTTCCTGTCTTTCTCTCCCTCTGCACATTGTTACCTTGACATTCCTGTATCCTTTCCCTGGTCCGAGCCAGAGATTTCTATCTCGCACCATCATCTGATCTGAAGCCTCGTGTCAAGTGTCTATTGCAGCTTTCTGTCTTAACCTCTCGGTCTGTTTAGTACAGTTGTAGATGGTACTCGCTTCGACATGCTAATCTGATTAATGCTTTTAGATGCAATTAGATTCTTGCTAATGCTATTAAGTGGATCTTAAGGGAATATCTATCATGGCCGTTTGTGTTTGAGATACCTTTAGACTGATATATTGCTTTGTGGATTTGTCAGGCTGAGACGGCCTTGTTTGATATGATTAGGGTTGAAGTTCAATAGCATTTGAGCCAATCTAACTCCAGGAACTGGAATTGCTCTTTGCTCTTAGTGCTACTGCGCTCAAAGCGGAAAATTATAAACAATGTGGTTTGACGGCTTAGAAATATTTTCAGATTAGAATGATGAAAAAAATTAAAAAAAACATCAACATCATTCGTCTTAAACGTAAAAAAAATATTTAAACTGAACCTTACCTGTGTCATTTGAGCACAAAAGGTCAGAAATCTTACAAATTTAACAGATCACTTTGAAAGAATAAAAGTCAAAGGAATCTCACGTAAAGGCTGCTGCAGAAATGTCACCCAGCTTGGCATGTCAAACTCCATGTCTTATTTATGCCTCTCTGTGTGTACGTGTCTGTGTTTCACTTGATTGTTGTCCAACGGTGGTAGTCATAACAGAAGGAAATGGTCACTTTTCCTTCTGTGCTGTTCGAAACGAACTGAGAGGAAGTTCCCTCCGCTGAGGAAAATAAGACACAACATGTTTATTTGTGCGTCTTTGTGTGTGTGTGCTGGGGCTCATGTCGTAACTCTATCTTCTGTCCCTGTCCCTTCCCCTTGTGTGTGTGTGTGTGTGTGTTGTGTGTGTGTGTGTGTGTGTGTGCGCATGTGTGTTCACGTGTTTGCACGTCTGTGCACGTGTGTTTTCTATGTGTGTACATGTGTAATGCAAAGAGACAGCTCAATCTGCTCCCTCTAATCACAGGGATACTGCAGCCCCGGAAAAAAGACACATCCTATTTCCTGTGACATGGCTGTAACTTCCTGTCGGCCGGTTTTCATGGACGCAGTCCCAGTCACCCTCTTGATTAGCTGGTCTGTGTGCCTGTATGAGAGACAGAGTTCATAGGCTCACCGGTTGCTTTGCCGTCCCTGCACTGACAAGTTGATTACCGAGACAAGACTGAGATAGCATCTGGCTCCACTCAGAAAGGGGACTGAGAGCTACGCATGTGTGGCTTTATCATAACGTAGACCAAATGTTCTGACATTGATAAAAAAAGATGTGGGAAGTGAGGGCGTTTGTCCAGACAGCTACACAGGACCTTGGGTTTAAAGTTATGATTGCGGGACATGGCTTCCATAACTCAATACTACATTAATTTATAGACCAGATCAGACATAACATTATGACCATCTGCCTAATAACGTGTAGGTCTCCCTTTTGCCGCCAAAACAGCCCTGATCCATCGAGGCATTGTCTCCACTAGATCTCTGAAGGGTGCGCTGTGGTATCTGGCACCAAGAAGTCACAGCAGATCCTTTAAGTTCTGCATGTTGTAAGGTTGTTTGTCCAGCACATCCCACAGATGCTTGATCGGACTGATATCTGGGGAATCTAAAGGCCAAGTCAACACCATGAACTTGCTGTTTTGCTCCTTAAACCGTTCCTGAGCCATTTTTGATTTGTTGAATTGCATTATCCTGCTGAAAGAGGCCACTGCCATCAGGGAATACAGATGAAACGGTCTACATGGTCTGCAACAATGCTTAGGTAGGGGGTACGTGTCAAAGTAACATCCACATAAATGGAGGGACCAAAGGCTTTCCTAGCAGCAACGTTGCCCAAAGCATCACACTGCCTCCACCAGTTTGCTTTCTTCCCATACTGCATCCTGATGCCATGTGTTCACCGGGTAAGCAAAGCACACACCTGCCTGGTTCACTGATTTTCCGTCATTGGATCACTTTTTCCACTCAGATTACTGAGCCATCTTGATTTGGCCCTTGTCAAAGTTGCTCAAAACCTCATGCCTGCGCATTGTTCCTGCTTCTAACACATCAGCTTTGAGGACCAGATGTTCACTTGCTGCCCTCTCAGGCCTACTCTCCCCCAACCACCCAGTTATTCGCTTTCAGCCTGGGCACTTGCTTCAGATTTGTCTCCATTCTAATGATAAGTAGTTATAGTTTCCTGCAACACAAATCACCAAACTGCACCAGTGAAAAAAACTTAAAACACAGCTAACATCCACACTGCCACAGGACCTGCCAACACCTAACTCTGAATCACTGAGCCTGAGCCTTGTGTAAATTAATAGCATTTTTTTTTTTTTTTTTTTTTTGCATACATACACACACTGACTTGTTGCTAGGTGATGTGTACTTTTTGTCACAACGTTGTAGGGCAAGAATCCACCAGTCGCAGTCAAAGGCATTGAAAATCAGTGCCTTGGAATCCAATCAACCTTGCTGTGAAGGTGTGTAACACTCTAGCAAGCAAAAAAATGTAACATTATTATTATTATTATTGGAAAATCTAAATCTAAAATGCTGCTTGGGTTGAAATTAAATGGAAATCATCCTTTAGGGTTCAGTTATGGTGTGATTAAATGCATTAGAAAATAAACGTTGTGACTATAAGGACCTCACAACTGTGTCATTATGAAGTTGTGCGTGCGTGTGTGTGTGTGTGTGTGTGTGAATGATTCCTTCATGTATTTCTTCTTTTGTCCGAAGCAGAGGCTCCCCTGGGGTTTAAAATACTTTGGGGCCAGCATTTTGAGTTTATCTCTCTCCCTCCCCCTGTGCACAACCATTCCCATCTTCCCTCACCCCTCTCCCTCTTTAAGCACATCTCCACCTTGTTATCACCCTGCAAAGCCAAAAAGCTGTGTCGCCATGGTGACAGCCTCCCCGTCGAAGACAGAAATGTGTGACTTGGGGGTGCCAGAGCCATTTTCACGGCTGGTAGAGACACCGTCGTTCACAACAACCCCTCCTGAGTCCTGCCATCATTATCGCAGTGTGCCCTTTACAATTGTACGTATAAAATGTATGTTACCGTTCATTAAACCAAGAGCCATGTGCTCGACACACTTAATAAGCACTTAAGCATTAATGGATACTATCAAAGCACTTTCAGTGGCTGTTTTTTTTACGCCAAAGTTATCAGAATTCAGAACATTATTTGCATGTTAGTACTTTCAAGAAGTGTCACAGTCTCTGTTTATTCATTCGATTAGATGAAACATCACATGCGTGAAGTAGTAGCAGAAAATGATTTAATCTAGTCAAGGATGGAAGACCTTTGGGCAACCAGAAAGAAGCAACGATGTGGAGAGCGAAGAACCGCAACAATGTGTAGTGTCTAGAGTGAGAATAAAGTCTACATGGTAGATTTTAAATAAAAAAATAACATGATAAGAATGTTGATGTTCTTAGAATTGCACACATTAAAGAAAAGGTTTAAGTTTGTTGGTGGTCCAGTCTTAGATGAAGAGGATCCCTGATTCTGGTTTGAGTTCTTGAGGTCCTTTCTTGTGTGGGGCATGCTGTGTGTCTCTGGATGTTTCGGTTTCCTCCAAAGACATACTGGTGCGGTCATGTGGAAACTCTGTATTGCCTGTAGGTGTGAGAATGAATGTGTTTGTCACTTAGGTGTTAGCTCTGTGATGGAGTGGCGACTTGTCCGTGTACCAGTATGCTCTCACACAGTACATGCTGAGGTAATCACGATCTCCCTGTGACCCTGAAAGAGGTATAGAAAATGGGATCATGGGTCAAAGGCTGGTTAAAAAAAAAACGAGACAGACCATTGATAACAGATCTGAAGTGTGTCACGAGCATTTATCCCTTGATATTGAAGTTCTCATAATCAATAATAAAACAAATAGAATTCTGCATTCATTAAAATGAAAGACGTCTAGTGGGAATTGTAAACAATACTTAAATTGTGCATGGAAATGGTTCACTAACTATGGGTAGTGCAGAAATTAGCCCCTTGGCTTTAACTAGCCAATAGCTAAATGCAAAGGGTTCTACTTCTGGGGCAACTTGCATGTCAGCCTATCTAGCTAACTTACCTACTTGTCTGCATTATAATAAGACACATTCTTGACTTAATGTTTATCCGTAGCATGGTTCTACAACTCTTTGCAGGAATTGTTCCTGCTGTGGCTCAGTGTATGGATAACTCTCCATCTGATTTAGCCTCTCATCTCTGTGCTTTACTGTGTTTACTGTTGTACTTTTGTCCTGATATACTTTGTTTTGCCAGTGTTAACAGGCATCATTTTTGGTTAGCTGACTAAGCTGCCCCTGGTGTAGTTTCCTATGCAATAAGTTACCATAGCTAATCCAGTCAGCTAGTTTCTCTGTTTAATGTTGTTTGAACGGAGAAACAAGCCTTTTAAATGATTTATGTAAAATGCTCATTTTTAATTGGAAAGCTTTACGTTGCTTGTGCTTGCCAGTTAATTGGCATTCAGTTTGGTTAGCCAGCTAGTACGCCAATTAGCTTTAATAGCTAATCCTGTGGGCTTCGTTCTCTGTTTAGCTTTGGTCAGACTCAGAGACGAAGATTTGTGTAAAACTTAAATCGCAAAGCTTTTCTTAAAGTCAGAACAACTATTGGAATAATTTGTTTGAGTTAAGTTTAAGTCATCTTAGCCAGGCTGAAGCAGGTGTTCAAGTCTCTTTCTTTGAACCCAGAGGGTTGCTGGTTTTCTTTTTTTTTTTTTAAATCAGTGACTGATTTTTCACACAAATAACTGCAATCAACAACCTTACAGATCGGAAATGAATGGTACTCTTATCGATCTTGAACATCTGATTAGAACCGCTGCTTAGCTCTGATGGCGGTGCATCAGTGCGAGCGTCGCTCACTGTCTCAATCTTGTGCAGTTGTTCAGGCACTCAAGAACAAGACTGAGGCAGCAATTTCCTCTTTTTTGACTGCTGGTTTATATGGGGGCTTACAAACACCATCTGCCCACGGACCACACTCTGTATGTATGAATAGTCAATGTCAATTAACTTGTTTCTCAAGTGTTCTCACTAGCAATGAGATGCTCAGAAATCACACTACCTCTCCCAGGAAGTGTGTGAGTGCGTGTGTGTGTGCGTGTACATCTGTGCACGCTATGCATGTGGGTAGAGGAGGTCTTAATTAAAGCTGCTTAATATGCATATGGATAGGCTTTTTTAGGGGTGAAAACAAATTTGTGGGGAACATATGGTGCCCCAGACATGACACACCCACGTAATACACAGACACTTTCAGACACACGCAAACACTTTCAGTCTTCAAAGTGAGATACCCCACCACACACACACACACACACACACACACACACACACACACACATGCACACACACATACTGGCACGCCTGGGCTCCTGCAGAAACCGGAGTGATGGATTCTGGCTGATTCTGTGTAAGTGTTGGAATATCATTAATCCCTTCTCTCTCTCTCTCTTTTTTTTTGCCATTTGGGAAGGTGTGTGTGCGTGCACGCACGTCTCAGTGTGTGTTTGTGACGTGAGAGATTATTTCAGGCAGATGGAGGGAGCCGTGGCCCCTTCTGCAGGGTCAACGGGGAGAAGTTAACCAGCACAGATTGTTGCCTCCCCTCCTCCTCGTCTCCTTTCTCCCTCTCTCTCTCTCTCTCTCTCTCCTCCCTTCATCCCTTCAAATCAACCTCAACGCCCACCTCCGCCCTATCATCACACCCTTTTCTTCTCTCTTTATTTCCTTATTTTCTCCTGTTCTGTTTAACAAAGAGAGGAAGGAGCAAAGGAAACGTAAGAAAAAGTAGGAGAGAAAACGGAGATGGCACACATTTAGAAAAATTGTCAGAAATGTCGTCGCCGCAAAGAGTCTGACGGCACACAAAGACAAAATTCCTGTAGCTTCATTTGGGTTCAAACGTTGACCTGTGAAAATATGCATTTTAAGTAAGTAATTCATTGGGTCCTTGAGCTTTTTTTTAAAAATCTTCACCGCCCTTTAGAAAGAGAACAAAATATTAAAAGTCCGTGAAATGAGTATTTCCCACTTGTTGAATTGAATTCAATACTTTTGAATGGAACTCAATAAGTGGAAACATACTGTGAGTAAAGGCAAAGAAGATATATAAGATAAGTTTGATCCAAAGCATTTTTACAGTTTCAGAAAGTCTTTTCTGCTTTTTGCAGGACCTTTGGCAAGAGTGACAATGAATCAAGAAAACATAAAAAGAATCCTCCGCGCAGAGATACGAGGTGAGAGTAGATTAAGATGTTTGCTGCCGCTGGAGATATAGTTTAACACCGTCTTTAACAATATCACGAATATATGTCGAGCTTACAGAAGAGTACAGTGGCCAAATGCTTGAGGCTAAATGGTTGGAATGCATATGGTCTTAAAACTTCCACAGGCCCTTATCGCTCCAGCCCATATGTCTTAGCATGTGTGTGTGTTTACACCACTCCACCTACATGTTCCAACCTGAGACGTCCAGAGACAGAAGGGGCCTTGCAGAGGATTAGGAAGCTGTATTTCCCAAATCCAAGACAGTGGGTTCCTCCACCGCGCACGCAGCAGGCAGCGCGAACCTCCCGGTGAGCCGTGCCGGGGAATCCTGGAACAATACTAGTCAAGGCAATGCCTTAAGGGAAAAGGGATCTTGAAGCGGCGTTTCTCTGATCCACACCCCAAAAAAAATACTCAGAGTGAAAAACTGTGTTTGTGTTTACAAAGGAGTGAATTTCAGGAATTGGTGTTTACAGTCGAGGCTGCTCGCTGTCACGTCGATTTAACTTCCATGCCCACACACACGGAAAATCATCCATCCACCCACAAAGGTGAATATATATATATATATATATGTACTTGAGCCCTGAGAAACATGCCACAATTATCGCTACTGTTGCCAACAAGACTCCAACTCTTCCCCTTCTTCAATTTCTCTCTTTCCTTTCCCTTCCTTCTCGGCCACCCACTTACTTCCTATTGTTCCTCTTGCTGTAGGGAAAGGACTTTCTTTTTACTGCCCCCAGACAGCTAGTGATCACAAACAGAGAGGAGTGTTGGGTAGAGTGGATGAGCCGCAGAGACTGATGCTATTGCAATAGCAACATACTTACCCGGCCAGTCGATACTCGCCAATATGCCGAAAAACCTGGAAACTAGTGGGCCAGCGGTGTTACAGTAATGAGGTCACAACCTCATACATATTGTACATTTGTTAGTTTGACAGTTGCTGTGAGATTTCTTACATTTTTTTCCCTCCTGTACATCAGTGACCCTGTGCGTGCCCTGCAGCTTGTCTGCAGCTCCTGGAGGTTAAGATGAAGTTTGACAGCATCTCCTCCTCTTTTTTTTTTTTTTGTTTTGGCCCTAAGAAGGTATAAGCCAAAGCCTGGATGGTGTTTTATGAGAATCATTGATCGGGAGGTGCGCATTGATAAGCTGAGGCGAGGCAGCGTTGTGAATGAAGCAGGATATAGTGGTGACCCAGGGGGAATCACAACACACTCCAGCCTGATCTCTTGCAAAGCCGCTTGGAACCGAATGCTGTCCACACTGATAAATGCACTCTCCCCCTCTCTTTCTCTCCTTTCCTGCCTCTTTCTGACTCCTCTGCTCTCTCTCTCACTCTGTTTTCTGGGCCTGATGAATGCAGAGCGAATCAATAAATCTATTCCCCTGCTGGATACCTGATAAAATTTACAAGGACAAGCTTAATAAATTACTAATGGGGT
Organism: Nibea albiflora; assembly: GCA_014281875.1. NCBI lineage: Eukaryota > Metazoa > Chordata > Actinopteri > Sciaenidae > Nibea > Nibea albiflora. The sequence continues at coordinate 13,035,336 of CM024811.1, read as the reverse complement.
GGCCAATTAGTTTGTGTGCTTGCCTTGCGCGGGAGTGTGTCTACGTGTGTGTGTGTGTGTGTGTGTGTCTCAGAGTTTAAATTCCTGCCTGGTCATTTGTATGCACATGCATGTGTGTGTGTGTGTCCTCGGTCCTTTGTTAATTCCTTCTCCTGTCTTTTTTCTTATTGTGAAAAAACAAGGTTGGCAGTAATCCGGCAGTGGCCGCCTTTCGCCCAGACGCACTCTCTGCGTCCGCACTCTCACGGCGCTTTGACTACAAGTTTCTGTAGCTAACAGTATTCTGCATTCTCTCTCATCTATAGAGCAAGTCTGAGCTGTATAAAGTTAAAGCTGTAAATCGTTGTGACCGCCGGGCGAGTGGGGGGGGGGGGGGCGCTCAGCTGTGGCTGCAAAAGTCTGCATCACCGCATTTGGATACGTAGACGAGCGGAGCTCTCTTGCTGACTGCTACAGAGGCTGATTGAGGCTGGCTGTAGCTGCGAATGAAGCCGTGCTTTGGTTGTTATGATTATGGGTGCGAATCATTAGTTTATAATGGATATAACACAACCTACATGGAGGGGTTGTGTGTGTGTGTGTGTGTGTGTGCAGGGAACTGACATGGCTGTGTTTGATTGAAGCTCCCGTTGTATTGGCAACACATGTTAAACCTGATAGAAACGCTGCAGGTTCAAATCCCGTGTGATTTGACTTCCTTGGCTAATCACGAGCTTCCTTTTCTCTCTTTTAATATGTCGTTACACTGTTCCTCTAAGTACACAGGCATGTGCCCATTTTAACAGCAGAGCTAACACGGCCACGGCTTCATAGATTCAGCCACATACGTAGTAACCATTTCCACAGCTTCGACCCGCACCCGTCGGGCAGAGCGGCTGCAGCTGTGCTCACAGCCTGTGGCTGTACGCTGTCAACGCTCGGCCTTTTGAGTAACGAGCAATAAATACGTAATGTAAAATGTCACATCGTCTCTCATTTCTGTAGCCTGTAGTGTTCTGTAGTGTTTCCCGAGACTTTCCTTCAGGATAGCCGAACACGCGAGTGCATTTATGCGTATCTCGTCGGACGGTTTCGTAATCATGAAACTGTGACTCGACTGATGCTTCGGAATTACTGCTCGCTTGCAAGTTTCTATTTTGTGTCACAATTCTGTTGTTTGCTGACTGAACAAGGAAGAAGAAAAAGAGATTCATCAGTGCAGACCTGAAAACAACAGCGTGGATGCATTTCACCAGCTTAGCGTAGACACGGTCTTAGTCCTAGGGCACCTAAAATCCCTAAACCTCCAGCGCGCGGCCTCTTCCATCCTCACAACAGAGCGTAAATACACACACCGTCGTCCAGAGAAATGCCAGGCGTGTTTTGGATTTTGTGAAGGAGTGAGAGACACCAGTTCTGTCTCTCCTCCGTTACCAAGCGCAACATCAATGAATCTTTTGAGGATCGCTATCTTCAAAAGGCAACCCAGCTTTCCTCCCTCAGACAAGACTGTAATTATTCTACATTTGCATGATAAGTGTGTCTGCCTGTGTACGCGTTTATGTATGTATGTATGAGTGCTTAAACGCACATTAGCCGCAGTCGGGCACGTCTTTTATCTCTGCGTAAAAGACGGGAAGAGGCCCTTTTTTTTTTTTTTAATGTGGAGTCTGGATCGCTGCCTCTTTGCTCTTCATCTGAGTGTTCATCATTAGCCACTGTCAGCTGCAGAGCTTTGAAGTGGAGTCAGGGGCTCTCTCACGATGTGGAATAGTTATGACACTTAGGCTCTGTGTTTTTTTTTCCGCGTGTGTTTGCGCGTGCATCTGCGCTCACATGTCTGTATTTCCCGTCTGACGGGCCCTCTCTCCCTCCACATACATGTGAAATCTAGCAGGCGCGTTGCAGTGGGAAGAGGTTCTTCCTCATTTAACTTGCATGTACATTAGATGTGATGCTGCATGCAATAATAAGAGTGGAGTTGTTTTTTTTTACAAAAAAAAAAAGCAAGACATGTTTGCTTTTTTCCTTTTTTTTGAGACAAGGGTGTTCTGATAACTCCCCATGCTTCATTGGCTCTGGTGATGGGCAGGCGTAAAGATGGTAATGGGAGGAAGCAGGGAAAACACAAATGGGGTAAACGAGTGTGGCGAATGCCTCGCCTTTTGTGAAATGTCCTGTACGTACAGTATCTATACAGTATGATGCGCGGCTTCATGCACAGATAAACATATACAGAGTCAAGCAGTCAGAGAAAAACATTTTTAGATGTGTACAATCTCCCAAGGCCTCATTAGCTTCTGAATATGTGTGTGTGCACTGAAGTGTAACTGCATACATAGTGTATGGGCACACAGCGGCCCGAATAGTCAACACTCGACTGGCCTGAAAGCTCGTCTCAGTGGGCAGTCAGGTGCACCGTGTAGCGCCCGTGCTTCGTTTAGCCTATTAATTATGGATTATGTTTATTCAGTCTAAGTCCACATTGCGTACCGTGTCTTTTTTTCAGTCCCGTCCGCGCTCTTAAATATAGACACAGTGTCGTCAACACTCACTGTAAGACTCCTCTATGTCCTCTGCTGAGTGCTGGAGAGCGCCAAAGACGAGGCAATAAAAGAATATAAAACGGAGCATTTTTGGCCCGATATCCGTCCACACTGTGATGTTGAGGGCGTCTGGTGCAGCAGTAAAAAGTTTGATGCAAGTGCGGTCCCGTTCCTGAGGGGTTTTTATTGCTGCTGGTTCCCGGTCAAGCCGCCTCCTCCTTTCCGAAAGGAGTGTGATTAATCTTACTGTTGGCTGGGGGGGAAGCAGAGTTTATCAGCTGAAGAACTCATGCAGCGCTTCGATGATGAAGTGTGAAAACCTGGCAATCGCATGAAATCCTTGTAGAACACGGTGTATGGTTTTCAGCACATTATCGACAACTGAGGTCGAAGTTGGCCTTATTCAGTTTTAAGGTTGGTGACATAAAGGCAAGGATGGGTGACTGAGCAATAATGCTGTAAATCACCTTGTTTTTCAAACGTAATTTTACTTTCAAGGATGTCTTTAGAAACAAATCCAAAGATGGATTCTTTTACTATAAGAAGGAAAAAAACTTCCGGGACAACCTTGAAACTAATTGAATTTCATCTCAAGTCACTGATTTTGTCTTTTTTCATGTAGTATTCAAAAGTCAAAATCCTGCCCTTTGTTCTTCTTTCTCCTTTCACGTGAATTTAAGGGTTGCTACATCCCTTTACACGATTAAATGTAAAGTAAAGTGAGTAGCTTACCCTTTCCAAACTTTAAAACTGCACATGATCACTCATGGGTCATGGAAGTTTGTGTTATCATGGGTCTTTTGTCGAAAAACATTCTCAAAAGAGGGTACTTGAGGTTTCATTTATTCATCCCTGACAAGAGAGAGATATCGGTGAAGGACAACAATCCTCTGCTGCTCCATAGCTCAGCCAAAATTTGGGCTTTAGTGATAAATCTAGAAATATTTTTGTGCAGTTCTTAACTCGTTTTGCTTAAAGTAAGTAGCCAGCATTTGACTGTGAGCAAAGGAAAGCAGTTGACCAATCATAACGGAACCACACAGTAAGAAATTGTGGATCTTCAACTCCTTCTCCATTGTTCTGAATGGTCTAACTTGACTATTTGAGTTTACAAGAGTGACTTTTGTCCCTTTTAGTTCTACAGTCTATAAAGCATCCTACAACATTGTGGATTTGTATATGACATAGCTCTAATGGTAGAGTAGTTAGGGTCAGTGAAATTAAAACCTAAAGCATATTATGTAAGTAGTTGCAAATAAGCGTTTTTTTAGCAGACTTTAGTCACATTATGGAAGTCAAGGTTCGTAAGTTTCGTTTCACTGGGACTTCAAAGGGGTGAAGACGGGGTACCTCTTACAAAAAGAATATCAAAGCAGCACAGGCTGCAAAGTGCTGACCTTAAGTCTCCAAAATGGATCAAAATGCACTGATTATCCGCTCAGTATTCATGCGTATTACATTCATACTGGACAGATCTGCAAAGCATTCGTGTCCTGCGCCAACGTTAAGTTCCAGGACAGGAAGTAGCGCGTCCTTTAAATAGCAAAGTTGGAGGTCAGGACGGATGGGCACGTAGCCGGGCAGACATTTCTTTTCAAACCATAACCACCATATTTCCGTAACCAAGCGTAAAACCATAGCTTGTTTGTCACAAGCGTGATCTCACCCTATTCCTAGCTACACTGTAGTTTGTAGAAAACTACAGTGCAGCCGTTTCACAGATGATGGCGTCGGACATTAGATATACGGCTTTGCAGATCGGTTCAACATCAGCGCTCTTATCTGGCGACTAGTTTGACATTTGCCACGATTAACTAGTATCATCGCTTCCTCGAAACTCTACATTCACACTCTGCGCGGTCAGTATTGAACCCGGGTTCTCCATTTTAAATCTGTAGTCTCCAAACTCAAGCCGAGAGAACCCCCTAATATTCTCACTCGACAAAGCTCTTCTTGAGCCACAGGAGACATTACACAGCTGTTTTCAACGGGCAGAGTAAAACCATGACAAAAAAAGTATGTGTGGAATCAGTGGAGAAAATAATTCTCTACAGGTAAGCAGACGCTGGTGTTACATAAGTCAGCGGTTGGCAATGTGAATGATGTGACAGTGAATGAAGGTGAAAGCGTGAAGGGTAAGACATTACATCAGATCAATAGTAAAGATCTCTAGTCTATATTAGACTGCCCCGCCTACCACCACCACCACCACCATCACCCCATAACGACTGACAGGCTTAATAACTGTCCTAATAACAGGAGAGGAGATTAATAAAGCATACCGTAAATGATTACCTTCATCATTAATCCATCCCATAGCTATTTAAAGCTGCTCGTATTAACTATTTGGACAGGAGGTTTCATGTGTTAATGGCCAGATTGAACACACTGAGCGGTGGAGGTACATTAGAGGAACATATGATTTGATTAATGCCATTCACAGGAATAGAAACAAATTACACAGGCAGAACAACGCCGTTCACCTGGAGGAGAAAAAAAAAGGGGGAGAGAGAGAGAGAGAGAGTTCAGCCGAGAAATGAAATATTTGCACTCAAACCTGCGTAATCCCCTCACAGTGGATTGGAGATGAAACCTGGCCTCTCATTAGCCGTATTTGGACCAGATTGCAATGGGTCCACTGATTCATTTGGGAAATCCATCTATATATTGCGTACACCCTCTTTATGGCTGTGCTGGAGGCTCAGCCTGTTAGAGTGCGGATGATGACAGAGCTGATTCAGACTTGATAAATAATAGAGTGTTACTGGAGGTATCACCTGATGAATATTGCATTCCTATTCCTGTTGCCTGCCTGCCTGTCCGCCTTTTCTGTCTGTCTGTCTGTCTCTCTGTCTAAGAGACTACCTGGCCTAATGCCAGCTTTTTGTGGTATCCAGTGGAAATATCCAGTTCGGCAACATGTCGACAGCTGGCAGGGTTGGAGGCGCTCTGCATTCGAAAACACCCACAGTGTCAGGCAGCAAATGCGAGACAATTACTTCTCGTCTGCGGCACTGAAACTTGTTCCAAAAAAAATGTAACGTCCCACCCATCTGACACGCACCGCGGGTGGATTTTGTGCCAGCTGGAGTGCAGAGAGTTGGAAAAAAAAAAAAAGGAAGGGGGTGGTGGGGGGCAGTTTTTCGAAGACAGAGAATAAATTATCACCTTCAACAGATTATTACTGGGGAAGGTGTTTCAGAGTGCGGTGCTGTGTTCTGAGGGGCGTGTGTGGGCTTGCACCTTTTATATTTCTCTCCGACTCGCAGTCAGGACGGCTTTATAAGCATGAGATTCGTTATCCGTTGTCAGTTAATCAGCAATATCAGTGGGAGTCATTAATGTACACAAGTTCATTCATGCACAGCGCACCTGCTGATGGCTCAACCTAGCAAAAGTGGAAAAAACATATGCAGTATGTACAGCTGAAATGAAACAGCAGTTATTGTTCATACCAGTCTGTCAAAGACGTTTTATTGATTTCTGTTGGTTGGGAATGTCTCTGTTGGTTCGCCACACTTCACGTCGAGTGTTCTGTCAGATGCGTTTTCAGGATAACTGCGTGTTTTTTGACAACATACAGCGAGAAGATAGAGAGTACCTGACATACTCTTCTTATGCTGCAAACGAAATTGTGGCTATCAGAGTCAACAATAATGGACTGAAATCAATTCCCTTTGTGTTGTGATATTCATTCTAACAGGGCAAGATGAGCCAGAGTACGTCGAAGGAAGAATCCAGCAAATATTTTGACAAATTCATTTTCAGACGTCACAGAATCTGAAGCACCAAAATGACTTTTTATCATCTACATCAGTAAGAAACTTTTTGATTTAATTGGATATTTGACAGTTTTCAAATGGAATTTTTTTTTTTTTTTTTACATAAGCTGTTGAATATGGCATGTCACCATCTGTCAAATGCTTTGCTGGGATAACAGGCTGTTGTTGGCAACATGAAGATATATGATAAGATGATATAGCCTCTTATTTTGAAAACATGGATTTCAGTGAGTGTCAATATAAAACGTGCACAAGAAGTGTCGCCATGCGTGTAATACCCTGTATTAATATACATTATATTATATGTAATACTGTGATGTCACCGATTGGGTTGTCGTCAACCGATTTGAAGTCTTTGGGTTTGGCATTGTGGATGTTGCCATGTTGTTTTTGCCAATCTAAAACTGACCATATATGTACAGGTGGCCGCGACCCGCCATTGCTGCAATAAAAGAAATGCCACTCCTAATAAAATAACATGAACGATGCAAATAAAAAAAAGCCACAACGGAAGTGAATTACCAGGGACTATTCTTGCCGGTGCACCAGCGTTTTTTTATGTGAGAGAAGTTTGGCGTGGTCTAGACCATTGACACTATAAAGTATGGACAGAGTGACGTTGTAGGCTGTTTTGAAGCTGAAAATATGTGGCGTTGGCTGACGCCATGTTGGAAGTACTTGCTTCATTTCTGAGCACTGGTTGGTTGCCGCTTGGCTTTAAGGGAAAGACTAAAGGAAACGACCAAATCTGATCAAGTAAGTTACTCTGGCAGGCGAAACGCTCTGCTTCCGTAACACTCCTGGTAGGTCGCGAGGAGAACATTGCAAAACAGTGTTGTAAGCCACGACATAAAGGAGACGTATCCAGTGGGGTTACGCAGTTAATCTTTACCTTGTCCACCCTTCTGATTCGGCATTTCATCCAAAATGAGTATGGATTCATCCTCTGGCGACCATTAACATCCATACAGAATTTCTTGGCAATCCATCCATAGTTGTTGGAAACATTTCAGAGAAGCCGGCTTAAATCTTTCACTAAGTGATGAGATATTATTTTGTCTTGTACTACTTGGCATTAGAGGCAGCAATAACTCACTAAAGTCTCTCTCTCTTCCCCGTCTGGCCTTTTGAAGCTGCTTGTTCTGACAGGTTTTTTATGACAAATGTATCGCCTCCAAAACTGGAAGTCTGATCCGACCGTGGAGTCATTTTTGTCTGAACTTTGATAAAATGCTGTATTTAAGTATCTTTTGGGAGTCAGGTCAGTATTCATATTTCTTAGAATTTCATAGTTAATTGTAGATACACGGTGTTCCATGAGTCAAACAGACACTTTCTCAGTTCTTACCTTTACATAGACACACGTTCATGCAACATATGTTCACAAGTTTGAATGCTTGTTACGGAGTGTACGGATCACTGAATCTCTGCAACATGTGTAAAACAGAATTTCGGCGTATTTGAGCATCACCATGGTGAGAGGCATCGCAATATAATTGTAATTACTTCACCGCTGCGTTTGGCATGTGTGGTAATAATGAAAAAAAAGGAAAAACAAATGTAATTTCTCTCCTTTAATTACTGAGTGTATCTTTAATTAAACTCGCAAGTGAGGTTCAGTGTCGGTGAACTGATGCAGTAAAGTACACGCACAATCGTCATTTTGCCTTTTGAATTTATTGTAGTGTAAAGTTTAGACTTCTGGATTTGATTGATTTGCATTAATACAGCATGTACAGTAAATATGATGTATGTTTACAAAAGTCATTCACATCGTTTCAAATGCCAACTTCATCGTTTGTTTTTCTTATTGCTATTTCTAATAATAATGTTGAGGGGAAAAAAAATGACCATGGCATACTTTGTTTTTTTTAATAAGACAAAATTTCCATTTTATTTCAGAATGCAGCAATTAAAATTCACGGTTAACCATGTAAATATTGTGACACTCGTTTGATACAGGTGTTTTCATCGCGTGCGCCGCGTCTGTTGTGAAAATGAAGCCCAAATCAATCATAAAATACTGCAGCTTCAGAAAATAAAGTTGCGATGTACAGATGTTCAGAGCAATCTTGTCACCTACATTTGGAGCCTCTCTCTCACTCTGCCTCGTTGTTTTTATGTGTGTGTGTGCCAATCAAATCTCGTCGCGTATGTGTGTGTATGTGCTTTTGATTGTGCCCGCATGTGTTATCACCGCGCCAGCCTGTGTGAATGGGAAGAAGTGTTGTTTTTGAAAAAGGTATAGGCAGAGGAAGGAAGGAGTGAGGAACCTAATCAGCCAATCAGCAAGCAGATTAGCAGGCTGGGTAGGCTGTAGGGGAGGTGAGGTAGAGCTGTTACTACAGAGGAAGGAATTTCTTTTTTGGCTAGCAACACGGCGACCAATCACAATCCATAAACAGACCAAAACAACTTTATACACCAATGACCCCGTCTGGGTGTGTGTGTGTGTGTATGGAAAGAGGGTGAAAAATAAGACCAGACAAAAACTGCCAGCTCCAGGGATTTTTGGCAGCTGCCCAAAGTGTGTATGTGTGTTTGTGTTGCCGTGTGTGTGTGTGTGTGTGTGTGTGTGTGTGTTTAAGTCAGTCTCTAAAGGAGATGGGCAGAGAGCGCACAGACTTCTCTTTTAATTTGACATGGTTCACCGTTTTGGCATGCGCTCGCTGCCTCTCCGAGTGTGTGTGGGTGTAAGTAAGGGTGTGTGCACGTGTGCTTTCGCGCCTGTGTATGCGGATACATGCATATGGACTTTGGTTGTGTGTGTGTGTGTGTGTGTGTGTGCGTGTGTTTGGGTGAGTGACAGCTCTGACCTTTTCAATATGCCTGTTAAACCTGAGCTCTTGTCCCAGTGCAGACGTGCTTGTGTCAACTCCAGCACTCCTACATGAAGGTCAAACTCTCTCCTGTTGGAGTATTGGCGGCACACACACACACACACATACATACATAGTGTTTCCTGTCATGTTGTTCCCTTCTCCTCTATAAATAATGTGCTCTCTGCCCCCACTTGCATGTCCAGGCAATTACCACATCATACTGATGCATCTACTCTGCTTCCCACCAGGCAATAATTGTAGATTTAGTCATTCTCACTCTTTTCTTTTGTCCTTCCACCTTCTTTTTTCCCCCCGATGGTGGCTGCAGTGTTTCTCGTCTTGTTACAGTGGTCATCATCGTGGGTTGCTGCCATATAGGTTGAATCCTTGTCGGGCCGTGGTTTTGATTCGTGGGATTAGAGCTCGTTAGGCATGTAAATGTATGTTGTCTGATGGATAGAGTGATACGTCTTTTGAGTCTACGGGACTAAATGAGATCATTTGCGGGATGCAGTCTGAGTGATGTTGCTGCTCTTAAAAAGCCTTTGGTAAAATACTAATCTGTATTAAACAGACTTTAAAAATTAATCAATTCAATTAAAGCAGTAATTAAAAAGGATAAGACTGACATTATTCTATTTTTTTATTGTCAATAAATTATAGTGCTTTGTGTGTATCCAATATCTGATATATCTTATTCCTCTGTGTCATTAAAAACACATCAGTGAGCCACACTGTTCCTTCATTACCATGAACGCATGCATCTGATTCAGCCTCATCAGACCCATCCCGATGATGTAAGTACTACAGCACCACGTGTGTATTAATCTGCAGATGAAAATAGTCCCCAACAAACAAACTACTTCCTCCTATTTGAGCAATATTTGCTAAAAACAGTGTGCAGGTGTTGTTTGAAACGACATTTTTCATATTTGTGACCTATTTGGAGTAGCTGACGATTTTAGCAAGATGCTTACCTGTTTTCTTAGATGAGGTTCATTCTGCTGTAATGCTTCGACAGCACATTCATCATCAGCCGGTTAGATTTGCTCAGCAGAAAGACTGGAAGCAGCCGCTGACAGCATGAAGAATGGACGTCACATCCGGGATGTCACTCATGGGTTTCTGAAAAGCCGGATGTGAAGCTCATTATGTGGTGGCTCTGGCTGCTGCCATATTGGCAGTCCAGCCTCTTCAGCCTCACGGCTAATCTAAAAAAACGGCAAAGACGTGGATCGTCAGTGCAGCTGATGTGGGTCTAATGGCGCCCCGGTGCTCAAATAAGCCACCTGTAATGACACCCACCTGTCAATCAAAGGGGCCACGCTGTTAATTATGCATCACTTTAATACTTAATATGATTTGAACGGGTGAGTTGAAAATAAATTCAGACCCAGTAGACTTGTCATGAACAGGATTACACTATTTTTTGTTCCAGGCTCTAAACGTGTTTATTTCTGCTGTGAAGTTGGACTTTTTAACATAGGGGCTTATGGAGGTTGAAATGTTCTATAGCCAGCCTCAAGTGGCCACTCAAGGAACTGCAGTTTTTGGCACTTCAGCATTGGTTTCTCTTCACAGCAGTGGGGGTTGCTTCTTGGAAACGAGCCTGACCCTGTCCATAGGTGGCAAAAGATCTGGCAACCAGGACCTTTAAAGCTCTCTAATTATCACGATATAATAGCTAGACTCTACTAGCTGTTTTGGTACTTTGGATAGTATCCGGTACCGTTTTTGGTCAACCCACTGGTTGAGGTTTAAAGTTAATACTAAAAGATGACATGAAACTACATACTACTGAGTGGTTGGGCGGCACGGAACGTCCTCCATAAATCTTGCATTTTTAAATTGCCAAGACAAAATTCTCAGCCTGTGGAATGTATTGTGCGAGTGAATAAGAGAAAGAGAGAATGGTGAATGCCAGTCCTGCAGAGGAAAAAGAGCAGCGAAGTTGTCAGTCTGGCTGTAAATGTGCAGTGCAGGTTACAGTTTGTCAGTAAATAAAGGCTGCAGCTTCCAAAAGTAAATCTCCCGTGTGTTGTTTCCTGGTTGTTTCCCAACTGCGTCGCTCTGACAATCAGCTTCGCCTACGTCGTGGGAAAACTATCTATAGTAGAGATTCAGTAAGTAAGTATAGCTGAATCGGCTAGTTGTAATACGGCATCGTCTGTCGTTTCATAGGGTTTGTTTACATTTAGAGAAATATATATAATACATATTGTATAGAATATAAAACGCATACAAACCCGAGTAAAACGCGCGCAAGGTGAAAACTCCCCAAAGCTGTACATCTTCACGAGTGCTGCTCTCTGAACCAGCTCAAATGTCCAGCGTGATGGATAAATTATATGTGTGTGTGTGTGCGCGCATTTTGTATGTGTAACCATTTCAGACTCACTTGATACTGAATGAATACAACATTGTGTGTGTGTGTGTGTGTGTGTGTGTGTGTGTATATATGTATGTGTAGGCTGTGAAGTTTATATGTATGTGCTTACATGTACTTGTTTACATCCATTTCTATCTATAGGTGTATGCACCCGTGTGGCTTTGTGTGTGTGTGTGTGTGTGTGTGTCTGTGTGTGTGTGTGCGTGCGTGCGTGTGTGTGTGCGATCATCGCACAAGGGAGATGCTTACAGTCCATTTGTCTGCAAGCACACTGACCATTAGCTGGCCACCATACATAATGTATAGCAGTGACCTTTCTGCACACCGCACCCTTAGGCCTATAAGCCATTGTTTGGTGTTGTATTGATTTTTACCCCCCCCATAGATGGAGACGGTGATTTGAGGAGTGAGAGACTGAGTGCCGCTGTGTCTGCTGAAAGGAGAGGGGAGGGCAGAAGCAATGGAGTGTAAAGAATTGAAAAGGCTCTGCATGGAGGACACAGACAGCGGCAAATACCTGTAACCCTCTTTTCAGTGCAATGACTGCTTGGAGGCTGGCCGCCGTGTGAAAGACAGGGTCACGTTCAGCGCTGCTGAATATTGTGTGGCACACAAGTGCAACCTATACACAGCCCATTAGACAGAGTGGTGAGCGCGAAGCTACATGGTAAACAATTTTTAAGTAGAGTCCCTGAAACATTCATCAGGCTTGACTTGGTGGAAAAAAGGCAGGCGGTGCGGTAAAAGGTGGAGGGCGTCGGGGTTTCCATCTGCACACCTTCCCTATAATCTGCCCGAATGTTCTTTATGTCCCCCCCTGCTCTGGCTGACAACTAAAGTGGAGATACATCGGGGAGGAAAATGGGCTGAGAAAAGTGTTTTGGTGTCCTATGGTGATGGATGTTTAAGCCACATGGCAGATAAAGGAGGAAGAGGCTGACTTGAATTCAGCATCACGTCGTTGTCACCCAGACGGCCAGTTCTTGATCTGCAGAAGTACTGGAACAGCCATTGGGCATGTTGCTCTCACACTTGCCTACAATGCTAAAAATACTGCAGTCAGTTGACAGAGAGAAAGAGACAATAACAATCAATCAACAGTTACTGTAGGTCACTGTCAGCCTTCACGGGGTGATACCGTGATATAGATATTATATAACAGCAGCCTGTGGCGATGTGTAAGTTATAAGGATTGAGCAGAAATATTTACTCTGGTGATGTAATACAGCTATTTAATGTGCCTGTGCTGATATAAAGTTTGCCTAAGTGAGTTTTCATCCAAGTATATACTTGATATTATCTTAATGCTCATCTATTACAGAGAATAAACTTAGTTCATCTCTGGATAAGAAGCTGGACAGCTGTCAGTTAGTTATTCAAGTTAACTAAATAAGTTTTAAATTAGCCACATACGCTCAAGATTAGAAAAATGCTTTAGTTAAAACAACATGACACCGTGCATCCTTTGTCCAGCTGAACTGTAAACGGATACAGTACTACAGTACATGAGTTGCTCCTCTTCTGTTACAGTATGGATAGCCGGCTGTCAAGCAAGTCCAACGTTCGCGCGTCCGTCCATTCCTTAGCGGACATGTCTGGCTGTTGAAGTGCTCTGCTATGTTCACCAGCTAGTGGCTAATTTTGCACTGCAGTTTGTTGCTGGACAGGTAGCACACAGTGAGCTGAAAGATGCTGAAATGCTCCGTAGACCTGAGGGGGGGTCACGTAGTCATTTGTTTTATTATTAAATATGCATTTCTAGATTTATTAGTGCAACCTTAAGAAGATCTTCATACCAGTGAAGTAACATTGCTAGTAAGGTGAAAGCTTCAAATTCTCATGGTTAACTCGCAGAAAGTTAAGGAGGGAAGTGAAATTTAGTTTGTTTTTACAGCCTTCTAAAGTTGTTGATGTATTAAAACCACAAGCTGATTTGACTTGCAGTAAATATGGAACGCCTATATTCCTCCTGTAACCCCTCGCCAAATGACCACTGGGAACCAATCAGTCAAACTGCTAGAAATCCATAATCCCTTAAAGGTATTTATTGTTGCGTGTGATAGTTTTGATTCATGAATATACTATATATACTAGTAAAGCCATTTTGATTGAGGGAGAGAGAGAGAAATGTGACGCTGTAATACAGACACTAATGCAGCGCTGATCACTGGGTTAACAGAGGGAGAAAGAGAGGGGGAGAGGCAGAGCGCGCTGAGGGTAGAAAATAAGTGGCGTCCCGCAGAGCTTTCTAATTCCTCCAGGAGATTGACACCTGAATGTGCTTTCAAGCAGCAAACCGCTGGGTGGCAACACCCGGCCACCTCCCACCCCCAACACCAGCCTTTTCCCTTTCTCCTCCTCCCGACACTTTTCCCTTGTAGACTCTTGCTCTCCTCGCGATCTAACAATGCATAAAATATCCGCCTTAATGAGACATTTAGTCTAATATTGAATCTTTAAATGTTTATTCTGTAAACAGCATTTTCACACTTCAGCTCGAAGTGCGTTTGAATGCATCACAAGTAGATTTCAAGCTCATTAAAAGCATGGAGAAACTTGCAGGGTGCATCAGGAAATTACATTTCAGTTAATGGTATGTCGTTAATTATTCAGGTTGCCCCATAAAGTATTCAAACCACTAATTTTTAGCGCATTATGTTTATTAGATCATGATGTGATTATGATAATTCAAAGGCAATTACAGTGTGGTTGTTATGCACTTTTAATACCTTTAGAGAGAGAGAACGTAGCAGAGAAAAGGCGGCGTTATTCTGGAAAGACTCAATTTACAATTTAAGAAGTTGGAGTGGTCGCGCGGTCAAGATTTTCACTTCTTTAAAGGAACATTGTGTAACTTTTCTATCATAAAATAAGAGGTCTAAAACCACTTGACACAACGCTGACTTGTTTCTGTCATTCCACTCTGCTCCTGTTCTTGCACTACGTAAGTCTCTGCTCTGAGATGAGATACTGAGCAAAGATGCAGCTGGACAAGAGTAAGTCTGGGACTGGCTTTTAGTCGTCGGCGAGAGCTTGGTGAAGGACTGAAAGAGAGACACTGAACTGGGCTTCTTGCAGTTGGACTAGTAAGTAATATTATCTGGCTTGATGTTTGGCTGACAGCAAAGTTGTTGACTCGCTAGTTTTTGATCATAAGTAAAGTAAGGTAAAACATATTGTACATGTTTTTTATTTACTTTTTATCTTTTAACTTCCATATATATTTTTTTTTTACTAAATGTTTCCTTTACAAGGTGCTAAATCCCCCAAAAACCCACAAATTTCTACATGTCACTTTAAATATGAATATTTTTCTACCACACACTTTCTGTCATTTTGCCTTTCATTATCTTCCTCCCTCTTAATATTTTCAATCACTCCTGTTTTGTCCCTCTGCTATTTTTCCGGTTTGTTCTTCCTCGCCTTGTGTCTACATTGAAGGTGGATGAGGGAGGGAGGGTAGGGAGGGTAGGGGCACGGGACAGAAGAGCTTCACAGCGGGCCACCGTTCCATTCATCAACATCAGGATTTCTCAGCGCGACGCCTTAAAAGCCAGCTCAGAAACCTCTCTGCCGCCTCTGCAAACAAAAGCAGAAAGGACCCAACTTAAATGCGAAACCTTACCTTTCCCTCTCACAATGAGTTCACCTTTTCACCAATAGGTACTTTTCGGCTCGCGACTACATGAGGTTATTTTTATTTTATTTATTTTTCAAAAGAGATGTCAGATAAGAAATAAATGAGAGGGACATTTTCAGAGCCTCCTTTCGCGGCCCGGGGCTTTGCTATTTGTGTAGAAAGGCTTCTTTTTCTGAAAACATTCCTTAATTGTATTAAATTTTCTTTCTCTCTCTCTCTCTTTTTTTATTCTTTTTGTCTATCTCGACTCTGGCTTTCATGGTGTGCTGTGGCGTTTTGCCGTGACAAGCTGAAATCAAGGCTACAGCACAAAACACCTCTGTATGACATCTATTCAGCCGCTTCTGAGAAGCAGTTTACCCGTGATATTCTTCAGCTCTGTGAAGGGTTGGCAGATAAAAACAGCCAAGGGTTTCCGTTGACCTTCCTTGACACACACAGAACGATTTCGTGCGTGTGTGTGTGTGTGTGTGTGCCTGTTGTCATTGCTGGGTACCTTCCACATTTAGCCCTCCATATGGCTTATGTAGATAGCTTTCTTTGGGTCATGTCTTGGCTCGGCTTTAATTAGTGGATTTGCTGCTAATAGATGGAGCTAATTAACGGGGATTGGGGATCCTGCACGTTTACTACTGCTTCTATCTCCGCGTGTGTGTGTGTGTGTGCGGGCACGCTCATATGTGTGCAAGCTGACATGTTTCTGTCTATCCGACGATGGAGACAACGGATGCTGTCACCTTGGTAACCATGTAAAATGGATTCCAGGGGTGGAATCAGCCCATGCCAATTAGACATAGACATGTTATGGAGATGGCAGGGCGCGCTCAGACACACTGTGTGCCTGTGTCGCTCTCTCTCACTCTCTCTTACACACACACACACACACACACACACACACACGTGCAGGCAGTCAGACAGCGTCTTGCCCCAGGCAGTGTGGATATGACCATCATAATCACATCATCCCCCCCTGATAACAATAACTCTGCTCAGGGATGCAAATAATCTGTGTGTCCACATATCTTATTATTGCAATCAATAATAACGAAGCACCCCGATACACGCGCATACACACACACACACACACACAAAAATAACACCCCTGTCACCCTAATGAGAAAGTATAGCCTATTACCATGCTCTGTGTGTTGTTGTTGTGTGTGTGTGTGTGTGCGTATGTTTCAGCAGCTGTGTCCCCCTTCTTTAAAAAGCGAGGAGATCAAAACGGAGCAAAGGGCTCACGGGGCGTAAAAACTAATTTACTTTCAAAAAAAAAATGAAAAAAGAAAAGTAATTCTGCTGGCTGAGTTTCTCTTTTTTCCTCTCAGCCGTCAAGTAGCCCCACTGTTCATCAAAAGCACCGTGATTGAGAAACAGGCCAAATGTGCAGGGGAAGAATGAACACATGCCCGGGTTTGATTCGGCCTGCGTGCTTTCTCCCCAAAAGCAAACTGGTGACCCATATGCATTCTCATTGCTCTCAACCCCCGTCCTGATGAAATGGCCACAATATTACTGCTGACTTTGTGATAAGACTGTTACTTATGTCAAACACACACACACACACACAAACACACCGGCCCTCTCAGTGTGGATTTGTGGACGGGTGGGTGGGGCAGCCTGACGCATTTGCGAGTGTCGATAAGTGACTGTAAGTGTGTTGTTGTGGGGTGTGTGTGTGTGTGTGTGTGCGTGCATATAAGTGTACGTTGATAAGTGTTGATAAGTGAGTGAGTGAGTGTGTGTGTGTGGATGATTGCTGATTTGTGGCAGGATGTCTATTGTTAATGAAATCCTTTGTGCCTCTCTGATTGGCTCATCAATCAAACAGCAGTTCGCATACTACCCATAACCCCTTTCTGCACTCTCCAGGTGGCGGATTACAATGTGACACATGAACATGTGTACACACACACACACACACACACACACACACACATGCAGACACAAACACGTGGAGGAAGGACCAAGTGTTGTCATATTCACACCGGCACACACACCGACTTATATGTACACACCATAAACACATGTGCACAGTACACACACACACACACACACACACATACAAAACACTTTCAAGCGGGCACACACTCACTGCATGTAGGGATGTGCCAAAAGGCAAACTTGCTCATACAGTCTCTCTCTCTCTCTCACACACACACCGACGCGCTTACATTCACGTCTTTGCATTTACACGTTCAGCACCTAAACACCCTCCAGTCTCGCTAAAAGCTTTACGTCAGTAGTTTCCCCAAAGTCGCTGTCATCTCGATATCCATCCACAGAATGAAGGAGACAATGAGACAGCGAATGCATCATCTGCATTAATTGTGTCGTGGCTAAAGAGGGCACAAGGAGGGGCAACGGGGGAGGAGGAGGAGGAGGAGAAGGAGGGAAAGGGAGGAGGTAGATGGGGGAAATCGGAGGGGGGGGGGGGGGCTAGGGGGACACCTCAATGCGGCTGGCCCTGGGGCTAGGAACGAAACACACACACCCACACTCGCATATCCACTGAGATTAGTAACAACAGACACACACGAGTGCACATAATCACGTTCACGCATATGCACGCTCATGCAGAAAAGCCAGAAACATAACGAGGTAAACGTCCCAAACAATGGTTGTGAAATCAAATGAAGATACAACAGAGACAGCGGCATAATATACGTACACACGCAGTAGTCATGTACAGATTAGATGTGTATGTAATGTTGGAGGCCTGGAGGCAGAAAAGAAAGCCTATAGGCATCCTTACAAACACTTTCATGATTTACAGGTCTCTCACGAGGCAAGAAAAAAATGGAAACATGCTCCCAGCAGATATTCAGGACTATAAAATCAAAGGTGGTGGAAGACATGCTATATATTTAGTGACGGAGAGTACAGTAGAAGTCAAATTTTGAGTTTTAAAATACCATGTATTGTCATAGATTGATCTACCTTTAGCAGCTATTGTTCGCAATAACAGTTGAAGTGAAATCAAAAGCTGATGACACACCATAGTAATGGGGGGGGGAAAATCCAAGCAGAAATGTTTGTGTTTTTACCGTGCTTGTATTTCTTTTTCTCAATTATAAATAGCTCTTACACCATCCAACAGTACACACAGTAGCTCAAATCGTATCCAAGTCAACCAGCTGTGTACACACTAATGCATCTGAAATATTAATCCAAATATGTAAAAGATGTAATACTTGGAAATAAGTTAATATATACCTACTTTTAATACATTAGATACTTTTTACTGACCTTTAGCGTGAGTACAGTACATTGTGATATTGTTACTTTTACATAAGCAAATGATGTATGAGTGTTCGTGTTCGTACTGTAGCTCTACTCGTCTAGTGTATGTTCAGAGTTTCAGTACACGGAGGAAAGGGAAAGGAAATGGTGACATTTTTTGTTCCTACTGTTGCATTTGATGTCACACTGAAGTGAAATTGAAAGTTTTATAGCACTGCAGGGACAGAAGGGGTTATTCAAAATATTTGATGGGGTTATTGGTTTGAATATTTCAAGTACATCTACTGATATGTGATGTAATAACTACAAAAAGCGTCCAGTCTTCCGAGGAGCGCTGTGAAGTATTGGAGTTTCAGGGTACAAACACTGAGGAAAATGTGATTTTTTGCCATGAAATGTTCTGTATTTGGATCCGAAATAAGATGACAAGGTGCAAAATTCATTTTCACTTCATTTTCTCATCGACCCGTCTGCAGAAGGAACCAGACAGGCGTCTTCTTCCTTCCTTCCTCCCCCCCAATCTCCTCCTGTCCTCCCCTCTCGTCCAACCTCTTGTTCCACATCTCCACTTTTTCATCTCAACAGCCTGTCAGCTCTGGGACACAGTTATGACTCATCTGTCTGTCACATTAAAGATGCCAGACAAACAGACAGCCAGAGAGTCCGTCTTTATCTCCGGAGAGTGAATCACAATTTAGTGCTGGATGTCTCATCCAAAATCAGGCAATCTGTGCTGTCTGCACCCCTCCTTCCTCGACAGTTGGCGGTTCACTTGATTACAAATACTTTACTGTAGAACTGATCAATATGATGCTGAGTCGTAGAGGGAAACACTTTTCCCTGAACTGTACAGTAAGGTAGCATTTCGATCAGTTTCTATAAACTTTGTAAGAAGTATATTTCTATCCCAGGTTTCAGTAAGGAGCTGTTGTTTTTTTCATGATGGTGTAAACTCGGTGTCATGCGCCCTCCCACGCTGACAAAAATAAATGTCTAGTAGAAAAACTGGATATTTTGATATTTTATGTAAGTGTCTGGCAGGAACATGATGGAGAAGCACATTAAAGTCCAACTGCGATCCAACTAAATTTTATATATAACCTTTAGTGTTTGTTTTTACTAGTTACTACCAAAAGGAAGAAGTTTTATTAAAACAGCAGCACATGCATAAGTAGTCTCTAGTGCAGGTGCAGTCAATTATGATCTCAGGAGGTCCAGATAAAGAAAATGTCCTCATGTTCAGGTCTGCTACATCATCATTTTATCATCATCTTTTTATCTACATAGCAAGCGGGTCCTCTTCGACGGAGTCCGCCATGTTGCACAGCCATGTTTGCACGCTACAGTAGCCCAGAACGGACAAATGAAACACTGGACCTGGAGTGTGGCTTTTCCCAGCCACTGTAAGTTGTACAAGCTTGGTAGTTGAGGGTGAGGCAAAGGGTATTCACTTGGTTGCAACCTGCAGCCTCACCACTAGATGTCGCTAAATCCTTCACACTGGACCTTTAACCTTTTTCAGTCTATCCGTCCCTATATTGAATCTATTTTGCCTTTCGTCAGAGGATCGTTAGGACAGGTCAACATATGCCACACAGAAGTGGTAGAGATGTAGCTCAGCGCTGCATGTCAGGTTTTTCTAGTCATGAATACGTAATAAAGATGTTTTGTTCATGCGCATATTCAAATACTTAGTACATTATTAGGAAAGTATATTGGCCATTCTTATTCTCAGGTTATGTTTCAGTAGTTGTTGTGGTAGACTGGGATGATTTCAAGCGGCACCCTCCGGTGCTGGCAAGTGCTAAAAACTGTAATTCCTCGAGCTGCCACTTCAGGCAGGCTTAAGTAAGTCAATTTCCCTAAGCAGCCATATTGAAATGCCCAACTGCACAGCAGAAACATGTTTACAGTCTGGTTCACAGGTAATTTCCTTTTCCAGTTTATTTATTGTTCAGATGATATTGAGCTGCTACAGAAGGCTTATTAGAGCACCCAGGCTTCATGATCTACATCTTTGCTGATATTTAGATTATCCGGGAGGCAGAAGAAGCAGTACATCCAACATTTATATTTATGAATGCTCAGAGTCCCTTCAGAGTACTGCATTGAGACCTTGAGGAACACCACAGAAAAACACATATACTATGCTTATATTGTATGTTGAAATGGCTGACTCTTATGCATGTAAAATGATGGTATTTTTCAGTCAACGCCACAGCACAAGGTTCATACTATGTGCAAGGACTCGTCTTGACATTGGCCGTAGCTCACAGAAGTTCAGGTTGAAGTATTGCACATAATCCACCTCTTCTGCTCTCAATGCAATTTGACCCTGAGTGCGGGTTTATTTGGCGCTCCTGGAAAAACCGCATCTCCCATGATCCTTTGCCAAAGTGGCACAGTGACGAATGGCGGCTGTCAGGGGTCAGCCTCGAACCCATTCTTTTGAAGCCGTGTTGTGAAAACAAGAAGTGTGTGGATTACACGAGTGTGCGCGCGCACGCGTGTGTGTGTTCGAGAAAGAGAGAGGATGGCCTACAGCGAGCACTGTGAGGTTTTCCAGCCCACGCTGAGCCGACTCTGGTTGGACCGGAGGGGCTCAGTGTGACCTGCCAAAACACACAGCAGCCACACCAACAGTGAACTCTGTATGGTCAGGGACGGAGGGATGAGGTGGAAAGTGATGTATGAAAGAAACGGGAGAGGAGTGGAAGAGTTAGGGGAAGATGGGAGGGTTGGAGAAAATTCATCATGGTCACAAAATGTGCACACACACACTCAGCTGTGACGTGTGTGTGTGCTCAGTAATGACAGAGTGACAGATGTAGTTCTGGTCTCAATAGGTAGATACCCTGTACTTAAGAACCCATTTAAGCTTGTAAAACCACTCACCCATAAAAACTTTAGGCTCTGAATGTGTGTGTGTGTGTGTGTGCATACTATGAAAGACTCACTATTTGTCTGCTGATTGCGTTCCCAGGTCTTTGAGTCTTTGCTCATTAATTTTGATTGCAAGGGCAAGTGGCGGGCGCTTGTCGAACAAAAACAACAGGTTGGCTGCGTCGTGAACTTCGCAATTCGTGGGAGGTGAGAGGTAGCGCGTTGATAGAGAGTGGAATACAGAAGGAGACTAAAGGAGGGGAGGAGGCAGCAAATAAGTGCCTTTCAGTCTTGTGGAGGGGTAGATGAGCGGGGACTCTGACAGCTCAGAGAGTCCGACAGCTAAATGGCTCACTCAGGACAGGAGAGGTGATCAGGGAAGAATAGCAGGGGAGGAGAAAAAAAGCGAAAGAAGAAAAAAAAAAAAAACCAAACACGTGAAGTCAGCCGTGTAACTGTTTCTGTCGCCAGCCGGAGTGACTCTCATTGTTTTCTTGTCAATGCTCTTTAACAGATTTTTGTTAAAGGGGTGCCAACAGACAGACAGCCTCTATATCGTTTCCTGTGGTTGAAAGTCGAGCACTGAAAATGAACTTTAACATAAAGAACCTGTTATGTTACATTCTATAAATCAAACAATACGGGTTTGGATTAAATTGTAAGGCAGTTATTGATTTCCACTGTTGTTACAATGATATGAAAACGCTCTGTTGGTGTATTAAAGGATGCTGGCTGACTTTTTAATGCAGGAAATGGCTACCCCTGTTTGCTTCTTTGCTTATCGGATATCATGTATGCACTACCTCATAAAAATAATGGAGCTTTGACAAAAACTGTTATTAATTAAGTTTATTATGAGGGAGTATGTATTATCCTTCCAGAAAATAGTTCTTTATTTTTGGTGTTTTTATGATGTTGGTGGGGAGCGCTGTAGTTGTTCAGCTGGGTTGATATCTGGCAACTGCAAAGGCCACAGGAACAATTCACTAAGCCCTTTTGTCCTGTATGGAAGCATCTGTATCGTGCATTAGTTTGGTAGCTTCACCAAGTAGACAGTCTCTAAACACAAACAAATATTACGTGGAGACGTGCTAATGAATTTCAAAGGGGATTACTCACTTGTGCATCTGTACACGATGTAAGGAAAGTTAGTCGTTTGAGCCCTGCTGACCATCACGGTGTTCAGTAGATAAATATATTTTCATTTTTCTAAAAAGAGGCCGAAAACCTCATTTACATCTCTGCATGCGATTATACCTTCATTTTATAGCTGACAGTTGTGTTACGAAACATGGGGGGAATGAGGGAAAGAGGGATAATGGACACGCTGCTATCATTCCTTGACTGAACAGATTATTATTCCCAATGAAATTCCATCAGAAGCCGGTTAGTCTATCTTTTTTGATACCGTTATGTATGTCACATTCATTTGACAGCACTATGCATTCCATTCATCAGTGATATATGGCTTTATGCGTGTCTCTCCTGTGAGGTGTAGTGTTCTGTGGCCTTTGTCTGCTGCTCGCGTACATCCTTTTTCACGTCGTTGTAAGTCTTATTAACGCATGTTGAAGAGACATCCAACAATGCCGGCAGTCGAAGCTATGTGCTTTGAGCATTTTTCAATGAAACACTGCAGTTTATGATCAGCGAGTATACTTCTTATGTTCTATTGTAGGAACTTTGAATGTCTTGTGAAGCGTGGCGGCGATGCGAGGAGTCTGCTCCAGGAATGTGATAAAGAGGCTCGGGATGTGGCAATCACGATGTCCTTAGACAGACTCGTAACCTTTTATTCTACAGACGGTGTGTGCGTGTGTGAGTGTGTGTTGGCTATATGTGTGCACTTTCACCTCACGCTCTCAGCCACATCCATAACTTTTTTATGTCCGGCAGTCTGCACTTCTCCTCATTGGCATAATTTACTGCTGTTTTATGCAGCATGTCCTGCAGGTCGTCCAAAGTTTAACACCTCTGTTAGATTTTAATGCCTCTGTGACTGGAGCTGTGTGAACCTTTACTCTCCACACTGCTGGCCAGGCCCAGGGAACTCTTTTATTTTCCGCCATACGTCTCTAACACCTTCTTTTCCTTTTGGATTAAATGAAGCAACATGTGTTGCATGTGAGGTGAATTTCACATTCACGAAAATTCTCTATTTCCCGCGTGTTACGTGTTTAATTATTAGTCTTTTGATAACTGAGAGAGATCAGTTTGTATATTTCTTTAATTTACACCGTTTTGCACATAGTTGAGATCATTACAAATGATAACGTCAGTAGCCGGGTTTTCCTCCAAGTCTTTTATGAGCCACTGAATTAAACAGAGTGAATGGAAACAGTAAAGCCCCCATAAAAGAAAGTTTTTACACTTGCTTAAGGCAAATGCATTTTACGATAATAAATATATCATGCAATGATAGAAATGCAATGTGAAATAGGTTGTAACATGCTTAAGATTCCCCCTGTGTCTTTTTTTCCCATGGTGCCTTTTTGTGTTTTAGCCTGAAATATGGCAAACATTTCATCGTGTTAAATGAATAATGAGATTTTTTTTTTTATTGTTGGCATTACAAGCGTGACAAATTCCCTGAATTCAGAGCGTTAACTTAAGTCGTCTGCACGTATGATTGTAAAATTGTTCTTAGTAGTAATTCTGTAGTGATTACGTACAACAGCCACGGTACAGTTGCGAGAGAACTGTGTTAACAGTCAGCCGCTGGTACGTTATCCGTATCCTTGAAAGGTCTTGAGAATTTGGTGGCTTTTTTGGATTCATGTAAAACAAAGCTGACATGTTACATCCTTAGAAATTGAATACGGTGAACGTGCTTTACATCCAGCGCACGTGAAAATTAATATCACAGCTCATTTGAAGTTGTGTTTCTGGCCACCTGACAAATATAAAGTCCGTGGGGGGGGGATATCTGGCTCTTTAGCCGCTAAATGCTAAATGCTGGTGTTGGCCAGTGGTGTACAGTGATTCCTTTATTATTATTTTGTTGAAAACAGCTGCATGGCGCAGCTGGAAACAAATGAGAGCAATGAAAGTGAATCGAAACAACAGAGTGGGGCACAAAACCGAAACAATAAGCTGAAAGATGCTAAAATGCTCCTTGGGGTTATGTTTACATGTATACAGCATGCCTGAAAAGCATCCTATTTAGCGGCCTGAGTAGACTTCTTTACAAGACTCACCGTGGAGTTGCTTTTTGAATGAGCAGGCAGGATATTATCATTCTTATTATAATGTTTTGTTTTGTTTTCTTCTTTAAAGAAATATCCGGTTCAATCAGACACCAGACACGCAGTGATACATTTACTGCTATTAAATGTCTTTTTCTCCATGTACCAACCGCTAATCGCATCACGCCAAAAATAAGGTTTTGTGACTGCACAAGGAACGCTTTGAGCATTATCAAACATGCTCTTATTGGATGTAGGGGGAAACTAATTACAGAATAAACCAAGGGCTGCTACTGTTCTGCCCGATATGGATTCTGTGTGGGATGACAGTGTTTACACTTCCCCTGTTTCTTCTTTCTCTTATTATCTTCTCTTCAATTACACCTGAATACCTGTGAAAGTGTGTCACCGCGATGACAGAGAGTGTGTATGTCATCCCATGTTGTGTTATATACAAAGGCTCTAACAGGAGGTTTATTTACTGTTCATAGCTGAGAGGTGCATGCGCCAACTTTGCTCAGCGGCTGCCTGGCTGCACATGTCAGCCAGGCTTGACACAACTTCACTGTTCTTGCCTTTCATTCTTTCACTCTCTGCCTCTCCTTGCCACCCCAAGGCAGAGCAAGGCGATGAGAGTTCCCTGTAAAAGCAATGATCAAAAGTAGCACTCGGATGCCTACAGGTTTCCCTGACATGAGAGGAGATTGTGTGGTGGGAAGAGCGATGGCGGAGCGGAGTTTGGAGGGTAGGAGGAGGAGGGCGAGAAAAGGAGGAGAGACACACCCATTACTTGTCAAGCACAAGTATAGATGGGATACCTCAGGATTGGGAGAGATGTAAAGAGGGAGGGATGGTGGCGGGTGAGGAGGGGTGGTGGTGGTGGTGGTTTGCAGGAAAGGATGAAAGGTTCGAGGCATGAAAGGAAGGCAGACATGGGGTGAAAAGAGACGGAAAAGAGAAGTAAAGGAGAAAAAAGGATGAGAGAGAAAGTTGGGCTGAGCAGAGCACGACATGGGGGGGGGGGGGGGGGGGGGGGGGAGAGCCGGGGGATCGTCTTGAGTTGAAAAGCCGTCATAGGTGAATAATTGAAGACAGGCTCGACTGCCTACACACACACTCACATACAACCAAGTCAAAGGCAGAGGTGGAGATGCGTATGTGCAAGGCTGAGCAACACCGAAGCGGAAAAAATCTTTCCGTAATGAGGAAATTCTTGACTCAGTATAATAATATTTTCCCAATTCGGAGAAAATGTCATTCCTCAGCACTCATTCACACCCGCTGCCTCTATTTCACTTTCGTCAGAGTGGATCTGATAGCTGCGCGTAGCAGAGCTGTGTTAACTCAATAACAAGCCGATAACTCCTGGCCTCTGTGATATGCGGTGGAGTTTGACGGCGACGAGAGTGAGTGTGTGAGTGCAGCTTTTCTCTTTCGATGTTGTGCATTAGGTTTCGTCTAGGCCTCATATAAATGATTTTTACACTCTCTCAAGGGCAATGTTAGGTAAATGATTTACCTCCTTGCCGTTGTTTAGTTTCTGACGTCTGCACGTGTGTGTGTGAGACTTTACACTTCCTGCCAGAGTGTGTCAGTACACGCCTTGTGCCCCTGTGTGACATGATTTCTTGCTCACACAGCATGTATAATGCATTTCCCAAATTATATGTTGCATGTTTGTCTGCCCCTCTCCCCGCCCCTCCCCAACTCTCCAACCAAGGGTGAGCAGACATTCTAATGCGCAGGGCGCTGGCACTAGAATGCTTTATTTGGCCCGCATATAAGACCAATTTCAGCCAGATTTATGACTTCTGGAGTCGGGTTATTTCACCAAATCCCCAGACGGGACACAATTCACGGCTGTTCTGTGTGATACCTGCTCTGTTTTCAAATCTGTGAACCGCAGCATTGCAGGCGTGCCGGGGGGAGTTGTAAGGAGAAACCCTCTATATTTTCAGCGGCCCACCTCTTATTTAGCCTTTTCTACATTCACTAGAAAAAAGAAGAAAAAAAAAAAGCCCCCGGCAACTTTTATTACACCCTCCCCTCAATTACACCGTCGTCATAAAACAACACACATTTAATCACAGCCTCCGCTAACATGATGAAGTAGTTCATCACAAAGAAACGCCAGGTCTTAACAATGGAAACATACATTTCGGAGGGGACGGATATTAGATACGTGTCGATAAAAAAAAAAAAAAAAGATATAGGCCTCGCCGGTGCCGACGCAACCTGTGAGTTATTATTGAGGGAGGGGATGGCGCATTCCATAACTTATCCAACTCCAGGGGAGACGAGTCCCGCGCTCCCTAGGGAGAACGAGCAGCATCCTCGGGGTGGTGACAGAGGGGATGTGGGTCGGGCGGATGCTCCCTCTGTGGGGGATTGGTGTGCTTTAAGGAAACAGTGGCAATCCATGTTGGGAATACAAAGTATTAGAAAAATCCCTGAGGTGGGGAGATTCTCCAGACAAGGAACAGAGTCTATTGTAGTTGCACGGGGATTCACACCGGCTGCTTTTCCCCACTGGGAAGATGGATATATGTCACTGACGTGACTTTGACACCATTGTGACTTGATGTATAGGCTAAAGATAACGGCCCACATACATCTAGAGCTCTTTTTGTTAACGGATCACTGAAGTCGCCCCGCTTTAACTGCTGCATTTATTCCTGCGTAACCACGCTGTAGCGAAACAAACACTCCAGTACAATCTCTACAATGTCGTAGAAGAATAAACAGCTCAGCGGGGCCTGCACACCAAACCATGCACCGTCCCCTCTCCTCTCCTTGTCCATACGGGGGTTGCTCTTCAGCACTGACGGTGCTGTCAACAAATCTACGGCAAACGGCAGTAGCAAGAAGAAGAAGAAGAAGAAGAGGGGGGGGGGGCAGTTTGTCAGGATGAACAACCCTGTTTTTATGTAAATGTCCTCTGATGCAATGCTAAAGGCAGCCAGGCAAGCAACGCACTCGTTTTGATTCCAACAAAAACAGAAGCGCAGCAGAAGAGCCGTTTACTGCGCTGCTCCACGTGTGGAGCGCGTATCAGTGGGAGATAACCGAGGAGTTCTGGTTGCCTAAACTTAAATATAGCTTTAACTGTCGAGATAAGGTCACAGCATGCCGGTTTTAGTTTTTCTCATCTCATTTCTGTAATGGTTGTCCTATTTTTCGAAGACCTCCTGCCAGATCATAAAAACACGCTATTCAATCATTTTGGTTATTTCAAACAGGTAGGATCAGGTTCAGACAATTAAAATGAATGACATGTTGTCATGGAAGCAGAGCACGTGAACCAGACTTTGAAGGAAATGGTGCAGAAATGTATTGACATAGATTTAGAGCTCCGTTTGACCATTTTCAAGCTGAGCTGCGGATGTGCCAAGCAGAGATAAATGTATTTTTTTTTCTTCCTCTTTTCCAATTTCCAAAAATCCTTTAATGTGACTGTAAACTTTACTCAGGAAGGTCATGTTTACATATCTGGCCGGTCTGTGGTCACTTCATAGAAAGAGCACCTGCGAGGAAAAAAAAAAGTTCTGTTTTCTTTTTTTTACCCTTGAAGGCAACTTGCTCATAAAACTTTCCCAGTTTTGATTTGATTTCCCGTCGATGCACCAACATGCGAGCGAGTGGGTGGATAGATACAGTATTTCTCAGTGGTAGCCGGCCTATACTTTTCCTGAGCGCGTTACATTTCGGATGTTTAGTAGTCAATAGTCAATCATACATGGAGTGAGAAATGAAATTGTGGGGGACAAATAATGGGATAAAAGACGTGACATCAAAGGAGCAAACTCTATTTTTAGCTTAAAGGAGTGATTTACAAGGTGGCGCAGAGCGCTAGACAGCACAAAACAATTTCAAAGAGGAGAAATATTTCGTTATACGAAGAAGGAGAGGAGGGAGGGGGGGAAAAAAGGCAGAAAGAAAGATTAGAAAGCGCCCAGAGACAGTGATTTTGATTGAGAGAAAGAGAGGGAGAAGAGGGGATTCTCAGCGGGGGAATTGGAGCGATAGAGAGAGAGAAAGAGTGTGTCCAGGGGGCGAGGAAGAAAGCTGCAATAGAAGTGCAGGTAGCGAGTAAGTGGGCGAGAGAGAGAGAGAGATGGGGGGAGGGAGGGAGAGGAGAGGAGAGGAGAGTTTGTATTGCATTCCTGTTGCATCAGTTCAGAGTAACAAGATTTGGAGATGCAGGCTCAGACATACTAATAGGTTTTGCACTGACGTCCACCCCCCCCCCCTCACCTCCCGTACACACACACACACACACACACACACATGCACCCACCCAATATAATAGACAGTTCTGCTCAGCAACACGGTTTGCTCTCCACTCACATTTAGCCCCTGTTGATACCTCTGTAACTGTGTTTGTGTGAGATGAAGAGAAAGAGAAGAAACAAGTGACCGGGCCCCCCCCCACCCACACACACACACACACACACACACACACACACAGAGAGCACTGTCAAGAAGAAATACCAAATAATCATCCGCGAAAGAGGCAGATAAAGACAGTGACCTTGAGTCGCAGTGAATAGACCCATCAGCAGAGGAAATAAACACAAGCAAGGCCACCATAAGAACACAGAGTATCTCTGCCCGAGCAAATCTAATTTAGACGTTTTCTCTTTCTGGAGTCGGGACAACGCGGCCTTTTGTTGTTGCTGTTAAAGTCTCGTAAGAATGTAGGCTCGCTTCTGTTCATCCCACAGTCTGAGGAGATATTTTGTGTTTTTCATGGGGGATGAAAACTCGTCTTACACAAATCACAGTGTGTTTTAATCTCTGCGTTAAAAAGGAAAAGAGAAAACGGGGGGGGGGGGGATTGGCGAGCGCCTTCTTGTTTTTCGAGTGGTTTGTCGAACCGAACGGGAGCTCTCGAGCGCTTTAATCTCCTCACCGACTGCTCTCACCGCAGACCGTTGAAGAGGCTAGACACACACAGACTCTGATATCTGGTCAGTTTTGAATTTTCGGCTCCTCCAAGAGGTTTGGGGTGTTTGTTTTTTAGATGGAAAACTGATCCCAGGCCTGTACTTGAGGGCAGCTTAAACTGGCAATCAAAAACAGCCGAGTGTTGCCGTTATGTTGCAACATCTTGTATATTTTTATCCTCGGACGTTTAAAGAAAAAAAAAAAAACAGCAGATTTTTCCGCATCTTCTGCCATGACATATTATGTAAATGCGCAAACATGGCGTCCAAAAACCCAGAGACCATTACCACCTCTTCAAAGACATAATAAATTAAGGAGAGGCGCACTCATGTGAAATTACCCCGCAACATTTGTGTGTTTTTAACAGAATGACTAAGTTGGCCGGTTTAAATGAATGAATGAACAACAGGAGCTTCGCGTTGATCTGTTGTCTTTCCGTTCTCTCTTATTTTTTTTTCATCCTGCACTCCACCAAACTGTTAAATTTCAATTCAGCTTGGGTTTAAATCCCCTGATGTGTGTTTCCCTCGAAGGACTCAACCCCTTTCTTCTATTCTCTCTCTTCTTTTTTAAGCTCGCGAGTTCTTTCAGGTCGAAATAGTACCTTATGTGTAAAGAAGAGAGACAGTGAATCAATAATCAAAGCTCACCGTCTTTATGCCCAAAGGCGAATGGTTTCTCCCTTCTCGATCTGTGCTGAGGATCATTCATAGTGTATAAAAGGCATTCCTAATGCCTTGCTGTATGCGCAATAAGAGAAGCCAGAACACACTCCTTTTATTCTCAGTGAGCTTTTGAGTTGATCCTTGTTGTTTCAGTGTCTTGTGAAGGGAAATCCAGCGCCACAAGAAAGGGGATCTCTTAGCTGCATGAGAGGGAGCGCGCTGTGGGTTTTGTTAATTTGCTTTATAGATGAAGGCGAGGGACTGCCCCAGGTGAAACAGGTAGCGCTCAGATCTCTTTAAAGCATAATCTGATGGAGCGTTGTACTGCTTTGCAATGATAAAGGTGTTGAGCGTTTGGAAGTGTTCACTGTGGGCGGATGTCGTGCAAACTCTGGCTAAATGCACACAAGTACAAGTACACCCACGGCAAAAAAGAGGCCTTTGAATATATCACTAATTAAAGAGTGATTAGCACTAATGGTACATATTGATTGTTGGAGGCTGACGTAATGGCCGAGGGTAATCTGGTTAGCATCATGGCGCTGAGGGAGGGAAGGCCTGTAAATTGAACTCTGCTGAACCTAAAGTGGTTAAAGGCTCCCTTGGTTGTTTGTTTGGCACGTCATGCTTTTATGGTATTTAAGCAGGGATCAATTGACCATACACTAATGCCCTCCCTCAAACTGTGACTTTTCAATCATAGATTTAGAACCGTGGGGACGGCAAACCTTGTGTTTGTTTGTGTCAAGAATGGATGGATCCTCAGTCTATACCAGCGTTACTTCCGAGGCTGTATTACATTAATAGTATGGCCTTCAAGTATAACATTAGGTCATACTTGAGGTTTGTGCTTTGCACGCCAACAACCGCAGCCAAACTCTTTTGTTAAGATAGCGTTACATTCACCAAATGTAATGGTTATTCCTCACCCGAAAAGCTTTCGAGTACTGTTACTGTGGACACTACGTCTCCATCATACCTTGGCCACGAACCAAAACCATTTATGTGCTTCTAAAAATGGCACATAAATCCGCAACGTTAAATTGTTTCCCTTTTGGCTGTTTTCATGATCGGAAGTTAGTTCAGGATGTTTTATTTTGAAAATCGCCCGGATTCTGTTTCCGATGCCGTTTCTGGGTGTGACTCCTGGCCAGCTTGAGCTGCTCTGCAGATCGATGTGGGGTGGAACGGGCCACGGTGCTTTGGTGGGGTTTCAACATCGGCCAGAGCAGTGGTGATTAGCTCTGACGGCCACGGCGCACACGGAACGCGTCACATCCGTTAAAGTGAACATACTACTTTTTACTACCAAGACAATCTGATCTTGTGTTTTTCTTAATCGTACTTAGAGGATTACTAATTGATATTTAACATCCCTTTTACAAGATTCTCATTTTTAAATTGTGCTTTCAACCAAGACATAACGCTAACTTTAGCTTAACAATAGCTAGTGACTAATAAAATCCTTTAGTAACAGATGACGAAATTCATCTTCATCGGCCAGAAATAAGAAGCTTGCATGTGTTTGTCTTTTTTCAAAACTAAGGACCCATTGTTTTAAAAGTGACTGACTTCTGTCTGGTAAATCTGCTGCTGTTATCACTCCAAACTGCAAATGTGCCGTGCAGGAGCAAAATGCTTGACTGGCGATGCAACAGTAAGTCAGCAAACTATTTCCATGAATACAGCTTCACTTCGAGGAAAAAAGAAAAATGTTGATGTTGGCAAACTTTCCTTCTTTATCCTTGTTTGGCTCGTTTACCTTTTTCCGTGATCTGAAAGCACATCTTCTCACAGACGGTTGAGTGAGCTGTGACCTTTGCGAGCTTCCAGGTCAGAGGTCAGTCATAATCTGCCTATCACCATTCCTGTCATAACCCGTCTGACATTTCGCTGGCTCTGACTCCAAATGTCAAGCCATAATCTGTGAGGGTGAGTGCTGCCAGGCCACGGCTCTCCTGCCTCTCACCGATACATTTTCCTGTTTTTTCCAGTACTTTTGCTCTGTTTCAACATTTTATTTTTTTTTCCTCTGGATTTGGTTTCATAAACAAGCCGGATGTGTTTATGATATCCAACTCTGCCTGAAATGAAATTGGAAACTGTCCACTGGGTTCAAGTGAGTTATCTTTCATTTTCCTCAGTAGCTGAGTGAGCTCCACATTCATGTGGGAGGTCAACGGCGGCCTGCATCTTTGTTTGTATGAGAGAGACGGAAGGTAAATGAGTGTTGTTGCTGGTGTCTACTTTTATTCTCAGCCGGTGGAAAGATGGAGGGAGATCATTTGGTGCCCAGGTCCCCCTTCGTAATGGGGAAATGGATTGTGAGAGAAAGGAGTG
This sequence comes from Nibea albiflora, assembly GCA_014281875.1. Classification (NCBI taxonomy): domain Eukaryota; kingdom Metazoa; phylum Chordata; class Actinopteri; family Sciaenidae; genus Nibea; species Nibea albiflora. Next base: position 13,002,915 of record CM024811.1, on the reverse strand, counting down.
TCGGGCCTCATTTATGCCTTGATTCCTCAATCTCTTTATTTATATTTCCCCCACATGGTCAGGGCGGCCTGCCAAATTTGTGGAAGTGTGCGTGTGTGTGTGTGTGTGTGGCTGGGGGTCTGTTTGATCTCTCGATGCAGTGCAAACTGGTAATGCATGCTTATTAAGCTTTAATATATACAGTATAGCATATATGTTGGTGCAGTTGTGGTCATTGCATTTACAATGAGATTCAGATTTAGTAATTTGGCAGTTTTCGAGGTGATGTGGAATGAGAATTTAGGCGAGCGCGGTTATTCATGGATCGCTACTTCTTAAAAGTTCTGCTTTCTGACCTCTTGTATCTGCTGCTTTCCTTCACACTTGCGGATGTGCTGAATATTTTCCAATTCATATGTAGAGCAGGGTCATTTCACCCTTCAGCCCTTTATTTTTTATTAAAACTATATTAATGATAATCCCAAAGAAAACTTGAAAACTGGGCCTGTGTATTATCCTGTGTCACGGGGATATTGTTTCTGGAAAAAGCGTTTTTATGCAACACTTTGAGTACTAACTCTGCAGCGGTTTGGTTGAAACGAACGCAGGCTGAACCGAATATAATAATAAGACGACACCCCCTCTCCCAAGACACAAGAGATCTTAGGTAAGAGTAAAAAAAAACATGAAATACTTCCATCAAATCAGAACATAACTTTCACCTTTGTGTAGCTTGTCTGTCAGTCTACATACACAGTACATACAGTGCTCTTCTGTCAGAACTGATCCGAATGATTTTTCTCTCGCTGTAAGCGTTTTTTCAGTCCTCCTGAGCTCCTCGCCGTGACTTTCTGTGACAGCGGAAATTCTTTGCTGCTCGACAAATGATTCGATCCCGGGTCTGTTTCTGTCGCATGAGCCATTAGAAACTGCAGTAGGTCAAAACGAATCACTATTAGGAACTGAAAAAACACAATGGAACGGCCCCCTGTGCATATATTTTCATCTAATTGAACATCGTGAATGTGAGTTTCTGATGCTGCTCGGTGATCCGACAAGCGCTTCTTTTAAAGCAAACTGACATCAATTGAGATGTTTTTCTCAAAACCTACATCTCTAATGAATAATGGTATATATGCATTTTGTGACTTTACCTTTAAATAAGAAATAAATTAATTGCAACCTCCGTTCAGCCATCATCGTATGGATAAAAATCTGTTTAGCAAGAAAGCTCATTTTCATGTAGCATGCATTAGATATTAATACCACTTTGCCTTGCCGTTAAGGCCTCATACGTTGAGTTATTGTGTGAATTTAGGTCACAAGGTTTTATGAAAGCACTTTAAAGGCTAATAAAATCTATTCCTGCGAATAAAAAGTAAACACTCAGACTGAGTAAACCCGGTTTTTCTTGATTTATCCCTCCCTACATCCCCTGTTCCCTTTCATCCATCAGCCAACACCTACTTCTTGTCATGTCCATGTCAAGCCTATTCTGACACATTCCGATACCTGAAGCACTGTCAGATCTCTTCCACAGCCGTGTGGAAGTGTGTGATGAGATGTTGAGGAACTTCGCCACTGGGCCCGAGTGCCACCCCGTCTTCTTGGCCTAGGGCTAAGACATCGTCTCCAGCTCCCCGGCATGAGACCCAAGCTGGAGCTGCCGCGATTGCGCACGCCAATCCGCGGCATCCTTTGCCATTTAGCCGCTCTATGTAAAGATGCCAAACAACGCATCACAACCCCCGCGACGACCGCCTCGCTCTCGATTCCACCTCGCTTTTCTTTTTTTTTCTTTTTTCCCTCTCTTCTGTACGTTGAAGGTGAGTGCTCAATCGCTGTGACATATATAGGTCCTGTGTGTTTAATGGTGTGTGTGTGTCTATGAGAACGTACGAAATGGTATGGGGTTGGGTTAAATGCGTTTGTGTCAATCATTGAGGCAGCCATAGATTGCGATCCCTTCCCCTCAATTACACTTTATCAAAAGAGAGAATGAGAGTTGAGGAAGAAGAATGGGAAAAGGGTAGAAAGAGGGGAAGGAAAGATCTCAACAATTATAAAAATGGAACTGGTCTCCGAGCTTCAAAAGGGGGAATCACATTTCTCCCATTTCATTTTTTCAGATTGTTCAAGATTACTGTCACACATATATGATATGTAATTCCACTAACGCGGCTGCTAATGCTCGCTTGGCGGGTGTTTTACACAGTAGAAACAGAGATATCAGCCTATACGGCCTACATTTATTACTCTGATCCATAATATGACATTATTGCATCATCTGTCCACCCAACATTTCTCGAGCCCTAAGGCACTCGTAACTGAAGTGACAGACGGCGACTGTGTGTGTGTGTGTGTGTGTGTTTTGTGGTTTTATGCGTGTGTTTGTGTGCGTATCTGTGTGTAGGCCCCTGTGTACAAGCTGGAAGCGTGGCACAGGTTGTGTTTGAATTGATGGCCAATCGTTGCGAGTTTGCATGTCCATATGTTTAAACCCGCAGCTACATCCACCATCTGTCCTAGTATGATGCTAATTTAGCTCTGCTGTCATAATCAACTGTCTCTGTATTCCCACTGTCTACAGTTTCCTGCGTCGACTGCCGCTGGTGACATTACACACTTGTATACCAGGCCACTTCCTTGCTCCTGTAATGAGCAAGGCTGGTGGTTCGAAGCAAGGAGCCCGAGGGTGGCGCGTGTGTTATGGAAGGAAGGTATAGGCTATACGGGTTCAGAAGCACTATGGGTTGTCTTAAAGCGTAGCCTGGGGAAGCATGTCAGGATATTCTCTGGGTAATCACTCAAAGCCGGGGTGTTTACCCGTTGCACAGAGCGGGGGGCAGGGTGGTAAACCTGCGGAGTAGTTTGCTCATAGGGGTCAAGAGGGTGAAGGGTGAGAAAATGTATGTGGGGGGGGGGGTTGTACTAGATGTTGGTGTACCATTTTGTGGGAGATGAGGGAATAAGCTCTTATGACATGCGCACATACATGTATGAATGCATAGATACACTGTACTGGACTTTTGAAACATGTAAACTGCCTGAAGCTGTTCTTAGCGCTAAGTGGGTTGATGTACCAAAGAGTAACTGTTTAAAAAGCAGACAACGTAAAGTTTAAAGTTATGGAAAGCGTTTTCTAAATCACCTCAAACAGTATTGTTGCACTTAGGTAATGCAACTGGTCATACCAGCCCAAGTTTGGTTGAGTGCGTTGGTATGAGGAAGGATGGAAGGGTGCGTGTGGTTGCTTTTGATGTTGAATACAAAATATTATATAGTCTAACGTTTAAACTCACTTGTAACAGTTTCTTTCTTCTAATCTTTTTTTTAAGATTATTTTTTTTGGCCTTTCCAAGCTTCATTGATAGAAACAGCTGAAGAGTGACAGGAAATGTGGGGAGAGAGAGATGGGGAATGACATGCGGGAAAGGGCCACGGGTCGGGATTCGAACCCGGGCCAGCCACAGGGAGCCATCGCATGTGCTGAGCTGAGCGGCGCCCCCTCACTTCTAACTGGTTGATCTGAATTATGCTTGAAGGGTCCCTATACCTGGCATTCACGGACCCACCCAGATGCCATTCAGAATTCAGTACGAGATCATGTTAGGTGTAAAGTTCGCTCATAAACAATATGTCCACTCATTTGACACTTTTTGCCTCAAAAGCCCATGAAGACCCCAGAACGCTGTGTCCCAGTAGTGTTTCAGATTTGAACCTGAAACAATGAAACCATAATGATCATTATGGCGATTATCGACTGAAATGTGTCATTAGTCAGTACCTCGCTTGATGCATCTGATCCAGCAAAGTAACATCATAAAGCTATCATACTTATCTCCACTGTATTTCCCCCTGTAAGTCAACCATCTGTGTTACACAACTGTACCTTACCTTAGGGGACGGAAATTGGCACAACGCATCAAGGGGGGGGGGGGGGGGGGGGGGGGTAGGGTAATTAACGCAGCTCACCGCGTTGTTAGCGCAGTCCTGGTTTCCCCCCAGCGCTCTGCAAAGCTGTCATATGACCGAAAGCGGCATCTGACGGCTGCGCGAGCACACCTATGCTCGAAGATTGTCTTTGAAGGTAAAGATGGAGATATTCCTTGGAGATACTTAACGGAGGTACAGCAGACTGAAAGAGAGACAGTGTGTGTGTGTGTGTGTGTGTGTGTGTGTTTGGCGTAGAGCGAGAGAAAGACACAAGCGTTTGGGTGATTGAGACAAAAGCAGATGAGGGGAGAAGTTGAGTGTGTCCTGTCTGATAAACAGGAACATGGCTCATCATTACAGGGAGCACCAGGGGAGCACTGAAGCCCATCTGCCGGCTAATACATACTAATGCTCTCACTGCACTGTACAGCCACCATCAAAGCCACGGGACGCGGATGTGGGCACGTGCGCTCTATGCCGCGTTTATTGAAACACGGGAGAGGGGGTGAATCAAAGCAGGATTTCAAAGACAGGCTACAGTGTGAAACATAATTATAGATGCTGATGTGCCAGCGAACAGGAAATCCATGTGAGTTTGTAGGTGTCCATAGCTGCCGCCTGCATTGTTTTTTTGTTTTTTTTAAATCTGGAGCTAGACGTCCTGGTGATATGAATTTTCGATTCACTTTCAGCTGTATGAACATCACACAAAGCTAATGGGTTGGACTTGGCCACCTCCCTGTACAGTATGCCGCCATCCATCAAATGCTCTCTGGGATTTTCTCTTTTTTTCTTGCCATAATGTGTACACTTTGTTGGCACCCTGTATAACATTTTGGCTGCGGGCCGTTTGCCCCATTTTCCTCGTTCTTTTTCCTCATTAACCGCCAACACAAGTGTGAAAGGATGGACCATCACACGGTGTAGTTTACTGTGTCAGGATGATTTCAAACAGGTTCAAATCCCCGAGCGGTTAGGTTTGACACCCACTCAGGCGTGCTATTGCCTTTGATTTTGTGTTTTGTGTTGTTGTTGTTTTGTTTTTTTTTCCCCCCCACTTGTGTGTGTGTATGTGTGTGTGTGTGAGATGGGTGTCAGTGGTGTAAACAGTGAATGTCCCCAGTGTCTGGAGGTATTACACTGAAGCGCAGCCATGCATACAGGCCTAGGAGGGCCTTTCTGAATCAGTGGACAGGACCGGAGCGACCTTTTCAACACAAATTAAAGCAGGGTCACCTCACTGAGATACAGGTTTGTGAGAGAGCGACACGGAGAGGGGAGGAAGAGGAGCAGGGAGGTAGGGGTTGCATGCAAGTGCCCTCTTCACTATACCTTGTGAAAATGTGCCCTTTCATCAGCACTGTATTCCCCTGTGCATCTGTCCATATGTATTTGTGTTCCCCGGCTCTGGAGGAAACACATATACTGTACGCGGTCACGATATGCTGTCAGATAAATTGGGTTGATTTCTTTGGAAAGGTTTCAAAGTTCCGCCGCATGATCAGAGCTGAACGCGCTCCGGTAAAGGCGATGCCGCGCATGCAGAACAGGCTGTGCATCGATTAGAGTTGTTCCGCAGCTGCGTTGTCGTTTTTGATATCAACTTGTGGGTCCAACCGCATCGCGGGCCTCACATTCCCTTATAGGACTAAATAAAACACATGCATGGGTGCGCTTCTCCTACCTCAGCAACAATCTGTACGTTGTGTGTGTGTGTGTGTGCCCGTTTGGTATGTGTGTGTCTGCGTGTGCACGAGTGCATGTGTGTCTCAGTGCATCAGACCGGTGAAGAGAAGAATAACCCAATTATAGAGACAGTCTGCCTCACAGACATACAGTATGTGCACGGGGTAGAAAGAGGTGTCTATCCGTGTGTGTGTGTGTGTGTGTGTGTGTGTGTGAGTGTGAGAGACAAAGACGAGCACAGCGAGGGGAGAGTGATTTTTGATGAAAAGAACACAGCGGAAAAGAGGAGGGCGAACAAGAGGAGAAATCGCACGGCTCGATTGAATGAATGCAGAATGAACTGGGTGCGCGCTGAACAAAGGTGAGCTGGTTAAAAAATAAATAAATGAAAAAATACAACCAGCTCTTGAAAATAGTGTGAGGAAAAACTCAAATATTGAAATTGGGATTTATTTAAATGAGGAATCCTGAGGGTGTTGCTGCACCGTGCACGCCTCAGTTCATGTACAAAGTACCTTTCCCGCTGCAGTTTTTTTTTTTTTTTTTGGGGAAAATGGGGTGGAAAAGGAGGGGAATGTGGCCCTGAACCTGACAATTTGGAGGATATGGTTGCATAGCAACAGACAGCAGCCGAGTACCTAAAAAGCAAAAAAAAAAAAAAAAAGCAAGGCTATTTGGCTTGTTAAATATTCTCTGCCTGCCAGGACAGCACTGAAAGCCAAACATGTTACCATAGAACCAGATTTAGAAATGCAGCTTTAAAAAGCACATAAGGTGCAAGCTGAACACAAACCAACAGTTCATCTATTCGTTTTGGGGTTTGTTTTGTTTTGGGGTTTTTTTTTGCTCCAAATTGTGACTTTATTGACATTTTTTTTTTTTTTTAATCTGCAGCATATCAAACATTAATACAGCACGTCCTTTATTTACACAAGAAAAGTGATTGCATCTTTAGAGGATGTCCGTTTGCTTATGATGTAATATTCAATATGACAAAAAGATGAGTCTGTCAGCGCCGAGTCACACGAGTTTCATTGTCCACATGGAAGGAACATATTGCGTTCGCATATTATCTAATAAGCCCGTACACAATGGGGAATTAGCATTTGAAATGGCATTTGTGTGTTTGTGAGCTTATAACAGGCGCCGGGGATCAAAGTCAAGGTGTTTTGTCATATTACAGATAAACACAAAGCAATTTCCCCTTGAATTTATTAACATTTCAGACGTGAATCCTCAATCTGCGGACACTCGCATACACGTGGCGTGCGTGCCTCTGTGTCCTGCATGTTGGGAGATTTCAATAAAGCAATAAGCTGCAGAAGTTGTTTGTTGTCTGTAAAGTCAGCTGTAGATTAAAATTGACAAAAAAAAAAAAAGACAATATTCCTCCCCAAAGGACAAACAAGATTCCCTTTTATTGAACTTCTGCAATATATAACACCCATACATTACCTGCTTTTGAATAATACATCAAACATCGATTTTTTTCTTTTCTTTCTTTTTTTTTGTTGCTTAATCTAGCTTGTCTTGAATCCATACCAGCCCTGAAAATCAAAGCCCTGTTCTTCCACAAGCTTTTGCCAACTTTGCAGCCTCTCCACTATCGTGGTTATTAAGGTTTCTTTTGCACATGAATAGGACGGCGTTGCTCAGGGATATATTGTAAGTGACTGCTGTTGATCTCGCCACCAGTGTTTCTCACAGAGCCGTGAATAATAGATAGGAAAGCTGACCAGAGATAATATGTCTCTCATTGAGGACGTAGCTCCTAGCGCAAGCGGCGTCTGCGAGAATGCTAACAAGGAGCGTTTTTTTTGTTTTTTTCTCTTGCTCCCTTCTCTTTTTAGTTTTGCAAAGCCGCAGAATGTTCCTTTTTCTGTTGGCTCTCATGCATTTATTAATAACAGAGTTCCTTTCAAAACATCTCCTCTGGATAAGATGGAGAACACATTCCTTTTATCATACTCTCTGCCTCGCACACAGACGCGCAGTATATCGCGCTGACAGTGATGAGCTGTGAAATCGGACGGGAGGGCTGGAGTCGGGGTTTTGTAGCCTTTCAACACATAAATTTGGGTCACAGAATAGATTATCACCCCACACATGTCACTCTGACACCGATAGACGTGACGCGATCCCACACCACTCATAAATTACACATGCCTCATGGAAATGAATGCGCTGTTTAAATTGGTAAATGATCATTCTGTAGATTGATATGTGTACTGTACATACAGCACACTATGAATATGCAGCAGTCGCCATTATGTGTTCTTACATCTTAAGGAATACTATAAAAGTTTACAAGTAGGCATTAATATCACTCCGCCGCCTTAAGCTGTGTATTTCTGCGTTTAAAGTGCACTTCTGGAATCCTCGGCTCGTTTCAGATGAATTGAAAGCGCCCCGGTTTACCTTATAGAGCTCACGGTCTGGACTGCAGAGGCCGTATCAAAAGGATCCTATAGAAAAGTAAAGACAGACAGCTCTGTCGCTCGGCAGGAGCACACCACTGTGAAGAATTCAAAGTGTTTGAAGTCAATGACAGCTTTTAGGGATTTGGTGAAGACTGAAGCGTTCTCTTTTACCCCTCTCCCACATAAATATGAGCGCGCGTGAAGGTGACAAAGACATAGAGTACAATTTCAGCTACCCTTGGAAGCCAATTGTGCTACAGTTTCTAAATATTTAAAACGCTATAAAAGAACGAAATCACAAAATAAGTCGTCGCCCGCTGGTTGTTTAGCTGATTTTTGTCTGCGACGACGCGGGAGACGCACTTTTTTTTTTTTTTTTTGTCAAGCTGAGACGACTAAAACTACATAAGGTTTGGGGAAGATGATTGGAAGAAACAAACATCCACCCTGACCTGCTCCCTAAGAATTTTCTGGATGTGTAACAACATCACATTACTTCCTTTCCGCTTCTGAATGTGAAGACGGCTCTTTCTGAGCCGTTTGAACAAAAGACTAACGCTGTCATTTTTCTGTCTCTCCCTTCCTGCCGCTGAGAGGATGACACATTTTTTTTTTTTTTACCCAAAGTTACACTTACATTCAGTGCTACTCACCAAAATGCACTGTGTGTGTACTTATGCTGTAATGTCCGTACATTCTCATGCAATACCCACTCATAGAAGAACAGCTCCACGGCGCTGGAGGTTAAACACTTCATAGGAAACCTTTAAGAGGAAAACAAAGCGGATTTAGTGTAAATGGCACAAAATGCCAAGTCACTATCTGGATCTTACAGGAGGCTGTAAGTGTGCATGAATCATGTCTCCTGTGTTTGCTCTTATAAAACAACTATTCTGTGATTCCAGAGGGAACAACTTTTGTTCTTCTTGTGATCGCAATCACAACAAATTAAAAAGAAACTTTAAAGTCTATTCTGATGCACTCCTGAAAACCATACGTCGCATAAAATTCACTAAACCGGACTAGTTTCCCTCCTTACTCGCTGTTTTTCATGGATGTAGCTATGTAGGAAGATGATTGGTCGACTTTTTCTCCGGCCAGCGAAAAAGCACACAACACATGCACAGAAGAAGTCGCTAAACTACTTGGAGATGTGATTCAGAGGTCTGAAGCCAGGCTAATCAAGAGTCTGCCCCTGAAACTGATTTTGTGCTGTAACCTAATGCAGCAGGTTCCTATTAAAGCTAATTCAGTGCCATGTAACATAGTGTACATAGCATGCGGTGTATAAGGCCATAGAGGCAGCTAATCCTCTTAGCGATTCTCCTGTTTGTTTAAGGTTGTACTGCCATAAATCCTGCACATAATTCATATGTCAATAAGGATGTTTAACAGCTCCATTGGTTTTGTTATATGTTGTCTTTCTGAAAATGATGTTTTTCCTGCTCCAATACTGAAGGCTTTACGGAAATCTATTGGCATTGCATCTTGTGGTTCATGCCACTCGGCTGTGAGGCGAAGCAGAGACAGCTTTGTTTGTTGTACGTGGAGGTGACAGACAGGAGGTCCGCCCCTCTCGCCCCCACAGATATCACCTCCTCTCCGTTTGGTGCACATCAAGGGGATTAGCGTCTTATTTCTCAGGTAAAACAAGCAACATCAATGGAGTCCTGTAAAAGATTTGCCTGGCGTTCTGCATAAACCGCGGGCTGCTGAGCCGTTTATGCAGCCCTTTGTGAGTTAAACACTTCAACATCAATCGATCGACTGGGGAACAGGCGAAGCCTTTATAGATTCACCTTCCCCTCCTACGAAAAGAGGCGATAAAGCCTCATCTTGATGGGTTTAATTCTGGGGAGAAAAGATGGTGGAAAGGTGAAAGAGAGGAAGGACAAAGGAGGGAAAGTGAAGATGATGGCTTCCTCCCACTGGGTTTTTCTCCAGCTGGTGGGAGGAAGAAGAAGAGGAAAAATTTGCGAAGGAACTGAGAATCTGTTTCCTGTTAACTAACTTTCTTTCTTCTTTCTTTCTTTCTTTCTTTCTTTCTTCTTTCTTTCTTTCTTTCTTTCTTTCTAACTGTACTTATTTCTTTCCTTTCTTCTTTTTCCTGTTTTCGGTTCTCAGGTTCAGGGCCTCACTTTCTTTTCCCTTCCTCTTCGCTCCTTCCTTTTTCATTCTTTCCTTTTTCCTGTTTTTCTGTTGTTTCCTTGTTTTTTCCTTTTTTCTAACGTCACCAATCGTTCCTCATTTATTTCATACTTCCCACTCTCTTTATTTCCCTCCAGTTTTTCCACTTTTCTTCCTTATCCTCTGCTTCCTTCTTCTTTGCTTTCTGTAAACAAGATTTCACAATAAAGGTCAATAAACAACAGCTCTGTTCGTTAGCATCTAACCGTCATGACCATTAGAACTGCAGATCCTGAAAAAGCCTTATCAGTGTTTTCCCCTGTTCCTGCTGATATCAGCTGCCCCCCCTCCCTCCACAACACACACCACACACACACACACACACACACCTAAACACCTACACACACAAACACTGTTATCTCTGCTATCTGGTGTTTAGCCAACTCAGAGCTAATCCAGTGTGAACCCACTCCCTGGCTTGTACTCAGCAGTTTGCAAACAGATTTGGAGAACAGACACACCACACACCACACACACACACACACACACACACAGACAGGGAGTCAGAGAGTTTGGCCCTGGAGCAGGGAACATCACGCTCCAGTAATGTGATGCTGAGGCAACACTGTGGTACAGTAGTGTGGCATTAAATGTGCAAGGAGCAGGAAACATGCAGATATTTAGAGCTGTCTGCATGTGATAGCTGTCTTATTACTCCTGCAGTGAACTCACTGTCCCAAGCAACGCACACACACACACGCGCACTGCCTAACACTGCCTAACACTGCCAAAACATGTCCATCCTAGACAGGCAGCCAGTCCTAATCAAATTTTTCTTCAAGCAAGGGGAAATTTCAGGCAATGAGGGAGATAATTCCACTACAGAAGCGAAATGCTGGTCACACAAGACATCAAAACAAAACGATCATGCTCAACAGTATTTTAGCAGGCCACAGTCAGACTGACATTAGGGGCTGTGTCGGTCTGGGTCTGGGTGGTGTTGCCATAGGTGCGAGTTAGCAGAGACACATGAAGCAGGAGGTTCAGTTTGAAAGCTCATCAGTTCAGATCAAATTTATCACAGCAGCAGTAACTTTTCCACGCTCTTGACACTTTCCAGGCAACGCAAATAGTTACATTAACACAACGCAAGAGAATGACTTTAGAAAATATTATCAGTAGTAGATTTATCTGAAACGTCGAGAACATCGCGTCATAAGGTGTATAGAGCAAGGCGGAAATAAATTACACATTGTGTAATTACACAATGAAGTTATAAGCGTTGCCGAGTTCTGACCTCTACAAGGTATTCGATCTGATTTGTGTGTTTGCGTGTTTCTGATTGCGGTGAGTCGCCGGATGGCGTTCCCCTGCGCTGTGTCAACGGTTGAGCCAGATTTTTTTGGAGGCGCTCTGCCGTTTCATTTGATGAAGCTCCGGACACCGGCTGTCCGGCATTAATTTCACTGAGCCTTGAGTCAGCTGGAAAAGATAACGACAAGTAAAAATCCAGGAAAAAAATATAGCATTTCACTTTAAAGGAGCCGTTAATCTTTGGAGCCGCGGCTCCCAAACATGGTCACAATCATGGTGATTAAAGAGATAGAGAATATATAATATTTATGTCATGAGACAGGTTTGTATTTCACTTTTCAGCGGTGTAAAAATCATTTGAATCACATCCACAGACGTTATGTCTACACGTTCACGCATGTTTATCATGGCACGGACTTTGCAGAACCTGCATGCAGATGTGGCCAGATGATTAAGTTTACACTGCACAGAACCTTGGATGATGTGGACATCAAAAGCATGTATTCGACTTAAGGCAATGAGGGTACACCATACTGTACTTCAAAACAGCCCTCGGATTGGATGATCAGGTTCAAGTTCAGTTTAATTGTCACATATAGTCGCGCAGATACCAATCAGATCACGTGTTTACAGTAATGAATCTCTAATGTGCGTGCCAATACTTGTGTTGTTAAATTATGATTGCTGACAAGCGTTTTTTCCAAAGCAGACAGATTGATTTACTGCTGGCTTTTACAGTAGATTTAACAACACCTTCATCTGTACTCAGCGTCCAGCACAGTCTGACTCAACAGCACAAGGTCTGCCTCTGGGCTCCACTCTCACCTGTATGTGACCAGGCCATTTTGCATAAGCAGCTTTTTCTTTTCTTTTTTCTTTTTTTCTTTTTTAATGGCTTGCCGCTGTGATTGGCAGCCACGCAGTTGGGGAGTTCGCTTCGAGCCCATTGGTGAGTTTCCAAATCCATGTAAGCACGACAGTTCGCTCTTTAAAGTCAAGAAATTGCCACATCCTCGAATTCCCCTTCTTTTTAATGCCTTGGACTAATTTTCCCTCATGAACCTGTTCCCGCTTGTTAAAAAAAGCAGCCCTGCTTCTTCTTCCAGCAATTTTCTACAAACGAGCACCAATATGCTGTTTTTTTTTTTTTAATGAAACTCTAGTGCAGAGTTTCATTAAACGAAACTCTGCACTAGACTTGCTCACTTGTCAAGCTTGTTGCTTTTTCTAAAGATAAGCTGATATTTTAAGACTCATGGTAGACTATGTGACTCATTAGGATGGATGTTTTTTTTTGCAGCGCGAAGCAGCTCTGTTGATATGACTTTCAGTTCTTCCCACTTCCCTTGCATGCTTTCTGCAAGTCTGCAGCCTCCCTGCACTCCAGTCTCTCTCTCTCTGTCTCTGGTTTTCTCAGGAGGCCTGGTTAGATAAGACCGCCTGGGCTATAAAAGCAACAAAGAGCCTGGGGAGAAGAGTCTGACACGCAGAAAACATTCAGCAAGTGTAAAGTGCGGAGGCAAAAACCAGAATGTGCTGTTCTTGAAGCAATGAAACACACACACACACACACACACACACACACACACACACACTTATATGTGGGTGACAAACACAGACAACCCATTTTCTTTCTCTCGTCTGATCTTTCTTCTCCCCGTCTCCTCCGTCTCTCTTCTCAAAAGTTTCTATTTGTGGAATCCCTGGAGGCCTCTGTGTCGTTATGGTATTATTATTATTATTATTATTATTATTATTATTATTATTGTTCGGTCAGTCTGGGCCACTGTGAACTGGCTGGCTCTTTCTCTTTCAAACAAACACACACTTAGATTGTCATCGGAAAAGTGTTTATTCCACCTGTTTTTCTCTGTGTGCCAACAGTCTGCTATTACTGTACATACAGCTCCACGCCGTTGACTCAGTGTTGTGTAACAAACAGATACACTCGCTCCCAACAGCTTTGCTCATGTTGGCAATTGTTTGATTTCAGCGCCTCGCATACAGCACCGCAGTGGTCAAATTAATGAGCAGATATCGACCCTTTCTTCAACGCTTTAAAGCAGGGCTTTTTGAAAACGGGCCAAAAGCAGGGTGAGAAATATTCAGTCGCGAGCCTCCCTTACTGAAAAAAAAAAGACCTCCAGTCAGTGGAATTTTCTTTATGCAGCCATGGTTTGAATGTGCGTTCATGGCCCAGTGCATGAGCCGTGACCTGCGGTGTCGAGGGGCTCAAATGTACGCAGACAGCTAAGGTAACATCAGCGAGCTAGCTGATTTTTACAACATCATTACATGCGCTGCCCATCTTAATCCACGAGCCAGGCCCGGAAATTTCAGTGGTGCAGTAAACTGGATGTTACCACAAACATGGTCTCTGTGACATCACCTGTAGGTTTTTTGAAGAGCCATTGTGAAGCTCAGAGTCTGCTGGCTCTGGCCGTTGCCATCTTGGCGGTCCTCCCGGCTAATCCAAACACTGGCAAAGACGTGGAGCGTTGAGGCGGGCTGAATGAAGCCCGGCTCCTCAAACAAGCCACCTATGACTTTACAAGTGGCCCATGCTCTTAATTATGCATAACTTTAAGCTTATGTATAATTTGAACAGGTGAGTTACATGACAAATCACCCTCATTATGGTCGTCCCAGATGTGAAAATTAACTACAGGGACTAAAACCGTTTTTTGTACTAGGCTACATGTTTATTTCTGCTGTGAAGTTGCGTATTTTAGTATGGGGGCTTATGGAGATTGACTCGTTTTGAAGTGGACGTGCAGTTTTTAAGCACTTCCATATTTGGCTTCCCTTCACAGCCAGGTTGGAGGTTGGATTGCCATGTTTCTAGAGTAAAACGGACAAATTAAACACTGGTGCTAGATCAAATTTCAAATTTTTCCATGCGTTTTGCAACCACCACAGTTTCTTCTACATGCTAGAAAGGAGAGGGTGAGGCAAGGTGTTGAAACCAGCAACTACACCACTAGATGTTGCCAAATCCTACACATATTTCATCCAACCCGGCAGTGAAATAGCTTCCATGTGTTCTGTATAGCATGTATGTAGCTCTTTTCAACAAACATGTAGCAGTGTGGTAGTGTAATTACTTCCATTGAAGAGTGGCTTGTAGCTACTCGAGATGACACTGGACACACACACACACACACACACACACACACAGAGGAGGGGAGCATAAAGAAATCAACAGCTGACCTCTGTAAAGGTTCCCCTGTCATGGCAGCAACACTCCTACATCGCCAGCACAAGATGTGACCAACACTCAGACACTAATCAATGCAATACACTCTGGGCATTGCTATCGAATGACCCGTGTGTGTGGCAGTGTGACATGCACACAAACACACCCCTCCCACACACACACACACACACCTCCCCAGACAGCCGATTACGCATCATAACACAGCTGATTTGCCCCATGGGTTGACACTCGCTGTCCAGTCCAATCATATCACTCTTCCCCAGTCGTCCCAGTGGTGTGTGTTTGTCTGCACCCAAGTGTTTACATGCTCTGGGTTCATCCAGATATTGCTGTTATTCCTTAGCGCTTTCAGCAACATAATTTGTCACTACTCGTAAAGTGTTAAGCAAATACAGAGAGCTGAAGGCAACGGGATGGGGAGAAGAAAAAAAAAAGCGTGTCATGGATTTCGAGCGGGTGGTGCAGCAGTTTTGTTCTGAGAAAAAGGTCACACTGGGCAATACTTGGAAAACTCTATGAGCGCTTTGACGGAGCACTCTCGGTCTTAAATACATCTGTGCTCATAAATAGTACTCTGCCTGAGGCTATTTGAGCCATTCTGATGATATACTGTAGCTCCTTTTCTAGAGTTTTGCATGCTGAACCCCCCCTGAAATGGGGCTGGCCCCATCCCAACAGATTCCTCATGACCTCTAGAGTACAGAAAGACTAAATTCCCCCTTAGTGGAAAAAAAAACAGCTTGTTCGCCTGTAAACTCCCCATTAAAAAGATCTGTGGGCCAAACCGCGCTCCTCCACCGCTGTCAAATGGCTGTTGTTTGCAATGGCAGAGGCGCAGCATGAAAGGGTCTGGGGGTTTAAGGCAGCTACTAGTTTGGATGTCATACGAGAAGGACATTAAGACAAAAGACTGAGGGAAAACAGGCGAACTTGAAAGCTGATGGGAAACACGCCCCGCAGTTATGATAAAATTGTGAGTGTAAGGGACCCATGCATACATGCAGGGACGTATGTGCAGATGTAAGATATACACCAGATGGAACCAGGCAAACTCGTACACGCTCACTCTGAGTCTGCTCTGCGCTATTTTGGGAGATGGGGAAGAAAATGGTCTGACTTGGCAAGTGTACATATGTGCACTAGTGTAAGCAGTGGGTCCCTGTACATATGGGGAAGTATAGGGTCTGGCACATGTTTAGTGCGGTGACCCACTTCTCTTTGCATCTGGACCTCATAACCCTCTCCAGCAGTAATGGGAAAGAGATCTAGACAGTGACATCTCTATCTGCCCCTATCTGGACTGACTTTGAAACTTGGCTACAGCAGCTCAGAGTTTTATCCACAATCAAGCAACAAGGCGAGTGTGTCATGCGAAATGAGCAACACACTCCTCACCATCCAGGACAGACACACAAACTACAGTATGGACTGGTGCTGTTTTTAAAGCGGCTCTTGGTTTTCTAAGTGGATGGTTTACATTTCATACAGAATGAACCGGCTGCTCTTTCAATTCATCCCAGAAGAAATTGCACCATTGTTTGGTTTTGAGTGGATTGAGGTTACATGTTGCTGTTTAGTAATTCAAACAAGTCATTCAGTTTAAAAAAAATCAAATTTTCCTAAAAGGCACACAAGAATCTTCTTGGTAATTTTCAGCTTCAATAATCCACTGGGAGAACATTTTGGGGTATAATTCGTGCTCGGTAACACCAGAATGAGGCACAGCAAAAGGTTTTGCGCCTGACTCACACAATGGATGCTTCTGGAAGCTCGGTGACGTAGTGGCTTCTTGCAGGTCGCGCAGTGGCTACAGTTGGTTGTAGCTAGTTATGTTTTTGGCAACGTGGATACAAAGAGGAAAGCTCTGTTGGGATTTAACGATTTGAATGTCCACGTTTATGCCTTTTGACGGGTTCTTTAAAAACAGATGGTGTTTGCTCAGTTGTCATGGAATTATAGATATTCAAACATTCCATTATTCTGGCACTTAGACGACTTCTTGGACTTTTCCATGTTAGATAAAAGGAGGCTTGACAGTTCAGTTTTATCAGCAGCTGTTTCCAATATCCATTTTGTGTTATTCGGTTCTCAAAATTGTGTCATAGATCAAGCACCATCAAGAACAGTTTGCTATTTGTCAGAGTTTGGAGAAGTTCTAAAAGAAATTGTGGGTCAAACCTTAGCAAAGTTGAATTTGAACAAAATCAGTGAGTTGGAATAATTAGACATTTTGGGAAATACTTCCCTGCTTCCTTTCCAGAGAAGATCGATACCACTCATGTTTTTGGACTAAGTATGGAGCTACGGCCAGGGGGTGATTAACCTAGCTTAACATAGACGCCGGAAGAAGGGTGAAACAGCTAGCCTAGCTCTCTCAAGTTCAAAAAGATGTCTTTCATTTAGCAGATTCTCATTTGGCAGAGAGAGGCTGTATGAAATAGTGCAGCACAGCTGATCCGGTAGTTTCAGAGTTCAGCAAAGCTGGAATGTCGTTGCCGCAGTTAGCGAATTTACAACAGCAGTTCCATTGATATTAATTCAATTTTACTCTTAGAAATGCAGATATGACCGAGGAGTGTATCAAACTAGCTGGACTAACTTGCCAAAAGTTAGTTAGATCAATACCTCTCTTGTGTCTGCGCAGAGTGTGGAGATAAAAGCCAGGTGGTGATTAGCTTAGCTTAACTTAGCATAAAGATTGGAAACAGTGAGCCTGGCTCTGTGTAAAGCTGACACACTTCTAAAGCTCACTATCTCTTCTAATGGTAAAGTGTCCAGTTTTTTATGGTGGTATTACATGCTGTAACTATTTCTATTGCCAGGTGAAGTCACTTCCTTAAGCCTCGGCTGCTCGCCCGGCAACCTCAGCTTTTACCTCCCTGTAAAATCACAACTTGTCATTTTTATATTTCTTTGTGTCCAGATTTCCTTCACTTAGAAAACAATGATTTTAGGTCTTATTATAGCAACAAATAACTTTTTGTGTGGCGATTGTGGGCGACTTCTTTTTTTAAAATGCCATTTTGAGACTTTCTTGTGTGACTGTGAAAACCGTGTATAGGTGCCAACAGAGGATTTTCTCCACCGATGTTTAGTTTGATTGCTCCTGATCTCTTCAATCTTGGCGAACCACTTCTGTTAATATGTCCACTGCCATAACACAGAGGTTAGTCCTTCGTAGATGAACTGCGAGGACTGACAGCTCCCAATAAATCAGGCGGGCTTTAGAGAAGAAAACTAAACTAACCCTTTAAATGCCTGGACCAGCTTCAATTTTCAAATCTCGTTGTGAGTCGCTGACCTTACTAGGATACACTGACCCAGCTGGATTTTACTGTACCATCTAATATACTTGCCTTTTTTTTCTAGCTCCCCAGGGCCTATAGATGTTCACCTCAGGATAAAGACATTGTTAGTGTGACTGAGGTATGTTGCTTTAGAGACTGACGTGCACTGCCACACGGGGTCCCAGGGGAGCGCGCTAACGTTAGCCTGATCTATCTGCTTCACTATTGGTATCGATCCATGTTTAGTGTCGATGCTGGCACTGGGGAGTAATGATCACACACAGCCAGGTCAGCGCACACCGCCGGAGCGTTGCAGGAATGGACGCAGTCAGTCTGGGAGAAAATGTGCGCTGAATCGCTTTAGGCACACACATAAACACACATATCCACACCTGCCTGAACACACACACACACACACACCACACAGGAGTACAAAATGTTCTGTTTCTACACCCTGCCGCACTGCAGAGCCTCTGCTGCACCGCTCCAGCAAAAAAAAAAAAAAAACACACTCGCAATAAGCTGAGTCGAGCTGATATAGCCACAACAACTGAGCAAGGGATGCCAAACCCTCCCCTCCTCTCCACCACACACACACACACACACACACACACACGCACACCTCCTACTCCACCTCCTCCTCTGCGTCCTCCTCCCTCACTGCAGCTGAAAGCCAGAGCAGACAGATAAGCAGGCAGCCAGAGACGGACTAATCCTCCCACAGTGAGACGTTTCGGATGGTATATGATGGAAATGAAGCTAGAGAGAGAGAGAGAGAGAGAGGGAGGCAGAGACAGAGGAAGCGAGGGAGAGGATGAGGAAGGCTACACGTGGGAGGGATGAGAGGCAGAAAAGGGGTAAAGTGAGGCGAGGATAAAGATTAGCAAAAATGATGAGGACAAAAAGGGATTTTTTAAAGCGTTATTAGTGTGAAAGGAGGGTCGAGAGTTTCATTTTAATTCTCTCCCTCTTTCTCTCTCCCCCCGCCCCCCATCCTTCCTCTCCCGCATCGCACCACTGTCTTGCACTTCTTTTTGATAAACGTTGGCAAACCGAGCCTCTCGCCATCCGTGTGCCTGCTCTCCAGTTTCTCAATCATTCCCTCTCTTTCTCTCTCTCTCTCTCTCTCTCTCTGCACCCCCCCCACCCCCATCCCTCTCTCTTTCGCTTTGTCTCTCTCTCTCTCTCTCTCTCTCTCTCTCTCTCTCTCTCACTCTCTCTCCATCTCTCTCCCAGCCTGACTGAGGCTGATGTAGGTCAGTGCGTCTGGAGCCTGTCTGGAGCTGCAGAGAGCATCAGAGCTCCACGCCTGGTCCTCGCCGACCCCCACAGCGGCTGCCCGAGTTGAGGACATGCTCCCTGGGCTACGTGAGGACAGGACCAGCCCGCATGACCTGCCTGGAGGAGGATGCGCCTGCAACAGGAGGAGGAGGAGGAGGAGAAGAAATAGGAGGAGGAGGAGGAGGAGGAGGAGTGGCGGCGGCGCGGGGTGATACGGGGTGTCTGTGCCCCATCGAAAGCTTAGTCAGTGTGTGTTGCTTGCATGTGGCTCTAATGCGTAGATGTACATGGAGACAGGGAGAGGCAGAGTGAAAATGCAGGAGATCGGAGGTAGATAGGCGCCGCAGTTGTCTGCATCTCCTCGGTGATATGCGGCACGAGTACAGAGAGGTCTTTTTGGGGAAAATTTCCATGCAATGTTGCCTCTTCCTAGACATCCGCTCTCCACACTCTGCCTGCCTCTTTCGCAGCTCGCTACCTAACTTCTTCATGATGCTTTTATGTCTCTTTCCCAGATCCGATCCGTCCGCGTCTGCAGCCATCAACGTTTCCTGCAAAAAACCACAGCGACCCGGCAAACTCCGAACTCTGATGCGACTTTTCTCCCGCAAAAGAATCGAAAGAAACAAAACTGTCTCTTCTGTCTTCTTTTGCAGTATATCCATCTCAGCGGTGCTCCGTACAGATCCAGGTCCTCCAACGAAAATGCTGCACATCGAAAGTCTCCGTCCTCCACTTGCCGTATGTCAAATGCCCTTTGATGGAAACCAACGAGCGCAAGGACGACCGAATCTTGCAAAAGAGCAGAAAGCTCTGTTGACGACTTCTCCATCTCTTGATTCTGATCTCCTTCCCTTTCCTTCCCTTTCCTTTCCTTTCCTTTCCCCCCTCCTTCTCCTCTGCTCTCATTCTCCGCTCCTTCCCACTCCTCTGGCTTTTAGACAATGCCCCCAAAAAACCGATCGTTGTATCAGAGTGTCTGAGTGTAGTAGAGTGCAGCTGTGCGAGTGGCTGAGTGTGTGTGAGCGAGTCTGTGTACGTTTGTGAGCGAGTTTGGTGTGTGTGTGCGTGCGTGTGTGTGTCTGTGCTCTCAATTTGACTCTGCAGCACGTCTGGGTCCTGTAGCGGTACACTGGTACTTAGCTGGCTCTGTCTCGCCGTGAGTTTGTGTGTGTTTACGCGTTTGTGTGTGTGTTTCGCGTGAGTTCGTCTGCGTTGCCGTGACACAGCAATCATCTGACCTGCTGCGTCACCGCTAGCCGGGGCGAGGGATGCTGGGAGTTCCCGGGGCGTGCCGTCGCCGGCCTGACCACACCTCCGGTTTGTGCACATTCATTCATCCGTTTCCCTTTATCTGACTCCCATCGCTATTTTGTTTTGTATCCCATCATGACCGAATCCTCTGGACCACAGCGGCGATGGAGGGGAAAGCAACTTCACACCTTTTAATTCCTCTCACTTGTCTTGCGCTCGCTCTTGTATTTCACCTCTGGTTCGTACATTATTGCACCTCCAAGGACATTCACCCACTCTTCCTCTGTGCTGCTCTCTCTGTTTCTGTGTTTCTCCAGGATTTTATAATGTTATCAATGCCGGGAACGACATAAGGATCAAGGAAGGAAGTATGTAAGGATAAACTAAGTAACTGCTTCTCCTTCTCTAACAACATTTTCTGCCTCGGCAGAAAGCTTGTCATAAGCTCGATCATCAAACGTAAAGAAGTAGCGGACGGCAAAAACTCCTTGCTCATCGGAAGAAGGCAGTGCGGGTGTAAACACAGCGACGAGAACTCCAAGTGGAGGCCTCAAAAACTCCAAAAGAGGTCACCTGACCGCTCTAACTTTAGATTATTTTGTCCACTTACCATTTGAATAGCACTTATCGCTGCGTGTGTGTTTTGCTTTTAGCCTTGACGGCCAAAGTTGAGGAAACAGCACAAATACAAGGAAGTATTAGTTACTGTAAGTTCCATGGCAACTTAAAAATAACCGCTCTGCTCGCGTTGTTGTTGTGTAAGGCCCTGACAGCAGTAGGTGGGTGATATTGTGAGATGGCCACATGCACTGTCTGCCACAACCACACAAAACACAGACAGGACACAAACTGCCAGTCGATGAGTCATGAGAGAAAGGGAGTGTGTGTGTGTGTGTGTGTGTGCGTGTGTATGCAAATCAGTGCTTAGTCTTCAGTTTTTATGTTTAACTGCGGGGTGGAGGGGACTTCCCACTGGTTTTCAAACTTTCAATCCCTGGAAAAGCTCCAATTCAGTTAGGGCTTGACACACACACACGCGCGCGCACACACACACGCACACACACACCAAAGGCCTCATTGTGTTTGACCCCGGATGACGAGCAGGGAGGTCAAAGTGGCACGTCATTCCTAGGCCGTTGAAAAAGGCAAGTACATGGTAATGAGTAGCTGTGTTTGACTGCACGCAGAGGCACACACACTCGCACACACACTCTTCAGTACAGCTCGCTCCCTGCGTCTTCCATTTCCATCTCTTTGCTCTCTGTTATTGGAGTCTTAATTTCACCCCTCGCCTTTTACGACACACTGTGACGACTGTGCTCTCCTTTTTTTTTTTCTTTTCACTCTCGGTTATAATAAACCCAACTCCCTGCAAAGAGGCAGGCTTGCACACACTCCGTCACATGCTGTACGCTCATTTAGCTTGCAGTTTGCTCTGGGGTTAGCCTGACATATCGGGTTAATGTTTATGTTTTATTAAAAATCGCATATTAAAACACAGTCAGTGTCAGTCAGCTCTGGAATAATGGAGGCTGTTACCTCGCTGCGGATCTTGTAAATGTGTTTTTAATGTTATTTTTTTTTAAAGCTCCTAAAATAATTTCACTACTTACAGCTTTTAATGGAGTGTTTTAGTGTCCCAAGGTTAGCAAAATGTTATTTCACGGCTTTTTCACTCACTTTTTTTTTATGTTTAGTGCTTTTTTTTCTGAAAATACTCAAAATTTCACCCAAAAATATCAACATCAGCACAAAAAAACAAAAAAAAAAAAAAAAAGAGCCCACAACGGTCCAACTCCTGCTCGCATCACGCACACTTTTAACAAGTCGCTGTAATAGCCCCAGCCTCCCACAGCACTCTCTCATAATGACACTATCCCTTTAGGCGTCAACAGAGCCGAGACAAAGCGCCGGTGTATTTGGGGTAAACACATGGCTCTGGTAGCTCTGAAGATGACAGAGCGATAGGCCCGGCGTGATGGGGCTCGGCGGGTCCCAGCGCTGCCAGAGCCTCACATCTGCCAGTGACAGAGTGGAAAGCTACCTGACAGCTGCTTCTCACACATCAGATAAGATTACAGGTATACCTGCTACACCTGTTTAAACATACCTGCATGCTGCTGCTGCTGCTGGTGTGTGTGTGTGTGTGTAGAGAAGATGGAGAGAGATAGCAAACTAATCCAGTGGCAGGTGTATACTTGTAATTGGGGCAGCTAAAGATATAGACTGATGAAGCAGCTCATTATTATTTATGTGTTTGATTTATGTAAGCACCAAGGGGGGTACAGAGGGTGAGTTGTGAATTTTTAAAGAGTTTACGACTGTTTTAGCTTGACATAGATCTTGTCATAAATTAAGAATACGCGTCATATGAGCATATCTGGTGTTATTTTTAAAGTGCATGAAGAGCAGACAATAAAAAAAAAAAAACTTTGGCGGCTGATGTCTCTGAAGGACAGAGCTCACCCACGTTTCCACCAAAAGTTGTCCGCTTTCGCCACCAGCTTTGCTGACATCACCTGCCTGATTTAATGACGGTTAGCTCCAAGCAGACGATTACAGGACGGAGATGAATCTGCTGTGCATGTTCACGTACATATATACACACACACACACACACACACAATGTACACCTCATCAGCTCCCTTTGGCTCTAGCCTGACATCTAGCGACACAGGCTGTAATGTGATCCTACATGACATGGACATGTTAACATAATGGAGCTGTGGAAGAGAGAAGGAGGAGGGAGGAGGGGGAGGAGGAATCTGTGCATTGTAGAGCAGGGACGCCGCAGCTGGAGCGAGTGTGACTTTGTTATTTCTGTGCGGGCCCCGATAGCATAATTCCACACACTTTCATAATATTGGTAATTATCGGTCTTCCACCTCTTCTGGTTTACCATAATGCACCGATGCAGGCTGTCAATAAAAACACCTCACTTGCATCTGTTCATGCTGCCGCGCTGCAGTGATGTCATGATGTGAGCTGGTGTTGTAAAGATTTGTAAATAACAGGTTGGGCGAGCTATGTTTGGGTGGGTTCACTCTTCTGCTACAGCCCTGCTCGCCACAGCGCAGTCTGACTAACACAACATGTTGTGGCTGCTTTTGTGTTTTCTCAGCATTTCCTTGACCCCCCCTCCATTACACATGATCTAAATTTAGTCAATACTCATCCACATGAAAGTAATGAAGTTCTAAGTATATCCTTGCAAGCTTCCCCTTGCAGCAGGGGAAAGGACACTGTGTTCCTCTATAATACACACACACACATACACACCAAGTTCGTCTTTCTTCCAGTGGAGTCTGACAGGAATGAGGTCAGACACACCGATCCTCATTGCACATTATTATTATTATTACCCGTTTTTTTTATTCAGCCAATGGTGAGCCGGGTGGGCGTGGCTTAGCCCCAAAATCAGGATGGAGACAGACGCTGATTGGCCTTTATATCTCGCGATGAGGGTATAAAACGGCGAGGTTCTCGTTGTTGTGTTTACAGTAATATTACAGAGCGCTCAGGAAACAGGGAGACTATGAGAAAGCGCAGCCGCTCCATTCAACCACATGGTTCCTCAACCGCACAGACAAGCTGCGCTGCAGACAGCCAGGTTCACATAAGGGACTTGCACTGCTGTTGCCCACAGCGGCGCGTTTTGAACCTTGCAGGACGAGTTTTCAGCCGCACAGGCAGTTGAAAGTTGCTGTTAGTTTCGGGATTTATCTTCTTCTCTTTTTTTGTTTCCGCTGAGAAACAAAAGTTGAGAGACCAGAGCGTCTCCCAAAACGGACTGAACTGAAAAGAAGAGACTTGGATGAACTTTTTTTTTTTTTTTTTTAGAGGTGTCTGGCTTTTAAAGCGCCCGAATTAAGAAGAGGAAGAAGAAGGAGTGAGGAATATTTGATCGTGAACGTTCATTTTTACGCACTTGAACTTTGTCAAAGCACTGCACAGCACAGTGTTTCAGACACTTGGAGGAAACGATGGTGCAGCACCTGAGCCAGACAGAGAGCGCCCACGCTCATTCCCCCGGCGGGGACTCCACGGACACGGGAGAAATGGACTTGGAGATGGATGCGTCTCCGACCCCCGAGTCCCCTTCCTCCGGTGAGCGGAGCGACTTGGCGTGGTGCAAAACTCCGACGGGGCACATCAAGAGACCCATGAACGCGTTCATGGTCTGGTCACAGATTGAGAGGAGGAAGATTATGGAGCAGTCGCCGGACATGCACAACGCGGAGATCTCCAAACGGCTGGGGAAGCGCTGGAAGCTGCTGAAAGACACAGACAAGATCCCGTTTATCCGCGAGGCGGAGCGGCTCAGACTCAAACACATGGCAGACTACCCAGACTACAAGTACCGGCCCAGGAAGAAAGTCAAGTCGGGAAGCGGAGCGAGCAAGCAGGCGGACCGCGGGGAGAAGAGCGGGGAGCGCAGCGCCAAAGCCGGCGTGAAAAGAAGCCCCGCGTCCAAAGGAGTGAGCAGGACGCACAAGCAGGGGGGCATTAAGAGCGCTCCGGGGCAGGACTACGCGTCTCCCGGCGACCACCAGGCGCTCTTCAAATCCAGGTCAGTGTCTGGCGCGAGACAGATCCCGGAGAAACGCACCGGAGAGGCGAGGCGCGGCCACATGTTCGGCGGGGCAGGCAGCCTGGAGAGCGGGCCTCCCTCTGTGGGAGTCCCGGCCAGTCCCACCCTGAGCAGCTCGGCGGAGTCCAGCGACCCGCTCAGCTTGTACGAGGAGCAGAGCCCGGCGGCCAGCGAGTCATCACACACCGCGCGCCTCAGGTACGCTCGCGCTTCCTCTCCGACACCATCAGCTTCTCACTCTTCCTCATCTGTGTCATCCTCATCATCAGATGAAGAGTTTGAGGACGAGCGGCTCGACCTGAACCCGAGCCCCGGGTTTGAGAGCATGTCCCTGGGCGGGATGGGCTTCTCCGACGCAGAGCTAGACCGGGACTTGGACTGGAGCTTCGGGGAGTGCGGGGCGGGATCTCATTTCGACTTCCCTGACTACTGCACCCCGGAGGTCAGCGAGATGATCTCAGGAGACTGGCTGGAGTCCACCATCTCCAACCTGGTGTTCACCTACTGAAAAAAAAGGACCACGGTGGAGAGGAACCGCGACGTCCCCCCACGTTTTGAATTGTTCAACCCCTCCCTCCCTCCCTGACAGGCGTGTGCACCAAGACCACAATATTTCCGCCATTCTTTCACTAAATAAGGGAGAGTGAAAACAGGAAAGAAAAGGTGGCCTGTGCGCGTTGAAGCCCAGGGACGCGCCGCTCACAGACTTGGACAGCGCTCGACGTGCTTGGTGCGGGAACGCGCAGAAAGGGGGGTGGGTGGGATGCTTAGTTTGCATTTGGACACGGAGGAGGAGTGAATGTAAGCAGTGAGAGCAGTGAAACACACGAACTTCAAGCTCTAATGTTCAACCCAATCCGCACAGGATGAGGACTGAGACTGAACTTTGAATCTTAATGTTATTTTTCGGGGTCGGGAGAAGGGGGGCATTTACTGGAGATCTCGTCATGTTTGGGTTTTTTTGTTTTGTTTTAAGATATAGCCAATTCACATTGACCATCAAGTTGCTATTCAGGTGTAGGTTTTTTGTTTTCTTTTCCAAACTCAAACTAGTTTCAATATCGACACGCATGCCCTCCGAGATAAGGAGGATTTTGTTGTTGTTAAATGCGTAAAAAGAAAAAAAAAAAAAAGAAGTTCATTGCTGCGTTAAGTACGCAATTTTGTGTGACCATAGGACACAATTCACTATCACCAGCTTCTCTTTCAACGGCAGGACTTTAAAACAAAGACTGACTCAAAACTTCAGAAACCCTTTTTTTCTGAAAAACCTTTTTAAAACACTCAGTGCACAATTCAGGACCAATGTTTCCCCCCGACGCGCATCCTTTCTGCCTAGTGCTTCAACTTTGTAGTTCCTCTGTGTCAGATGACGTTTTTTATATTGATGTATTTATACCGGCCAAACTTTTTTATACATAGAAGTATTGTCCTCGTACAGGTCTCGTTTGTGTTTGTGCACATACACCTGTCTGTATCCAGCGCGGAAGGGCTAGAAGTGTATCTTATTTAAAATGTCTGACGTCTCTCACTTTTAAGGAGATTTGAGTGTGTCATGATTTTCTACTTGTATTTTTGTACAAAATCTATAGAAAGGGTTTTTTTTTTTGTTGTTGTTCTTCTCCGGCGAGTGGGTAGCCTACAACATTGTTGTTTGGATCTACATTGGTGTTTAGACGTGCAGAGGGGGGGTTGTTTGGCACAATCTGACCTCACACAGTGTTTACAGTATTTACCCACATGCTTCTTAATGGCACAGTGACTCCAGTTTCACCAGCCAAGTAAACAAAGCGCCACTGAGGCTCCCAGTCTGAGTGGTGGACTGTTTCCAGTACACATAGACCTAAAGTATATGAGTGAAAGATCCCAGAGAGTCACTGTTTGGATAGAGCTAATACCTCTGTGTGCTTTTTATCAAGATAAGTTTTATTTCAACCACTGGATGGAATCTCACACTCATTCCACTTTGCCTAGACTTCGGAGGGAGGGAGATGTATGAAGTGCTTCATCTGTTATTGCGCAAATTGCATCAAAAAATAGTATTTAACCTTTCTGTACCTGTTGGCTAAGTATAGCAGGCTAATTGTTTTCCTATATTATGGCATGGCAAATAGCATTTGTATTTCAGATTCAGGTATATGTAGCTATAGCTGTTGTGTTTAAGATTTTTAAAAGAATAATAACATGAAGATATTTATGTAAACTGACTGTACTATAAGCAAAGATTGTGTGTTTTATGTATGATGATGATCAACGACAGGCACTAGGACAGCCATCTTTGGACATCCTTATGTTGAAGATGATTGTGGTCCAGGAGTTTCTTTTTCTTTCTTTCTTTCTTTCTTTCTTTCTTTCTTTCTTTCTTTCTTTCTTTCTTTCTTTCTTTCTTTCTTTCTTTCTTTTTTACCTTCAAGACATCTTTTCTATCGTCCTCTTTCTGTTTTCATTTGTGCAATATGCTGTGTATGATCATGTTTTGTCCAATCATGCCAATATCATTTGATGTTTATAGCTCAAAACCAGCCAATGTTTGGGTCAATCACTGCCTCTCAGACCTCTGTACAGATTGTCGTTTTTTAATTTGTTTTTTCTTTTCTTCCAAGAAGGAAATAAAATCAGCTGGAACTGAAAAGTACAAAAGTGTTCCTCTCTTGTGGTTCTTTGTCCCCCCCCTGGCAACCCCCTTAAAAGAGCTTAAGTAAGTGCCATCACCTGGTTACCTAACAGTTTTTATGTAGCACTGTGAGGAAATATGAGGGGATAAATGGAGCAGTCAGACACACTGAAGCACCCTTCTCAAAGGTGAAAGCATGCTCAAGAAAAGGTGAGCCTTCATTATCGCATTCCGTGGCTGAGCCTCATTCAGAAGATCCAATCAGATGTCGGATGTTTACGCTCTGTTTGTGCATAAGTGTGCGCTAATATGCGTGCGTGTGTGTGTGTTGTTTGCTGTAGGTGAGTGTGTGCAGCTGCAGACTGTGAATCAATAGCCAGCCAGTGAATTGATAGGAGTGGCCTCTTTCTCCCTCTCTTACTCCGTCTGATTCCACACGTGCAGAAAACGTGGCTGCCATGGAAACACTGTATCCAAGAGAGAGGCTGAAATCCGCTATGCCTCTGTGTGTGTGTGTGCGTGCGTATGTGTGCATGTGTGTGTGTGTGTGTGTGTTAGGGATAAGGGACACAGACTGATCCATCGGGGTGGGGTAGGTGTGTGTGTGTGTGTGTGTGTGGAGGGGGGGCGTCAGACATTTCTGCAAGGCATGACTGGAATAAAGGAGGATGAGGAGGCGGTGTGTGCCTGTCTGTCTGTGGGTGGGTGTGTGTGCCAATAGGAAGGAGGGAGGTGAGGGTGCAGAGGGGGGTGTTTGTCTGTCCTGGTGGATCGTGCAGGAGACTGCTCCCAAATCCAATTAATTCCTTCTGGATGCATTCATTTGTCTGGTACATCTGACGAGAAGAAGAGACAGGAAAAAAAAAAGAAAAAGGAGAGAGAGAGACCCCTAAGGTACAGTATTTAGTGTGTATCAATTTACGCCCTATTCCACAAGAGACATTGGTAATTATTTCCATCTCTCTCTCTGTCAGGAGAGCAGGGTCGTCTCCAGCTTTCCTCTGACATGTCGGGCTGGGTAATGAGAAAGATAAGGCATGGTCATTACACACACCATCCCAAAGACGAGACGCTGACCCCCAGATGTCTGCAATAAGCTTGACATCACACAGGGAATGGCGTTGTGAGGTGTGTCCCTGTTTTTGGACACAAAAAAAAAAGGAAAGAAAAGAAAAAAGAAAATCCAATCGCCTCCAGACTCTGATGGATACTGAGAGATAAAATAAAGATGTCGATACTCTCCTCACACTCACACACACTGACACACTGGCCCACATACAGACGCATCATGCATGAGTGTAAACAGTTGTATTCATTAGAGGACCGGAGGTGCCTGGACACTTGACCGTCATGGTTGAACAGCTTGTTTGTTTCCTGTGTGGACTTGTGTGAAAGAGATGAAGTCAACATGACTGTTAAAAATACAGAGCAAAAACAAGAACACAGTTTTATGAGAGTGCTGTAATTATGACAAATATATATATATAATGAAAGTAACTAAATACATTCATTCAGTTACCATAGTTACTATTTACAACGCACTAGTACACTTTTGAGGTGTGTGTACTTTATGTGAGTATTTCCAGTTATTAATGCTTTACCTTCAACTCCACTCTCAAAAATCTACATTTGCTTGCCAGATTTGACTTTTTTTCTGCCCGTTAATCATCTCACAACCCCCATGTCCATGTTCTCATGTTGTATTTATGTTTATCATCATCTTCTTCCACGCTGTTCAACAATGGTGACTTTAATTAAGCCATGTCACCACATATTCCGCTCAGGGCTCTTGTGGAAGTTACAGTGCGTGTATATTTAGCAGCCAGGATCCTCTTTATTTCATTTTAAATGTTTTTACATCATCTCATGCCATTGCTACAAAGGCTCCTGTGCAGTGTTTTTTAGTGTATTCCCACCCGGCTATGTGAGAACAGCAAAAATATTTACTGCTACTACACAAGTATCACACCAGAGTCTCCAGGAATATTACAGTGATAACATATAAGATAAACATACCATGAAGTGAGAAGAGATCACTGCTCACTGCTTGAGCTGATAGACTGTAAGTCCCTGCAGGAATATCATAGGAATAATATAGAATATTAAATTGATAGAAGAGGAGATAGAAATACTATTAAGTCGATATAAACTCACTTTGAACACCACAGACGCGCTCACGGTCCCTAAAGGAATAACAGCCTATAGAAGCTGTATTGTTTGTGTGTGTGTGTGTGTGTGTGTGTGTGTGTGTGTGTGTGTGTGTGTGTGTGTGTGTGTGTGTGTGTGTTTTCGCACGCTGCCGGTGAAGTTGAAGGCGGGACACAAAGTCATAAGGCATGCACAGACAAAGAAATATACAAACACCGCTGACATGGCATGCAGCCCAACTTTGTGTCATTGATTTAAGCCAGTTGGCGCTCCCGCCGTCTTTGCAGCTCGGAGGGGCGAATCAAACACAAAGGTAGCTAGAAAATAATCTATCCGATAGAAGTCTGGAGGTGAACAACAACAAAAAAAAAAGTTTAAGGGGTGAGATTAAACTTTCAAGCTATGCAAAAGTGTGCCAGCTTTTTGAGTGGAGACAAAGGAAAAGCGGTTGAATCCGGGGATGTTGATGCGTAAAGTTCGGACCGAGCAAGTGTTGGAAACAAGCAGGATTTTGGCAGGTAGGCTGTAGACCACCTCTCTACTGTTAAAAATGTGCTATAGTGCTTTTATTTTGAAGAACCCCCATGTCTTCCTTTTTTTCCGTGTCACGGGCTTATTTTTATAGAGATGGCTGGCATCTTAAAGATAACAGTTCATCCGCCTTCGAAGTTATTAAAGACAGATTTCCTCTCAAAGGGGAGACCGCGTGCTTTTATTACGGCATAAAACGTGCTGTATAATGTAGTTTGAGGGAAGATCCGAGGACGTCTGATACCAAAGCTGTCCCATAAGGTAACATCTGACAGGCAACAGCAGCCAAAAAGCCAGAAAACCAGGCGCAAACTTTTGTCCAGTTAATCACTGTGACAATTAAAATGCTGTTTTTCAGCGGCTGCTGACTGCCCAGGTTCAGCACGGCAAGGGCTGGACAGCGGCTGTCTGGAGTGATGTGTGTGTGTGTGTGTGTGTGTGTGTGTCGTTAAAACAATTGTGCATGGTGCAATGATTACAGTTTGTTTGCCTAACCTATCTGATGGGTGGAGGCTTGAGTGGACAGATGCGCAACGCACATTACAGTACAATCCAATAGAGTGGCCAGTTGCAGGACAGGGTTAAATGATTTCTGGCAATTCGTTGGGGGCACAGGACATGTTTGCCCGGGGGGCTCCGTGCTGGGTAAACAAGGTAGTGCCCCCATTAAACTTCCATCAGTAGATAAACTGTGGAGTGACACAAATTGACAAGTCATGGCACTGCAACAGTTGTAAACAGACGAGCGTGGGCTCTTCAACTGCTTTTCATAAACAGGATTGAGGCTCATGTACACACCGCGACATGTCATAAATCAGTATGCCTGTCAATAACTGAGCCAGCTAAAATAAATCCTGCTGTTTTCACACTTGATGATTGATGGTGATGTTGATTTAGGGACTGTACAAAAATGATCAGGCTAAGGAAGGAGGGAGGGGTTAACATTAACCTCTCCAGAGCTGATATTATATTCTTCCACCAGAAGAAAACTGTCGTACTCTCCCCCAAACTTATCAAAACAATGATACTGAGTTTGTCTGTGATTAATAGCTAACACAATCTAAGTTGCTCTATCACAATTTAAGCCACAATATCCTTTTAAATGTTCACATCGTCACCGATTTTACATAAAAAAAAACTGAATTAACAATTTATAAATTTGTGGCATTTATCACAGAATGGCGTGAAAACTGTATTTGTTAACGACGAATGATGAAGCTGCCAAGCAAACAGTTATTAAAACCGTCAGAATAGTCGCTGTCCTATGAAAACCACAAAGTCATCAGTGAAGCGTTTAATATGTGAGCTGGATTTATATGGATTGTGAGTGAAGGCGGACATGGATGTCTTTTCTTTTATATATAAATGGTTCTAACAATGCGTGGGTGGTTCTGAGCCTCGACTTTCCTGTTTATGTCCACCTCAGTCGGTAAACTATCAATAGCAAAGCTGTCCTACACGTTTTCACGTAGCACATTGGTCTAATCAAAGCTGTTTTGCTATTTTCCAAATCAGTATAATCCAGCAGGTTAACAGCCACCTGCCCCCGATGTGCAAGTCCGAGTTCGTCATCTATCCTTTAGCTCAAAACTCAAAACGCTCCACTTCTATTGGTCCTACATACATGATGTCACAAAACATCTTTTCATTGATTAATAATATTCTAAACGCTGACAGAACGAAGGAGAGTGTGCACATTTCGTACATAGAAAAAGGTCAAAATCAGGTGGAGATACATGGTTTTCATTGGACGGTGATGAAATGAGTGAACTGGGCCCAATGTGTCAAACTGACCTTGATAATATTATGGACTAATTTTAAATACATATTTAAACCTTTTTTTTTTTTTGTAAAGGTGCAGGATGACTGTTTAATTACTCGGCATCCATAAAGATTCAATGTGTTCAGTTTCTGTTTTGTTTTTTCTAAATCTTGCAAGGTGAGGAGAAATAAATGCATAAATAAATTGCCTCCCCTGTGCTCCCACAACAGTTCAGACCACCTTCCCTTCAGCAAAAAGTAAAAAATACATAACCCTTTTTTTCTCTCTCTCTCTCTCCTCACCACACCTTCCCTCCCATTTTCATACACTCCCTTACTGCACCGGGGTCTGAATCACCTTGTTTGCGAGTACATCAGGTTCATAACAGTTTATCTAGTTGACATGGGTGCAAGGAGAAGAGAGATCGGTGGCAAATAACAGCAGGTCCACACAATGCGTGATGAGTGCTGTAGGACACACAAGAGACAGTATCACTCCACCTACTTCCAGACCCGGGCCTCAGTGTGCATTCAGACATCATGGCACACCTGTGTACTCCACATAGAGAGCTCATTGTTAAGCGCTGCGCTGAAACAGTTTAGCATGATAGAGGAATTCTGAGTCATAGTGGTAGGTGTTGTACTGTAGTATGCTTGAAAAGATCTGAGAACACTGAGGCTTAGATCATATTTTCTAAACGCTTACGTGGCACAGTGTACAGTCTGGTTTATATACAATAGACTGAGCACCGTGTAAAGTGACACTGGCCGAGTCATGTTTGTATTTATCTCCTCAGACGTGGCCCGGACGTGGCGCTTTTCCAGTTGTGATCTGGATCGTATGGGATCCGAGATACCAGAAACTGCATCCCGAGACAGGCGACCTACATGCAGCTTGAATTTAAATGCTCAAATTGGAATGTGTCATTGTTACTGTGACACAACCTAAATTACATCATCTCCTTGGACAGTTGTCATAATTTCAGCGCTCAGCTTGTCTGAGCCGGTGCCAACATGGAGGACAGCAGAAATGAATAATGAAATCAAAATGAGATAGCGTGACTTGTTTTGTCGGATTCAATTCAGTTTAATTTTAAAAAAAACAAAACAAAACACTTTCATATCACACAGACAATAGACTTCCAGGTGTTGTTATAAACAGAACAGGCTTGTGTGTTCAGTCCCCATACAGTGGTACATCCAGCTCGGCTTGTGGGTGGGAAGCCAGTGAGGGATCGTGCCCTTGTCACCTAGGTAGCGTGAACCTGGCTAAGCTCTTTGCCTGCAGGTGAAAAGAAGCAGCAGGTGACTGACTGTGTATTGGAGATGGCATGTGGCTGTCTGAATCTTTCCCCCGAACAACACTTAACATCGCCCTCTGTAAAAACACCGCACATCTCCAACACGTCGACGTTTTTTAAAGGTTTATTTATCTTAAAAGATAGGTTATCCTTTTAAAAGTCTATTTCACATCATTATAATATCCACATGTATGGCTGGAATAATCCCTTTTGTTCACACCATATATCCTTCAATGTTCAAAGTCACCTAATTTGGAGAGACGATGGTTTTCACAGGGCAGGTAAATTGGCTGTACTAAACTGAGGAACGAACAAACGTGTTAGAGACAAATGGAGGAAATGTAGACGTGCAGAGATGTGTCTCTGTGTTGGTGTTGGTGGAGGATACACATACGACCTGAGAGATATACACTCCCATACAGGTAGCAATTAAGCAGGAAGCAGGGAGGGTGTGAAAGCAGACTACTAATATGTGGGATATGCTAAACAGCTTCCAGTAGTAGGACTGCAGCTCCGTAGGGGCCTGAGGTGGTTGGAAGGCTGTCAGTACCAGACGGAGACAGAGCAAACTGCTCAGGTGTTGTGGTTTGTTTCGCTCTCAGTGGATCAGCGCTGTCTCTCAGATGAAAGTTTTTTTTCTTTTTTCATGAAACAGAGCAATAGGAGACGTGATGACAATCTCTCTTGTCCTTTCCTTCAGCTGGCTGCCCACTGAGCAGCAATACAGCGAGGCTTAGAGCAGAGGCAGACAGGAATGGAGGATGTGAAGATGCTTTTGATTACTAAACCGAAGAATTGGTCGTGAGGATCCGAGCAACCTGCGGGGTCCTCGGGAAGAAAATCCTCCGGCGGGCTTTAGGAGATGTTCTCATGCTATTTGAGGGATGATGGCGGACTATCAAAACATTACAGACTCGGCTGAGTTCACTATTGAGCCGCTCATCTGTAAGGGATGATGAGCAGGCAGTTTCTTTCAGAAGTTAGTCCTCCATGTTTCCTGCAGGTTTCAGTGTTCGGCTCTAAGTTATTATCCCCCCCGCGGCGAGAGACTGTCCACTGCCTTCTTTTAAATTCACTCCAATGAATATGTAATGTTTCTTTCATTCAATGCAATAATCAGATCAACACCACACAATAACATTTAGTTAAATGACATGCCGTGTACTTGTGTGCGTCACTTTCAACGATACTCTGTTTACACCTCGCGGTGGCTGAGTGGAGTCCCACTTCAAGTGAGGTGTTACACGCACCAATAATAATTCACTGTCTGTGCCGTCCACAAAATTACGCAGCTCGACGGGAGCATCGCAGGAGGCGCAGCCTGATGCTCAGGCAGCCGAGGAAACAGAAGATTGAATCACCCCAGCGGTGCTATATGATTAATATTTCTTTATGACCTTGGGTATTTAAATTCAGGCCAGTGGGTGCATTTTGTTTAAGTGAAAACAAAAACAACAGCGGCAAAGGCCAGAGAGTTTGTGAAGTTTTCATCCGTGTTTGAGCCAAGGGAAACGCTACAAAAGGTCACTTTTGTTCGGATAATTTGCAGGGTGAGGGAGCGAAGCGATATATATCTTTTACACGGTATCTAAATGCTGATCTGTGGTGACTTTTGAGAGGAAGAGGCAGTTTTGATTCTTTTTTTTTTTTTGGCCGTTGCCTTAATAGCAGTTTAAAGTTAAAATATGGACTTTTGAAGCCCATTCCCAAATGAGGCCCCTGTGGCTATATGGCCGTACTTCTGACTGAATGCTGAAATGAGTCAACTCAGCAGCAAAAAAAAAAAGGAAAAGGAAATGTTACTCATTATGATGACTCAAGAGGGGAGTGAGTCTAATGTGTTTTCCTTTTTTTTCCCCCCACATTATTTTGTTTCCTCCAAACTGGCTTATTAAGGACAGTCCTCATGTGTCCCACAGTGACCTCCGCACATTACTGACCAGCCAAGAGTTTGTTAGCCTTCAAACTCCTCAAACAACATGAAAGCGCCCTCCGTCAAGATCGGGGATCGGATTAAATGTATGTGTTTAAAAAAACTACCTTCCAGGACGGCGATGGATTTAATTTAACTGTGCAAAGCCTCCCGTAAATATATAACAATTTCCGCAGCAGCCTCACTGCCTCTAATCCAGAGGTAGGCACGGTTTGTCAAATCATTTCTAAATGAATGCATTTATTTAGAACTGGCAAGCAAATTAGCAGATGTGTACAGCGGAGAGAAAATGTGTTACAATCTATCCATTTTCTCGTTTGTCGTGCCCATGCCTGTCAGCAGCAGTTAGGTGCAAAGTAGTGATTTCTAATTGTACGCCTCGCACTGCTGCCAATTTCAGACTGTGGTAAAATGATGGTTATCTGTCAAGAAATGTGAGTGATCGTTTCCCGTCCTCTTCTTGTTACTTTCGGCCCACCCCGGGTTGGAAAAAAAAAAAAAAAAGAAGAATAAGTCCAGTCTTTCTCTGGGATCTGAACAAAACATTCAAATTTGAACATGAAAGCGAGGTAGAGACAATCTTTTGTGGACCCATATGTGCAAATATGTCGCGTGTTTGTGCGTTTGAGCGCGCGTGTGCACTGCTGCACGTCTGGAGGAACTGCGAGATATGTTGTTGTGACATGCCTTGTCTTCCGTTCTGTAGAAAAAACAAAGACAGTCGCTGCTGGATCCAGACAGCATAACTAATTAGTCACGAACACACATGTGAACACACACACACACACACACACACACACATATGCGCAGACACATATACACAGCGTGGATACATGCGGCAGCCTGCGAGTAGGATATGATGTCACCTCCATAACCATAATTACCCATCATAAATCATGTGGTGTGACACCCTGTCACAGAGTGAATGGGTGTCCTATGTGCCAGCCAGGGATGGCTGCACTTTACTGCTGGGTGCCACCGTGCCACCGCACTATGGACTCAAGTGTGTGTTTTGACGTTCATTTTTCTTCACTCATCATAGCGTCCTGAATGATACAAAGTGTTCTTTTATGGTTCCTTCGCTATCGTTTAGCAGCAGTCAGTGTGCGTCTGACAACGCAGCACGCGCAGTGAGGATTTTCCCCTGCTAGTTGTTTGTCTCTTTGTGAATTGTACAGCATGTGGTGAAGTTAAACCAATGTGGGTCGTATGGATTGAAGCCCACAGATTTAAATAATCGCACCAAAAAGATTGAAATGACTACAGAGAAGAAAAAAAGAAGACGAAGCAGCAATATAGTGATTTCTTTTACACTGCCGTTACTAATTCCACTAATAATCTAATATAACATTAATTTGATGACTGACTGACGTCCTGCATACGGTCAGCCGTTAACTGTTGATGGTACCTCCAAACTTGAGTTGTTTACGTCTGTACACAAGTTAAAGGACCAGTGTGTAGCATTGTGTGGCATCTAACTTGTGTAGTCGCTGGTTGCAACCTCCAAGTCTGTGAAATGAAGCCAATGTGCCAAAAAAAAAACCCTGAGACTGGTTACAGATTGAGTCAGTCTCCATAAGCTCTTAGATTGTCCAACTTCACAGCAGAAATAAACATGCTTACAGCCTGGTACACTATAGCTAATTTCCTTCATCTAACCCCTTGACATATGTAGATAAAGGCTCAGTCTAAGGTAACAAAAGCATAACAATTCTTATTTTCAGGTGATTATACACTAATGAAAACAAGGTTATGAGTATTGATTTCTTCCATATCTTTGGGCTTTAGATTGTGTTTGGACGGAGCTAGGCTGATTAATAAAA
Source organism: Nibea albiflora (assembly GCA_014281875.1). Classification (NCBI taxonomy): domain Eukaryota; kingdom Metazoa; phylum Chordata; class Actinopteri; family Sciaenidae; genus Nibea; species Nibea albiflora. The sequence continues at coordinate 12,965,712 of CM024811.1, read as the reverse complement.
GTAAAGTAACAAGTAATGTAAGTGATTCTTTTTTTGCTGCTATAGTTAATAATTTTCCAGTAGAAATGTTTTTAATTATGTAGGTAAAGAGAAAAACCGAGAGATGCACATTCATGCATGCCTTTGTGGAATCCGATCATGATGTCACATGAGAACTAATTAAAGCAACAAAGTATTGAATAATATCCCATCAAATATGAAATAAGACCCATCATGTGCTCTAAAAGGTGAATGAAAACGAGTGGCTGGGATTTGACTTTTCCTAAAAGGCCCATATCAGTACATCGGATGCGCTCACCCATACATCAGTGCACTAGTATGTGGCTGTATAGTATGTGTGCACTTGTCCTTTGCGCCGGTGTAGGAAAGTGTCCTTGCTTTATGGAAGAACAACACGGTGAGTTTTCATTCCCTGTGGATAGGCACACATGTACCACACACACACACACACACACACACACACACACATGCGTGAGGAAAACTGCTGACGGTGCTGAATAGAGCAGCTTCACTGTCACTAAAGCCCTTGAAGTGTGGAAGCAGCTCCGGCAGTCCTTCTGCTGTTTAAGTCAAACCCACACCTCCACTTTCTGCACCTCCTCCTCCTCCTCTTCTTCTTCACCTTCTTCTTCTCCCTGTCTCATGTTCCTCCCAACTCCCTTTTTTGTTCTCACACTAATTCGGTGCATTAACTTGACTGCTGTGACTATCGTAAAGAAACAATACTGCCAAAGTAATTGTATAAAATGTAAATTTCCAGCAGCCCAAACAGTTTATACAACCAAGCCGTGCTGAGATGATGAATTGCTTTCTTTCTCCCAAACCGCAGAGAATGTGTGCAACCCCCTGCCTCCATCCCCTCCATTGCCGTCTGTCTGCCTCCACCCCTTTCTGACATATAGACTCATGCACATCCTTCTTTCTTTCAAACACACTCCACTTCTCCTTTCACATACACCGTGGCTCACACGCTTGATCAAATATACACGGAGATTCGCCGAGCTATATTCGTCTGCTCCTTGCGGTGCTTTTTTTTTTTTTTTTTTGCTTGTGTAATCTTTCCTTATATAAGTGGACTGGAGGCAGGCAGGGTCACTGCATCCGATACGGCGCACTCAGGAGAAGCAGTCGGGTTTTGTTTGTATGTCACGGCACGTCTAGACGCTGATCAAGGTCGAATATTGGCAAACTTATGAGACTTGACACAGAGGCTCTTCGGAGTTTTGTGCTCTTCTCTTGTTTTTTCGCTCGGAAGCGAAAGCAGGGGCGTTCAGGTTGAGTACGAGCAGCGATGTAACCGGTGAAGAAAAGACTGTGTGACCCTGCAGTGCTGAAAGATAATCATGAGGCGTACGGCCGTCAATAAAACACACTGACCTCTTCTCACATGCATCTCCAAGCGTGTGCTTTCATGTCGTAGACATTTGTCATTAGGGCCGCGTTGCACTGCCTGAAATGTGTTTGTGTGTGTAACAGAATGTAAGATTAGCTTCTAGCTTGGAGGGTGGTAAGAATGTGTTACCATTGGTATGTGCTAAACCTAAAAGCTATGGTGGACTAGTCCAAACATGATCATAGAATAAAATATACAGTCTGTTAGACACATACTTAATAGGTTTACCACAAATGCTGTGTTAGGTGTGTTAAATTTTTCTTCTCTTTTTTTAAAATGGCTACTCTAGGCTAGAAATACTAGCCAGGTAAACCAATTTTAATAATTGTGTTTTATAAAAGTACATTAGTGGATAATTGTTGCATCGAAGTCCACAACCCGGGGCTGCAGCAGTAGGAAAACTAGTCATTAGCAACATCCCTATTGTCAGTGCAATGTTGTGGCAATCTTAAACTTAGAACAACAGAGTTGAAATAAGATGATAAGATCAGTAAAGACTGCGCTCGTCCTGTTAGCGTCATCTTCCTATCGACTGTATTTTATTTGAGCTGATGATGAACACAGGGTAGATCATGATGGACAAAGATAGTACATGTATCTCACATAGATTAGCCGTAGAGTCATCTGCGGGACTCCATCCCACACTGTGAGTGACATAAGCACAAAAACAGTAGCTTCCGCTGACTCGCTCTGTTGCCGAGTGGTGCTTTTGCATCAGACGTCGCCAATCAGTCAAGCAGCAGTTTTCATTACGGGGCGTCTTTTCTATGTTTTTCTGTTGATGAAGCCCACATTTCCGAAGGCGATTATATTTATTTTCCGCAAACTGCTCCTCTGCTGGATCAAAACACGTCACTTGCTGTGAGGCTGAGGTGTTCTGCGACCAACAGCTCACACGAACTGGCTACAGGTTGAGTCACAACTTGCTGGAAGAGATTGCAGCAAAAATAGTGCTTTATTTATAGAAAACATGGTGCTTTCCATTTCCCTCTAAGCAACAACACTGATAACAAAAGTTCTTGTTATTTTTACATTCTTTCATTTTCATGTTGCTATTATTATTTTCCATTTTATAATGCATTATATACCTTTTACCCTATCAGAAGATACATCACACTACTCATTTTTCTTCATCATATCATAGGTTTTTATGTGCTGTACCCTCCACTATATCTCTGATTGGGAGAGGAAGAAAGCAAAGATGAAACTCCTCTCCTCCTCCTGTGCTTCTATACCTCGAGTGAAAGGATATATTTTCCAGATGGAAAGCTCTATAAGTGTACACAGGCACAGTACGAGGCACAAGGCAGAAAACCATGTAAGTAAAGTGTAAAAGAGAGAGAGACAGAGAGAGAGAGAGCGAGCGAGGGGTAGATGAGTGTGCAGAGAGCACATCTGTAAAAGCCATTCCTCTATAAGGTAGTATGGAGAGGAAGAAGGGAATAAAGATAAATGTCCTGTGACATTCTGAAAGTGGGCCAAACCAGGGTGTGTTTAAACTGATCCATATGGGGTTTGAAAGAGAGAGAGACTTTATCATCTTAATACAGTTTGAAATATAGCGCTACAGTATTAGCTAGTGTATGGTGGTTTTTTGAAATATTAGGTTTTTTCGCTCACTGTTTTGGCAGTTGGGTCTTTGATTAAAACACATGTCAATATAGTATATGAGTAAATCCACACCAGAAAGAGACAGAAGACAGAACAAGAGAGCTTTTTCCCTGGATCACTCCAAAGGATATACACATTGAGGCCCAAAGTACACAGACACCTCTTCTTTATCTTTGATTCAGGGCTGTTTGGGGCTCCTAGTTTGAATTAAGGGAACTCTTTAAGGGCTTCTACAGCGATTTAGTGTTGAACCTTCATCAAAGACGCTCCCCAGACATGTTTTAGGTGCTAATTCTGGCACTTAGTATTTATGGTTTTAGTCCTTGGGCTAAATTTATATAAGTTTTAGTCCCATTTGTTGATGTGATTGTAGTATATTCTAATCGAGTGAGTGAAATTCAGTGAAACTTTTGTCTAATCTTTCTCATGATTGATGATGATCTGCTCTGTTGTGATACATCAGATGAACTCTTCTCAGTAAATCCAGTCGTCTTTTACAAACTCCAAATACATACTCACTTAGCATTAGCATGGCAACAGCTAATCATTCATTTACAGCTACTTTCAAGTTGGGAAGTCCATTCTCAGTGTATGTGCGCCAATGGCTTCACATTCACATTTCCACATCACAACTGTGGAAGCTGCATATGCAATTGGCTCCATCTTTAAAGTGAACACAGAGAGGCTCGACTCCTTCAGAAGATAAACATGGAAACAGTGACGTCAAACATCCAAATGAAGTCAGTGGGACACATCTTTTAGTCGAGGGTGGCTTTAAGTTGGGGACACTTGTGAGAGACGTGTTTGAGACATGTTCGTTTCAGCCAAAGTCGCAAAACACACAATCCTACAGTTCCCATAATGCAGCTTAATAGTGTCATTTGTTAAACTCTGCCTCCCTGGTAATGGTCCACTTCTTTCAAACTTCAAATTCCATGCTAAAATAAGTCTCCACTCCAAGCTGAGGCAGCCTTGATAACATCATCTAGGGTTATTTCCCCAATGACATCATCAGGGGTGGTTTGGGAATGAGATGTTCAGCAATCACTGTTGAGTTTATTGTTTGGATCTTTACATATTTTTGGTGATATACATAGGATCTTTAGCATAGCTCAATACAAAAATGTATCTGAGAGGTCTCCTAAGTACAGCAAACAGTTTGAATTTCAAACATGGAATAAACTTTCCTTAAACATTCACATCACTAAGTGAGCCAAGAGAAAACCTACAGAAGCTTCAGAGAGAGTTTGTGCTCTGAAGTCTAGTTTCATTAAGTGAGCATACTGTAATACAGCAGTAGGGACATGTGATATGTGGCTATTCCCTTGCCATTACTATTGTACTGCTCTGGCCAATAGATCACGTATGTAGGGGCCATGTTTGACCCCAGATTCTCCGGTTTCCATAGCTCCTAATCCCACGGGATGAATTTATAGTGGTTTGCCCCCCTTCTATACCTTCTTCCCACCACCTTACTGCCACTTTTTACAGGTCTTTTTCATCAAAGTTCTGATGAAATCGCATTAGAGATTTCTGCTGCATTGGAGAGGCTTGTATAACAGTTTGAGCTTTTCTTGGTAATGAAATGTGAAGTGGGTGGACTCGGGCTTCGCCATGCATGTGTGAGATTTAATGTAAACCAGCTATACTGTAGAGGGGAAATGTGATTTTTGGCAGGCTAAGATGTGGTTTGCAGTCTCCCTCTTTTTCTCTCTCACACACCAGCTGGGGATAGACTGATATGGGTTTTTGAAGGCCAATACTGATATTTCTGGTTTGACATTTTTCAGTCTTTAATGATACAGTTTCAATGTCACTAAATTCCCAGTACTGCTTTATTACTGATGCAGTTCTTATAGGTGGATTAGGCACTCATAAGGCAAGGTTCATTCTCCCACACCATACTTATATCTGACAAAGTTTGACATGTTTTATGATGAAAATAATATAAAATAATGACAAAATATATACACGTCAGGGATGATTACATTATTATAACAATGTTTGGCTGCTCTCTGTCAAGCTCTAGTCAAAGCTTTGCATATTTCTCAGTTAGTCTCTGTTTCTGTAGCTTTTATTGCTCAGTGTAATTTTTCTTAGAGGCCATCTGTCACCATTCTTTATGAAAAGCTGAAATTTGATACCCGATTTTTTGCCTTCTGAGCTAAATTGATGTCTGTACTGGCTGGTAAAGAGAAAAAATAAATCTTGTATAATTTTTAATGAACATAAAAGAGTATAAAAGTTCATTTTTGACCTCAGAAAAGTAGTTGGCAAAATGATAAAACTCAAGGTGCACTTAACAAAGCTAGAAAGCTCTGGTAAAAGCAAGTTGAAGTAATAAATCATGACAAGTAGACCTTGGGTTAAGACTGAAAAAGTTTTTTAGCATTCAACAACTACTGCTCCATTGAGGTTCTGACCGTGCTCCTGTACCTAAAGTAAGAACATGGAAACTTGCCAGCAAAGGCGCGCAAGAAAAAGACAACAAGCTAGCAAACATGGGTGCATGTGTAAAATTTAGAATATGCATTGCAAACATTTGATGAGGAAGGAATCTACCAATCTGCAATGGAGATTGGCTTCGAAAACATTTTCCACATAGACAACCAAAGTCTATTAAGAGTACACCTTGAAGTAGGAGGAGTTCTTCACAGGTCCAGCCTGAACCGTAGGACCTAAGATCCAACCAGGGGCCTGTACGGGTTCAGATCTACAAATTATGAGGTCAGTCAGATCCAGGTCAAATTGTGTTCTTTTCCCGCAGGTCCAGGGTTAAACATTATGTCTAACGTGGATCTGAGAAGACCCAGCTGTGATCAGACAGGGCTGATCATGATGTAAGCGTGTGTAATAAAGTGCATCATGGTGGTATCAAATGACCTGCCAGGAGCGAGCGCCCCCCGGTCAGGAGGTGAAAGGTCAGAGAGCCGAGGTCAGATTTGTCTCGGAAAGCGCATATGATAGCATATTAGCAATGCTAACGTTAGCCGTGGCAGCGAACGAGCAATCGTTATGAGAGTTCAAAAGGGTAAACAAGTAATCGAAGTAATCTTTCTTATGCTTGATGCAACAAAACTGCTAAATGCGTCATTTCAATCTGCACAGGACGAGTAACAGAAAACCTGGATGCATTTTAGAAACTTCCTTGGCACGGTGGATGGATTGCAGGCACAGGGCAACTTTTATATAATAGACCTTGATTATTAGTCTGTATCGTGAAAATTAGGCCATTAAATCCGATTTAGTATTTACATAGCTAAACTTACATAGAGCCTGGAAAAGTCTCCTCTTTGTCTGTGACCTCATGACAATGTAGAGTCTATGGGATGTGCCAGTGGGGTCAGGGAAAGACACTAATGAGCATGTGATGTGAGAGGCACAATGTGGGTGATCAACTTTAACTTGAATTAATGGAAACAGTATCCAATTCTCTTATTGTGTTGTTGCAGAACACCCAAGAGACAAACCACTAACCCACACATTCCTGCGTGAATCAGTTGATTTATAATCAGAGTTGTCAAACAGGATTAAAATAGATATTTTAGTATGTGCAGAATGCGGGGCTTTCCCATCCTTTCAGTGTTTCTCCACGTCCTTCTCTAATATCTTAGTCGCTATGGGTTAGCTTAGACGTACAGAGTGTGTTGCACTTTTATTTAGAGCGGGAACTGTGTGTCCTGGAGGAAAATGAAGCCCCCACCCGGCTCTCTGCAACTGCATACAGGCCGATACAGTGTAATCCACAGGTGGAGACCACCCTCACTGAAGGCACACACACGTACTTTCATACAGACAAGACGAAAGCACACTTAGACATACCTGCGCGCACACGCATACACTTAAAAGCACCTGGATGTACAGTAGATAGTAGCGCATACATAGACACACAAATATGCGCACATGCACAGACTTAAAACACACAGATGTACTGATGTTTATGCACTGATGTGGACACAAACTCACACACACACACACACACCACACACACACACACACACACACACTGGGGTGAAAGGACTCCTTGTTCTTTTATCACAGCGAGGCCTCCCTGGATTGAGATGACATGGCAAGTTTGCTAATGTCAGAGAGGTTTTCTTCTACTATTACATGCATACACACACACACTCACACACATACACAACCCTGAATGCCAGCAGCTGCCTCACCGAAAAGACCACACACACACTCACTCATACACGCATGCCACAAACTGAGTCACAATCAAGACTACTGATCCCTATCACACACACGCACACACCCTTAGCGGTGCCATATGGGGAGCGGCGTTTGTGGCTGTGTGTGGGATCAATGGGAACACCGGTGGCAACTGCAGTAAGCTCTGGAGACACACCATTAACCTTGACAGAGAGACACACAGACAGAGAGGGAGAGAGACAGAAAGAGGCTGAGCGTGAGACACATTTCTCCCTATGACCTCCCGAGCTTTTCAGCACAGCGGACGGAAAGTTGTCACACATCCTCTCCGATACATTTCTCATGTTTTTTATCGTCTTCTTGTGTTTCATGCTGTAAGGCCTTTTTCACACAGTGCACAGTAATAACTAGGTCATTTCCACTGTGGGAAACAGAAACGAGTCCATACACAAGACAACCCATCCATTTTCCCTCCTCCTGTATTTGTTCCTGTCCTCCGTCGCTCCCACTGTCTGCTTCCTCTCTCCCTCCTTTTTCTGAGATCCTGGGGAAAGTCCCAGTCGTTCTCTCTAACTCTCTCTCGCTCTCTCTCTCTCTTTCTCCTTGCATTCCTGCAGTGAGTGGAAGGCTAGGGCCCCCTTCACACTGCAGGAATTCTCCTGTGTTTGTGTGTGTGTGTCAAAACGTGTGTGAGTGTAAGAAAACGTCTGTCCATTTCTAATTGCACCCTGAGTGTTGAAAACGGTCTGTGAGCACTATGTCACTAAATATAACAATAGACAGTAAAAGGCAGGAAGCTGCAAGTACGTTGGGGTTTCACGGTGTGTGTGTGTGTGTGTGTGTGTGTGTGTGTGTGTGTGTGTGTGTTCAATTGCTTCTACAGCTGCAAGCCCCTTACGGGCCCAGTGTAATCAGTATACTTCAGCTGCACATTTCTCCCACTCAGTGGACTAAAGCCATTTTGCCTTGCTATTCTCCCTCCTGATGTCTCAATTTAGAGTTGAGGCAAAGCTGCTGGCTAAAATGAAGGTTTACATTGTGTTCATTATTACAGATTTTATACATTATTTATGGAATAATTGATCTTAACAAGACACCTTCTTATGGATTCTATAAGGGTAGACATGAAGGTTGTAGTACAGACAGTCCGGTACTAATTAGTACTATGGATAGTTGGAAGTAGTAGTAAAGTAGTAATGGAGTAGTACTACAGTAACACTTAAGAAGCCAAGTCGTATTGTAGTAGTGATTGTAGTGGTTCATACAGTTGTAGTAGTAGCCAAAGTATTAGCAGGAACTGTAGTTGTAGCGTTAGTTATAGTAATCACTGTTGATAATTAATAAACTGTAGTCATTCAGTAGTAGTCAATAATGTTTGTAATACAGTAGTAGTAGTAGTAGTAGTAGTATTTGTTTCTAATACAACAGTGACTATATATATATATATATGTATATTGCATTATAAACTTATGATCGGCCTCCAACTGATATGTTTGTGCACAGCTGTAACAACACCGGCAGCGACAGAGAGGGCTTACAACGGGGAAAGGGGTACAAAGGCAAGGTCGTGAGAAGACCATGGTTAACTTTACACCTGTAACCATTTAGTCGTGAGCGCACAGCTGTGTTAGCTTGTAACGTGCCTGCATAGTTTAACTTGTTCTTAGGCCGTGATTTAGTCTCCCAACTGTCTTACGTTAGCAATGATTTAATATGCACAACCGCCTTGAAGCCAAGTCTAACATAACTTAAACTTAACTTCTAGCTAGCATCTGACCACCCAGCGAGTTAGCTAAAAAGACCCTCGTATATCTTCCTTTGAGGATGAACTTGGATGTTGTGGTGTCCATGTCAAGGATTTTGAAGCTTAAGATCTTGCATACCGCTGTTCTACTGTCATTGACAACATAATCCTGCAATCCAAATGTTATTATTTTTGGACTTATCCCATCCATGATAGCTGCCTTGTGTGTTGGCCTCTGCTGGTATGCTGCTTCCTAGTAAACTCAAAGTCAAGTCCTTTCTCAGTGTTAGTATAGCATAGTTAGACTTGAGTCTGACTCGAATCCTCCACCCCAGGTCCTTGTATACTCTGTATACTCTCCGCTTATAAAGTTCGAATAAAATATTTTTACCTTTTCTCATGAAATGAGAGGTAAAGAGGCAGAGGCAAAAGTAGTAGTAGTAGCTGCGGAAATGCGGTGGTAATTGCAGGCGGTTGTCATAGTATTGGTAATATTATTAAAACCACTAGTAGTAATAGTAGTAATCGTATAGGCAAGCAATAGTAGTAGTAGCAGTAGCTAATGGTTGAAATTGAAACTGTAAAAGTAGCAGTTTTAAGTCGTAGCAGTAGGTAAAAGATGTAGTCGTGGTTGTTGTAGTAGCATCTATAAATATAGTTTTAGTTATAGTAGTGGTCGTGATTGTAGTAGTAGTGCTAGAAGAATAAGAAGTGTAGTATCAGTAGTTGCAGTAGTATATATGTTTTCAGTGGATAGTACGTTGCCCTGAGCTTTTTCCACCTCTCTTGGAATCCCATTCATGCGAAATACTGAATAATGTAGGATGATTTGTAAAAGTATTGAGAGTATTGGCAGCTTCCGATCTCAAACTATGAGCATCAGCCTTCAAAGAGCGTATATCATGTGAGTTGTGGTCTCAGCGAATCAGTGTTCAAGCTAAGCCTGAGATCCTGTTTGCACACCACCACAGTATTAACTGTACTGTAGTTCTTTTTTGTTTTCATTAGAGGGTTAGACGGCAGCGCCCGAGAGATTCCTCCATTTCTCCTACTTTGCTCACTTCTGCCTATGCTTCAGTGATTGATATTAAATCTGTTCTGTTTGATCAATAATTAAAGGTGCAGTGCGTAGTGTTCCCAGACTAGACTGAGCATTATGAATTATAGATTGTTATTCCTGCTGGTCTGATCAAAGAATAACAACAACAGCTCTTCGCTGGGTTGGAGCACAACCAGTACTGATGCTCTCTACAGACTGGATAACACAGGATTATTATTTCATCTCTCTAATACTGATCCTCGATCAGGGTTTTCTTTTCTTTTCTTTTTTTTTGCCGCTTAGTTTTTTTCTTCAGGAAGAAAGAGATCCTAGAGAGAGGAAGAGAGAAGCAGGGAGGAGAGATGAGTTAAAATGAAGGTCTTGGGCCAGATGGATTCGAACCCTTCCGAGCTGATGCCAACGCTGGCCAGCATATGCAAAAGACAAGCTTGTTTTAATTACACTTCCCCACAACAAATTGAGTATTGTCACGCTAGGATACGATACTTCTGTACACTGTCAGTGATCAAAGTCAGAGCGCACAAATGAACACATGCTCATATTCACATGAATGTGCACTCACATATGGTCTTTCATTTTCCCTTCTCGTTTGAATGCACCCCTCCAAGTTGTTAAACCAGTTATTATAGAAACTGCCTGGAGATGTCAATTTAGCTTTTCACAAATTAAGGTTTATTAGTTGGGAAATGGACTCAAGCGCTCGACGAGAGAGTTAGACGAGATGATTGATACCACTCTCATATCTGTCTTCAGCCAGCAGCTGGTTAGCTTAGCTTAGCACAAAGACACAAAGGAAATGAGACACTCTCAACAAGCTGCTACAAGTTAATCTGATGGCATGTTTACTGCCGGGCTGACCACTGTTGGCTGTCTGGGCTGTTATCTAATCGACCACAACGGCTGTTTGTTTGACAATGTTGTTTTATGAGAATTTGTTAATGATTAATACATTTCACTAAAAATTGATTATTCAAAAAAAAAAAAAGGTTTGTTGCCCTTTTCATCAAAGCCGCGTTGAGTTATGTTGACATCTGATATTCCGCTGAACACATTGGACCACACATAGAAGAATCTGAAGGAAAGTGTGTTAACCGAAATGCAGAAATTGGAACGTAAGCACAGTAAAAAAAAAACATCAATGACTATAATGTCTGAGTTTGGTGGAAGGTCAGCTTGCTACAAGTTCTTAGTTTGTTCCTCTCCTATTTATTTAAAATTTTGGCATTGTTTCACTCATATTTCGATGAAATAAATCAAGACTCTTGGCTGGCTGGCTTACAGTGTTACTGTGTTTTATCCTTTCAGGCTTCTTCACTGTTCCTTTCTAGCATTTGTCCTGACGTCTAATTCAGATCTATCTCAGGTCAATTCTAAGGTATGGATACTGTGTTTTAGGTTAATGTATGTTTGCATGCTGCTACTGGATGCTTGAATATCCTCCTAGCTTCCCCTCTATCTTTAGTTGTCTCCTGCATTTAACCCCCCCAAACTGTGCCATTTTTACACTTTTTTCAGTTTAAACAAATGAAATATAACATCTTAATTTGCATTAATTTGCCAGATTGCGCTGGCTAAACTTACTAGCTGCTGACTGAAGCTTCGTATTTGACAGACTTTTAAAGTAGTATCACTCTTCTCGATCTGACTTTTAGCTTGAAAGGGAATTAGCATATTTACAGCTATGCCTTTAAATAACCTTTTTCTTCTTTTTTTTTCTTGACGTGAGCTTGTTATATCTTGATACGGTGTCATTTCCTGAGGAGTTAAGAAACCACATATCCAAAACTTGCAAGTGAGCAGAGGGGAAAAACAGGCCAGCGCAGCCTCCACGTAACGCCATTGTGTGACAGTAGCATTCTGTGTGTGTGCGTGCGCGTGTGCGCGTGTAAAGCATTTTGTGCCCAGACAAAAGCAGTCAAAACAGGAAAAACAGGAAAAACCCTCCAACCAGCTGCCCTTGTCTGTCACCCCCGCTCACCTCTGGCTGAGGCTGAGCTCATGAGTGTGTGTATGCATATACTGTGCGTATAGTCTGTGTGTGTGTGTGTGCCATTAACACCTGGCAGTCTCTGTCTTGTCCAGTCACTAATAGAGTGGCTGAAAGGGGTGAAGCTGCCCACAGCAAGAAGAACAATGTGTTAGAGACAATAATAGACCATTACACTGTGGGAAACTGGACTGTCTTTTCAGGGCCATTCATTCATACAGGAAATGGAGAGATATACAGAAATCCACACACTTTAACACACACACACACACACACAGTCGTTACACATGTTTCCTTTGTTCACACACTGTACCCGAAATGAGTTTATTTAATAATAGGCATGTAGAGCAATGGGATGTATCACTGCCTAATATGGCTAATTTAATAAGATAATTCTGAATTCAGTGCGTGTATATTTATATTCACACCGCCTTTTGGCACAGTTTTATTTTCACGTGGCAGCTCTCCAGATATGATGCCTTGTTTTCAACTTTTGCCAAAACCTCCAAACCACCTTCCTCCTTTCTAATTCTAATTTTCACTCCCTCTCTCCTCAGTTACACCCACACACACACACACACACACACACACGTGCACACAGACCCATGCTGAGCCTCGGCTGTGGTAATTAGATACAGTCTGTCTAACTGTCAGACATCAACTGGTACCAGACACCAGACTCCAATCTCATTGGCTAATCCTCCAGACGGTGCTATGCATTCTTATTGGCTGCAGCCTCCTCCACTGCTTTGACTCTGACCCAGTAAACTCGCGTATGAACCAAATCCACACATTTCCATTGGCTGTCTCCGAGACACATGACTGGCGCTCACAGACACTCTCCAGCTCCGCTGCTCCCAGAGGAGGATACAGTTATCCTCCTTACAGAGAAAAACAACACCATTCATCACCTCCTTCTCTCTCTCCATCTTTCCTCATCTATCTCTCTCCCTGTGTTTAGGCTGTGTTATGCTGTGTTGTTATGCCTCTCTCTTTGTCCCTCTGAAGGTTTTTGAAGCCGCTCCAAGTACTCTGGATGCCTGGGTCAGGCTGAATTACCTCCTCTCTGACTATACAACAGTTAAAATTGATCCTATCAGATGCAGACTTGAGTGAAACATTCCCAGAGAATGTAATTTATCGACAATGATATCCCTTTATATAGCCTTTTATTTGACTGGGAACACAAGACTAATTATTATTTTTAATTTTTACTTTGTTTCCTCCCACATTAAACTCTCACACCCCCGGCCTAGTCATGGATGCATAAATATTTATCCAGCACACTCACCAAGCTCTTACTATTCAGAACCAGTGTGATGAGGCACGATCAGACAACAGGTTTATGTTGACATATCCTGTTGCTGACAGAAGCGGACAAGCGCAGTGCTGCTGAGGTTCCAAACCAGGAAGGATATATGATTTCTTCCTTTATTTTTTCTTAAACCCTGACCTCCTTTTCCTAGTTCTCATGGTATTATGCTTCACAAACCTACTGTACATGTGGGTCGTGTACTTCTGACCCCAAAAACTGCAAGTAAGATTCGAATGACGTCTTCGACATGAACAGCTATGATGTAGGCACCCCAGTTGCTTCATATCAAACTGAAATCAAAATTAAAATCCATTTTTTTGTAAAGAAATCAGTCTATCTTTGTTGTTTCTTGTGGCTTATGTGGAAAGAAGAAGAAGACGTTTAAGTTATTTTTCTCCCAGGGTGGCACCTGCTACATAAGTGTTATCCAAGAAGGGTGAATTTTTGTTTTCGGATTGACAAACTTAAAGGACCAAGGCGTAAAATTTAGTGCCATCTAGAGGTGTAGTTGTGGATTGCAACAGCCTGCGCTTGCCCTGCAAAATGTGCACAGAACACCCTGTCAAGAGCCGTCTCGTCCATTCCGGGCTCCTTTACAAGCATCAACCTGCCAGCGATTCTTATTCTCAGGTGATTACACACTAATTAAACCTTTGCTGTGATTTTTTTTTTTTTTTTTTTAGCAGCCTGGCCATTTGCTGTCACAACTAGACCCATTAAAGAGAAGTTGCTAATGCTTGAACTCCCTCCTTTCTATAATCAGTTCTAATATTAGCAAGCAACGTCCGCTCTCTAGATGGCAGGGAGTTAGCCTACCCTTTACTGCACGTTTTGAAATGTTTTCCCGGGAAAGAAATTACATAACCAACGCCATGTGAGCAAAAAGGAAACAAACATCTTGTATCGATGTTTGTAGGCTTTAGAGGGCTTTGCCGTCCTCCAGCCATTAGCACACCATTAAAGATGACAGTGCATTTCTTAGAAACACCAGCTGTGTTAAAAGAAAACAAAAAAAACTGATATCCTCTTTTGAAAAACTGAAAAATCAGCAGCCACAGCGTCATTATACTGTAGTTTACATCCTGACACAAAAACTATGTAAAATTCAAAGTTCATTTAAACTTATGGCCCGCTGGAAAAGGATTGTAGTTGTCCTGAGAAGCTCCCAGTGTAGTAGTTACTTGTTAAAAGTCGCAATCTACTATAATTAAATAGTGTTAAAACTAATTTATATGTATTAGCTCCCTGCAGACAAAGATGCCAGTGTATACTATGATGTATGGGGGTCGATCGACTTCACATCACTCTCATATCCTTCTGAGTGATCAGAGGATATTTGATCAGCGAGTCCCATTAACACGTACAAAGCACAAAGCGTCATGGTACGCAGAGCTTTCCCACACACAGAAGATCACAGATAGAAAGCCATTCAGCATCTTGTATCACCATGTTGACATGTTTGATCAGGCTTTATGTTTGCTCATATGAAGTGTCACTGTATACGGGTCTATGTACCTACGCGCTCAATTATCTCCTCTCTCTAGGCCCTGACTAGAGCTGTGGAGCCAGCAGACTAGTGGTGTGTGTAATCCAGAGCGCCTGGGCATTGAGGTTGGTCAGTCAGGCTTGTGAACACATTTGGTAGCATGGCAAACGGTCCAATCAAAGGTTTTTTTCAAGTAAATGTATGTAACAGAAACTACTTGGACATGCATGTTGTATTTTTAGCAAGACCGTTTCACACATTCACACCCAGTGACTTCCTGGTGCATTTCATTTCTGGCCACTGAGCAGCTCACATACTGAAATTGGGGTGACTGGTTAGAGTAAAATTGAAATTACAACTAATTACTATATCATTTATCTTTGTTAAATGTACTCATTACCAAGAAATTAAAATAGAAGGAAATAGAAATGATTTTTTTTCTGTGTGGGTGTAGACTAAAGATATTTTTTTATATCATTCAGTCCCAATTCATGGAGTGTACATGGAGTTGTCACTTGAATCAGGGGTTAACGTACGATGTGCTGTGATTAGAGGACTACACCTTGCTGTGAGTTTTGACAGACTGGTTATTTGTTGTCAACACATCTGACAGCTAACGTTAGCAAGACCTCCTTTGTATAAAGTGTCACAAATACAACTCTGAGAGGAGCGCGCGTCTGACGATAACTCAACAGATGCTGAAAGAACATAAACAAAACATAAACAATATCTTCCATTGGCAAATGTATAGACTGTATAAAACACAACGTAAGCAGTGCGTTTGCGCCATCTTGGCAGTTTTGTCTCTGCAGCCAATTCAGAGATGAGCAAAGACCCCGGTTATGAGTGGAGGGCAGGTGGGCTGAGCAAAGCCTGGTTGCTCAAACAAGGCACTTGTGATGGTATGCACCTGGCAATCAAAGCAGCCGTGCTCTTAATTATACCAAGAAAATTCATCTTCAATACAGTTGTCATGAATATAAGCACAAACTGGTTTTTGTACCAGGCTTCAAAATACTGGGGGCTTATGGAGACTGACTCAATCTGTAACCAGCCTCAAAGGGCCAGGCTAGCTAGCTAGTTGGACTAGCTACTTTCTAGAAACCTAACAACTGGATAGGTCCTCCAAAATGTTGATTGCTTTACAGTAAAAGGACCAAAGGGAAAATGCCTTGTATCATTTGTAAGGCCATACAGCACGCTGTTCTCCAGTCAGTAGCACATTGTGGATACGTGTCAGGATAGCTATCGGCCACAAGTTCACAACCACTGCCATTGGAAACGCCCTCTCCGTGGCTTTTAAGTTTAGATGCTTGTTCTACCGTTCTAAAATAGATCCTCTTTTGAAAACTGAAAGTGGGGAGTGAAATTTCAGTTCAATTTTATTTAATTTTTTTTATTATCATCTCAATGCGGGCGTTTTTCTGATGAAATTGTTTCACACAATGTCCATGTAATTCCTTATCTCACATTCAAATTCGAAAACGAAACATCAAAACCAC
Organism: Nibea albiflora; assembly: GCA_014281875.1. NCBI lineage: Eukaryota > Metazoa > Chordata > Actinopteri > Sciaenidae > Nibea > Nibea albiflora. Next base: position 12,949,456 of record CM024811.1, on the reverse strand, counting down.
AGCTACGAGGACTCTTGACAGCACTGATATGATATGCCAAAAACAAGGTCGGTTCAACGTGTCTGGGTGAGAAATCTCATGAGCCTCCTGGAGAAATTCCACACTAACTATGAGAACCTGATTTCATGCTCTAGCATTTGCACTCATATATACGGCTCAAATTCCTTGAGGTATATGAGTCGCATACGCGACTGCGGCAACAGCAAACATGTCATCCCCAATATGTGATGCAATTCCCCTCTGGGCCAATCAGCAACCAATATGTTACCTTGATTTGACCTGTAATTGTAGAAGGCCAATTAGCATGGAGAGAGAAATGCTGTATCGTAGGTGATGAAAGACGTCACATGACAGATGGACGATAAAGCAAATGTTTGGAAAAGACCAACAGAAATGACGCTGTAGGAATGAATAATGATTCACTGTCTTATCCCCCCCCCACACACACACACACACACACATAATTCAGTTGTCAGTAACACTATCATACTGTTGTTTATCAGCGTGGGTACTTTCCCAATTGAGTCATCTGGGAAACTATTAACTTTGTCAGTGGTGTAAACTTACAGGAGGAGTTATTTCTATCTAAGGGCATAACTGAGTTCAATACTGTGCTTTAGAAAACATCAAGATCCAAACTTTAATTAACTTATCTTTGTCCGGCGATACAGTCAAAGAGAGTTGATAACATCTGTCTGAGGCGTACACATGTTGTCGAGTGTCTGTGGCACTTGAGGTCGTGACTCATCTTGGGAGTCAGAGCGCGTTAGCCATTTGTTTGTTGCATCAAAGTGGACGTTCTTAATTTGTTGTTAATGTGTAATCCGCTTAAAACAGGCCTTCTGTTCACTGCAATTCAGAAACAATGATTTCCTACTTTTTTTTTTGTTTTATTCAGCAGTATTTCCTTCTGTCTGCATTTACTCGATTGTGGACTATGATGAGGGCACTCCTGTCCTGAACTTTGCCATTTGCACTTTTTGTTTTCTTGTAACTTTTCTGAGCTCATCCTCCAGTTGTGCACATTTTTCTCACGCCGGTCAAGAGCGTCACCTGAATATAAACGGAAAAGAAAAATAAAACAGAAAATGCTTGAATGTTTTCCATCAGTCTGATCCGGACAGGACCGGAAAACAATCCGGAAAATTGTTGTTGAGATACTTGCTAAAAAGCTGCCACCACTCCTCAGTGACACTGAAAAAAAAAATAGAGGCGGTTTAGACTCTCAGACACATACGTACACAGAATGAGAGTTTAGAGCAGATTAGACTATTAGAGATGAGCATCAGCAGTATCTTAAAGCTGATTCAGGATTTTTTCCAGACTAAAGAAAGAAATGGGCTAATCTCTGCCTGGACACCTACAACATGTCTGTCAGCTGAGGATTTACACCTACAGGGCTGTCTGGGCAGGAGCATATGCTCTGTAAGAGGAGGAGCATGTGCAGAGCCAGTGTGTGTGTGTGTGTGTGTGTGTGTGTGCATGACTGCCAGCATCTTTCTGGAAGCATGACAGCTTCTTTACCAGCAACTGGGCTGATGATTAAGTGACACATGTGCTCATTATGTCCCTTCTATTGTCCATCCAGTAAAACAAACCACAAGTAGAGCGCACGGAGGCATAGTGGGGGTATTTATTGTTGGTGAATGATTAAGTCTGCTCTTGACCGCTTCTTTCATTTCCTTTCCTCTCCTTCCCAAGCCTTTCCTTCATTTTACAGTCTTTTTTTCTTTGCACTTATTTCCTCTCTTCTTCTCTTATTCCCTTCCCTATCTTGTTGCCTTCTTTCCTCTGCTCTCTCCTTGTTGTTAATTCGCTCCATCCCTTGTCCATCATTCCCCTCTCTTCTCTCATTCTTCTCTTTTTCCTTTTCTTCCTTACCCTCTCCTTTCCTTTGTTTGTCTTTTCTCCTTCCCTGTCCTCTTCTCCTCTCTCTCCTATCATCACCTTCCACTCCCTGTCCTTCCCTGTCTTCTTCTTTCCTTTCCTCTCCTGTACTGTCCTCATTTCCTTCTTCCCCATGGTCTTGTCTCCTTCCCTCCCCTTTCCTATCATCCCTATCACTCCTTTCCTTATATGTCCCGTCCTCCTGTTTCCTTTCCTCTACTTTTCTGACCACTCCTCTTCTCTCCCACAATTTCTGTTCCTTTACTCCCCGTTTCTTCCTTTTCTTTCCTCCTTTCCTTCCCTTTCCACTCCTTTCTTCTCCTAGGATTTCCTATCCTCTTCTATCCTAACTCACGGAGGCATGCCTGAGTCCCGGCCACCCTCATTAACCTTATCATTAAGCTGACCCCCCAGCTGGACTTCACTGCCCCTTCACTGCTGTGTGGCTTTGAGGAGTTGTGTCAATACATACACAGTCGGCCATTAAGCTGGAAAAGCGAGAGCTGGGAGGGAGGGAGGCAGAGCCGGTGGATGCACAGCAAATTTATATAACAGCTGAGGCGGCGAGGGAGGAGAGTGTGAGAGAGAGGGAGAGGAATGAATGATACATCCAGGTTGATCTGAACTTTCCATGTACTCCACTCCTTTTGATGTGCTTTGAGTGTGTGCATTATGAAAGCCTGTGGTGATTAGCCTGCCTATGTCTCTGCGATATGAATAAGACCCCAGGGGAGCAAAGATGTCTAGACTTATTCAGAGGAAGCCTTATTATCTGCTGTACAGCAACTATGAAGAGGCTCATATTCACACTTTGCAATCCAACTGCTGCAGTGGCCCTTACGCAACAGTCCAATAGCAGGAGTCAAATCCCAATCAAGCCATCACACGAGAGGGTGGCTGAGGGCAGAGTGAAAAGAGGGTGAGAGATAATGTTTCTGTATGTTGCCTGCACGTTATCGGTTTATCTTTTCATTGTGAAGACGCTGCATGGGGATACAGTGATGCAAGGATACGCCGCATATCCGAAGCACAAAAAAATGATCTAGCACATTCCTTTACAGACGAAACAAAACTACACGGCAGATGCTGTTTTCTCTTTCATTTCAAATGAAATCACTGTATTCATTCGGCGGCAAACTCAAAAGCAGAACAAGTGAAAGGCTGATGAAAAATGACTTGTTTTTCTCCCCCAGTAAAGTGACTCCCCCCCCCGACATGAAAAAATGTACTTTTGCACAACAGTAGAGCAGCGCTTTGAGCTGAACTTAGGGATGTTTGCCATCTCAGCTCGGATTTCTTTTTTTTTTAGCACCTGCAAATTAGCACTGAATGCTAAGTTCAGCTGAGTTTGATGGGAGTGACATCGGTTTTGCATGTGTTGAACAAAATTGTCATTTTCGAACCTGATGATGGTGCTCGAGGTGAAGTCACCAAAGGGTCATCCTTTGGAGGGCATGAAAATCCGTAGCAAATTCATAGCAATCCATTAAATAGTTTGTGAGATAATTCAAGATATGTCCGGACCACGTGGTGGACTGGCCTCAGAGCCACGCTACTGTGGCTAAAGAGCATCATTAGTTAGCAATGCCTTTACTACGGTACTCCAACTTCAGTGAAAGGACCCCATGGCTGGATTCATCTAATAACTCATCTAATAATGCGTAGTCCTCTTCTTAAATGTCAGATATGCCAACATCTAGGCCTGGTTTTGCCAGCTACTAAAAAGTGAGGCAGCGATGACATGTAACGAAATAACTCCTCCGCTACTAGACTTCCTTGTATTTATTAGGGCAGTGGCGGTAATAAGTGGCTGCGATTACGCATAGGCAGAAATGCGTTTGTTTTTCTTCAGCGAGCAGCTATTTAAAGACGTGTTGCTTTCATCGTAATGATATCTGAGAGATCTCACCGTGCTTCACACATTGTCATGGTGATGAGCGGGAGGGTGTGGGGGGGGGGCGACTAAATCACACCGATTCCTCATCTCCAACAAGGTGAGAACTTGTCGTCATTGAGCTAAAACACTCAATGAGTAAGAAGCAAATTATTCTGTGGATTTCTGAATGACCACTCTGCTTTTCTGGTCTTTTCCTCTTTGAGTATTTAGTTCGGTTTCCTTCTGTCCTCTCATCCCGACCGAGATCTTTTAAGTCAGCTCTCAATGATTGAACTGAGGGACAAATATCAGTGTAACATGTATCTAATGTAGATGAACATGTAAATGAATCCATAATGTATTCAGATTGGCTCTTTGTCTTCATGTTTGAGCTCCTATAGGTGATTCTTGCCCGGGGCATAACAATCATTCAACGTGTTAATGGGTCGCACACTGAGCTCGTTAGCTATGCACAGGCCTCATTAACATACAAATTCAATTAACTTTCACTGCAAAAAAAAAAAAAAGAAGAAGAAGAAGAAGAAGAGGAAAGAAAACAAATCTTTAGTGTGGTGTCTACTCTTCCTGCATTTTATCTTCATTTTAGTCACAGTGAGTGGAGGAGGATGCCAACAATGCGGTGACTTTCTCTGTTTTGGGCTTGTTGATGAATGCTTTATGGTGTTTTGCAAGGTGATACAGTCCAGAGTGCAGCCAGACATCCTTGCGCAGGGGGAATGAAAATGTTTTGCCCTCACACTTTTATGAAGGAGACTGTCAGGTATTTGTCCTTTGCCATTAGCTGTCTGTGCAGGCTGGATGGCAGCTGTTTCAGAAGGCCATTGTGGGACGACACCGCAGGTTCCTAACGGTGGCAGAATTAAGCAGTCCTCACTATGTTGATTGAAAGCCAATTTTCAAAGTGGTGTGTAGTCTGAATGTTCAATAGCCGTGGCCTAGCAGGCAGACCCTTCATCTGCCATCATGTATTCTATGGGCAATGCTCTTATCATGGGAATTGGTAATTAGTGGCATGCATTGTGTCAGAGGACAGAGCACTGAATACCAACGACATTAAAGGGCTGATGAGATAAGAGGAGTGTGTGCTTGTGTGTTTGTGCTCACGGCTGTGTGTGTGTTCCTGCTCCCACGCTCACATTCATGCTCCAGGGACAACGGTTAGGTGCCTCGGCCATGGCGATGCATGACTTCAATTTACATGTTTGCATATTTGACAATTAACCAAATTGATTTCCTGTGTGTGTTGAGCGACAGCTTCGGATGTCTGTTTTCCCGAGGATTTTTCAATGCCGCGTCCATCCCCATATCAAACAGGTCCAATAATGGCAGTGTCTCATTTGCATACTGTTAATTAGACATTCATATTAAATGGCTAATTAGCATATATAGCGTCCTGTGTTTTGTCGGGGTGAAAGCTATAGCAGCAATAACTTTTCCTTTCATATCACTTGTTTTTGCTATCTATGCAAATGCGAGTAGTTTGTGATGGTTTTAATCAGTTAGCGTGTGTGTGTGTGTGTGTGTGTGCGTGTGTTTGTGACTCAGGGAGAGGTTTTTAACGTACCTTTTACAGTAGCAGCTGAGAAGAAAAGCTGTCTTGCAGGCATGGTGAGAGTGAGAGAGATAGAGAAACACACTAATGATTATGTTTTTTTTTCTACCACAGAAAGAAAAAGAGACTAATGATGTTTTTTTTTTTGTTTGTAGTTGACATTTTCTTTGAAGACTGATAATGAAGCTTCTCGGAGAGGTGCAACCACAGCTAAACTTATCCGAGCAGTTCTCCTCTCGCTATCATTGTTATTAATGTCACCCAGGAATGTAGTGTAGAAGAAACCTGCGCTACCTGAACTGAGATTCACCACTTCTTAGTGTGCAAAAGTTAAGGACTTAGTCAGCAAGGGGAAGGCAAATATAAATGATTTTTTTTCCTAAATGTGTTGTCACACCAGACAAAAAATGAATCTGATCTGCGTGTCCTCACAAAATATTTGGTTCTAGAGACTTGTCTAGTACTCACAGGGCTATTGTATTTGGCAAACTAACCGCTAGCACGCTAGCCAGTGCTAGTATGTCACCTGAACTTCATGGGCAAGCACATTTGCTCGTTCAATACCAGGATTCACAGCATTCAAGCATTTGTACCACTGACTCCTGTCTTGTGATTTCATGTGACTATATCTTTGTGGTGTAGCAATCTATACTCTGACAGAGGAGGTCAAATAAAATTAGACGGCGACACACAGCTAATACGCAATAATGGCTTCCTCCATTTTGGATTCTCTCGTTCCCCCAGAGGAGAGCATTGTCAACGTGGCTTCACATTGGTCAGTGTTGCAAATTTGTGGGTCAGAGTTCACCACAGTTGAACTCAACTTTGCTTTGGCCCTTTGACCGTGTCCACTAATTGTGGTGATGTCCATTAGAAAGCTGGTGTAGCCAAGCCTTAAGCCTGGAAGTCAGGCATTATTCTTAAGTACCGCTACGTCGCTGCTATCAGCGACTCGGCCAAAGAGTCCTCCTTCAAGGGAAAGAAACTAGAATGGGATAGGAATGGAAAAAAAAAAGTGAAGTATAAATAAAGACAGAGAGAAAGAGGTGGGAGGGAGGGATGGGAACGGAAAGAAGGATGAGGTAAGCCTTATGGGACAGGCCTGCGCCGACTTGTTAAACCCCTCCAACCTCCTCCACCTCCTCCTCTTCACTTCTTTCCTCCATCACTTCTCTTTCCAGGGAGAGGCGAGGAGAGGAGAGATTAAAAAAAGAAGCAGGAACGTGAAGGAGTGACATCAGCGGTGACATCAGGTGGAAGAGAGGTCAGAGGTTAAACAGATGATAGTTTGTTTTCGCGGAAAAGAACAAGAGCCGATGCCCTTGGGATGTATCGGAGGTAAAGACCTGGGAGACGAAGATGATCTGCTTTGTTTGCTTTGACCCGTGCTCGTGGGTCACGTTTGGGCTTTGGGAAGGAGAGCTTTGGGCAACCCCTCTATCAGGCATAAAAAAATAACATAATGCAGTTTTTACTGAGATATGCAGGTGTGTTACACCAGTATTTGTCATGGGAAATAGGTTTCACAGTGTTTTTTTTAATTCATTAATTATCAATATACCTATGTAAAAAAAAAAAGTGATGTGGCTCACAGCAGGGTGAAGCCATTACTCATGCACATGTTTGAGTTTTCAGTCAGACTCCCGGAGAGAGTTCATCTCAGTCGGTTACAGTTTGAGCGTGTGAGTTGGCTGTAATTACTGCCGCTGTATAGTGACACTGTATGATAGGATCATACAGTAGAATAAACCTGGTTGCGGTCTGTTAATAAGTATTAATTAGTGCAAAAATCACGAATGTCATGCAGCGTTTGTATGACGGCATTAATATACGGAGACCTTCTCTCAGCAGGCCCACCTCCGACTGACTTCCAGAGTCCCTTCCCAAGGGGTGATGCAATTTTAGATGAACTTTAGCCTCCCTCTGCCCTCCCGTTACCCCCTTTTGCTTGAAGCTGAGCGTATACACCCTCGGGCCAGCTTGTGTCCCATGGCGGGTGTGTGTTTTTGGGATGGAGTCGGCCCGTCTGTAAACTGTGTCTGACCCCGTGTATCTCGAGGGCCCACGCAAACTCACACACACACACACACACACACGGGGTACACACCGCTTACAGCATGATGTGATGTCTCTCAGTAAAAGGCCTCTTTGATTTAGGGGTGGTCATCATCTCATGCGACACTCGCGGAAGGAAATGGCGCGTGAAAAGAAGCGGACGTACAATAGTGGTTCGCACCGCATAAGTTTTTGATTCAATGCACAGCTGGTAACGAATCTACTCCACGGCGTTGCCAAGCTTCGCTGCAAGAAACGTCTCTTTTTTTTCCTTCTGTTTACAAACAAGAAAACTGCGTGATTAAGGTGATTCATGTTGATTTTCTATCTACAACAAGATTCATGATCAAAAACCACAAACGACAGACTGTATGAATGAGAAACATAAGAGCTTCTATTTAATATTTCATGTTTAGAATGAACTGTATTGAGAATAACACACAGTACAGTAGTTTGCTGTTTTCTGACTTGGGCTAATCACTGTGTTTGTTAATAGTCTCCTTAGAGGAAGGCGTATTTCCCTCCCAGTCCCTAATGTAATAAAATGCTTTTAGCATCCCCTTCAAATGCATCAGGACTGTGCTTTTCCCTATTTCCTTTGTATCTCATTAATTTCCATATTTAATTAGCTTGCCTCATTAAACGCCATGCACACAGGAATGTATGCAGGAATAATTGCACGCAATGTTATAGACACAAATTATCCATAATGTTGTTGTGTGAGTGGTGACAGAACATGTAGGCCTTGTTGATTAGTCCACCCTAATAGACATGGCACTTGATTTGTTCAGTGTGTATGTGTGCGTGTGCGTGCTATGTGCGTACCCATGGGCGCTCAAGTATGTGTGCATGCGTATACGGCGTGTGCGTATGTGTTGCGTGTGTGTGTGTGTGTGTCTGTCCGTGTATGCCAATCTAGCCATCAACTCTAAACCATGTTAAAGAGTGAAATTACCCATCAGCTCTAGTAAAAGCATGGCTGACAACCTGTAATCACGGTCAGGAGAGAAAACAAATCATTGTCACACATGGACACACACACACACACACACACAGGCAGTCATGGTCAGGACAAAGATACTGGGTGACCAGGGAGAGTAGAAAATATAAAATTTAAATACAGATCTTGTGTGTTTCCTCTCCTTCAGTCTGTTTGCTCGTAGCAAGGCTAACACTCTCTACTAAATGAGAAAAAAAAGATTAACTGGAGAGCAACTTTGTCTTCATTGTCTCACTGCTGAAACCTCATCCTCAGCCGTGCAGCGTTCTGCCATTACTACACCACTTAATGAGGGATTCTTCCGAGAGACACCGTGTCCCCTTCAAATATATGTTTACAGCTTTTATATGAGATGTTCACTATCACACATTTGAAAAGAACTATAGGTGATTTTTAATCATGTACCATGGTGAGACGCGCATGAATAACTCTGACATTTACAATTAGCTGTTGTCAGCAGTCAGAGGCAGTAGTGCAATTTACTAGGTACACATTACTGTCGTAAATGGAAGTGACAACAATTTGGTATGTTGTTTGAAAGTGGCGTGATAGCGAATTGTATTTGACCCTGTTTAAGTGGGCTCACTCTTGATAGGCGAACACCCTTTATTCAAAAGAGATAATTGTTTTTGTAAAATGTTGTCCACGCAGGCCCTGAAACGTTTTGGGAGAGAATGTAGCGGGCGTTGATTAACCTTGTCATAGTTCTTGACATCTCACGACCACGCAGCTCTTACATTCGGCGCTCTTTTTTTCCACCCTGCGTGCCAAGGATAAGTGTTAAATTAGTGTTTTTCTTTATCATTGTCTTTGCCTTGACAGATGCATTCAGAGTGGAGACACTATTCTTTCACGCGGAGGTTACAGACTGGGGTTTAGTTTCTGAACCCGAACTTCTGAGGCAGCGATAGTTTATGACTCAGGAGGTTGAGTTAGAAAAAAGGGGGGGGAGCAGTTTGAAATGTTAGGCGGGGGGTCGGCCTCTCTAGTCTCTTTGGTCTCCTTGCTGTGGTTTCTCCACATTTGGATGGCAGACAAGTGTATTGTGCATGAGTCCTCTGTGATGTGGCGGCGTGATGATGAGTAAGCACACATATGATGGAGTGGGTATGTGTGTGGTATCCAGAGCTCTGCCTGACACATGGTCATAAGGAAATTGAGAGGCAGGATTCACGAGGGAGTTTGGAATATATATTACGCAGCGTTTTACAGGCCAAACTTTTCCCCCTGTCTAATTAGAGGACAAGCTGTGGGTTCTTTCGGTTACGTAACCTCTAAAGACTTCCTGGTGAAGAAGTGATATGTTCAGCATGACACATCTGGGTAAATTATTCATGGATTTGGTTCCAGTTCAAGGATGCAGAGGAGGATGAAATAATCTAAACTTTTAAAGGTTCTCTTTTCTTTTTATCTGCATTAAATAGGACACACTCCTATGATGTATATCTAGTTGTAGCCTTCTTTCAAACCTACATCACACGTTCTTTATGACTTTGAGCTGTGAGAACCAATGAGCGATGTTTCCCTTCTCAGATTGCTGGTTTTAGAATGAAGCTCCTGGGATTTAGTATCGCGCTTTCAAAAAGTTAGGAGGCTCGCAAAACTTTCAATCCCTAGCATGAGTCAGGATGAGTCTTCCCTAATTAGTTAACTGTCCTCGTTTTTCAACCTCCATGTTTAGTTATCTGTCAAATGTATTAAAGCCTTAAGCCTAACTCATGATGATATCATGATGACATCATCGGGGTTATTTTGTCATATCTTAGAGAGCTCCATCCAGAGCCAGAGAAGACTGAGTAAAACTGACGTTTACATAATAAGACTGGTGTCACTTTAACAGGCTTTCTAGTCCCAAAGAGTCAAAATGTTTTTTTTCCCTTTTTGCTCATCATGTTAATCATCTTGTGGCCCATCAGTTTTATTTTGCAAACCTCTGGCGACTCAACCCCTGCCATACATGTGCATTACAGTCATTTATTATTTCAAGTGCAAATAAAGAACATCATGAGTTAGCAAGGTCTCACTCACTTGAATGCCCTTATGCAGGCGTGCGTTACCTTGTGCTCCTTTAACGAGCGACACCTGGCTCTGCCACCGGTACGCTCAGGGCGATCCAGACATTTCTCGTCTGTTGTTTCCTGTTGGTGGAACGCGCTACCAGATCAGGGGCATCTCTCTCTCTCCACCTTAAACAACCTCCTGACGACCCAGCTCTTCAGAGAGTACCTCCGCTCTCTCTAGCGCTACCGACAACTGGACGTGCTAAATCTAATCTAAAAGTGTAGCGCTTACTGCTGCGCTGACATGTCCTTGTTGTACCTGTGCCTTGGTCAAAAGTGAAAGTGAAAGTCACTTTGGTCAAAAGTGACTAAATGGAAATGGAAAAGTTGTATTACGACAGGACTGGACACAGAACACCTGAATAACCGATCCTCTTATTAAATGTCTTCTAAATATCTGCGCCTCTTTTTAGCAGCTACTGAAGAGTAAGGCTAGTTTTTTTGCTCTAAACTACAAATGTCAACCTGCTGAGGCGCTAGATGGACAGTCAGGGCATCACCAAAGTTTTGGGGATTCATCCTCTGGGCACCATGCATATGTGTACCAAAATGTTTCTATCCCATAGTTGTTGAGATTTTGTATTCTAATAATGTTTCAGTGTGGTGAAACATTTTGTTGTAGTCAGAACGTGTTTGCTTTCTTTTACCTTCGTCTCAACACTGGGACATTTCACCCTCACAACTGGTATTGTAATTTTCTAACTTGAATGCATCGTGCTTTGCCACCATCCCCACCCACCTGGCACACCCAGTAGATGAAAACAAACGCTGAGGGTTAATTGCGCACACTGTTCGGTCCAGGTCAGATGGTGTGTTTGTTCAGTCAGAGGTTTGGAGGAGCTTTGATTGAGGCAAAGCGTTTGAGTGGGTTCAGGCTGTGTGTCATTGAGGTGGGCCCGTGTTCATCATCATCAACTCATAATGACGCCAGTACTGCCGCTGTTATCGCAACCTCTCTCTGTGGGTGGTTTTCCTCTCTGTGTGTGTGTGTATGTGTGGGATTCAATAGTGCTACTGCCCTTGATCCCTCTCACTCTCCTGTTCCTCTCTCTCACTCGTTTGCTCTCTTTCTTTTATTCTCTCTCTCTCTCTCTCTTCCTCTGCTTTTTTCCCGTGTCAACGTCTGGAACTCCCACAGAACTCCCAAGCAGCTCCGATTCAGAGGAAGTCCTTCCTGGGATTAACGCACACTCACACACAGGCGCAGGCACATGCACAAACTTCCTCGTCAGATTTACCCCCTCTCATTCGTCCTCCCACAGACATCCTGTTTGTCTCCAGCAGCTCCTCTGCTCCTTCAGATGAACATAAGCCGGGGAGGCACGGAGTAAACAGAAGAGCAGTTTCTGAGGAGAAGCACTCCTAAAGACAACCGCAGTTCCTGTCAGTCGGATCTCTAGCTCACATTTGTATCTGTCACCTTGCTGTGTTGTTGTTGTTTGTTGTTTTTCTTTCTATATATAGAACTTGTTGATGCTGTGGACCAAATTCAGTGACAATCAGTTTTAACCAGGATCTGGGACCTCGCCAATCATATTACTGCCACGTTTTCGAGCAGTGCTCCTGGAATGAGAGAAAACCTTGTTGATTTTTTCTGTAATCAGTTTCCATTATCTCTCGCAGCGGCGGTCTGCATCAGCTCTCCGCCCTGTCTTCTCATCCGTAGAAGCGGTCTATCCAATCCATTTTACCCATCTGCCAATCTCCATCATTTCGATCTTGGTTTGTCCCCTCTTCCCTCACTTCTCTGTCTGCCTTCACTCTACCCGTGGCTAATCCATTACATCTTCTAATGGCTGTTGTTTCGCTCTATAAAGAAAAGTGTGGAGCGTATTGGCATTTCTGAAGCCATATGTGCGTGCATGTGTGTGTGTGTGTGTGTGTGTGTGTGTGTGTGAATACTATCACCTTCCCGTCTTCTCCGTCAAGCTTTATCCTATTCAATGTACGTTCACAAAGAAATGACAGGCATGAGAAGATTTTTAATGCCACAAGTCAAATTATTTCAGCCAGAAAAAAAAAATACTTTCTGATCACTGTGGGTCACTAATTTCTCACTTTGATGTTTTTATCTGAGAAATTGCCAGGTGATTCATCTAGGTTAGTCCTAACGTAATATTTTATATATAATAAGACACATTTTTTAGTCTTTTTCTGGATTTTCTTCACATTTTCTTTGGTGAAATCTTAAAAAAAAGGATAATGTCTAGTAATCTGAACTATCAATTGATTTTTCATCACAATCTGCTAGCCAGTGAACCGTAGGATTTTCAAGTAATATATAATAATCATAATATAGCGATCCTTGACACGCACATGTAGGCTTGTGCCATAGCCTGCCACCGGGTCAGCCAAGCGATCACTATATACTGAGAAAGGTATTCACTTTGAGCTGGGGCAGAAATACGTGTCCTTTTCTGACTTGTTACTACTCTAATGTACTAAAATGTGTTACTTTGTAATGTGTTACAGACCAAACTGTAGCAAAAAAAAAAAAAAAAGAACTGAGCTTACATATACACCCTTAGGAATAATATGCAAAGGGGTTTATTAGAAAACCCTCAGTAGATACACCTCAGCAGGATGACCAATGGTTACCTCTTTGCTCAGCCACCAGCTCTGGAACCTGTGAAACATTCAGAGTTTTCTTGTTTTTGTCCTTCCTCGTCCTGCTTTTAATTTGATTCTTCGGGTTAAAGCTCAAGTTTGTCTGTCACACACAGGTTATACAATCCTTGTGATCCTTGAGATGCTTCTTGCAACGTCTGATGTCTTTTAGGCTGGCTAGAGCACCACCTATTGTACATTCAGACAAGTAAACCACTCTTTGCAAGGACTTGAGGACTTGTTTGGTTCTGTTTCAGTACCAGGCAGTGATGGTTTCCATCAGAACGCATGCTTGATGGTGCAGGAGTAGATATGTCAGTATTTCTCAGGAATTTCCTGAGATAAAGCGCTCGAAGTTTCTGTCTTGCTTTTCTCACCTGAAGCTCGTTGATATTATGTGGGATGTAGCTCCTGCCCTGCCACTATCATCTTCATAGTCTTGCTTGATGTTCAGGGGTAGGTTGTCTTGACACCTGTAGGTCAGTTTCTCTACCTCCTTCAGAGCTTTTCTTTGCTTTCACTGATCAGGCCTACCGCAGCTGTGCTGTGCTCAAAAGTATAGTTTAAGCTATACAGTGTGTATAGGCAGTACAGCAGGGGGCTTCAAACACAGCCCTGGGGTGCTCCAGTGTTGAGGATTAGGGTCTGTGAGGTGTCCACTGAGCTTTGTGACCAATCTGGAATGAACTGTGGTGTTAAATGCTTAACTGTAGCCAATGAACAGCAAACTCAACACAGCTCCCCATCTTCTCCAGGTGAGACGGTGGGTGGTGTGGAGGATCTGCGCTATGGTGTCTTCTTCTTCGTCTTCTTATGACAGCATTGAGGATGAAGGAGGACGCCCCCCCCCTACAAGGACACATGTGATATAAGTCTTCTTTGTCATGCATGAATTTAAAACACTGGCAATAATATTAACCGTGCAGTCACAGAAAGCTAAGATAGACATTCCTAAGGACATTACCAGAATAGGCAAAGATATGGCTTTCATACTGGCTATCTTACCTTACCACGCATACTGCATGCTGCTACGACACAATCGGAAAAAATAAAAAACATCTCTTCATCTAACAGTTATAGTGCCCTTGAAATCGTAAAGGGCCATTCTGTAACAAATTAGCAGTTGCAGTCGCTCCGCTGGAACCCCCCACTGTGCCAGTCAGCAGTGCTCCCCTCTGATTTAAGATCATGAGCCTTCAGTGTTCAGCGACATCCACATGACAACTCTCTCCATTCATGTGTTTTATGGAATCATCACTGTCGCCACCCAGCAAATGAGCGCAGCAATATTTAGGACAAATGCCACTGTCGAATGGCCCTGCGAAACAATGCTTTTGAATATTTCATCACTCTGCAGAGCCTTATTAAAGCCAGGGGGAGGATGACATCCATTTCCTAAAGCTGTGTGGGTGTTGCAGTGCTGTACCTTGCAGGGAGGTACCGGGATTAGCAGTCGGCACTGAAGCGCTGCTGTGGCTGATGGGTTGTTTGTGTTGCAGGGTGCAGTTTCCTCAGCGCAGCGAGGTCTGGCTGCCAGAGAGGCTGTGGAGCGCACTGGCTGTGGCCTCTGCTGACTGGCTTTCTACACAGCGTCTGTGGAGGCAGAGATAAGCAGTGACACACACATTGTACACACACACACACACACACACACACTCTGTTGACGTATGACGTCATGGGTGGATTTGGTGTGTCTTTGCAAGTGTGTGATGTTTTTTGGTTAATCTATTTTTATGAGCCAGGGGGCATCTGGGTGAGGTTCCAACAGTATCCTGAGGCCAAAGGTTCAGAGAAAGAGAGAGAGGCAGCCTGTGTGGATGAAAGCAAAGGTAAGGGGATGAAAGACATGAGAGATGACGGTGAAAATGGTGTGAGCCACGCCGCAGAACGGCCTTAGATGCAGAGCATCGCGGTTGGTTATTTTCCATTTACTCCCATCACGTTTTCATAGGCTCCAGTCACAGAAAACATATCACCATATTTATTATTAATCCAAACATCTTCAATCCTCCCACCAGGTTGACTCGCCCTCAAAGCCGTGCGACCCTCCCTTGCCTCGGAGGCCGGGCCAGCCTCCCTACGAGGCGGCTCCAGGTAATGGCCTGTGAAATGACTGGGCTTTTGTTGGTTGGGAGGCTCACTGGAGGCCCGGGCAGCTTATTTATGGAGCTACTGTGGTCTTTCTCCTGGCCTCGACACCTATAAATACATGGGGAAGGTTAGCCTGCTAAAACAAACAATGATGTGAGCCTGGGACGTCTGAAATAGAATATGCAATTCTGCAGCTCAGGCCTCTATAAAGAGAGTCGGAGTCTATCTTTAGGTGGGAGGGAAGTTAGATTTAGAACTGCGGTGTGAATGCTGGTTCAGATCTAGTGATGACTTCAAGACGTAATAAGACGGTATTAGAGTTGAGACTTTATTGACCTGAACTATACTTGGTATTCGACCTCCTACTCCAAGCGCAAAAGGTTTACAGTGGGTTTTTAAGGCAACCACAGTGTTAATTTTCTGTTACAATGACGCAATTCGGTCAGACATCTTTCTTGGAATTTTCTTGAAAATCAATCAGGCACAACTGGCAAATGTGCTTCTCATTTGTCTGATTTATATCGTGATTTTTTTTTTTTCTTTTTAATTTAAATCCCTACCTACCTTCCGCGGCCCAGAACACATCACAGTCAGGTTGTAGTTGGAACAGACTAGGTGTCAGTGAAATAGGTGTTGGCAGGCAGGTTCCATATGTTAAACCTGGACAGGTTTCAACGCATATACAGCACAGCAGCACGTGGACGCAGGCGGCAGGATCTATGGTAGATCTGCATAATGGATATACAAGGGGGCTCTTGTTAGTGTCTGGTTTTAGCTGAGCAGGGCTGAGCACACAGCAGACAGGACTGGAGAGCAGCCCAGTCCTGGAGATGGCAAACGTGGTTAAACTGATAAAACTGTCATTACTGTGTTGGAGGCAGCTGCTGAGGTGCAGGGGTGAGAGAGAAAGGAGTAAGAGAAAAAAAAATGAGTGAGAGAGTACATCCTGTCAGGGTTGCTGGCTTGAAGACTTTTGCCGTGGACCAATATCCTGGGCCGATATTGGCCTGTCAGATATCTGCTAGTCATTGTTCTGATCTTAGAAGTTCCTTCCAGATGTAGCTAGAGGAAGTGCGATGGGAAACAAAAGCAGATTTTAAGCAATGTACATATTTGGAAGAGACAATAAAGGGAAATTGTATTAAGCAAACTGTCCTTTTTAATTTGCCCTTACAGCTTTTGCTTTTTTTTCAGAATCCTGGTTTAACTTTGACTCGCCATGTTTCTTGCAGCTGTGCACAGGCAGCTCCTGTACGAGGAGAGTTCATTGTGCAGCGAGTAAAACTTTCACGTTTGGGGAAATCAGGCTAAAAGTTAGCTTGTTTAACACTGTCACCTTCTGCAAGATCTCAGCAATAAGTTGAGGACAATGCAGTGCTAAGTGATGGAAGTGTTTCTTCACTGCCAAACGGTAATTAACCCATGTCAGTTAGGACCAGTTAGGGTGTCCCTTTACTTCTGTAGGCACATGTAGCATTGAAATGGCTAACATTAGCTTCTTGTGAGTTCTCATCTTGTCTCTTTTTATTTTCATGTTCATCCAGGACATTACTTTGCTTTGTCCTTAATTAACCGGTTTAACAAGTTGTCATACACGTCTCTGTTTTTTCTGGAAGTCCATAGATGGAACAACACTTCAAAAGTATGATCAAAGTTGCAATAAACCACAGAAGTGTCACACCATGCCTTGAATAGCGATTATGCTGCTCAGTCAACTACAGGAATGTCATTAGTTTTAATGGGGCATTTTCTTTTCTCATGCTCTGATGCCGTTTCACTGTTTTTTCCACTCTCGACAAGCGATGAAGGAGCCACTGAAAATACTTCACTTTTTTGCTATCAGCAGTTTAGGTCCAAAAATATCAGTATCGGCCTTGAAAACCCCGTAAAGGTCAAACCCTAGCAGAGTTAGCTCCTGTAAAATCAAACATGCTGTTCTGCCATGCTGGGAGAGGAAAAGGGGAACAGTGCTAGGGAGGGAGGGAGGAGGAAGAGGAGGAGGAGGAGGGTTTGGAAGGTGTTATGTTGCAGCGTAGTGCCAGGGGAGCTGTGAGGCTTGGCAAAGAGGTGTGTGTTCACATCCCCAGTTTCCCTACTGCTGCTGGAGAAAGGGGTGGGAGAGAGTGCGAGGGGAAGGAGGGTGAGATGATTGGAAAGACAGTAGGCGGGGAGGCTACGGAGACATACGCCAGGGACAATTTACCCATCTATCACTCTCAAGCGTTAATCAAAAGCTAAACGCGCGGCTTAGTCGCAGAAAAATCTGCTGCACCTTAGGTTCATCGTGTCGTTACCTGCGCACATCTCTGAAATGACAGCCCCTCCAAACATTTTCATCTCAGGTGTAAATAAATCACACCGATCTGTCCTGTTGGGTTTGTACAATGCAGCTGATCAAATGTGGCTGCAGGATTAAAAAAAAAAAAGCATGCAAGATTTAGTTTACGTTGAAGTTTCAAGCTCACCGTAAACTAAACGCAGCTTCATGTATTTTATTGCCTTTCACAATATTTGACCAATAGCGCGCATCCCTTCTGAGCTCCTCCCACATTAACCGGTCGGCTTTGGGACGGCAGAAGCAAGCTGTAAACACAGCTCCGACATGTTTGCCTCACATTTCGCGCTGGTGTGGCGAACTTGTTAGCAAATAGTCGCTTATTTACACATCCAGAAGACGTAATAGTAGCAGCACTACTGAGCAAAATATGTCTTTTTAGCTAAAGAAAATGTTATAATAAAATATGTCAGTGAAGGTTTTAGCATCATGCTCAGTTCTCTTTTTTTTTTCACTTTGATTTTTCTTGTTACCTTTTGAGCTTCAACGGGTGACAGACTACAGATAAGAGGGGAGAACAGTTGTTTGAGGCTGTGTGGAAGGCTGTTGTTTATCTGAATCAGCCACTGCAAAACGTGAAAGATGTGAAGTCTGACAAAGTGTGATACTTCCGGGCTTGTGCTGTTGATTTGATGTGTGAAATGGTGTAGAATGTGTCACCTCCAGCGCACCGGCTCTGTTTTGAACATATTTTATTGGTATTGCCAACTAGGACAGGTGTGAGAAAATGTGACGAATACATGTGTGTGTGTTTTACTTTCCTGCATCATACATGCGAGCGTACTAACAGCACACAATGAACTGGGAATGTTTTTTTTTTTTTTTTTCTGGTGCGCGTGTCATCAAACAAGACAAAATAAAGCACACCAGTGTAGGAGAAACAAAAAAAAGAAAGTCTTTTGATATCTCAAATGATTTTATGGCGAGACGTGTTAAGATGAATACTTTTTTGTGTATGTATACAAAAGCATGCAGTATGCTGCAAACACACACACACACACACACAAGCAGAAAGTAAAGCCAACCCTAGAGGCTACCATTACTGCAGTGTGAAGTCAGTTGAGGTCATTAGTTTTATGAACACAAACTATTTCAGATGAAGTATTCATGACAAGAGGCTGCGGTCGGACCGGTGATTAGTCCGAGATCATTTTGCTGGAACGTTTAATTAGTCTCCTATATAATGTGTGTCTCCAATGCTGCTTTTTAAACACAAAAGAAATAAAAGGCATTGATTGTGAACGATCAATAGAAGTTGCCCCCGGGTGTCCTAGTGTTTGAAATTCATGAACATTTGAACATTGTTGCTGTAAAGTGTTGTTCTTCTTGAATGCGCCCCCTGGCCTCCCTCTGTTGTGTTGTGTGTTGAGGCTGCGTTGGGAGGGTGAGGGGTGAGTTTAGGTGAGCCGAGGCAGGGAAAGCAGGGTGATGACACCGGAGTGAAACTGAAGGTGTCGGCTCAGAGGACTGGCGCTCTGTGGTTTGGGATTGCTGCTGATGTAAAGTGTGATGTGTCTGTCACTTTGACTCACTGTCAACAGTCCTTGCCCCTGTTAGATGCCTCACCTGCTGCTGGGATCTGGCCTGTGTTGTGGCGAGAAGTGGCACAGACAGTTTGGTGTCATGTTGTCTCGAGTTCGCATCATTGGCTGCTGGCAACACGGCCACGCCTACTGTTAACATTCATGACCAAAATATTGGGATTACTACGCTGGTTTGCCGGTGGGTGTGCATGCACGTGCCACTTTTTTCCTCTTGGAGTAACATTACTCTCTGCTGCCCAGCCGCCCTTGTGCACATGAAAGGATGTTGTCCAATTTAAATGCAAATTTCCTCATGGCAGGAGACTCACTATTTGGGTAACATAGGCTTCACAATGTAGATTAATTTGCTTTAAATTGGTTTGATAATGCATTATTTGATAGAAAAAATATATATATATTTTAGTTTTCATTTGAATTTATATCAGACGTTACTGACTGCTGAGTAAACATCAGGAGGAAAAGAAATAATTTGTCCACCAACAAGAATTTCTAATTAAAATGAAACAAATTAACAGAACATGACTTTTAAACAATGCGGCTAACATGATTGTGGAGGTTCAGTCTAAGCCGTGAGAATCATACCTCTCAGGTAAAGGGATAGTTTTAGTTAGTAGGGATAGTTTTGCTGAAGTAGAGGGGAAGCAGAATAACACGTTTTGTCCACGTGAAAAAAAGGGTGACATGATAAGATCAATATCCATTACAATGTACGCTATAGTGAGCACGTTGGGCTTTGGCGCAGGAATCCGCAAGTATTACGGTTGAGTCAATGTAGCGCCAAGGTAAGGGGCTAGGTAACGCGGCGAAAACATGCTCACTGTAGTGTACATTCAAACAGATGTTGATGTTTTTTTTTTTTTTTTTTTTTTTTTTTATGTGGCTAAAACAAGTAGTGCAGCCGTGCTTTGCTCTACTTCCTTAGCGGGACATCTTCTGTCTGTTGCAAACTGGGAGCGCGCTGACTACTGTAAGCTAACACACTGACTATGCATGAGTACCTCATGCAACCCCACTTCAAAAAAAAAACAGAGCTATGCCTTTAATCTCAAGGTTCATTTTTCTGGAGCTTTTCCCGGAGGTTTCACACGCTGCTTTTGGAACTTGCTGACTCATCATCTTTGCATGGTCTTGTGATCACCCCAGTGGTCATTCAGCACAAGGGGAAGACCTGAGCAAGTTCAATTGTCTGAAAAGGGCTATAAATCTTAAGTTTAGACTATTTTTTTCTCCTTTTTTTTAACCACACAATACTGTTTTAACATGCTGAAAAGATGCCAGTAATCAGACGGCCCCTTAGCCAGATTCACTTATACCCTCCTCTCTCTTCCCTTCTGTCCGTCCGAAACATGAGAAATGCTAAATAATAACGCTAAAGAAAATACCAATAATTACACAACATTATTTAACAGCAAAACTCAAATGTATATCTTTCTAAAATCATTACAAAACTGTATTAAATCCAAGCAGCTTATTCACACTGCATGCGGCCTTTCAGAACAAAGAAGGAACCTTACATGTGCTTTAATCAACGACAGTATAAAGAATGGACCGTGTATGCGCGAAATCACCCACAGGTTTCTAAGGAGCTGTTTTAAAGCTCAGAATCTGTAGCTTTGGCCACTAACATGTTGGCAGTCCTGCTTTTTCCACTTAGCTCCTCTAATGATTGGCAAAGACGTGGATGATTGTCGGACCTGAGGCAGGCTGAATGACAGCTGGTGGCTCAAACAAGCCACCTATAACGGCACCCAGCTGAAAATCAAAGCAACCACGCTTTTAACTTTAAGCCCAGAATATGAAAAGAAAGTTTTTTATGTAGTTTGACATCCCAACATATCTAAAAAGAGCGAGATAAAAAGAGAGCGAGATACGAACTGAAAGAACAAAGCAGGTTAACGAGAAAAGTAACACTTCATTTGCTGTTTTGTTTTCAATGCAATTACATGCCGAAGCAGAAATAAATAACCATGAAATGTTCGGCTGCTGATTGTTACTTTTCTTTCTACCTTTTGCCTTGTTGTGTGAGCAAAATTAAAGTTTGAATCTATTAGCAGACCAATCTTAGATCTTCATTTTTTGAAATGCGAGCAATAACAATGTGCAGGGACATTTGCTTCCTTGTTTGGTCTCTCAGTTAACTTCCCCGAACTGCCAGTTCAAAAAGGACATTGGATTCGATTATACATGGCCATGGACAACTTCCACTGTTTTTCACTATAAACTGCCTGACTGATAGCAACCAAACCTGTTCAGTTGTTTGTGAAAGAAAGATAAGAATGAATGTAGTGAATCTGCCAACGATATTAATATGAAAAGAATGAATTCACAGGCCTGTTTTTCAGCTGCAGATTCAGTCTGCATCTGCTGAAACATAGTTGAAGTAAACATTTTGGGATTAAGGACACTACATTACACTTGCTGAGCTTGCCGACCTTATACAAATGCCACTGCTGAAGTTCACCTGAGCTCTCCTTCCCTTGCTGAATGCATCCTGAGGGCAGTCCCAGGCACAGTCTGTGTACAGTAATTAGTGTCGCCTTAGTAAATAAAGAGGTAAACACACACACACGCACACACACATCGCTGCCTCCGATTCAGGGAGAACCACAGCACGCACCTCCATACGCGCCTCAGTATTTTAAGGCAACTCCACACCGAAGCACAGCTGATAACCTCTCCTTCTTGATTCACAGAAGTAGCCACAACAACCTGTGACTTCAGCGCTAATTTCGGCTGGTGACTCTTACTCGCATAAATGACTCATTTGCGAGCACACGTTAAAAAAGAAATCACGTTCTCATTGCCGACAAAAGTTCTGCTTGGTATTCGGTGCTGATTTGACTGATTTGGCATACTGGTCTTCTCCTAATGATGATGTTTTACAATTAGCTGTGAAAACTGTGCGAATGTTTTCCCTCGTCTTGGCAACTGTTTTCTTTGGCAAAGTGCACTATGTTTAGAGAGTGAGTGTTCTTGGCCAAATCAACATTTATGATAGACTATCCCAGATGGGATGTTGCAGATGGTCGCATGATCTGGCCTCTACTGGGACAGTTTCAGGCCTACCCAAACAGCGTGCAATAATCATTTGTGAAAAATATGAGACTTTCCGAGGACGTGTGTGTGTGTGTTTCTGAACCTTTCCCTGCAATCGATAAAGATAATAGAGCTGTGAGTTTTTAAGGTAATCAGATGGCTCCTTAGTCTCGTGTGCACAAATCCGGATTCACACGACCTGTATCACTTCTTCTCTGCGGCGCCCGCGCGTAACACGCTCACGATTGCACGCGTATGCACACGCACGCGCGCGCGTGCACAGACAAAAAATCATTCATATCCGTTCAGACGTTTACTGCAGCTGTTATGTTTGTGGCACAGCCTAACTGCAGCGTTAATCATTTCTGCATGGTGGAGAAATCCGCCCATCCCTCTCACCCATCTCACAATTAATCCACATCCTCCACGCTTGGAAGGGTTAACACCGCGAGACGAACAAATTATTCCCAACCGTCCAGGAACCCATGTAAGTGCCTCTCCGGCTACACACAGATTGATCGATTGCTTTGTTTATCAGTCATAAAACTATTAACAATCAATCTTTTAACCCCCACCACCACCACCACCACCACCACCACCACCACCCTTTTCTTCCATCTCCCTTTTCCAAGAGCAGTTTTGTATATGGATGATTATACATTCATTAATGCATGGGTAGTTGTGCGTTAGTCAAATGATCCATGCGCGACTGGGATGCAGTGAACACAGATTACTGCACAGATGCCCATTGAGGAATCTTTTAATTAACAGCATGGTTTACGTCTCAGGAAGGACCCCTTTGTGCATGGTGTGTGTGTGTGTGTGGAAGCTTGTGGAGTGAAGGATGGAGATGGAGAGACGGGAAGAGAAGAAGAAGGAGGTGGCTGACCCAATTCTCAAGGGAACTGATTGAACATGACAGCAATAAAAATAAAATGTTGAGACCTTATGCATGAGCTGCAACAGGATCTGTTCAGCAGAACTTTAGCGTGACCCTGCTGGGGTCAGACACCGTCTTTGATTTTTCTTTTCTTTTTTTTTCTCTTTCTTTCTTTCTTTTTCTGTTTTTGGCAGCTTTAGCTCGAAGCCACGACTCTGCGGACTGACTCCAAGTTTCACTCTGTTGCATAACGTGCCACCACAGTGAAGAAGAAAAAAAAACAGTTGTTGTTTTTGTCTGTGTACTTCAACATCTTTTGCATCTTTGAAAGACATGCACTTGGATTGTTTTTTGTGTGTGTGAGTGTGTGTATGTACAGGCTGGCCTGTCTGTAATCCTGTGTCCATCCTCCTGCTGCCCAAACCTCCACTGGCATTGAATAATACATCCAGACATGCTGTCAGAGATCAGTTGACCCTGAAACTATTGGATTTCACATTAAAAGCCCCAGTGCCTCAGATGAGTACAGAGTTCTGCAGACAGTTTTGCTTATCTATGCTCAGACCTTGCCTGAGGGCACATGGTGGTGAGGTAAACGTGGCTTGAGTTATGGTACACATGTCCATCCAATTACTGAACTTGAGTGTTTTGACCGTGCAAATGAAAGATTAGGAGAACTACAAACACACACACACACACTCACTCACAAGTACTCAGGGGCAGTGTTTTGGGGGTACTTTTTTGAAAGATGGAAACGAGGCCAAACAGAAACAACACTTAGCAGGGTTGAAACTTTTTATTCATTCATTTATTTATTTATTAACTAAGCGTCACCCTATAGGTGTGTATGCACCAGTGACTAATCGGTTACGCCAGGTAATTCCTCATACCCGCTCGGAAGCTCTCATAGCCGCGTCCTTATTGGAGACCGTGTTGCTTTGGATAACATCAATTATTGACACTAATGCTCAAGTCTTTGCCTCAGCCAGAGTGTCATGATCACTGGGTGGAGATAGAAATGAAAGATTTATCAGCGTGGTGTTGTACTGATGAAAAGCGTTCTCATTGAGTGTAGCATGCCAAGGCTCTGTTCAAGAGGAGCCAGCGAGAGAGGGAGAGGGAGAGAGACAGAGAGTGTGTACTCCAGTAGGGATTAGATAACATGAGTTCATCAGGTTTACCGTTATGTTTCCTCCCTGAGGCGGATGTGCTGGCATTTGTGTCTGTGGAGGACTCTCTCTCTCGCGCGCGCACACACACTCTAACCTCACTTAACCATCTGACCTCCCTCTCTGTCCAGTCAGCTCGGCAGCAAAGACAAACATGTAACGTCTCTTGACGTCTCTTCTTCTTCTTCTTTTCAACTTTTAACAATGTAAATATAATCTGGAATGCTCAGCTCATGCGCTTACTGCTGCTGCAGATGACATCCAGCCAGTCTGCCGCCGCCGTCGCCGCTGCTGCTGCCGTCGTGGGTTGTTGCTGTTCTCCTGCAATTTCCCTGCAATCTTTTTTTCGCACGCTTTGACTCCCTTCATCGCTTTCTTTCTTTTTTTTCTTCTTCTTCTTCTTGTTTGTGTCATGTCATCAGAAAGAAAGACAACTGGAAACTGATAGAGATTAAAAAAACATGACGAAGAGGCAAAGGAGAGCAGAGGAGGCGAGTTTGGAGAGAATCACTAGACTGTGCGATGAAAGCTGGAGATAGTGTACTTCTTAAAGTTCTTGGCGGCAGACAAGCTGGTAATTAAAACTATGGGAGACTTCTCTGGAGGGATATGCGCATGGCTGAGTGCAATTCAGAGCGAGGGATCAACAAATGTTATTGGACCATATGGAATATGTACCCGCTTCTGATGCCGATTGATTTTTCTTGCATTCACTCTCCTCCACCTCTCCTCTTTTATGCGTTCGGATTCAATTGCAGCTAATGGGTAAAAGCAATTCCTCTGTTTTGAGTCTCCCCTCGCCTCTTTGACTAATTTACGCACGCAAGACCTCGCCTCACTTTTCGGAGCCTCGCAGTTAACTCTGAACCTGTCCCGCTGCCATCTTCTGCCCTGACGTCTGACTCGTGTGAGGCTAAAGCGCGCTCCAATAAGGGAGTGCTGCGGTGAATAGTGGCAGCTAAAGAGGCACGGGGCTTAGCCGATCAGTAAGACACAAACTCCTCACACCAGCGAGATTTCAGCCCCAGCTTAAAGGCTCCAGGGGAATGGATTTGGACTAACATCACATGAAATTGCTTCTTCAAAGTCTCCTTATCTAGGCACAGGGAAAATCTCAAAATGGTTTTGCAAGTGGTTTTACCGCTAAAAAACATGCAATCACGTTTCACACTTTTAAATTACATACTTAGCTATTTTCTTTAGCGGGGCAGAGGGTCAAGTGCTTAAAGATTTGTCCCCTTTCAGTCCTTCTCAAAAAGGTGCAATATTCGTGTTATCTTACTTTCACAGCCAGACGACTGCCCATTCTAAAAATGCATATTTCTGGCAGATGAATACTGATGAGCATTACAGACGTACAGTACATGGACACACACACACACACACACACGTCCACACACATACGGTGGTCTAGTCCCTGTGTGATTGAAATTGCGCACACAAAAACAAACTCTGAAAGGGATGATGGGACTCAGTTCCCATCTGAGGGACTTAAACTTGACTAATCTGATAAGTACAGAGCTGAAACCAGCACTGTAAGCTGACTGTTGTTTGTTCACCTGAAATATGGGACATCAGCAGTATTTATAGTTTAAAGCTGTGATTTCTGCATACTTGACAGTCCCATTTCCCAAAGGGTGCCCGACGTTCTCACATGGAGGAGTCGAGTCACACGCGCCGTTCAAGTGATGAAGTTCAAGAAATGAAGTCATGCATCATTATTGCAGCAACACCCGCGAGGGATTTCTTTACTCTGATTACAGGTGTGATGGCGATGTGGCTACGCACGTGGCGCTGGCATCACCACGTCCCCTGTAATCAAGGTGGTGATTGGCCTCTTGGGGGAAACTCTGACTTTAAATTCCAGTGAAGTGAACGGTGAGGAAGAAATGTGTCACTAGCTCAGAAGAATATTTGAATCATCAATCTGATGTTCAGGATCAGATTTAAGCCACCTCTTGTTGTGATTGCAGGACTATTACATAAGGGCGCTCCTGTATAAAATAGGTCATGGGAACATCCAGCGAAGTCCAGCCGTGAGGATTTTCGGCCATCCAGGTCATAGCTGTTTCGCAAATTATCAGCTACAGGCAGACATTGCAGGCAGTTTTGCAACAATTCACACCTTGCAGTATTTCGTGTGGCCACAGTTTCATGACTGCCTTGTGACCTTAATGACTCACATATGACTTCAGCCAAACCCTCATGTGATGGGCGTGTGTAACCATCAGAGGTTTTGGATGCTTAGGACAGTCTGTAAAGCCTCGTGTTGAAGAGCGTTGACCGATCAACAAAATCAAGGCGTCCAATATTATATAGATTAGCAGTAAATACATGCCCAGTAAAGGTCTTCATGGATGGAAAACCTACCTTGGACCCATTGTGTTTAAAAAAGCCATCTAGCATTGCACTCCTACAACAATGCACTACAGTGCAACAGAACCAGACATATCATTCTTATTCCTTTTCTTTATCAAAACCTGATGCCTGCATTACCCACAATGACTGGATTGACTGGGGCCGGTTGCCTTGAGCAGAGATGTGGCGTGGGTTACAGAGGCCTGGTAAGCTCGCTTCTTTTTTTTGTTCAGTTTCAAACTTGTAGTCTTCAGTCTGAACCGTTGCTGGCTCAGGTGACAACACTTTATCACTTTATCTGACTTCACACAGCGCCCCGTGGAGCCACCACAAAATGCTCCACACAACTTTTCACACATGCAGTAGCACTCAGACTTGTTGTGTAAAATCATTCGAGCTCAGCTTTAAATTGATTTACAAAAAAAAAAAAAAAAAACCTATCCAGAAGAGACCCGGGCGCAGTCAGACCTGCCCCGAAATCAACTCAAGGATAATTAGACCTGATCCTAAACGCAGTGGGTCTGAACGGACCACGATAGATATAGAACAGCAACACTGGCAGCAGCAGTATGAATTAACAAGCACTTGAGGTCAAGCAGCAGCATAATAGACATAATAATGTCCTGAAAACATTGTAAAATTATGCACGCTAATAAAAAAAAAAAAGTAATTAACATGCTTAAAAGGCTAATTCATAAAAATAATTCTGTTTTCACCTCTTGTACTGAGAATAAAGCTGCAGCCAACTGGGCCTTGACTGAAGGTCATAATATTATGACCAAAAATAGTTTCTCCTGCCGTGATTATGACATGATGTGAGCTGATAAGCGAGCACGCTCAGATCCATTAGGATACATCAGGCTGATTAGGAGTTGGACCTAGTGTTTCCCTCAAGAATGAGACGATGCTGTAAAGAATATGATGAGGAGTCTTTACGCGTGGTAAACTTATAAAAGTGACAGCTGGGAAATGATCAGTATCCCTTGCATCAGTGAGTGTGTGATCCAGTATGCATTCAGAGATTTATAGGCGCTAATCTCTCACACGTCGGACAGCAAAGCTAAAGAATTTGTCCAGACGATGCTCGGTTATTTCCACTCATCTCACACTTACTCATATTGATCCTGGCTGATTGAGCTGATGCCCATGGACCTCTGAGCCAAAAGAGCCTCCAGCGGTTGATTTTCACAGAAACTGTGCTGAATAAACAGGTGAGTAGACCTCAGCGCAGGTTAAGCCTAAACTACAGGGAATCCTAATTAGCAACACTTAATCAAGAGAATTGAAAGCAAATTCAAAGGGTTTTGTTCTTTTCTCTGTTGGTTCAGCCGTGGTGGCTGTTGCTGCTTATGCAAAACTGCCCAGATCCAAACAAAGCACCTTCTATGTTTGGTGTTACAAAAGCATTTGAAATACCTGGATGTAGATTAAATCATTATTGTGAAATGGGAACCGGCGACCGAACATAACAAACTGACACTCATTCATGAAAATGAGAAGTGGATATGATATAACTGTTACATTCTTGCAGCATATCTCTGACACAGTTTCAGCCTGAGCTTTGGTCTGGCTGGGAAGAGAGCAGAAGTTATTATAGAAAGAAAGAGGCTAATCCATGGAGGATCTGGTTACTGTCACATCATTCACTTAATGCAGCAGCAGGACTCGCTCTCTCTGTGTCTGTCTACGTGTGTCTGTGTGTGTGTGTGTGTGTGTCTCTCTCTCTCACAGTGGTTATATATGTACCACAGATTCAGATAGAACATGACTCATCACTCCTCCGCTGTCCTCGGCTGTTCACCACTTTTGATCCTAAACTGGTAAGCGAGAAATTATTTCTAAAAAATAACATAGGAAAATGCAAAGAAGTGACACTGGGAGAAAAGAAAAAAGCACATTTTTGATGCACACACACTACTAAACACACAAACACGCACACAATCCAGGGTGTAACCGTCCCGTTGGCTTAACGTGTTGAATAACCTGTGTTGCATAACTGAGGTCAGAAAAAGAGGCACATCATCCCCCTAAGACACACACACACACACACACACACACACACACACACACAATCATTTCATGCTCTATCTGGGTCACAGAGTACAAGAGAAATAATAACACAGAAGTCATTTCAGATTACATAGCTAAGATCAATAGCCCTCACTGTCTGAGCATGAAAGCTTCATTTTGCCTTGGCCTTGGCATGAAAAGGGCTGATTGTTGCTGGGATTGACTGTTTTATGGCATGATGGTGATGATGATGTGTCCCACACACACTGACCCACACACACAGATCCACATACACACACACACACACAACAAAACATACAGCATACATCGCATAGACATGGTGTCATCAAATTGAAACAAGATTGGTAAACAGGACACAGACACACCTCATATCCACGCTGAGGCATGAAAGTACATTTACAATGACATGATACTTTGAAGAGAAAAAGTCCACTGTGTGACCTCTTGAGGTTTTTTTCATAACACCTCTGTAAAATAAAGGGTTGGTTTGACTTTTGAGACTTTTTTACCAAGAGTAGGAGAACACTGCATAAAGGCTGGAAGAACAGCTAGTCTGGTTTTGTCCATATAAATAGTTTGCTAGCTCTAAACGTCACTGTGAGGAAGTCACTGCCCTGCCCAAGAAACAGTTTCAACACAATTAGGTATAATGTGCTAATTAGTGAGCTTTCAAAGTCTTGGCAGGCAGATTGTGTTTCCCTTTGGACAGAGCAAGGATATCTGCTGCCCTCTGCCTCTGTTTTGATTCTAAGCTAACTGGCTCTGGCTTCATGTTTAACACTGAAGTGAATAGTATCTTTCTTCTCATCCAAGTCCCAGGAAGTAAAAAAAAAAGTCAAACTATTACTCTAGAGCTGTGATAACCTGTTTTTTTGGCCATGCAGTCAGTGGGGAGAAAGTTTGCAAAGTAGCTAACAAACAGTTGCCTCTTTACACATCTAGTTGTCATTTAGCAACATTATCAGTTAGACTTGTGTCTCTGTTCCACATTCGCTTTTCTTGTAGCTCTGGCTTTGGACTCCACCACCACCTAAAAAACTCTTAAAGACCCTTTAAGTGCTAGTTAGCTAGTTGCTAACTTTGTCATCTGTTTGGGGCTGTGCATGTAGCTTACAGTTTTCCTTTTAAAGCTTTTTCTCACAGTTCCCTAAAAAGTTACTATGAGCATGGTGACAGAGAATCCAAACAGTAGAACTGCGTGCCAGAAAACTAAAGCAATTACTTTAAAAATGCTGAAATGCTCTGGAAATCTGAAAGGACCCGCAGGGTCTAGTGATAATTCTCTGTCTCTGTGTGGGTTAGGGTTAAAAGGTCACTAAAAGCGGCTACTTTCACATTACATATTTGATCTAGTGTTAATAAAAAAATATCGATTACAGCCCATTTAAACATTCATTAAATCTAATTATCAGTAAATTGTCTTCGCTGATGCACATACAGTAGATTTATGGTGCTACTTTGCACACATGTACAGCAGATAAGGAATATTGGCGAAGACGCAGTATTATATTGATGTAATCTTGCAGCTTTTTCCCTTCGAACACGCATAAAAAACATATTTGCTTTATTTTCTGTGGATTATTTTCAGCTGTGTGGTTCTATTTTCACCCTGGTTCGTTAATTTCATTGTCTTTTATTAGATACGAACACAGAATGTCCACAGAAGTGAATTGAGACACTTTGGACTTGAACAAGTGATTAGATTTTAGGAGTTTCTACTATTAGGCAAATTTGATTTTTGTAGTATAACCATCAAACAAACACAGATATAAACTTGACTCCTTTCCTTGATTTATAATATTAGGACTGCCAAGAACTCAAATTGGCAAAAGAGAGCGATGACATCTTCGAGTTTAAAAGCTGGCTGGATGTTTGTGCTTCATGAATTCCTTCAAGCTCAAAGTATGGACCCTTTTCCCCATATTCAGCTTTGAAAACCGCTGGCAGTCCTCGTACCCCGTGTCTTCACCTCTCATCTAATTCTTCTACGTGCACACACACACACACACACACACAGACACACACACATGCACGCACACAAACATTCCTGCTTTGATACAAATCCCCGTGGTGAGCTTCTATCATCTCCAGCAATAACGAGCTGTCATTGGCCCTCAGTGATGTATCTGTCTGAATGTGTCAGCGAGCAAGCAGCCTGACTGAACGTTGGGCTAAAGCAGTTCTCCACTTCCAAGGCCTGCCAGTCAGCGCTGGGGGCACCTGAGACAGCCCCGTGTTGGTGAGGGATCACTTCTGAAGGCTGACACCGGATCAGAGACGGGGGGGAAAAAAAGCCATGTCGACGTTTGACCCCACCCTCATATGCAGTAAGAAAAAAAATAAGAAGAAGTTGGGGGAAAGACAGAGTAAGGTG